>CM042843.1:12193769-12793769 GCA_023653725.1 Bungarus multicinctus
GCAAAAGCCCTGACGACGACAGGAACAAGCGTCCCACCGCCTCGCCCACCCACCTTGCCGGCCAGCAGGCGCGACTGCCGCAGCTTCTCGGCTTCGCTCAGCCCTTCCAGGCGGCGCTTCAGCTCTGCTCGCAGGGCGCGTTTGGCTGCGTGCAGTTTGGCTGCCATGTCGGCCGGGCTTGCGGCGGCTCCTCCCTCTTCCTCCGAGCTCTCCATGGGACTGCGAGAGCAGCAGCCGCCTCGGCTGACCTCGGGGAGGCGCCCCGAACCCGGAATAAGGTCTGAGCGGACCCCGGAGGTCTTTTCCCCGAGGTCCCTGAGCGCCGGGAAGGCGGAGAGAGAAAGGACCGCTGGCGCCCCTCGGCTTGGAGAGGTGCCAAAGCAAAGAGACAGCCAGCCTCAAAAGTCCAAAGATGAGGCGGTCATTGGTTTGTCACCTAGGAATGGGTTAGGTGGGGGGGTTCTTTTTTCTTACAAATAGGGCTGCAGGTAGTCCTCGACTTATACCATTTGTTCATTTAGTGACCATTCAAAGCTACAACGGACACTGTAGAAAGTGGCTTACGGCCTTCGGGATCCTTACAGCATCTCCATGGCCACCTGATCAAAATTCAGTGGCTCGTATTTATGACGTGTCCCCTGGGGTCACCGGATCCCCTTTTTGGTGAGCTTCTGACAAGCCAAGTCACTGGGGAAACCAGATTCACTTAACAACCGTCTTACTAACTGAACAACTGGAGCGATTCACTTAACAACCATGGCAAGAAAGGTCGTAAAAAGGGGCAAAATCAGTGGTGGGATTCAATTTTTTTTACTACCGGTTCTGTGGGTGTGGCTTGGTGGGCATGGCGTGGTTTGGTGGGCATGGCAGGGGAAGGATACTGCAAAATTCCCATTCCCTCCCCACCCCACTAACCTGCTTTCCAGCTACGTTCTTCTCTGCTGGGCAACAAAAGAAGATCCAGCCGATCAGCTGGGACTTGGGAGGCAGAGGATAGATGGGGGCGGGGCCAGTCATTCGCCGATTCTCCGAACTACTTAAGATTTCCGCTACCGGTTCTCCAGAAGTGGTCAGAACCTGCTGAATATACCACCTCTGGGCAAAACTCCCTTCACAAATGTTTCCCTTAGCAACAGAAATGTGGAGCTCAATTGTGGTTGTAATTCAAGCACTACCTGCATTTATTAAGCCGGCATCTGTTTTGGTGCCCTCGTTCAGACAAGATAAATCTGGGCAGATTTGCATAGATTGCAAAAGAGCCCATGCATGCAGTTCTAAATATGAAAAATAAAAGGAAAAGAAAGAAAAGAAAACATTTCAAAGATGAATCGGTTTCTGCAAGAATCGTCCTGTGCGGGGAACAAAATGGCTTGTTTTTTGCATCCCTCTTCTGCTGCTTTCACTGTGGGCGGAAGGCAACTCGCTGCAGTTCTTGGGTGATAACCATCAACCTTGCTGATAACAGGATCTCCCTTCCTAGTCGATGATGGTTGATGCCACTTAATTTGTACAAGAGGGCCATTTTTGTAGATGGTTTAATTGATTTGGCTTAGTGTATTGTGTGCACTCATCCTTTGTGGGTTGTAAGTCGTAGTTTATGGTAGGGTGGTCCACTTTTTCACAGCTGGAGGTTATATATAAGATTTTGGGGAGGGTGCTGGTATAGGGTGGTGGTAGGTAAAATAATTGTGCAAAAAAAATGTTGGAGAAGGAGGTGCAAACTTTGAGGCATGGGACATACTATTTTCCCCAAAAACATTCCATTTTCCCTCTGGAACAGGGTGATCCAATTGCTCGGGGATCAGGCTGTTCCCATCTGGAGCATGGCAAGCAATTTGCTATTCAGAGAGATTTCCTTTAGATTTTCAGGAATGGCCAGAATGTCCCATTTAGAGAAAAATACAGAATGTTCCATGTGTAGAATGAAAGAGGCTCCTGGACTATGGAAATGAGATTCACTCAACCCTAGTTTCTAGTTTTATAAAATCAGTTCTGTTGTATTCTGCGTCCCTATTTACTGAACAAATTATCGCCGTGTTATGATTTAATCTCCTAATTCAAGATTATGTATTCAGTTAGCCATAATTAAGCAAGCAATAGCCTAGCATATGTAGGCCCAAACAATGTTTAATAGCAGCGTTGGTTACCATTAGTGAGTATAATGCCTATAGTCCACATGGTGAAGATTGAAGGAGCTGTGGTTGAATGCAGCTGGGTCTAAGCAACACACTTAAGTTGTAATATTGGTTTGCTGGTACTTTGTCATGTCCTGTGAGTCAAGCCATTGTGCTTTATGGCTTATTTTGTGGCTAAAGGAATAATGATTTACTGTGTCAGGTGTAATGGTATGTGAGAAAGACCTTGAGAGTCAGAGTGAAGAAATGCTTCCTAGAGAATAATCAGAAAAGAAAGGGCTTAGCCCTCAGCTGCATAATGGATAGAGAAAAAAGCTAACTTCTCAGGCAAGGGTGGGTTTCTACCGGTTCTATCCACCTCTGTAGAACCAGTAGCTCTGAAGAGCAGCAGACATAGAACCGGTTCTGTCTGCTGATGTTTTTGCCAACCCAGCTGCCCGGGCTCTTACCTGACCTTTATTTCCTGCTTTTTCAACTTTAGCTGCCGTGCGTGGCACAGCTGCAGTTAAAAAAGCAGGAAAAAAGGGCTTTTTGAAAGGCTGCTTCTCTGCACGCTGCACTGCTCAGCTCTCCAGGCACCAAGTTGATGATGATTTACAGGCGCGCACAGCAGCGTGCAGGGAAGCACATTGTAAATCAGCGAACCTTGTAAATCACCGAACCAGTAGTTAACCCTGTCGGATCCCACCCCTGTTCTCAGGCTGTATAGGAGATGGTGGGAGATATGTACTTTCAGACTTGCAATATTGACATCAGCCTTTTAAGGTAGACCAGACAGAAAACACAACCAGGCGAGCTAAATCTACTTCATGGTAAGGCTCCATGAAGAGAATCTTGCAGCTCTGAAAGTACAAATCTCCTCTTAATTGTCCTTTCCCTAAACAGCATTTCTTCACCTATCTCTCAAGGCCTTTCTCACATACCAGCACATTAGGTGAACTCAGAATACAGAATAATAAGAGTTGAAAGAGATCTTGGTGGTCTACTAGTCCAGCGGTAGGAAACCTTGGCTCTTTTATCACTGATGGACTTCAACTCCCAGAATTCCTGAGTGAGCCATAAAAGTTTCCCCATCCCTGGCCTAGTGGTTTTTCAGTTGTGAGGGAAATCAATTTTTGACTTGAATGGGACTGTTTAATATACAAATGTAGGACATATAAAGAATATTGATCATTCAAGTCAAAAATTAGGACATTTGTATATTGAACAATCCCATTCAAATCAAAAATTGATTTCCCTCACAACTGAAAAACCAGTAGGCCAGGGATGGGGAACTTTTTATAGCTCATTCAGGAATTCTGGGAGTTGAAGTCCATAAGTGATAAAAGAGCCAAGGTTCCCTACCACTGTTCTAGTTCAATCCCCTGATCAAGCAGGAGACTTTAGACCAGGGGCCCAGATGCATCATGTGCTGGGCCCTCCCGGTTTAACAAAGGGGAAAAAAGTGCCAATATGTCACGTGATGATGCCATGACAATGCAAGTTTGACGCCCCTGCCCTAGGCCATTTCAGACAAGTGGCTGTCCAGTCTCTTCTTAAAAGCCTACAGCAATTAAACACCCACAATTTCTGAAGATAAGCCATTCCACTGGCTAATTGTTCTAGTTTTTCCTTAGTCTTAGCTTGATTCTGTCCTTGATTAGTTTCCATCCATCGCTTCTTGTCCTGCTTCGGAGAATAGCTTGACACCCCTCCGATATTGGAACACTGCTATTATGTCAACCCCGTTGTTCTTTTCTCTAGACTAGCTGTAGCCATTTCCTCAACCATTTTTTGTATGTTTTAGCCTCAAGGTCCTAAATAATCTTAGTTGCTCTTCTCTACACAAGTTTGGCTGAGATTTCCTACCCAAAGGGTCTGTCACGAAGCAGCGAGCCAGTTTGCAGGAAAGAAGGACCTTTTTCTGGGTACTTTTGTGTAACACAATGACTTAGCACTGCATTATGCAGCTTGTGGTTCCCCACCATTCTCAGAAATTTTGAGCAACACCCTTGAACGAGATAGAAACCATTTCTATGCTGAGTAGCTAAACCGTTCGTTTAGTAATATCTGCAAGCATTTCCACAAAAGAAATATATATAGATATATATTATAAATAACATATAAATAAAAGTTTGAAATATAGTACTCTTCCCCTTCCCCCTTGTGCTCAATAGGCGTTCTCAGTCTTCTACTAAAAGGGAAATGTTTCTGGAAGTCACCCCCATGTAGCATCCTCAAGAAAAGCTTTGACCAGGTTTATGAGTGATATTGATTGAAGATGGAAAAAACAGCTAAGATCTTTGTCTTAAGAGTGGATAAGGATACCCAGGAGCTTCTGTCCTCAAATTTTGTTATAAAGCCATTGTCCTGCAAGCAAAAAGAAGAAGATTATGAGAACCAGTCTGGTCTAATGGTTAAGGTAGCTGGCCAGAAATCAGGAGATGGTAAATTCTAAAGATAAAGATTCCCTTCGCACCTACGTGCTAGTCATTTCTGGCTCTAAGGGGCGGTGCTCATCTCCGTTACAAAGCCGAAGAACCAATAGTGTCCGAAGACGTCTCTGGTCATGTGGCCGGCATGACTAAACACCAAAGGCGCTCGGAATGCTGTTCCATTTCCATCAAAGGGCTCCCTATTTTCCTACTTGCATTTTTTACGTGCTTTCGAACTGCTAGGTTGGCAGAAGCTGAGACAAGTCATAGGAGCTGCCGCCGTTCCGCGGCAGTGCTAGGGATTCGAACCGCCGAACTGCCAACCTTTCTGATCGACAAGCTCAGCATCTTAAGCACTGAGCCACCGCGTCCCTTATTTTTATTTAATTTTACTTATAAATTCTAGTCAGGCATAAAAGCCAACTGGGTGGCTTTGAGCCAGTCCCTTTCTGTCAGCCCAACCCACCTCACAGGGCACAGTTGTTGAGATCTGAAGTGGTGTTCATAGTGCATAAAACCACGCTCGGCCTTCAGCTACCGTTTGTGTGGACCCAGGTGTTGTGGCTTGCAAATCACACAACATTTGGATCTCCTTGCTAAGTGTCATGTCGTGAGCTATGGTGCTGGGGCCAAACTTTCTGTGAAAATAATAACTATTTCAAATGAGCTGTAAAAAAACGAGCCTCATCAGATGAGATCTCTTCTCACAAGAGTTCAAGCCACTGTTTTTTTACATGTTAATGCATGTCGTTTCATTTTTTTTTTTTTACAAAATTGCAGTGTTGTTATTTTGATTTGGGAGATTTATTGCTGCCATCTGGTGGGTTTGAAGGTCTGACACTGCCCTCAAGAGTGAACGGAAATGTTTGAACATGTAAAAGAAAAACCCACCAAGCTTGCAATTGTTAAAAAGGCATACATGCATCACACACACACACACTCACACACATACACACCCCTATCTATATCTCTATATTACTTATTTTTATTTATTTATTGTTTGTTTGTTTTTATTTATTATTTGTTTGTTTATTACTCCTGCAAGAAGAATCTGAAAGAGCCACAGAAACTGCTGGCAGAATCAGAAAACAGGCAACTGCCTAAGTTCATAAAACATAGAATAACAGAGTTGGAAGGGACCTTGGAGGTCTTCTAGTCCAACCCCTGCTTGAGCAAAAGACCCTATACCAGGGGTAGGGAACCTTGGCTCTTTTATCACTTATGGACTTCAACTCCCAGAATCCCTGAGTGAGCCATAAAAGGTTCCCCATCCCTGGCCTACTGGTTTTTCAGTTGTGGGGGAAATCAATTTTTGACTGGAATGGGACTGTTTAATATACAAATGTAGGACATATTCTTTATATATTCTTTACATGTCCTACATTTGTATATCAAACAATCCCATTCCAGTCAAAAATTGATTTCCCCCACAACTGAAAAACCAGTAGGCCAGGGATGGGGAACCTTTTATGGCTCACTCAGGAATTCTGGGAGTTGAAGTCCATAAGTGATAAAAGAGCCACGGTTCCCTACCCCTGCCCTATACCATTTCAAACTAGTGGCTGTCCAATCCTTCCAGTAATGAAGCACCCACAACTTCTGGAGAGAGAAAAAGCCATTCCACTGATTGATCGTTCTCCCTAAGGAAGAAAATTTCTAGTTCTAAGTTTCTTCTCTCCTTGATTAGTTTCCACCCGTTGCTTCTTGTCCTGCCCTCAGGTGCTTTGGAGAATAGCTTGATGCCCTCTTCTCTGGGGCAGTCCCTCAGATATTGGAACACTGCTATCATGTCTCCCCTAGTCCTTCTTTTCATTAGTCTAGACATACCCAATTCCTGCAACTGTTTTAGCTTCCAGCTCCCGAATCATTTTTGTTGCTGTTTTCTGCGCTGAGTCTCAACATCTTTTTTTATATCATCGTGACCAGAAGTGGACACAATACTCCAAGTGTGGTCTTACTTTGTAATGCCGTACTAGAATGTCACTGAACGTCTAGCATTGGCTTTTTTGGCATACTGTTCGCACAATACTCTGTCCAGATCAACTAATAGACTCAGCTGATGTCACATTGCATATTCAATTTTGTTAAGTACTGAACGTGGTTAAGTCTTATTTGGACCTTAATAGTATAACATAAGGCCAGTTCTTTTGGTTATTAGTTTGGCTCACTATATTGCCTGAAGCCAAGCTGACCACAATAAACGAGGGGCAATGTATTACAGTCTGGCTCAAATGATTTGGGAGAAATATGCCCTCGGTTGCCATTTCTAATTTTGTAGAAAGGGAATGGAAACTCCAATGGAAAAACACAGTATGCTTTAGATGTAAACGTGGCTCTCAGATACACCCACCAGAAATCTCCCTGCAGATCAAGATTAGTAGGGGAACAGTCAGATACAGGAATAGAGAATTGTATTCCCTGAAAGGAAGATGAGGGGCTTTCCCCAAACATCAAAGTGAAAAAGCCATCTTAGATTTGCAAAGAATACAGAAAGGAGCCCTTTTTCTATTTGATTTAGCCTTGGGGAATTCTGATTTCTTAAATGCAGGATCATTTTTCTTGTCCTTGAGTACAGTGCGTGTTCTTGAAATAATGGGGGAGGAGTCCCTTTTCTGAAAGATCCCAGCAAGGCTGCAGTTAATTGGGAATCAATATTTTCAGGATTACATTGTAAGTCGCCAATATCATACTCGTTGCCACATTTCATAGAAACACAAACAAACCAGGCATTTTGCAAGTTCCTGTTCCCCTAAAGAAGGGGAATATGCTACTGTGTGTCCTCTTTCTTCTGCTATGGAAAGTTTCTTTTGCTGTGTTTCAAAGCAAATAATTAGCAAATATACTGTAAAAATTCAAAGCAGGCAAGCCAGTGTTTGATTTAATATGTAGCTTGTTTCCTGTTAACTGCCTGGAAGACTGTATTAAAACTAAAAGAAATGAGGGATAGATACTGCAGATAGATAGTATTTTAATAAATGCCAATTTACCCACCCAAAAACAAAATTCCACTGAATTCCACAGTATTATTACCACACAATTGAATTTTTCTGATCTTTTGGAATAATCTTACCCCTATTGCATAGAAATAAACTTTTTGAACTCTTTGAGATTCAATGTTCTACTGGGTTATACTATCGAGTTGTACTTTATAAGACAACATTTACTAGAATATTCATTCAAACTCCTCGTCACTAATGTGAGTTTTCCATTTCAACATGCAAGTAGATTTACAGATGTCTTTTATATTTATTCTGAGTTTATTTATGGATACAATATACAACACTACTGATGTAAGGTTTAAGCAAACAACCTTAGACGTTGAAAGCACAAAAATTCACTATTGTTAAATCAATAAAAGATGTGTTGCATTATTGTGAACTGTTAAATTAATATCCAGTTCTGTGAGCTTTTGGTCTCGTGTTTTGCATGAAAAATTAGTGAAGCTAAAAGGCAAATACCGAAGGCAAAGGGAGAAGGCAGAGGATGAGATGTTAGATAATGTCATTGATGCAATGAGTTTGAGTTTGGGCAGACCGAGAGAGACAGTGGAGGGGGGAGGTGGGGGGGGGCTGGCATGTTGTGGCCCATGGAGTCACGAAGAGTAAGACACAACTTAGCAACTGAACAACAAAAAGACAAAGAACTTACCCATCCTCCATTCTCACTGATCCACTTTCCTTTGGTGCTCACAATATAGTCTGTGATGAAATAAGAGATCTGTTTCAAGTTTTCTTTTGCCAAAGGTCCTTGGAGTTTTTTGGCCAGGATTCCACCGAACAGGAATATCGTCAGAATGCGTCCCCAGTTAATTTTCCCATCCGCAAATTCGTTTTCCATCACTTCATTGAAAATGTTGCCAGCTTCTTCTATGGAATGAATCCCCAGTGAGTCCACGTAAGGCCTCAAGTAGCCTTCAACTTCTTTCTGAGCAGAAGATCCGGCTTTACGAAGGACTTCGGCCACTTTGTTTGGGGCCGCTGCCAGCTGAGCCTCTTGACAAATGTATTTCAGGTAATCTTGCACCAAGGTATTCACATAAAGGAAATTGTAGCTTTCCATTTGAAGAAAAATAACTCTGCAGAGAACAAGGAAAGAAGGACTCGATTCTCAGCAGGGCTTTCAAGAATGTGTCATCCGTCGCTGACTAATTCATGAAACAACTTCAACTTTTTCCGTCTGAGGGTGGAATTTTCCTTCTTTCAAAACTTTTTATCAATAACCATCACTGTGCCCGTAAAACATCCCTATTTAAATCAACATGGCACATGTGATCAGGAAGTGAAAGTTTTGTGATCTGAGGGAGGGAAAAATACAGCAGCTGTGTAGCTGAGCCTTCTAACATGATTTACTCTCAAAACGCAATTAGAGGAAGTGTTGAAAACCCTACTGTGTCAAATAAAATATAAAATAAAACCGGGTTTAAGGTTACCAAATCTAGGAGACTTATACTGATACAGTACCGTGTGTTGGATAATATTTTGACATTTCACTAACGTACTTGGAACATGCTACCCACATTGCTGGGTTTTTTGCTTCTTGTTATGTCAAGATTTTAAAATTAGGACTTCTTTGGTCTTTTGAATTGTCATTTAGTTTCTGTGAGATATGGATTTTTTTTTCTCTGCCTAGCACAGCTGAGAACATATGTGACTCTTGTAAGTATTGCTATTAATCGGTACATATCCATGTGATAGTTATTTAAGAATGGGAAATGGGTAGTTCCCCCAAATCAAGGAATATCAACTCAGACAGTCAAACAATAAAAAATAGCCTAATCCAGGAAACATCAAGAACTCTCCAATCAACAGTGGCAGGGCAAGCCATGAGTATATAAACAGAGAGCACACTTCTTCAAGCACTGATGATGGTACCTAGTTGGGTAATGAAATGTCTACAATAAAACAACTAAGCTCAGGGAGAGAGCTTAGGACCAAGGACCCCACAGTTCAACCGGAGCTACACATATTACTTTTTATTGGTATTCTACCATTCTCAGCTAAGTTTTTTTTCTCCTGGGTTCTTTTTCCAATTAGGGCTATCGTATTTGGGCTGAAAAAAAAAAAAAACCAGGCATCCAACAGATGGCAGCAAAGATTTCCATATCTCTCTGCTGATATTTAAAGATCATCATTCTAGAACAGTGGTTGCCAACCGGTGGGCTGCAGCCCACTGGTGGTCCACGAGAAAATTTTGGTAGTCCGCAGAGACATATCAGAGCATCCCCAAAGCAATTAATCCAGGCTGTGCAGGAACACAAGGCTGCGCCACCACATGGCCCGCAGGAACCCTCCCCACCCACTTACTCCTTATCTGGCAAACTTGCCTGCTAAGTTGCTATTTTTCTCTTTTCCCGACCATCAGCTGTTCTGCTGTGCCGGGAGATTTGGATTAGTTAGAAAGCAAGAAATCGTTGGATTTCTTGCTTTCTAGCTAATTTTTAGATCTTCGGCTCTGCTTTTAAGCAGAGCCAAACTTCCCTTAGAACTGAAGGTTCTATTATCCAATTCCAGACTCAGATAGCCGATAGCAGAAACACAGATCTAAATGAATCTGTGATTCTGTGAGCAACTCAATCTGCCTGCCTGCTTTGCCTGATTTTGGGTAAAAGTTGCTCTTTTTTAATAAAAAATTCAATATTTACATAAATATTTATAATATTTACATACAAGCCATGCCCAGCCAGTCACATGACCACTAAGCCACACCCACAAACTAGGCCACGCCCAAGAACCAGTTAAGAAATTTAAATCCCACTCCTGCTTCTGTGTGTGTGTGAGAGAGAGAGAGGGAGAGAGAGAAGGGAGGAGAGAAAGAGGTTAGATCAGATCTCTCTCTCTCTCTCTCCCTCCAACATCAGCAAGCCACCTACAGTCAAAATTCATATTAGTGGTCCCTGGGATTTAAAATTATGAATTTGATGGTCCCTGAGGTCCAAAAGGCTGGCGACCCCTGTTCTAGAATATCAGTAGCCCTATTTCTAATCCCTTTTTTACTTTCTTCTTTATAGGGAGGGTTAGGGAGTTCTTACCCAAGGCTGGGGGTAACTTCGTTGAAGGCCTTTAAAAATTTGGGCAAAGGCGGCCGGTTTCCCTGCCTGGCTTGGAACTCTTTGGAACAAAGTTGGGCTAAACCCCCCAAAATAATGCACCTCCGTCTTTTGTGAAAAAGGAATAAATGTGCACGTACATAAAGGATTGCCCCTTTAAAAACCTTTCCAGCATCTTTAACTTTTGGCCAAAAGGCAATGGAACTTTTTGTTCTTTCTCACTTTGACACGATCAAACCAAAACACTCTTTCTAGTACATATAATTTGATGATTTAATGCCACCGGGGGAAGTCCCGGCTTGTTAGAGAGGTAATAGAATAAATTTATGACAATAGTTCTGTATTCATTAGATAAGTGGGTTGCATCCTGTGCTGGAAAAAAGCTGAAATAACAAGAAGTTGGAAATTCCCAGTTTTCCCATTTCATATCTGCTGTTCCCTTAGCAGCCCCATCCTCTGTTTGCTGAAACATCTACTGGAGCCCTTGTGTCAATTGAATCAATAAGCTATTGCTCCTGCTGAATTAAGACACACACACACTCACAAAAATGCCAGGAAACCATTGCAGAGGAACAAAGTCCAAGAACCATGTTCAGAGATGGTTATGACGCTACCCAGATGGTGATGTCAGTAATGCAAGAGCCCTGGTGACACAATGGTTAGAATTCAGGATTTCAGGCTGACTCTGCCCACAGCCAGGAGTTCAATTCTGACTGGCTCAAGGTTGACTCAGCCTTCCATCCTTCCAAGGTCAGTAAAATGAGGACCCAGATTGTGGGGGGCAAGAGGCTGACTCTGTGAAACACTTAGAGAGGGCTGGAAAGCATGGTGAAGCGCTGTATTCATCTAAGTGCTATTGCTAAATGTGAAGGGATGGGAGGGAGGGAGAGAGGAAGGGAGAAAGGAAGGAAGGAAGGTGAAGGAAGGAAGGAAGGAAGGAAGGAAGATGAAGGAAGGAAGAACCATGGTGGTGCAATGATTAGAATGCAGTACTACAGGATAACTCTGCCAATTACCAGCAGTTCAATTCTGAACAGCTCAAGGTCGACTCAGCCTTCCATTCTTCCGAGGTCAGTAAAATGAGGAGCCAGATTGTTGAGGGCAAGATACTGATTCTGTAAATTGCTTAGGGAGGGCCCTGTAAAGCACTATGGAACTGTACATAAGTCTTAAGTGCTATTGCTATTGCATCACAAACCTGGGGGTTGTAGAGTAAATGCAAAGTAATAAATATTCCTAATTAAGGAAGGCACCCTAAAGGACCATTAAGCTCAGAGCTTAGAGTTATTAACTGCCTTTCCAGTTATGTTCATGCCTTCAAGTTTAGTAAACCATCCTTCAGGTTTACAAAGTACAATCAGCCATTACACCGAGGTGTAATATTTATTATTTGTTTTTGTTTTTTTTGTTTATTTGTTTGTCAAACATACAAGATAACAAGTATAGGCATGAACATAAACAGGAACAAAGGAAGTAAATACAGATAAGTGGGGACAGTAAAACAGGGATGGTAGGCGGGCTGATGTGCTTATGAAGGCCCCCTTTAAGGACCTCTGAGGAACGGGGTGAGGTCCACGGTAGACAGTTTGAGGTTGAAGCTGTGAGGTTTGAGGCTGTAAATATTATAGTGCTGCTTTTTGTTTATTTGTTTTGTTTTTGGGGTTGGGACATTATCATTACTGTCTTGTTATAGAACATTGTACATTTTCAGCCATTGTGGGTATGTCATTGTTTACGACTTAATTAAAGTTGTGCTTTCGTCTACAAACCACAATAAAGCAAAACCAGGTTATTGAATATTGCATTTGTGATTAAGATAAGTTTTGGTTCAGGCATACTTTTACCATAATAATAATGGTATTGGAGGGAAGCATCTGTAATTACTAGCATATGTGCCTGGTTCATCTCCTTGGCTTTGCAGGATTCTAGGCTGTTCTTGCATTCACAGAATATACAGTATATCCGATAAATATTTCAAGCAAATAAGGATTTTGGCAGCTGCGTTCTGGTTATGCTGCAGGAGACTGCCACCTAGCAGCAAATGATAGATTTTCAAGCCAGCGAGAGACATTGCCTCTAAGACTAACAAATGTCATTTTTAAAAACAGGTTTTATGGGGCGATGAATCAAAACATAAAGAGAAAGGAAGCACAGTTTTGCAAAGTATGAAGGCCTTGCTGTATGTTTATCGGTTCTTGAGAAACAAGGTAAGGAATTTTCAGTATAAATGGATTTATCACCAAGGAGGCAGAGCTGGTATTCAGCAAATTCTTACCGGTTCTCCAGAACCTGTAGCGGAAATTTTGAGTAGTTCTGAGAACCGGCAAATGCCACCTCTGACTGGCCTCATCCCCATCTATTTTCTGCCTCCCATTGAGTCCCAGCTGATTGGCTGGCTCTTCTTTGGTTGCCCTGCACAGGAGAATGGAGCTGGAAAGCAGGTTAGTGGGGTGGGGAGGGAATGGGATTTTGCAGCAACCTTCCCCTGCCACACCCACCAAGCCACGCCATGCCCACCAAGCCATGCCTACATAACTGGTAGTAAAAATTTTTGAATCCCACCACTGCAAGGACGCCTATCTCCAGTCTCCCCTCCCCAGTCTCTTCAGTCAGTTTACGTGAGAAATGAAGATTGAGAATCACCGGCTACCAAAATGGTTTAAGTTCAATGGCCATGAAGATGAAGAAATGGTGGGTTCATTTTAATTGCGTTGCTTCCATACAGATTAAAGCTGCCGTTTAAGGGGAATCAGGAATGAAGCATCCTATTAACTTCTGCATGTTGGAATGTAGTGACATATATTCTGGCAACGTTAATGGACACTCCATTGCTAGCTCCTCTGGGTCTCATGCGCACAACATTTCACTTAATGATTCTATCTGGATTCCATATTTTTTTTCCCAATAAAAAGAAGAAACAATGATCCTTTAAAGCAGACTCTGTATTGGGATTCTCATTTAACAGTCAAACAAACTAATAACAATTGGGTACGCCGAGTCTCCTCCTCCATTCAGACAAGCATTTTACAAAACTTTCCAGAGAGGTGAGATCAGCAAGCGGAGAAAAGAACAGGCTGAGTTCAGGCAATGTGTCAAACCGTAGTTGGTTTAATTACGGTTACTGAATAAATGTTACGGTCTTTAACAGGGATGGGCTTCAAAATTTTTAGCAAAGGCTTCTCTGCCCAGTTGCTGGGTGGGTGTGGGCCATGGTGGGGGTGACTTTTTCTGGGTCAATTTGGATCCTTTCACTGGGGCAGGAGATGAACTCGGTGGCCTGAATGTCCCCTTTCCACTCTATATTACATTTTATTATATTGCAACACCAATGGCTGATGTATTGTTCCTTTTCTGGAACAATATGCTTCCTTCTCTGTTTCCCAATATTATTAGCAATCAACATCACTCTACAGATGCCAATGCAATCGAAGGCACACTGACTCACCTTCCCACAGACTTGAGCAAGACCAGGGCTTACAACTTGTACAATACTTTGGAATGACTAGCCGGGGTGGCTCTCTTTTTGCATTTTTGGGAGAGCAGGTGGATCTGCTTTTTTCTCAATTCACTTTGAGCCATGCAACTGTCTTGTGGGCATCATGACTCTACCAAAAGCTCAGGAAGCGGACAGAAAGCAATTCTTTCTTCACTGCTGGATGCTTTGTTGTTATTTTTTTTTTTCTTTTAAGGAAGAAGGATGAAATCCTATCTTTGGGGTTGTTGTTGTTGTTTTTTACAATGTCCTTTGTTGGAAGAAATATCCATCTGGTTCAGTTCCAAGCTGGGTGACAACTCTAAAAAGACCAGCAGTCTTTTTAGAGTTGTCAATAAATCCTTTTTAAGTTTTGAAAGTTTGGCTCGAGACTCATGATTTAAATGTGGGTAACTGCCGGAATCCTGAACTGAGAGAAAGACACTGGAAACATGGAGGCTGATTGGAAAGATGGCTTAATGATGAAGCAGAACCACCAAGCACGTGTGATTCTGGACAGCTGACCACATGCAGTTGAGAGTTAGCGGTACTTATACCTTCTCTTGGGCTCCTGTTCCTGTGCAAGAACATGTATTCTATTGGCTGTTGTAGGGGTCGTAGGGGATGCAGCCGGATTTGTTTATTTAATCTAGTTTTAAATTCTATTTAAATTGTATTTATTCTGTGTGTTTTTAGTAGGCTGTACACCACCCCGAGTCCCTTTTTTGGAGAGGGAGCGGTATAGAAATCTGAATAATAAATAAATAAATAAATAAATAAATAGATGGCTCTGTAGGTTGTCTGGGCTCTCAGGTTTGGTTGAAGTTTGGACTCTGATGCAATGTCCTTAGGAGATTCTGCAATGGAGTGAGATCTGCTACTAGTGGGTTAATCCTACTATGTCCTAGAGCGGGGGTCTCCAACCTTGGCCACTTTAAGACTTGTGGACTTCAACTCCTAGAGTTCTTCAGCCAGCTAAACAAGCCAAGGTTGGAGACCCCTGTCCTAGAGGGTCATGTCTTAATCCCATAATCCTGGAGCTGAAGGTCTTTTGTTTTGTAGATAGGACGGCCCAGTCGTTCTTAATGGGCAAAAAGTATCTGCTGGGGGCCATTAAGAAAGGTGAGGGCTATCTCTTTCTGTCTCCAAGAGTACATTTCTTCATTCCTCCCTTGAGGAAATATAATATTCGGCCTTTTTAATATTTCTCAAAACATTTCATTCTTTCAGGAGACAGGGTCTTCCCTCACCTTTAGAGAAATGTCTTTTTCAAGCTTGGTATAGCAAACCATGGTGGTCTTCAAAAATGTTCAGCAGAGATACCTGGGATTCACTTTATGAGTGCAACTGCTCATTCAAAAGGGGAACAAGAGAAGTTTTAGGTGTAGTATGGGGAGGGGCAGGAGTGGGTTTCTACCGGTTCAGTCCACCTCTGTAGAACCGGTAACTCTGAAGAGCAGCAGACATAGAACCGGTTCTATATCTGCTGATGTTTTTGCCCACACGCCCCCCCAGACTCTTACCTGACCTTTATTTCCTGATTTTTCAACTTTAGCTGCCGAACGAGGCACAGCTGCAGTTCAAAAAGCAGGAAAAGAGGACTGTTTCAAAGGCTGCTTCTCTGCATGCAGCATGCTGATGACGATTTACAGGCGATGATTTACAGGCCAGCCGCTCGCAGCTTGCAGGGAAGCACATCATAAATCACCGAACCTCATAAATCCCGAACCGGTAGTTAACCCTGTCGTATCCCACCCCTGGGGAGGGGTGATGATGAGAGGGTCCATCAGATATGATCCGATGAACTGGGATGATTCCGTGAGAGTTTTCCATGCTCAGCAGTTTACTGGGAGGAATAGACTGCTGATCAGCTGTTGTTTCTCTGTAGGCTTGAGCGATCTACAAGCAGTCAAAGCCCATGAATTCCGGCCATGCTTTTAAGCAGAACTGGAAGAGTTGCATGACCAAAAGCCTTGCTCTCTAAAAATACCCATGGAAACCACTTCTCCCAGAACCCATTTTATGAAATTAATGCCGCTTTCCAAAGAACTTGATGACTTTGTGTTGTGATTCACCAGCAGCAGGTACAGACGGCTGAGATCTCAGAGAGCGAGGACTCAGATGAGGGGCCTGCGTGTGATGCAGGAATGGGGCCAAGACTGTCAGAGAGTGGAGTGTTGCCTTTGGGGCTTATGGAGACTGGCAGCAGTGATGAAGAGAACCCCGAGGAGCCTGTGCCCAGTGCACGTGTGCACAGGGCTGCTCGAAGGAAAGAGCAGCTTGCAGCAGCACGGGCGACTTGGGAGTAAGGCTGCAAGGTGATGGTCCTTCCCTTAAGGGATAAAAGCCAGCCCTCAAAGGTGGGATTCTTTGCAGGAAGCAAAGAAGTTCTTGCACTTCAACTTTTGCGGAAGTTTGGACTATCCTGGTTCGTGTTTGGAGACTCTTTCTGTTTGAAATATTTCTTAGTAGCTTTATCTGGTGTTCTTGGCAGCCTTGCACAACCTTGGCAAGGCTTGTTCTTATCTGGGACAATTAGTTTCGATAGAGTTTTTACTGTGAGTGAGCGGAATTCACAGGGAAGCATTAAACAAGGTTTTGCTTTTATCTCTGTTTGGTTTTTTGTTTGCTTGGAACGAGGCTTAGTTCAGAACACCTTGTGGGTTTCAGAGCTCTGTGGGACAGGCTTCGTTGTGCAACCATCTCCTTGAATATAGTCCTAGCTGAGCTTCCAATAACAAACAGTCGGGTCTCTTAGGAAACCTGGCCCATTGCCAGCTATGAAATCAACAACCTGCATGGGTGTGTGTGTGTGTGTGTGTGTGTGTGTGTGTGCATGAAGTCACTACTGGGTGGCCATTCCAAGTGCAAATGACTAGCTATAAGGGTATGTACTGAGATCGTATTTGAGATATAAGAGAACCCACCCAGAATGTAAAAGTATTCAGGTTGCTAACCAGGTTGCTCTTGAAGGTATGATGTAATAATAATTGTAGAAGATAACAAAACAAAGACCTGTAAATAGAAATAGAACGACTATGATAAAAAAAAAAACCAAGGCAGCACTAATAGTAATAGGCGTCCTGGATCCAATCCCAAAACAACTAGAGCATCATTTGAATACCATCGGCATTGACAAATTCAACACCGATCAATTGCAAAAGGCAGCTTTGCTTGGAACAGTTTACATCCTGCAATAATATCTGTAACACCACTGTTGGAAGAAAAAAAATCCGGTCCGGTTCCAATCTGGAGGAAAGACGCTGGAAATGAAATGGAGACCGACTGGCTTCAAAGGAAAGGAGGTTTCTTTGGATTCCAGACACTTCATTGAGAGAAGCCATGTTTCTGGGGTGGCTGACCCCTTGGCTTAGGAAGGGATGGATTTTTATAGGGTTCTGAGATGCTCCTAGGGCAGGGTCTCCAACCTTGGCAACTTTACAACTAGTGGACTTCAACCCTGGAAGTTTTTAAAAAGATGTTGGGCAACGCTTTATCTGAAGTGGTGTAGGGTTTCCTGGCTAAGCAGGAGGTTGGACTAGAAGACCTCCAAGATCCCTTCCAACTCTGATAGTCTGTATTTCTATTTCTAACCCCCAGAATTCCTCAGCCAGCATATTGAGCAGGGACTTGGACTAGACGACCTACAAGCTCCCTTCCAACTCCTTTATTCTAGCCCAAGGGCCTTCAAACTTGGCATGTTTAAGACTTGTGGACTTCCCGAGAATTCCCGAGCTGGCATGACTGGAGGAGGAATTCTGGGAGTTGAAGTCCACAAATCTTAAAGCTGTCAAGTTCGAAGCCCCCTGTTCTGTTCTGTTCTATTCAAACCTCTGAAAAGGGTTTCTGGAGAAGAAGCATTCCCCTGCCCTTTTGTGAAGGGAGGAGGAGAAGGAGGATAAAGAGGATAACCTCACGCCGACGTCATAAAGCTCTTGCTGACATCACCCCCCTGCTGCTTAAAAGGACATTAGTCCACAAGGCAGCTGCAAGAAAGCCAAGAACGTAAAGCTGTCGTGAGGGTAGAAAGATGAAGAGGGAGAAGGGGCGAGGTTATAAGAGGGGGCGTTCTAAAGATTTGATGTCCTCAGATGCCTGACAAACACTTTCTGCCGTCAGCTGTACCATTTGCTCTTAAGGTTTATTTCCCCCTCAGTTCCCCGTCACGTTTCTTCGGCAAGTGTGATGTTAAGGATCAACAAGGCCATTCTCCATCCATCTAAGTCCTCTCCTCGATGTTCCCTGTATGTTTACCTACGAAGTCCTGCCTGCCATGTCTTGTGAATGGTTGATGTGAGAAAGGTGAGTTTTCTCTAAACTTTAACTAACTTTGCCCCTTGTAGCCTTACGATTTATATTGACTTGTTGCCTAGTATGATTTGATTGTTGATTGTACCCTATGACTATCATTAAGTGTTTTACGTTATGATTCCTGATTCTTAACGAATGTGTCTTTTCCTTATGTACACTGAGAGTATTTACACCGAGACAAATACCTTGTGTGTCCAATCACACTTGGCCAATAAAGTATTCTATTCTATTCTATTCTATTCTATTCTATTCTATTCTATTCTATTCTATTCTATTCTATTCTACTCTACTCTACTCTACTCTACTCTACTCTACTCTATTCCACTCCACTCCACTCCACTCCACTCCACTCCACTCCACTCCACTCCATTCCATTCCATTCCATTCCACTCCACTCCACTCCACTCCACTCCACTCCACTCCACTCCACTCTACTCTACTCTACTCTACTCTACTCTATTCTATATTCTATTCTCCTACCGAGATCATCAGCAGATCATCGGTAGAGGGGAAGAAAGATTCACACACAGGTTAAGCTCGGGGAGTTAGCTGTGGGCCTCGCATGTCACAGTGAACTCGGTCGTTACGGCTTGTGAAACAGAGTCAAAGATTTCATCAAGAATGCTTGTAGGTCAGGGTTGATCTGAGGGCTCCTTGGTGCTCTCTGAATTTGCTTGTTTTCTTGCAAACGTTTCGTTACCCAATCTAGGTAACCATCATGAGTGCTAGTTACCAGGGTTGGGCTGCCGGGAGCTTCGGGAGAACCCCTAGCTAAGATTCTGTGCAGTTCAGAGAACCCCCCAAATCCCACTCCTGGCTGGCACCGCCCTCCCCACCCCACCCCACCGCACCCCTCCCAGGTGTCCCCATGGGGCCTGTTTTGGAGGCAGGTAAGTATAGGGTGTGCGTGGGAGGGCAAAAAAACAGGCATCCCGGAAGTTTGGGAAATCCCTCCTGGTGGGTCGAGAAAACTCTGTGGAGCCCAGGAACAGCAAAAACGCTTCCTCCACTGTGATGCAGGAGGTCGACTAGGCCACGCCCACCCAGCAACTGGGTAGAGAACCCCTTGCTAAAAAATTTTATAGCCCACCCCTGCTAGTTTCCTACTTTGGGTAACGAAACCTCTGTCAGAAAACAAGCAAACTCAGAGAGCACCAAGGACCCCTCAAGAGTTCAAGGTTTAACATGACTAGAAGACTGGGCCGTATCTAACAAAATGAAATTTAATGTAGAGAAAAATAAAGTCCTACACTTAGGCATGAAAAACCAAAAGTACACATATAGACTGGGTGAAACCAGGCTCAATAGCAGTAATTGTGAGAGGGATCTTGGAGTCTTAGTGGACAACCAGCTAAATATGAGCCAGCAGTGTGCAGCAGCAACCAAAAAAGCTAATGCAATCCTAAGTTGTATTAACAGAGGGATACAATCAAGATCAAGGGAAGTGCTAATACCACTCTATGAAGCCTTAGTAAGACCACATCTAAAATACTGCATCCAATTTTGGTCACGTTATAAAAAAGATGTTGAGACTCTAGAAAAAGTACAGAGAAGAGCAACCAGGATGATTAGGGGACTGGAGGCTAAAACATATGAAGAACAGTTGCAGGAACTGGGCTTGGCTAGTCTAGTGAAGAGAAGGACCAAGGGAGACATGAGAGCAGTCTTCCAATATTTGAGGAGCTGCCACAGAGAGGAGGAAGGGGTCAAGCTATTTTCTAAAGCACCCAAGGGCCAGACAAGGAATAATGGATGGAAACTGATCAAGGAGAGATTCAACCTGGAAATAAGGAGGAATTTTTTGACAGTGAGAACAATCAATCCATGGAACAGAAGTTGCCTTCAGAAGTTGTGGGAGCTTCATCACTTGAGACTTTCAAGAAGAGATTGGACTGCCATCCGTCAGAAATGGTGTAGGATCTCCCGCTTGGGCGGGGGGTTGGACTAGATGACCTACAAGGTCCCTTCCAACTCTGATTATCTGTTATCTGTTACGTCGTGTGAACTTAGCCAATGATGGTTTGTTTAAGAAATCATGCTTAAATCAAGCCCTATCTGAACGTGCTATGAGAATGCTCGAAGGTCAAATAAGGCAGTCTAAGATAGATCTCTAAATATCCGTGAAAGTATGGAATATGCTTAGAATGATTTAGAATTTCCAAATTTCTAGTAATTGAATATCTGGATATCCTGCAGTCTCTATATCCTATAATTTAAGAAAATGGCAGAGTTGTGGCTTTCCTCTATATCCTATTGGTTAAGTATGGCAAGCAGCAAAAAGTATTAGTATTTGCAGATGTTAATTTATAGATTAAGTTTCAGATTTAAACATATGCTTCAAACAAACATTTGTGACCAGGTAATCTAGATGTTTACTAAATGAGGCGACTTAAATTTTTAAGTAACTGAATATGTGGATTCTGGTCTGAATATCCTATTATTTGAGAAAATGGCAAAGTTGTGGCTTTCCTTCTTCTATAAACTATTGGTTATGTATGGCAAGTAGCAAAAAAGTATTAGCATTTGCAAGTGTTAATTTATAGTTTTAGTTTCAGGTTTAAAAGAATCAAAGAAAACTTTGTGATTGGATGATCTAGATATTCACTAATAGGTGACTGAAAAAGCTTGCTCTCTTTCTCTCTCTCTCTCTTTTAAACTCCAAAACTGTACATGACTTGGATAATTCTGCCAAAAGAAGAAATGTTTTCTGTTTTCTGACAGCAACCGAACTAAGTTTATCCCCCTGTTAAACAACAATACATTTTCTCATTCTTGCTCTTGTGTTGCTTGAGTTTGGTGTGGTGAAAATATTGTGATGCTAAAAGAAGTTAAAGCGTATTTAATTTAGAAAAATAAATCTCCAACCAATTTTAGGATGTAATACAAGAGTTGCTTAACAGCGAGATGGGCGGCGTATAAATTTAATAAATAATTGTTAAGGTAAAATGTCGAATTGGTTAAGCATACAAGTCCCATAATGCATCACTGCTTATTCCCTTCCCACCTGTTATCAAGCATGCTCAGTTTTGGTTTTACACAGACTGTTTTACCTCCAGGAGGTGTGGTATCTGGAGGAGAGTATGGATGTGAATTGGTTGATTTTTCTACAATAAAAGAATGATTCTGACTGCAAATAGTTTGGAAGTTTATTTTGGCTAAGATCCATTATAAGTTATCAACAATAATAAATAAACACAATGCACAGTATACCCACTTTTAAAAGGCCTCTGTTTGCTTCTTGCTAATGCAGGCAGGTGAACCAACCTTCCAAAACCATGTGAAAATCCTATGCAATAACTATTACTAATGTAAGCAGAGAGAGACCAGGCTGATAAAATTACATATATAGGGCAATTTTTGAAAGCGATGCTGTAAGAATCCTGTCTCTTCTGCACCGTTTATGTTTGATGACTTCTACAAAAGTCAGCAGTGATGAAAGACCTCAAATTAGCTTAGGAAAAATCATTACATAAAGCCAGTCAGCTTGGCCTTCTCTCCTTGAGAATTTCTCTTCAAAATCTCAACCATTGAAAACTTGAGCAACCCTACTGATTTTTTTCCCCTACAGGTAGTCCTCATTTAGTGACTCTTCACACTTATGAAGGCAATGAAAAAAGTAACTTTGCGACCAATTTTTGCACTAACCACCTTTGCAGGTCTATAAAGCAAAGGAAAGCTGAAATAAGACAACAAACATACTTGTGGTTTCTCTTCGTTTAGTGACCAAATGGCTGGTTTCAGTGGTAGTTACCAAACGAGGAAAGCAGGCAGTCCTCAACTTATGACCACAATTGAGCCCAGTATTTATGTTGCTAAGTGAGAAGTTTTGTTGAGTTTTGCGACTTCTCTTGTCTTTGTTAAAAGAATCACTATGGTTATTAAATTAGTAACACGGTCGTTAAGTGAATCTGACTGCCCCATTGTCAGAAGGTTGCAAAAGGGGAATCACCGGACACTGCAACTATCATAAATATGAGCCAGTTGTCAAGCATTTGAATATCAATCATGTGACCTTGAGGATTCTGCAAAGGTGAGAAGTGTGGAAAACAGTCGTAAGTCACTTTTTTCAGTGCTCTTGTAACTTTGGTCACTAAATGAACTGTTGTAAGTCAAGGACTACCTGTACTTGTAGGGAGAAATGCACACGGAACTGTGTCTAAAAACCCAGAGACCTCCAGCTCCCCTCCTTCAAGGGACCTTCAAGGGCTGAGGCAGGTAAAACACCTCTGTGGGAAAAGAGCACCTTGTTTACAAAGAGGCGGCCAACTATTAAACCACAATCATAAATAGTAATTTGCAAGGGATTACACCGTAATCCTGTACATCTCTATTCAGAAGTAGGCCTCATCAAATTCAAGGACTCCTTCACCAGCAAGTTAAAAGACATCATGAACTGAATCCAATCCAAATGCTTAAAGACAAGCATCTCAAGGATTTGCAATTCTCTGGCAAGTGCCATCAACTGAGAAGGCAGCTTCAATTGCTTGATCACCGAGGTTATATAAACGGCAGAAAACACCCATCAATATTCTGAAGTGCTCGGGTTGCCTTAACTGCACAGCTACCAGCCTGAGTTTAGGAGGTTTCGTTTTGTCGATAAACGAGGCACCCTAAAAACAACAACTTGGCAAGCAAAGCTTAACTTTGGCCAATTTTGTCTGCCAATGCACTTAAGTTCTTCGTTTGGGCTGTATTGGCTGTGTTATGTGAACCAAGCCATTTGTGATTTGTAAACGGTGTGATGAATAGCTTTGTGCATTGTGGGGTTTTGTCATTGTCACTGACTCGATAAATCATGGTTGGTTTAACCAGAGTGTGAGATACCACTCGGGATTGCATCAGATCAAGTGCATGAAGCAGATTGCGCTTCGTGAAAGTCTATGCCTTGGAAACACTTTCTGGGCTTACAAGAAAGTGCAAGGATTCACACCTTAATTCAGTCACCCTCTCTTCTGTTCGAGTTTGGTTCCCACCCAAAAGAGGCTTATTCGGTCTCATCCCAGCTTCCATCTTCCCAGCTGCAATGCTCAGCCAATTCCCAGATTGGGTAGGACTACAACCCACATTTGTTTACATCAACAGGGGCGCTGGCGGTCACAGCCCAACCCATCCGAAGCGCAGGGCTCTCAACTCAGCTGGGCTACCTTGCAGGGTGGCTGTGCACAGACTTCTCACCCTTGCAACGTCCCTGCAGCATCCTTTTTCCTTCCCACCCTCCTCCCCCAGAAGTTTGCCCTCACATCCTTCCAACCGCCGTTTGGCATCAATGGGGGGGAGGAAAGAAAGAAAGAAAGAAAGAAAGAAAGAGAGAGAGAGAGGGAAAGAAAGAAAGAAAGAAAAAAAGAAAGAAAGAAAGAAAGAAAGAAAGGAAGAAAGGAAGGAAGAAAGGAAGGAAGGAAGAAGAGAAAGAGAAAAACAAGAGAAAGAGAAAAAGAGAAAGAAAGAAAAAGAATGCAGGAGAAAGAAAAAGAGAAAGAACAAGACAGAAAGGAAGAGAAAAGAAGGAAGGAGAGAAAGAGAGAAAGAAAGAGAGAAATAGAATGAAAGAGAAAGAGAAAGAACAAGACAGGAAGGAAGGAAGGAAAGAGAAAGAACAAGAGAAAGAGAGAAAGAACGAGAGAAAAAGAAAGAGAGAAAGAAAGAACAAGACAAAAAGGAAGGAAGAAAGAAGGGAAGAACGAAAGAGAAAGATCGAGAGAGAAAGATAAAGAGAAAAAGAAAGAGATACAGAGAAAGAACAAGAAAGAAAGAAAAAGAAAGAGACCAGGAGGCGACGGCACCGCCTTCTCCCGGGCGGCACGTGTCCGCTTTCGCCCGCCCGCTCGACTCCCGCCAATCAGCGCCCGCCCGCGTCGCTTCTTTCGGCAGGGGCGGGGCTTGAGGCAAGGAAGGGAAATAGGAAGAGCTGCGCGGCGGGAGGGGGGGGCAGTCGGAGCGGAGACGCGGATAAGAGCGGCGGCTTGCGCGGCGCGAGACCACCAAGCCCTTCCTACCTCCTTCCCTCCCTCCCTCCGCGGCGGCATCGTCAGGTGAGTGGAGTGCGCCTGCGCGGAGCCAGGTCTTCCTTGCTAGTTTGCTGTCTTCCACCCCCTCCACTTCCCCTGTTAGTTCCAAGAAGGGCCTGGGGAACCTCTCCATTTCCTTTCACTTTCTCCTTTCCACAGCCCCCCCTCCCTTTTCCAACACGCCCCTCCTCCCGCACGCTTCTACACCCTCCCCCTTGCATGCACGAGCCTAGACAAGCCTACATTCGCGGTTTGTCCTACACGTGCATTGACCCAACTCTCTTCCTGTACCCCGTTCATTTGCGGAGAGTTAAGGAAGGTTGGGGTGGGTAGTTGGCGGGGGGTGGTCGGTGGTCTGCACTGCCCTCTCCAGAGAAAAGTGGGACATACACACACACACTCAAAACCTAAGGAGGGAAATCTCAGGCTCTTCTTCCCCTCTTGTACCCCATAAATGCAATTAAATCTGGAGGTGGGTAGCAGCGTTATTAGGATCCGCCTAAAATCGTGCTGAGCCTCTTGGCTAGAGATGGTGTTTTCGGCGCAAGCAAGAGTGAGTGAAAAACGGTTTGGACTGGTGTGGAGGGGGGGGAGTTGGGAATCATTTTTTTTAACAGTGCAGTCAACTATTTGTAGCTAATGGACCCTCGGTGTGTTTTTCGGTTTTGTGCATTCAGAAGAGAGCAAGAATGCAACGGTTGGGGTTGGTTAATTGGGGAGAGTTGTGTGAAGCCAGGCCCGGTTGGGTGTAATAAAATATAGCTTGTGACACAGTAAAGCGCCGGCTTGAGAAAGTTTTGTGAGTTGTTGACCTTTAGAAACTTGTGCAAGGAGAAGAGAGATCAATGGCTTACAGAGATGTCAGATTCCAGGAAAAAGATAAGGGAATATATAGAAAGTTGTTTTTTTGGCCTGCACACCTCACAAATATTCTATTTATTTTTCATTTATTTTGTTTGCATGTATGTGAGAACAAGTATAAGTATGAACATACCATATAAAACATAGAAGTATAAACAGGTATAAGTATATACATAATAAATGAGTATGGACAAATGGGAACTATAGGAGAGGGATGGTAGGCAAACATGCATAATGTATAATAGTAGGGAAAATGTTTATACGGGGTGGGAAGCTGCTTTTGGATTGAGCTGTTTAAAAGAGTCTTCTTGGAAGTAAGAGCAGAGGAGAAAGGAGGGCTGTGACAAGGTCACTTTTGAAACATTTAAAGCCAAGTGTGGAGTTTTTCTCTTTTGTGTTTCCTGATCAAAACCTGGGTCTGAAGGAAATGGGAAGGAGAGACGGGTGGAGTTGCATCTGTGAAGTTCACCTGCTCCGTGGGATGAGTTGGTTTTGCCGACTCGGTTTCCCCTGGACAAAGTTATTGTCGGCGTTCAGTACTGATAAATACCCTGCTTTAAGAAGCTGGAAGAAAAGACAGGGAAGTTGAAGGCAAAATGGGAAATCGTGCAAAGAAGCGAACTCTTCCCATCCCATAATAGCTTCCTCAAGGGCTTTGAAGATGGTGAAAACCCAACCAAGGGGCAAGGAGAAGCAGAACCAATTTTTTTCCTCTCTTGTGCAACCAGAAAAATAAAAAGCGTGTTTAGAGAGGCATTAGTAAGAGCATCACACATATCTGTAAAGGATGCTTCAGATGGATGGGGGAAAATGGTACTAGAGAGAGGACAGGGTAATTTGCACAGAGAGATTCCCTTAGACCAGGGGTCTTCAAACTCGACAGTTTTAAGGCTTGTGGACTTCAACTCCCAGAATTCCTCCTCCAGTCATGTTAGCTCAGGGATTCTGGGAGTTGAAGTCCACAAGTCTTAAACTTGCCAAGTTTAAAACCCTTGAAATAGATGATTAACAGACAGCTATAGATACTGATTAGAGAGACAGATGATAGATAGGATAGATAGATATAGATAGGATAGATAGATAGATGATAGATACAGATAGACAGAGCTGATGTTATAAATTAGAGACAGGATATATAGATAGATATAGATAAACAGATATTGATTAGAGACAGATGATGATAGATAGATAGATAGATAGATAGATAGATAGATAGATAGATAGATAGATAGATAGATAGATAGATAGATAGAGATCAGGGGTCTTCAAACTTCACAGCTTTAAGACTTGTGGACTTTCCCAGAATCCCTCCTCCAGTCATATTAGCTCAGGAATTCTGGGAGTTGAAATCCACAGGTCTTAAACTTGAGAAAGTTTGAAAATCCTTGCCTTAGACCCAGCAAAGGTGTAAATAGAGAGTAAATTTGGGCACAAGGACCAGGTTCCAAAGTCTTGGAACAAAGTGATAATGAATCCAACACAAAATCCCTTTATTTTATATTATTTTCAAGTTCCTAAGCCCTTTGTGCTCAGATTTTTAAGATCGGCCTTTCAGTTTTTGTGTTTTGTATGAGAAATAGCTCTATTATTTACAGAGGAGGCCTGCAAACAGCATTGAGGCCACAGGGTCTCTATAATAAGGGACGGTCGCTTTCATGAGGTTGAAAAGAAGCGAGGGATGGCAGCCTGAAGTCCGATAAGGAAGGCAGCCGGTTGCCCATCCCTGGTTTCTCCTTTCAGTCTTACGAAAGTGACCATCCCTTGTTACAAAGGTAGGGAAGGAAGGAAGAGCGTTTTGGGGAGTTTTTTAAGGGCGATCATTCAGATGTGATCTTGGAAGGGACAGAGCCAACACTCGGTCCCCAACTAATAAACAAGATGACGGAAGTGAATTGAATCTTAAATAAGTTGTTGTTGTCCTCAGGTGCCCTGCCCTGAGAGCAGATGAGTCAGTCAGGTGACTAACATCCGTGGAGCACTTAGGTTCTGCTGGGGAGTTTTGTTTGCAACAAGCAACCTCAGCTCTCCGGGCAGGGCGAGCGATTCCTAAGAGCAGCTTTTTTTAGGCCCCGCTGTAGTTTCTGTCTGTCCTCTTTCAGAGAAGTCTAGAACTGGAAGAAGCCATTAGAGGAGCCACAATCAGGAGGCTGTGAGTTCGATCCTAAGAATAGACTCTCTTACTCGAGTTGGACTAGATGACCTCCAAGATCCCTTCCAACTCTGTTATTCTATATTATATACCCGTGATGCAGAGGTGGCATTCAGCAGGTTCTGACCAGTTCTGGAGAACCAGTAGCGGAAATTTTGAGTAGTTCAGAGAACCGGCAAATGCCGCCTC
The DNA here is from genome assembly GCA_023653725.1 of Bungarus multicinctus. Classification (NCBI taxonomy): domain Eukaryota; kingdom Metazoa; phylum Chordata; class Lepidosauria; order Squamata; family Elapidae; genus Bungarus; species Bungarus multicinctus. The sequence continues at coordinate 12,221,352 of CM042843.1, forward strand.
TGACTGGCCCCGCTAATCCCATCTATTCTCTGCCTCCCATTGAGTCCCAGCTGATCGGCTGGGTCTTCTTTGGTTGCCCTGCACAGGAAAACAGGTTAGTGGGGTGGGGAGGGAATGAGGATTTTGCAGTAACCTTGCCCTGCCACACCTACCAAGCCACGCCACGCCCACCCAGCCACGCCCACAGAACTGGTAGTAAAAAAAATTGAATCCCACCACTGGTTTTCTAAGTCTGAGATTCTAACCTCGATCTCTGGGCTGTCTCTTCTTCTAATCCAGCATTTGGAACCTTGGTAACCCTGATGATGATTGCAGGTAGCCCTCGACCTACAGCGTCCATTGGAACCAGAATGCCCGTTGCTAAGAAGCAGGTGGTTAAGTGAATCACACCCCATTTTATGACTTTTTTTCCCCAAACAGTTCAGGAATTCCCCGCAATTGTTAAATAAAGCATGGATTTCTTAAGCAAATCTGGCTTCCCCCCCATTGGCTGCTTGCTGGAAGCCAGCTGAAAAGGTTTCAGATGGCAATCCTGTGACCCTGGCATGCTGCATTTGTCATAAAGAGATGGCCAGTTACCAATGCCCTGAAGTTTTGCACACCTGACTGTGGAGATGCTGCAATAGTTGTTAATAGAATAGAAATAGAATACCTTTATTGTCATTGCATTCCCCGAATACAATGAAATTTGAAAGCTACTCCAGCACAGTGCCCCAAACACCACCTCACAATCATGCTACAGAATATTTAAAAATTAAAATAATAATAATAATAGGACTAAATCACAAATGCACTGTTTGATTCAAGACAATTACTGCCTTGGAAAAGAAACTGTTACTCAGTCTATTAGTCCTCATTTTAAGACACCTATAACACCTCCCTGATGGTAACAGTTCGAAATATGAATGTCCAGGATGAGAATGGTCTGTGGAGATTTTTAGTGCTTTGGAGAGGAATCTGGTCTTTGCAATCTCTTCCAAAGAAGAAAGAGAGCAACTGATGATTTTTTGTGCTGTGTTTATAACTCTCTGGAGCATCTTTTTATCCACTACAGAGCATCCAGCATACCACACGGTTACACAGTATGCCAAAATGCTCTCAATGGTAGACCGGTAAAAAGTAACCAGCAACTTTTCACCCAGACCACTCTTTTTCAGCAGCCTCAGAAAGTGCAGGTGCTGTTGGGCCTTCTTTGCAGTGGCCATAGTTAATTGTGAGAACTACTTATAAGTTTTTCCAGTCGCTAAATAAATAGTTGATAAGCCCGAGAGCTACTTATATTTATAATCCATTAAACTTGATTATTACCATCTCAGTGGGACTGCTTCTTTATGTTTGCTCCAGGTTTTTTGCTACAAAAAAAAGATGTTGAGACTTTGGAAAAAGTGCAAAGAAGAGCAACTAAGATGATTAAAGGCCTGGGGACTAAAATATATGAAAAACGGTTGCAGGATTTGGGTTTGGCTAATCTACAGGGGGAAAAAATGACTGGAGGGACATTAATAGCAGTAATCCAATATTTGAGGGAATGCCACAAAGAGGAGGCGGTCAATTTATTTCCCAAAGCACCAGAAGGCAGGACAAGAAACAATGGATGGAAACTAATCAAGGAGAGAAGCAACCTAGAATTAAGGAGAAACTTCCTAGCAGGACATTTAACCAGTGGAACAATTTGCCTTCAGAAGTTGTGAGTGCTTCATGAACTTGTCTGAAATGGTATAGGATCTGCTTTAGCAGGGGGCTGGACTAGAAGACTTCCAAGGTCCCTTCCAGCTTTGATTTCTTTTTTTATTTTATTTTTTTATATATTTATTTTTAGGTATGTTTGGGATTGCAGACTTCATGTAGAGAATTATGTCTATGTTATTTTTTTGAATCGTATCTGAGAAATTTATTTTTGACTATGCTGTTGGAAGCCTCTGGAGGTGTTTATGATAGTCTTTTGGGACAATAAGGTTTTGAGGTACCTTAGAAACATGCCAGTTTATATTTACACAAGCATTGGTAGGCCATCAGGTAATAATAGGCAAAAGTCTATATTTGTTGTTGTTTTCTCTGCAGCCCCAGTGTTAACAGTAGACAATGTCTCGATTCACACATTGCACGAAGCCTGTAATGAGTTTGATTTAGGCTTAGCATATTATATGAATCCAGCCATTGTGGGTGGCGAAGTATAATTTATAGTTTGGGCAAAGTAGTCAATTGTGTCTTATCAACAAAGCATCGATACATTTGTACTTTGAGCATTGCTATTTGAGTGTCAAAAATGGTTGTTTTCTATTTTGCCCTCAGGCTGAAAGGCTGGGTGTATATAATACTTTGGATTTTATTCTGGAACGTTGCATCAAAGCATATAGAAATCTTCCGGGATCCCAATAAAACATGCATTTTTAAAAAAAGTTACAGAGAAGTTCTCATGTTCTTCTACAATTGCTTGTTTGGAATCGCTTCTGAAGTGCTATGCATTGGTTATTTCACAACTTTGTGTGCTGCGTTAAATACAAAAGACTGGAGGATTCAACAGTGGGTGGGAACTCAAAGCATTGCTGACTTTCTGATATTTCTATATTTCTTTAAATGAATGTATTAATGATTATAAGTGCAACTGTTAACAACGAATGCAAACTAAACGAGGCGAGTAAAACGTGCAAAGGAAACAAGAAAGTAAGAATATAGTAAAGAGAAAAGAAACCGGTTGGCGTAGTAAGAAATCTCTTTAATTTTTCCCCTAAGCGTTTGCTGTCTGTATTTCTGCAGTGGAACCTTAATTGGAACATCCAAACATAGATCAGATTCTTTGTCCCAAGTGACAGACTAAAATTATGGGAGGCCTGGAAAAGTTGCTTTTCGATTGAGATTGCCACATTTCTTTCATTTGCCCTCTTCCTTCCTTCCTTCCTTCCTTCCTTCCTTCCTTCCTTCCTTCCTTCCTTCCTTCCTTCCTTCCTTCCTTCCTTCCTTCCTTCCCTTTTTTTCATTTTTTTGCTCTCAAAGTGCCTAGGGGGAGAGAATAGAAGGAGAAGTGGATATGCCATTTCCCTTCACTTGCTAGATATCCCAACACAAAAGTACCACAAGAGATTTGCTGAAGACGCTGTTGGCTGGGGCACTTAACTGCGTTATGCTACTGAGCACAACACCTGCCATCATCATCATCATCATCATCATTATTATTATTATTATTAATTTTTATTGAACAATTTTTCTCCTATACAACATCATTTCCATTCATTGCAACGCTTCTGTGACGATATACATACTTTTACACAAATCTGAACTTTATCTATATTCCTTAATCTATCTCTGTCCACTATAACATTTGCCTCCTATTGTCCTATTCTCTATTCATCTCTATATCTCTTATTTCTTCTCTGTCTTTTATCTCCACGGTCAGCTTGTCCATCTCGGCACATTCTAATATTTTTTTTTAATCACATTTTCCTCTAGTGGCATTTACTATCCTTTTCTCAATTTTGTACGTAGCGTTATTCTTGCCGCTGTTAAATAAATGTATCATTAAATATTCTGGTTTCTTAACCATATCTGCCATTTTGGCAGTCTTGAAAAATGGCTCATTGAGGGGATGGGGGTGGTTGTTGTTTTAGGAGTTGTTATTGTTCCTGGACACCTAATTGGATGTGTTAAAAATCCTCAGATACTTTTAGACTCTGTTTGTTCCCATGTCTTTGTTGACATAAGCACGGGTGGTTGGCAACTATCTGTAAAATTCACGAGTATGCCAGGCCTTTTTTCCTATGGTCTATGCCTGGACTTGTTTCTGACAATATCCTTGCCCTGAGGTGTGTAAGCTGATTAAAAAAAAAAAAAAAACAATAACAACCCAGGGCTGGGTATTCTAGGTGGTCCTCGACTTATGACCACAATTGAGCCCAAGGTTTCTGTCGTTAAGTCAGACGCTTGTTAAGTGTGTTTTGCCCCACTTTACGACCTTTCTTGCTACACTTGTTAAGTGAATCACTGCAGTCGTTAAGTTAGGGACACGGTTATTAAGTCAATCTCGATTCCCCTTTTACTTTGCTTATCGGAAGGTTCCAGAAGGGGAACACGTGACTCCAGGATACTGCAACCGTCATATAAGTATGAACAAGTTGCCAAGTGCCTTGAATTCTGATCACCTGACCATGGAGATGCTGCAAAGGTTGTAACTGTGAAAAACGGTCACAAGTCACATTTTTTCAGTGCCGTTGTAAGATTGAACGGTCACTAAATGAATTGTTGTAAGTCAAGGACTACCTGTGTTAAGATCGTATGTAGCAAAGCAGACCTGTTATATATAACTAGCTCTATACCCATGTTTTGCTACAAAACTATGTGATCGGGCTTAGTTTTTGGGGAGGAAAATAAGGGGAAAAAATTCTGCCTCTGCCTACCAGCATCCATTGGTATTCATCCGGCTAGCGTCCTGTCAGTGTGTGAGAGAGTTGAGGGCTGTTTGGAATCTGAAACAGTATTTGCTGTATGAGCAAGGAGACAGCAAGGAACCTGGGCATGGCTTACCTCAACTGTTCTGTACTAAAGTTGGTTGCTGCTGTGAAACTGAAACTCCTCTCTCTCCTCTGCTTGTGTTTTGCATTTGGAAGAGATTTCTTTTCAGGTGGGGTGGGGGAGTAGCATCAGAGCGTGTTAATAATAATATAGGAAATACTAATGCTCTGATGATCATTTCGAAAAATCCTTTCTTAGTGAGCATCTAGAAGCCAAGAGGAACATACGTGCCAAATTTCAAGTTTGTAGGCTTGACGGTTCTGGAGATTTTGCAATGATACGTGAGGGGTATTTCGCTTTTATATATATATATATATATAGAATATTTGGGTTCTGACCACAGAGGAGATATGTTGTTTTAATGTATGGATCCCAGTAAGCTGCTCATCTAATGTGTGGTCCAAATGTGATCCACATTGATTGTATTTTCAGGTGTGTGTGTGTTTTTTAAAGGATTATCTTTAAGGACTATTCTCAGGGTCATCTGTGTCAGGAGGCATTGTAGATATATTGCTCTACCGATGTTGCTTTTTTTTTTTAAAGAGATGTTTACTTGGATTTTTGCCATTTCTTATCTTATCTTGGCAAAGGAATACATGTTTATGGAAAAGGAACACTTCAAAAATCTCATGTGGTAGATGCCACATCAGTAGTCTATGAACCATCACTTAATTAAAACAATCAGCTGGATTTAGACATCAGTTACTCCTGTGTTGACAAAATAACAACATAATGAAATTTTTTTTAATTATTATTCCGAAGTGGCGTAATAAGCTGCTTTGTTATTTGATAGCTGGGTTTGTGCATCTTGGGGAAACAGTTTTATTTTTATTCTATTTTATGGGTCACAGGGATCTTACTTGTTTTAGCTGCTCTCTCAGTGACGAAAACTAGGAAATTGGAAGTCAAAGGGAACAACAAAGGAGGTGTAGAATTTCATTTCTGGATTTTTATTTAATGCAGTTGTTTGTTGAGGAAGCAGGTAAATGTTTGCCTTCTATTTTTCTTCCTGGGTAAGCCACCGATTTAGGGAAGAGAAAATGGGATGATGGGAATAGTTTAGCACTGTTTTCCGCCAAATGATGTTTAGAAAAACAAAAAATAATTCTGACTTGTTTTTGGTTGGTTGATCTACAGTACTTGTGCTCTCATGGTATGATAACCTGAAGCCTGGAGTGTAATAATAACCGTTTCCAGCTTGTATATTAAAAAAAACCTGAAATCTTCTGAACTGAGACTGCTTAACATTCATTCGACATGTAAATTTGATTTTTTTTAAGCCAGTGCCTGTCTCTTAGGGTTAAAATTCAGCTTTTAATACTGGAAACCAATGAAGGATAGAAGCAACCTAGAACTAAGGAGAAATTTCCTGACAGAACAATTAATCTGTGGAACAGCTTGTCTGAAATGGTTTCCTGCTTGCGTAGGGGGTTGGACTAGAAGACCTTCAAGGACCCTTCCAACTCTGGTATTCTGTTAAATGACGTGTGTCATGGTAGATCTATGTTTACAAGATGATTGATATTTCTTGCCTTGAACTTTTTAAAATGATTGAAATTGTCATGGTTCAGCAGGACATTCTTCAACCTACTAAGTATTTTACAGATCAAGAAATACTTCGGAATAGTTTGAGTATTATATTTGAACGTATTGGCTAGCATGTCTCTTACTTTCAGGCTGCTGTGTTGGATAAAATCTTTTGAAATTTCATGATACCCAAGGACTGAGAACACTGCCCTGATGTGGCATTGAGACCTGTTTAACTTTGTTTTTATTTTTTTTCCTTGCCTTATTGTGTGAGATTACAAAAAAAATTCTGTCTCTTTATTAAACGTGGTGCCTGAAAAATTATCTTGAACTTCCAAGGACTTTATGAATGCCATTTAAAATGACCGTGCTTCTTAAAAGACCAAAGCTAAGAATGTAATATATACGTTGTATAAGCCATAATGTATGTTTTTCTTTGCATACCTATAATGACAAGGAGCAGCTGTAAATTGACTCTAAAACTAATTCAAGATGTTTTTGTTCTCAGATTGCTCTGTAAGACCAGTTAATATTTGCAATGGCCCAAATTTCAGTAACATTGACTCTGAGGTGGAGATCTAATCTAATCTGATCTTGACCCTCACTTCAAATCAAGCCTTTATTATGGTCACGCGGACAACACTCTGATAGAAACAAGCTAGTAAAAAATGAACATATGTAAGGATAAAAGTGTATAACAAATATTCAGAGCAGATGGTACATAGAGAGAGAGGGAGAATCGGGCAAGCCAGATATGTGAGAGAAGTGAAAGATAGAGCTCATGCTATCCACCTAGACATCTTTTTAGGATAGTGTAGATATCTAGAAGTCATCCAGGATTTCCTGTAGTATGAGAGCAGTGAAAAAGCATACGACCAAGGCCTCTTTTGAGCTGATGGATATGGAGGACTGGTTTGTTGTCTTCCAACAGAATGGCAGCAGGCAATGCATCCAACCTGACTCAAAAGTCAAGACAATTTCAGGAGGGATGGTATCTACAGTAAAAAAAGACCCAAGTGTTGATGAGGCTGGAAACCAAGAGATCTAGATTTGAAAATAAATCTCCCAGACAGACTATTAAAGAACGTTTCAAAGCTTTTCGGAGAGAGTCCTAAGAAGTGATATTCAGATGTTCCTTTGACCATCTTATTTGCAGCCGGGGAGGACAGAGTGAAGAATGATGTCTAACTTAATGAAAAGAAGGACATGGGGTGACATGAGATCAGTGTTCCAATATCTGAGGGGCTGCCACAAAGAAGAGGGAGTCAAGCTATTCTCCAAAGCAGTGGTAGCTAACCAGTGTGCCGGGGACCACTGGTGGTCTGCGAGAAAATTTTGATGGTCCGCAGAGAAATGTCACCCCCAAAGCAATTAATCCAGGCTGTGCGGGAACACAAGGCTGCACCGCCCACATGGCCCGCGGGAACACAAGGCTTGCATCACTTGCATTGCAAACAACACGAGGTAGTGAGGGGAGGGGGGAAAGGGTGGAGGGGGGAACTTGCCCCATTCGCCCCACACGTCTTGCCTGGCTACCAGGCTGCTTTTTTCTGCTTCTTCCTTCTGCTTTTGGCTGCACGCAAGGAAAGCAGCAGAAGTCTTTCTTTCTCTCCGCCAAACTCCACCAGAAATGAGTCTTTGGGACCCTGCAAGTCATCCTGCTCCAAGAGGCTGCGCCGGCGCGACAAGTCTCACAAAGACGGAGTTTGAGGGAGAGAAAGAAAGACTTCTGCTGCTTCTGCTGCTTTCCTTGCATGAAGCCAAAAGTCTCTCTCTCTCTCCCTGAGAACAGAGTTGGAGACGGTATCCTGCGATCCCAAATAAAGAACAATTGGTCGGTAGGAAAACGGGGTGGGGAATTTTCCTGCAGACTTTTTGGGGGATTTTCCCAGGGTCTCTGGTCCGCGGGATTTAAAATGGTGAGTTTGGTGGTCCCTGAGGTCCAAAAGGTTGGCAACCCCTGCTCCAAAGCACCTGAAGTCAGGACAAGAAGCAGTGCATGGAAACTAATCAAGAAGGGACCCAACTTAGAACTAAGGGGAAATTTCCTGACAGGTAGAACAATTCATCAGTGGAACAACTTGCCACCAGAGGTTGTGGTCCAACATTGGAGGTTTTTAAGAAGATTGGACAGCCGTTTGTCAAGAATGGTATAAGCTCTACTACTAGATCTCTCAAGGGCCCTTCCAACTCTGTTATTCTGTTATTGTGAAGCTACCCGAACAGAATTGTGTAAGTCTGAAAGTACATCTCTTCCTCCACCATCTCCTATACAGCCAAAGAACCTCGGGAAGGGTCACTTCCGAGCCTCGTGCTCTTCCCATAATCTCTGGGCTCACTTGCCTTTTATTTCATGGTTCCCTTTTAAATGACTTGACTCCAGAAGTTGTAAAAACACTGGAGTTTTTGAGAAGAGATTGGGCAACTATGTTTCTGAAATGGTATAGGGTTTCCTACTTGAGCAGGGGATTGGACTGGAAGATCTCACAAGGTCCCTTCCAACCTTGTTTTTCTATGTTCTATGATGCTTTCCATTAACTGGTTTTTTTTAATAGCTAGATTGGCTTAAAGTGGCCCTTTAAAAACAATCCTACTTTTGTCTTGATGCTGTACTTTTTATCAGCTGTGCTCTTGTGGGTGGTTGTTTATTTATGGAGAAAAAGGTGCAGTAGGCATCAGTTTTATTCAGCATTTTTATTCCTCGTAAATTTAGGTGTAGAAAACAGTGTATATTTAGTTTGAACTCCGGCCAGTATGTCAGTGTGTTCTTGTTTACCAGCCAGATTTTGGCATGGCCTTCTTAAATCTCCTTTTCCTTTGTCTGTACTGTACCAGAGGTCAGTTTTGGAAACGTCTCTTCATTTGTCACTCAGCTGCCAAAAACCACTTGGTGCATCTTCATTCTTGAACCAAGCAAAGGAGCAGCTGACTTGAGCAAAAGGAGAGATTCTCAAAGGGCAGCCGAGGAAGGGAATAAAGATATCTGTGTCACAATTTGGGAGAAGGCAGCTGCTGTTGCTGCTTGTCATACTTCTGAGAATTCACTAGCTAACGAAGTTAAAAAAGTAAACAGAGTCATTTCTTTGCCTGGCTGATTTCTGTTAACCGACAAGAGTTTTAGTTAATGTTTTGAAAACAAACATAGAGCTTTGGTACCAAACAGTCGGGTATTTCTCCATAGCAGAGGAACTAACCTGCAAAGGGTCTTTGGTGCTCTCTGAGCTTGGTTGTTTTCTTGCAGACATTTCATTACCATAACTAGTAACATCATCAGTGCTAGAATGAAGTAAGGTTTGTGGAGTAGAGGAGGAGAAGGAGGAAGATTGTGGAGTTCTTGGTGCTCTCTGAGTTTGGTTGTTTCCTTGCAGATGTTTCATTACCCAAACTAGGTAACATTCTCAGTGCAAACGGTATTTCCCTTCTAGCACTGATGATGTTACCTAATTATGTTAATGAAACGCCTGCAAGAAAATATCCAAGCTCAGAAAGCACCCAAGACCCCAATAAAAATTATTTTTTTTTAAAAAAAAGTCAAGCGTTCAAAAGTTAAAGCTGCTGGGCCAAAGTAAGATTTTTTTCCCCCATGTGACCTAGCCATTCTTAAGACTCTACATAGAATAATCTTCTTTTATTGAAATCTGGGATAGATAAGAAACTTGTCATCTGGGAGTGTAGCCTAGTCCCGTGATGGTGAACTTATGGCACGCATGCTGGAAGTGGCACGCAGAGCCATCTCTCTGGGCACGCCAGCCATCATCCGTTGCTCTTCTGGGTTCATGCGCTGGCCAGCTGGTCTTCATGTGCATGGGAGCGCTGGAAACTGGAAGAGCAGCTCCCCGGTGCGCCAGCTAGTCTTCGCGCATGCATATATGTTAAAACCCGGAAGACCAGATGGCTGATGTGTATGCGTGCACTGGGAAGCTGAGCTTCCAGTTTTCGGCACTCCCGCATGGCGCCTCAGAGAGATACTCTTTTGGTTTCTGGCGCATGCATGCGCTCCTGTTTTGGCACTCGGTGCCAAAAAGGTTCGCTACCACTGGCCTACTCCACTAGATGTCTAACTCTTGCTTTCCTCCCAAATCACAGGAGGGAAAATGTCCTCTTTCTAGTGGTTCCTTATCAGGCATACTTTCTCCCTTTGTGGCTGATTTGACACACCTTTCCCAAATGGAAGAAAAAAGCCAGATTAACTGCTTTTGTGTGACCTGCATGAAAGATAAAAGGTATAATAACAGAGTGTGGCATGCAAAAGGACATTGCCCTCTGATACTATTCAGCCCACCAGGACAGGTGTAAGGGCTTGATCCCAACCTACACCAGATCCAGTTTCCCCTTCTACTTTAATTTTTTATGCAGTTGAAAAATAAGGAATTCACTGCAAAAGAAGAATTGAGCCAAATTATTGTTCCCAGAGCAGTAAGAACAAAATTGGCAAATGCATAAAAGGAGACATTTGAATAAATAAACTGTCCTTAATTTACAACATCAGAAATCTTTGGCTACCGGAATTGTGCAATGAATGCCAGATTTCTAGATATTTTTAGTGTACAGTACAGCAAAATTTCCTGAAAGAGCAGTCATCTTTTCCTATAAAAATATAATGGCCGTTTCTGAAGAGATGACCCTGAATTTAAGACAAACCCATGGTAGTAGAGGCCAATGTAAAACAAAAAAAATATGCCTGCATTAATGGAGTTTCAGTCAATTTAAGATGAATGTGTTAAAGGTAAATTATGTACAGGAGAAATTGGATCATTTTCAGATAAACTCAGTATCTTCATAGAAATATGGTAAAGCATGTTAAAATACCATCACTGAAGAAATTTAACTCATTTAAATGTTTATCTTCCCATACTGTCAAATGGATCTTTTTAACTCAAATTGTCTCATTTTTTGGTCTTTCTCCCAATTTTTGCTGCCAAACTTCCAAGCATTTTCTCCCCAAAACTTTGGATGCAATTCATCATGTCCTAAGCAATAAAAGTAGACATTGAGGTCCATTAAGGAAGCTGTTTTCTTTTGTTATCTGATGCTGGAGATTTGCTTTTTAATGTGTCGATGATGTAGTAACATTTAGGATTTCTTTTCAGACTGAAGATGCTAACAAAAGTCGATATTTCTGAAAGCTGCACAAATAAAGTCTTGTGGGGTTTTTTTTAGAAAAGCAGAGTGCATGTGAAGGCAAATTAGAATATTGCTGTACATTTGTAGAATTTTTTTTTTATTGAAATATGAAAATGAAAAACAGTGCTGAGATTAAAAGGCAGTTTATTTTGTTTTCACACCTTTCTCAGGAAGTAATTTTTTAATAGAATATAATGCTTTTAATAGAATAAAATACAGTGCTTTTAAATAGAATTGTAAAGTACCTGAAAGTGGAAAACATCCAAGTAGTTTAAAATACTGCGAACTAATCCTTAATTTTTGACTTTGTCTTATGAATGATTATTTCTTAAGAATGATTGCTTTAAATAAGAATATTTCTTTTCTCTATGGTGTTTGTGGGTATAATTCCTACTTGTTTCTTCCTTACAACAATCCTGGAAGGTTAGTCAGTCTGCAAAGTGGGACTGGATCAAGATCACTTGAGATACGATTAAGTTGAAATTTCATCTTGGATTTCCCTGATTCAGGTTCACAGCTGTGAAAACAAAGATCCCAATTATTTTGTAAAAACATGCAACTTTGTTCTGCAATAAAACGTTGCAATGGGTTCAAGAATCCAAACATTCTTTTTCTGAGCTGTTTTCCCTCCTTAAGATGAAATCTTTCTAAAGTTTGGCAAACTTCAGCTTCTTTGAAGCCTGCGGGAACCACCTCTGCCTTGTGTAAGACGAAGCGTGAACGCTGCATTTGTGTATTTTGTGATCTTTTATTTATTTATTCATCCATCACATTTCTTTTACCACCCATTTCACCTAACTGACTTTTCTTCGTTGGCTCGGGGAAAGAATTTTCCCAAGATAAAACTCAAGTTTGCTAGTATTGTGGGTGAATTTGAGCAGATCTGATAATCTGCGCAGGACAGATCACCTAAAACAGGCAGTGAAAGGGTAGGGAAATTGAATCTGGACCACTCTTCCAATTTTATGCACATGTGCTTCTTCACCTATGGCTACAATTAAGTCCCACATTTCTGTTGCTAAGTGAAATATTGGTTAAGTGAGTGCCGCCATCGTAAAGTGAAACACTACCATTGTTAGTCACACGGTTGTTAAGTGAATCTGGCTTCCCCATTGACTTTGCTTGTCAGAAGGTCACATACTGCAACTGTCATAAATGTGAGTCTGTTGGCAACAGAGGTGTATTCAGCCGGTTCTGACCAGTTCTGGAGAACCGGTAGTGGACATTTCGAGTAGTTCTGAGAACCGGCAAATACCCCCTCTGACTGGCCCCGCCCCCATTTATTCTCTGCCTCCCGAGTCCCAGCTGATTGGCTGGGTCTTCTTTTGTTGCCCTGCACAGGAGAACGGAGCTGGAAAGCAGGTTAGTGGGGTGGAGAGGGAATGGGATTTTGCAGTACCCTTCCCCTGCCACGCCCATCAAGCCACGCCTACCAAGCCATGCCAAGCCATGCCCACCAAGTCACACCACGCTCACAGAACCGGTAGTAAAAAAAATTTGAATCCCACCACTGGTTGGAAGGAGTGAGAATTTGGCTCACATGGCCATGCGAATGCCACAACGGTTGTAAGTGTGAAAAAGAACTTATAAGTCACTTTTTACAGTGGTGTTTTAACTTCGAATGGTCTGTAAATGAACTGTTGTAAATCAGGGTCTAGCCGTACCCAAAAGCAGCCATAATAAAAACCTTGGAACAGCTTCTCTCCCCAGAATTTGTTTGCAATGTCTAGTTTTCCAACATATCTGAGTACTTCTTAAAAGACTATATACAAGAGTCCGCGCAATGACCGTTTGAAGTTACGATGGCACTGAAAAAAAGTGACTTTAACGACCGTGATCACACTTAAAACCATTGCAAGCAGGGGCGGGATTCAACTGGTGTTACTATTGGTTCGTTGACTACATTTTGCGCTGCGTGCATGTGTAAAACAACCTTAAGCTGTGCCACCCGGACAGCTGATAAGCACTGTGGACAGGTGTGCAGCGTTTGAAAAGCCTCTTTTTCCTTGCTTTTTCAACCTCAGCTGTGCCGCGCAAAGCAGCTGAGCTTGAAAAAGCACAAAATAAAAGGTCAGGTAAGAGCCCAGGCAGGCATGTGGGCCAAACAGCAGCGAATGCAGAACCGGTTCGGTGTCTGCTGCTCTTCAGAACTACCAGCTCTATCGAACCAGGCAGAACCGGTAGCATCCCACCCCTGATTTCAAGGGATCAAAAGTCAGGCACTTAGCAACTGAATCTTACTTATGATGGCTGCAGTGCCCCTGGGAGGTCACGTGATCTCCTTTTGCGACCGTCTGACCAGCAAAATGAACGGGGAAGCCAGATAACAACCGTGATACTCACTTAACAAATGCAATGATTCACTTAACAGCTGCGGCAAGGAAAGTCGTAAAATGGGGCAAAATTCACTCCACAGCTGTCTCACTAGACATTTTGGAACTCCATTGTGTTCATACGTCCTGGTCTGTCTATGCTTGTTTTAAGCCTGATTGCATGTGTGAGATCCTGATGGGACTTGTATTGTTGTTTTCTCAGCTGTATGGAAAATAACAACTTGAAATAGTGTATTTTTTTAGTGGGAGGGAACTATCACCTTGCTGATTGACCTCCTGGGGGCAGAGAGGTTGAAAGCAGCGTGGGTGGCACTTAACAATTTTGCAAATAGGAAAAGGTTGATCTTGTCTTTTAAAATAAAGCAATATTTAAAAAGAAATATGGGAGAAATTTAAATATATAGTATTACCTATTTTGACTGCAGCCAGAATTGTTTATGCCCAATGTTGGAAATATACATGTATACCACCAGATGAATTGATTATTCAGAAAATAATGACTTGTGCTGAGATGGATAAATTAACTCTTGTTGTTACAAGAGAGAGAGAGAGAGAGGAGATCAGGCATAAGATTTGGGGAAAATGGTATGACTGGATTGAGCAAAGATAGATAAATGGATGATGAAAAAAATTAATGATAAGCAACATATAAGTTAAATATTTACATTCGCAGAAAGTGCATATATTTGTAAATAATGCACAAAATAGTAGCATAAGATGTATGTTACAACCTGTTGAAGTTAAGATATTTACATTCCTTGGTTTTTTTAAAGTTATAAAAGATTAATAAAGTTTATTTAAAAAAATAAAATAAAGAGCAGGGGAGGTGCTGGAGGAATTATCTTCTGGGCTCAGTTCCAAGTGGGGAAGAAAGAACCTGGAACCATGGAGGCTGTTTGGAAAGAAGGTTTAATGGTGGACAGGACCTCATGGCTTGGAGCTCCAAAATAAAAAAGGACGATCCCATGCTTCAAGATACGTTGGGTGAAGGAAAAGAAGAAAAGGGCTTTGAGCAATTCCTATTATAGCTCTACCTGGAGTAGATCTTTGTTATGTAAAATAGAGTGATGGTCCATTAGCAAAGGCGGGGCGGGGGGCGGGGGTGGAGCTGAGTTTCTGCCTCTCTGGGTTTCTATTTTTTCTTTTTAGGGGAAATATTCTGCCTTTTTAGTATATCCTAAAAGATTTCGTTTTCCTAGGAGAGGGGTGGGTTTTAACTTCCAACAGAGGTGAATCAATTGCCTTCCAATAGTGTTTTTTTTTTTTGCAGTTTGCAAAGTTTTGCTTCCCAACCGGCTTAATCATAACAGTCTGACCTCAATCTCACACACATGTTTATTTCAGGTGACTTCACCTTCGCCACGCTCGTGCTCTGCTCCTTGAGAGACACCTTCCAACTACCTGAAAGTTCCCCAAAACATAACTAACTTGTTTTCCTTTGTGTTTACCTCTCCGCCCAACCTTGCTCTGTCATGTGGGCGTCAGCGTTTGTGGCGTTTTTTTTTTTTTGGGACTGCCCCCGTTTCCCTATCAAAGTTGATTTTTTTCTTTTCCTGCTGGGTTGCCGCGCTGTACCTTTAAGAAACCAGCCTGCTCAGCAGTGCCTTAACCTGCTGAACCTATCTTGCTAGCAAGGAAAAAGTTCTTTAAATAATAGATATTAGCCTTTACCAATTAGGATTATAAGCTTTGCAAACAGGGTGGAGTTTTCCCAGTTTGGCCAGTCATGTTGCAGAAAGGTGGGGCTTGAATGCAAAAGGATAGGCTGCACTGGAGTACCAGCTTCCAGTGAAGTTAATCTGGGGTGAAGCAAACAGGAAAAAAAAAAATTGTGCAGAATTTGTGGGTAGGCTTGGCTTTTTTTTGTTGTTGTTGTTGTTCGATTGCTTGATCGCGTTCCACTCGGGATCTAAGGCAACCCTTCTGGCTGACCAAAGTAGTGTTGTTGGCTCCCCCCCCCCCACCCCGGAGGTTGGCAGGCTGTTAAAATTATAACAGGGAGAAGCCGAACAAAAGAGATCTTTTGGAGCAGGAAATTAGGTGCCCAGAAACAAACTTTTTGTTTTCCCGTGGAAACTTCCTTAAAAAGGAAAAAAAAGAAAGAAAGTTGGGTCAGGGAGAGGAAAGATAGTTTCACAGTGCTGTAAACTAACAGGTCTGTTTCGGGATGACAGGGCAGCTTCTGGCTGTGTGTTGTTTTTTTTTGAAGCTTTTCACTTTGGGGGGATCTGGTGGGGTTCTTTTGGGGTGGGGTGGGGGCTTTCTTTTCCAGAGGGGCTGAAGTTGTAAAGTGAATCTCTTCCTTGGGGCCAGGGGCTGTTTGTTTGTTGTTTCAGCTGGCCTGGGGAATCTCTTGGGCAAAGAGTTGAAATAACAGAATTTGTGGAGGCTTTTTGGGGGGAGTTGTAAACAGCCCAAGTGGTGAAACCCAGCTGGGCTGGTATGTCAGTTCTCCTTTCTCAGCTGATTTTGTTGTAACGGAGAGTGAATAAGAGACCTTCCTTTCTTCAGGTGTATATAATTTGGGGTGTTGGCTTTGAAACCTGTGCAGGAGTGAGTGGGTTCCTGAGAATAGCAGGAAACTGCAAGGGGAAAAAAAGAACAGAGTCTCTTACTTGGGAATTGGGTGGCTGATAAATACCGTATCTTTTGCTGTCCCTTCTAGGTAGCCCTTGACTTATCACCCTTTTCATGTAGTGACCCTTCAAAGTTACCAAAAAAAGTGGCTTTTAATTGGTTTTCATGCTTACCAATCTTGGCAATATCCCCATGGTCACGTGGTCAAAATTCAGGCATGTATTTAGGCATTTTCCCAGGGTCACATGATTCCTGCCTAAGCAGGGGGTTGGACTAGAAGATCTCCAAGGTCCCTTTCAACTCTGTTATTCTATTCCTATTCCATTCCATTCTATTATTATTCCATTCTATTCCATTCCATTCCATTCTATTCTTCATTCCATTCATTATTCTATTCTATTCTATATTCCATTCTATTCTATTCTATCCTATCCTATCCTTCCCAGCTGGCTTCCAACAGGTCAAATCAATGGGGATAGGGGGAGCCAGATTCAATTAATGGCCTCACAACTCACTGAACAACTGTTGCGATTCACTTCACCGTGGCAAAAAAAAAAAACTGTTGCCAAGCTCCCTTTAATGACTGCTTTGTTTACCAACCGTTGTGTTCATTAAGTCAAGGACTACCTGTACTCTTTGGAATAAAGCTGCCTATTTTGGAGGCGACGGGAGTGTGTACCTCCGAGTGTTAAGAGGATCTGCCACCGTGTGAGAAGGAAATTGTTGTCAAGTTGCCGGCTTTTTTATTCCTGAACAAATGTGCGGTCACGTTTTTTCACGGATTGGCCTATGCTTTAGCTTGCCTCAGCCTTGACTTCTCTGGGATGAAAGTCAGGGATTTGGGCAAGGAAGGGACGTGTCAGCTGTTCCGAACAAATGTTTTTATATCTGGGACGGTTTCTGGAGGCTGTGAAAAGGACCAGCTGTCTTTCTGTTGCCTACCTCAAGGTAAGGAAATGTTGGTGGCAACGGGGACATGTTGACAATCAGATCTGAAGAGGGTGGGGCCCTAGGCTGGTGCTTTCCAGTATCTTAAGAGGCCTCCCAGTGAAGCCAGTGGAACTGATCGTGGAATTAATTGATGTGACTTATGATTTTGATAGATTGGACGGGAGGAGAAACCCCTTTGTTATGTGTGGTCGAGTTCTCCCTTGCTTGCAAGGTGTCATGCCCCTGGTGGATTCTGAGGGAGAGGAGGAAAAGCCTACAGGGAGTGGAAGTATGGCTCCGGAGGTTGTGGAGGAGGCTGGGGAAGGGCAGAGGCCGGCTGGGCAGTCAGGGAAGGACCTAGGCCCATCCCCTCTCCATCCTAAGACACGCAGGAAGCAGAGGAAAAGGGAGAGACATGGTCTACTGGGGAGGAGAGGCCTTGATCCTCTTCATGGGCTGCAGCTGTGACAACTGGATAAGAGGACAGACATGCGTATAGGCGAGCGCTGGAAACAAAGCATGGAAATATCTCTAGTTTATTGTTCCTCTCTGAGTTTGGCGTCCTTCCCAGTGTGTGTTCTGATATCTGTGGACGTCTTCAAGCCCTTATCTTGCCTGGTTTGTGTTGTTTTTTCACTCTTTATAATTTAAACAGCATTTCCTCCTTCTTGTAACTGCTTGTGTGGGAGTTTTTTGTCTCCAGTCAAGGATATTTGGAGCTTGGAAGCAAGGTGAAGGAATAAAAGGGGCTTCACCTGTTTTTTGTGACTGTGTTTATTTTGTATCCCGCCCTGGGTCATCACACAAGGTCTGGATAGATAAGCAAACGGCAAATGCTCAAAAAACTTCCCTCCAGGCACTGTTGACTTTGCCCAACACATTGGACAAAATAGAAATGGGCTGACTTCTTCCATTCCAGCATATCTTTTCTTTTTCTTTCTTTTTAGAATCAACGTTTCAAATCTCCAATGCCTTGCCTGGCAAAACGTTCTTTTGTGTTCAGATAAGGAATTTCTCTGTATGTTTTAACGCACATGTTTGAACAGTTCAGGTTTTAGCGCTGGGGATGCCAAGCAGGAGCAATAATAATAATGATGATGATGATGATGATGATGTTGTTGTTATGCTTCGTTGGTTGGCGAATGCGTGA
Source organism: Bungarus multicinctus (assembly GCA_023653725.1). Lineage (NCBI taxonomy): Eukaryota > Metazoa > Chordata > Lepidosauria > Squamata > Elapidae > Bungarus > Bungarus multicinctus. The sequence continues at coordinate 12,239,499 of CM042843.1, forward strand.
AGTTGCATATAGGGGTGTTTTGCTCCCATCTCCACCCCCCAGGACATTGTTAGGGTGGATTCTCTGAGTAGGATCTACATTAGCAAAGATCTCGTCCTTGTAAGCATTAGATCAAGTGATAAACCTTCAGCTGGGCTATATGCCAGCTGTGCGTGCTGTATGCAGGGAAAGCAGATGTCTTACAGTTGAAATTTTTTTTAAAAAAAGTGGATTTCAACTTGCTATGGTGTTAATTTTTTTATATGCAGCTGGGGAATTCTGGGAGTTGAAATCCACACATCTTTAAAAGTTCCTGAGGTTGAAAAACAGTGTTGTATTTCATTAATAGAGGACTTGTCACCCAACCCCCCTTCCATCTAATATAATGATGCTTGGCTTTGCTTATTCATCTCTTGAGAGATATACAGGTAGTCCTCATTTAGCGGCCGTTCAAAGTTACAGTGGCATGAAATAAATTACTTAGGATTGGTCCTCACACTTACGACTGTTGCAGCATCCTTGCATGAGCAAAATTTGGATACTTGGCAACCGGTATGCATTTACAATGATAGCAGCATCCCAGGGTCAGAAAAGGATTGTAAAATTAGATGCTACTCACTTCACAACCTACTTACTTAGCAACAGAAATGGTGGCCCCAGGTATTGTACGTTGAGGATTACCAGTAATATATAGCATGAGGTGAAGGAGTCAGAGACAGTCCTTTGCTCTCTTCATTGAAGTACCTTGAAGCAGTTGATATTGCTCTCATCCTAATCTAATTAGTGGTGGCTATGAAGCTGAGAGAAGATGGAAGGGGACCCACAGATGATGATTTGAGTTCTTTTGAAGAATGGAAGGATAGGTGGAGTCTAAGCACAGTGCTGGACAGCTTCTGTGAGCTGTTCACACAACCTTCCTCTTCTCACTTGGCAAACCACTTACCAAAGCAGAATAACAGATTTGGTGATAGGACCTTGGAGTTCTTCTAGTCCAGGGGCCAGCAACCTTAAACACTCAAAGAGCCACAAAGGTCATAACCAGAAGCCCCCCATTCAATTCTGGAGCTGACCAGAAGTCCAGTTCCCCCACCATAGAGTCTCCTCCTATCGCTGCATCCTTTTTTTTCCCTCTGTGACCGGAAGTCCGGTTCCCCCACCATAGAGTCTCCTCCTAGCGCAGTGTTCTTTTTTTTCCTCTGCAGACTGGAAGTCCAGTTCCCCCACCATAGAGTCTCCTCCCAGCGCAGCATTCTTTTTTTTCCTCTGCAGACCGGAAGTCCGGTTCCCCCCACCATAGAGTCTCCTCCTAAAGCAGCATCCTTTTTTTTCCTCTGCTGACTGGAAGTCCGGTTCTCCCACCATAGAGTCTCCTCCTAGCGCAGCGTTCTTTTTTTTCCTCTATCTGTCCTAACCGAATGCCCTATCGATTGTGGAGCCGACCAGAAAACCCACCCCTTGCCATAGAGTCTCCTCCTGGTACCACGTGCTTTCCTCCCCCCACCCAGAAGCTCCTCTCAAAATTGTGGCGGCGACCGGTGACAGGGAGCTTCAGCAGAGGGATGAAAGAGCCACATGCGGCTCCAGAGCCATAGGTTGCCGACTCCTGTTCTAGTTCAACCCCCTGCTCAGACAGGAGATCCTATAGCCCTGATGGCGAACCTATGGCACACGTGCCAGAAATGGCACGCAGAGCCATTTCTGCCGGCACGCGAGAGGTCGCCCGGAAAAGCACCACTGCACATGCAACATGGTTGTCTAATCTCTTCTTAAAAACTTCCAGTATTGGAGCACCCACAACTTATAGAGGCAATGCATCCCACTTGTGAATTGTTCTCACTGTCAGGAAATTCCTCCTTAGTTCTTAGGTTCCATCCAGTTTTGGCTTTTAAAGGTGAGTTGCGCAAGAGGTATGACAAGTCCATTTTTTAAAAAGTATATAAGTTGGCAAATTCATCAAATTTATAGATGGACAGTTGAGGAAGGAGAAATAGAAATAAAACATAATAGAGCAAGCACAGACGGTAATGCATTTAGCCTTGGGCTTTTATTTGCCGAAGAAGAAGAGATTCAAATGACTTTAACGCTGCAAGTTTTCAAGAGTAATTTAGACCTGGCCAAACAGTTAAGAATTATAAAAGAAAAATGCAAATAGGCTTTGCTATCTTATCCCAGCCATTCAGAGGCACACGTGGACTACGGAGATTGCTTTACACGGGGTTCAAAAAAGCATTGGCGTGCTTGAATTTAGCCATTGTGGTTTTCAAACCATAAGCTTATGGTTTAGGCTTTCATCAGACTGAATTGTGATTTGTGCAGAAACACGTGAAACCCAGTTCGGTTTGTGTATCCGGTAAACCACAATTCCATAGTAGCTTAGAATAGTGCAGGAAGCTTGTCATTTTTACATCTTCTTGTTGTTCAAAATACGAAATTTAAGAGACACATCTACAAAACTACCATCAGCTCATTTTCTGGGGCTTGTTCCAGCCCTCCATCTGTGAAACTAATCAAATCCTGATGCAATGCTCTGCTCCACATTGGTCAGACCTGACCATATTCCAATTCCTTTAATAACTACAAAACAGTTAGTAGTGGCAGGGAAACAATCTCAACAAGGACATTCCTTTTTAGTCGAGACCTTTAAAACAAGCTGCCCTTGTGTGCCCTCTGTTTAAATCTTCCCAAACTTTTAATTATTTAAAGTGGAGGGAAACTCTCATGTTTCTGATTTTGTAGCCCTGATAATTCCCTGTAATCCAGGCATATCACGAAGCTTATTTTATACTCCGGAGGTGGCATTCAGCAGGGTTCTGACCAGTTCTGGAGAACCGGTAGCGGAAATGTTGAGTAGTTCAGAATCCCACCTCTGACTGGCCCCGCCAATCCCATCTCTTCTCTGCCTCCCATTGAGTCCCAGCTGATCGGCTGGGTCTTCTTTGGTTGCCCTATACTGGAAAGCAGGTTAGTGAGGTGGGGAGGGAATGGAGATTCTGCAGTAACCTTCCCCTGCCACACCCACCAAGCCATGATCACAGAACCAGTAGTAAAAAAATTTGAATCCCACCATTGTGATACTCGGAAGAACAGAACAGAATAACAGAGTTAAAAGGGACCTTGGAGGTCTTCTAGTCTAACCCCATGCTCAAGCAGGAAACCCTATACCGTTTCAGAGAAATGGTTGTCCAATTTCTTTTGGAAAACTTCCAGTGTTGAAGCATTCACAACTTCTGGAAGTAAGTCATTCCACTGATTAATTGTTCTCACTGTTAGGAAATTTATTGTTAGTTCTAGGTTGCTTCTCTCCTTGATTAGTGTCCATCCATTGCTTCTTGTCTTCTGGTGCTTTGGAGAATAGCTTGACTCCCTCTTCTTTGTGGCAGTCCCTGAGATATTGGAACTCTACTGCTATCATGTCCCCCCTAGCCTTTCTTTTCACATGCCCAATTCCTGGAATTGTTCTTCATATGTCTTCGCCTCCAACCCCCTAAATAGTCTTTGTTGCTCTTTTCTGTCGTCTTTCCCGAATCTCAACAATGTTTTTTACACTAAGGTGACCAAAACTGGATGCAGTTTTATCCAAAACTGAATACAAGTAGTCCTCAATTTATGACAGTTCATTTAGTGGCCATTCAGAGTTAATGGCAGTTAAAGGTTCTTTCAGTGACTGTTCAAAATTAACAGCACTGAAAAACATGACTTACAACCGTTTTTCACACTTAACGACCCTTGCGGCATCCTCATGGTCCTGCGATCAAAATTCAGATGCTTGGCAACTGACTTGTATTTATGACGGTATTGCAGTGTCACGGGGTTGCACAATCCCCATTTGCGACTTTCTGACAAAGTCATTGGGGGGAAGCCAGATTCATTTAACGGCCGTGTGACTAACTTAACAATGGCAGTGCTTCACTTAAGAAAAGCAAAGTGTCGTAAAACGGGACAAAACTCACTTAACAGATGCTTTCGTGGTGTGGAGACAGTAACTTGGTCCTCAACACTAATAAGACCCAGGAGCTTATAGTGGACTATAGAAGGAACAGATCAGACATCCAGCCCTTGCTTAATGGAGACCGAGTGGAGCAAGTGGCCAGTTTTAAGTTTCTGGGTGTTACCCTAAAAGAGGACCTGACCTGGGGTGCTCACATTGCAGCCCTGGTCAAAAGGGCCCAGCAGAGATTATACTACCTGAGACTTCTCAGGAAACAACAACGGAATGAAAAACTGCTGGTGACCTTCTATCGCAGCACCAGAGAGAGTATCTTAATTTAGTGCACCTCTGTATGGTTTGCCAATTGCACAATGGCAGATAGGACAGCACTCCAGAGGGTTAACGTCATTGCCCAGAGGATCATTGGTTGCCCTCTCCCCTCTTTGGAAGAGCTTTATAGTTCCCGCTGCCCTAAGAAAGTTCAAAACATTCTCAAAGATCCATCTCATCCTGGGAACCCTTTTTTTAAACTATTACCATCTGGCAAACAGTACAGAATAATAAAAACAAGGACAAACAGGCTGAAAAACAGCTTCTATCCCAGGGCAGTAGCTCTTTTGAATTCTGCTGTAGAGTGCAGTGTTGGTGTGGTGTCAGGGATTTTCGGTTCAATGTGTGGAGAGTGAAGAATGTGTGTTTATGTTTATTTTCATGGTCATGATGTGCACTGAAGATGGTGTTTGATTTCGTTGTACGAGGTGCAATGACAATAAAGTAAACTAAATCTCCCTTAGCAACAGAAATATTGGGCCCAAATGCGGTCATAAGTCAAGGATGACCCATACTCTTTTATCTTGGAATTGCAACAGAATCGACAAAATGGCACAAGAACTTTTTTTTTTTTTCCATATTCATCAATAGACATTAATTATGTTGGGGACCGTTTCCAGAGGGGTGACTCTAACTGCCTGTTGCAAAAATACAACAAAGAGTCTTCTGGCTGTTTAAAAAGCCAGCATGCTGATGGTAGCATGTGCTTTCATTGTTACATCCTGGGAAAACAGAATCCCTCTTCTAAGCTTAGTATTGTAGAAATCAACAGCTAATTGAAATTCCCAGGGGATCATTGCAGTTCGCATATGCCAGAAAGTAGGAGTTGGTTTTGACTAAAACCGGTCTACAAATTAAGGATTTTTCTTCCTGGGGGAAGTATTGGGAGAGTTGATCCAAAATCACACAAGCTCAGCATCAAGGATACCCACTTGTATACAGTAGTTAAACAAATTAAGCCGGTATGCAGACATAATCTTACAGACAAATAGTCTTCAAAGAGCTAAGATTTTTCTTCTATTGAAATTTTATATCCTGGTGCAACCCCATGGGCCCCGAGCAGCTGACGGCAGTTTTCTAAATATTGACAGATGGTCCTTTGGAGGCTTGCAGTAGCCAATTAAAATAGTCCAAGAGCATAAAAGAACGCAATGCTAAATCTCTAAAATGTAGAATCCGTTAAGAAATGGTAGTTTTAAAAACTTGAAGTCGGTATTCCGCTATCAGCCCCTAAAACTTATAAAGGTGCATTTTCAAAAGGCAACTGGACTTCCTTTGTTTGTCCTTGAAGACGTTTCACTTCTCATCCAAGAAGTTTCTTCAGTTCCGAAGAAGAAACTTCTTGGATGAGAAGCGAAACGACTTCAAAGAGAAACGAAGTCCAGTTCCCTTTTTTGGGACAACCATGACCTGAATGATTGACAATCTCCATAAAAATAAAGACAGTGCTATTTGTCAAACACTCTAGTTTGAGGTGATCCTGGCTGGTTTAAGGAAAGCTAAGTAGGGTCTGATCTGGCTGGTACTTCAGTGGGAGACTAGGAAATTCCAGAATTAGAAGCGTAAATGGATGGTTGAAGAAAAACTTTCTGGAAGGAGGCTAAAGCCACTCCTATCTGAATGATTACTAAGAAAAATCAAATGTCCAGGTCCTTCAGAGACAAGGAGAATCTTTTGTTAGTGAAATGTTCTTTTCTTTTAAAAATGTTGAAGAGTTGAGTGAGGAGTATAGTTCAGTTCCAAATAACACTTAGACTTATATACCACTTTACAACCCTCTCTAAGCAGTTTACAGAGTCAGTATATTGACCCCAACAATCTCATTTTACACACCTGGGAAGGATGGAAGGCTGAGTCAACCTTGAGCCAATCAGGATTGAATTCCTGACAGTGGGCAGAGTCAGCCTGCAATATGACATTCTAACCACTGTGCCACCAGGAAAGGAGAATGAAGAAAGGGAATAAGAGAGGGAGGGAAGAAGGAAGGAAGGAATAGCAATAACACTTATATACTGATTCATAGTGTTTTACAGTCCTCTTTAAGCAGTTTTACAGAGCCAGCCTCTTGCCCCCAACAATCTGGATCCTCATTTTACCCACCTTGGAAGGATGGAAGGCTGAGTTCAACCTTGAGTCCATCGGGATCAAACTCCAGACTGTGGTCAGATTTATCCTTGCAATACTGCATTCTTACCACTGCATCACATGGCAGATGCGTTAATGATGATTTGTTTTGCTGAAACCACAGACCCCCATTGGGACAGAGTGTAGAGCACAGTTCCAATTTCTGCTTAAATCCCAATGCGTTTGCACATAGATCAACTACTGGTTTTTTTCAGCCTCATTTCTCACATGTGAAATGGGGATGGTCATTGCAGGGTGGCAGGAGAAGGAAATAATGGTTTCAAAATCACTTTGCCTGTGGAGACAGCTGGAGATGGTGTTGGAAGATTTGCAAAAAACGCTGCTACCCTTAAGCAGCTCAGAATGTGTAAGAATATTGCCCAGGAGTGAGTGGGAGGTCACATTGCCCTGCATTGAAATTATTTCCTTTAAAGTCTAGAGAGATTATCCCAAAGTCTGCCACTGAAGTGTTTTTTGTTTTTTTTCCTTTGCTCATCAAAGGATCACATTCTTAATAAAGGAACCCCAACTTTTCAGGACAAGGCCTTCCAAACCTTGTTATAGGAATTTATCAGGGAGACTTACATGTCTGCTTAATTGAAGGTGATTATAGCTTTTTATAGCAGGGGTCTTTAAACTTGACAGCTTTAAGACTTGTGGACTTCAACTCCCAGAATTCCTCCTCCAGTCATGTTAGCTCAGGGATTCTGGGAGTTGAAGTCCACAAGTCTTAAAACTTGCCAAGTTTGAAGACTCTTGTTTTACAGCTTTACTCCCCAAACCTTATCACAGTATGCGATAAAAGTTTCATAAACAACAGGCTGTAAGAAATAAAGCAGAGCTGGACTCCACCATTCCTTCGGAAACATCCTGTTCCGTAGCCTTAAAATGTTTTCTGCTAGAAGTCCATGATAGCTTTGACCTTCCAAAACTAAGAGTAACATATCGAGCTTCTGTCTCTTTAAGAATCTCAAACCTGCTTTTAATGCATCCAGTGTTCTTAAAATTCAACGTGAGCAACCCCCCCCCCTCCTTTTTTCTTACAACGTGTGGATGGAGAAAGGTGGCGGTGTGTGGTTTCGTTTGGTTCTCCTATCGGCAGACCTTGCTTATCTTGTTTTTCCAGAATTTTTGCATGTTTAGAAATGCAGAAGCAAACGTCTCTTTGGCGGGTGCCTTGCAAGAAATAGGAGCGGATTCTTCCTCCACTCCCTTTGGCTTCCTTAAGCCAGTTTTGGACCTTTTTTTTTTTGCTCAGTGTTTGAAATCTTGAACTTTGTGTGCAGATCAAAGCGCAGGGATTCTTGGAGTTGCTAGGAGAACGACCAGGCCCCTTGAAGAGTGGCTGTGCTTTGCCAAAACAAATGCACAGGCTAAATCAAACGTTCCTTTGCTAGAACAAGGTGATATCTAGATGGCTTTAAATAATGAGAACTAAGCTACAGGAAAGAGCACAGTAGCCTAGCGGTTAAGATGCTGGGCTTGTCCACCGTAAGGTGTGCGGTTCGAGACGCAAGCACTGTGTGATGGAGGGAGCTCCCGTTCTTGCTCCAGCTCCTGCTCACCTAGTAGGTTGAAAACATGCAAATGTAAGTAGATAATTAGGTACCACTTTGGTGGGAAGACAACAGTGTTCTGTGTGCTTTGGCGTATGGTCATGCTGGCCACATGACCACAGAAAGGATCTTTGGACAATGCTGGCTACTTCAGCTAAGAAACTGAGATAAGCATCACCTTATAGTGTTGGACACAACTGGACAGGGGAAACATTTACCTTTTTGAACCAAACTGTATACTGGAGGATGATCTTTTTAAAAAAAATCAATCAATGGCTTCAAGAAGTTCTCTGATTTAGTTCAAGCAGAAGGTCTGGGTGTCATCTAGTCCTTCATTGTCACCACCCATAATGACAAGTCCTCTTCTGCTACACTGCAACAGCAAAATAGAATGGATGAGCTGGAAGGGACCCTGGAGGTCTTCTAGTCCAGCCCCCTGCTCAAGCAGGAGAACTTATATTACTTTAGATAAATGACTGTTCAATCTCTTCTTTAAAACCTCCAGTGATGGAGGCCCACAATTTCTGGAGGCAAACTATTTCACTGATTAATTGTCCTCACTGTTAGGAAGTTTTCCTTAATTCCAGGTTGCTTCTCTCCTTGATTAGTTTCCAACCCTTGTTTCTTATCCTGCCCTCTGGTGCATTGGAGAATAATTTGACCCCACTCTTCTTTTGTGGCAGCCCCTCCAATACTGGAATACTGCTATCCCGTCACCCCTAATTCTTCTTTTCTTTAAAGGTATCCTATTTCTGAATTGAGAGTGTTTGTGAACAGCCAGTATTGAGACCTATAAGGAAGTTAACAGGAAATAAACAGTCTCTTAAAATTGTACTGATGCCAGGTAGCTGCTAAAAACCAGGGAATCCTGCCTCAAGCTGCACTCATCGGGAGCCAATGAGTCATCGGGAAAGATTTGACTTCTTCTATCCTGCAGTGGCATAAAGGATCTCTGCCAACTGATTCCATCTTAAATTCAGAAAGTTAATCTTCCCTTGGGGATCAAAGTCTTCAGATGGCCTGGTTTAAGGTTCTCATCCCGCCCCCCACGCAAATGGGTATCCCTATGGCTGCATAAACTGGTCCTTTTGCATTGGTGTGTCAAATAGTCTGGCCTTGATTTGGAAAGAATAACATGAGCGAAAGGGGGTTCTACTCTACATAGCGTCAGGCCGGTCTAAAACTGGTATCTTTGATTTTCAATATCACAAGATCTAATCTTACAGCATATGGGCTGATTTTCCTGGGCTGAGCTATTCTAGGCAGCAGATAGATAGAAGGTATGAGTCTCTGCTCTTTCAATAATATTTTCCCAGGGATGATCAGCCACCTGAATGAGGATTATTTGGTTATGAATCATCCTGCATAAATAGAAAGCTATAAACGAGTTCAGCAAAAGTGTTTAGCATGATGAATGTGGATAAACTGTGTTATTTCCCTCTCTCTCTCTCTCCCTCCCCCCTCTCTCTTTCTATCTCTCTCTCTCCCCCCTGTTTCTTTCTCTCTTTCTCTCCCCCTGTCTCTCTTTCTTTCCATATCTCTCTCTTTCTCTCCCCGTCTCTCTTTCCATCTCTCTTTTCCCGTCTCTTTCCATCTCTCTCTCTCCATCTCTCTTTCTTTCCATCTCTCTTTCTTTCCCCATCTCTTTCCATCTCTCTCTTTTTCTCTCCCCATCTCTTTCTCTTCCCATCTCTTTCCATCTCTCTCTCTCCATCTCTCTTTCTTTCCATCTCTCTTTTTCTCCCTGTCTCTTTCTTTACATCTCTCTCTCTTTCTCTCCCCGTCTTTTTCCATTTCTCTTTCTCTCCCCGTCTCTCTCTCTCTCTTTCCATCTCTCTCTCTCTCTCCCCCGTCTTTCTTTCCATCTCTCTCTTTCTCTCTCTGTCTCTTTCCATCTCTCTTTCTCTCCCCCTGTCTCTCTCTTTCCATCTCTCTTTCTTTCCATCTCTCTCTCTTTCTCTCCCCATGTCTTCCCATCTCTCTCTTTCTCTCCCTCTGTCTCTCTCTTTTTCCATCTCTCTCTACCTCCCTCCCACCTCTCCCCCCTATCTCTATCTCTCCTTCCCTAGAAGCTTGCAACAAACCAGAAAAGAGGAGCACTGAAGCGGGGTAAAAATATTTGCTTTAGTGTTTAGTGAAAAGTGAGTGGTTTTATCTTCATTGCAATTCTCAAGCCCCAGATTCCAGGTATGACAGTTCTTAGAACAGCACAGAATAACAGAGTTGGAAAGGGCCTTGGAGGTCTAGTCTGACCCCCTGCTCAAGCAGGAAATCCCATACCATTACAGACAGATGGTTGTTCAATCTGTCAGCGTTCCAAGTAATGCAACCATAGAAAGCAGAACTCCAAGATAGGTAGATTCCTCAAAGAACAATTTATTTGGATAAATCATTCAGGGTTCAAGGTTGACACTGTTCTTGAAAACCTCCAGTGTTGGAGCACCTACAACTTCTTGAGGCCAGTCGTCCCACTGATTTAATTATCTCATTGCCGGGGAAATTTCTCCTTAGTTCTGGATTGCGTCTCTCCTTGATTAGCTTCCATCCGATGATGCTTCTTGTCCTGCCTTTTATTGTGTTAGAGGAGGAATTTGCACATAAAAGTTGGCTTTAACAGGAAAAGTTGCAATCGGTTCTACACATAAACATTCTTTTTTTCTCGGAAGATAGTCAAGGGTGGTCTTTTGAAATGCTACAGGCATGGTAAGCTATCTCATTGAAGGCTTGGTGATTCTGAGAATAGACACAAAAAGAACTACTCAGATATTATGCAATGTAACCTCTGTCTGGACGTATGGCTAGGCAGAGCAAGTTTGTTCTCTAACTTTTAACAAATTGAAGCGTTCAGATAAACACTGGCAAGCTCTCCATTAAAATTCAAGGATTCTGATCTGATTTAGCTAAAGGACAGGTTTTTTTTAAAAAAAAAAATAGGACTAAAAATGAAAGAGATTTATGGGAAAGTTCATTCATTCCAGCTTAATTTTCTAAATTAAGTAGATTCCTGTTTCTGGATTTTGACTGGGGGTAAATAAAAAGTTGCTCATATAATTAGAGGCAGTTCATGAATTTAAAGAATATCCAGACTTAACCATTGATATTATTATTGTTGGTCACTAGCCTTAACATTTATTGGGATAATATGCTTTTTATTGATATGTGTGTGTGTGTTTGTGTGTGTGTAATATTCACCTATAAATATAAGATTGAGTTGTATACATCAAAAATCACATTTTGGATGGTAAATTTGGAGTGATGTTTTTCAGGAGAATTGTTTTTAGCTGCTTAAGGAGCAGTAAAAGAAAAAAAAATCAATTGCTGAATTTTTCTTTTGTTATTGTTTTTATTGAACTATGTGATGTGATTAACAAACATTAGATATCTGCATTAACCTAAATCCAAGATGCATAGGGGAAAATATAATTACTACAAAAAAGACCACTTAACAATTAATAAAGAGACAAGTACTGTACATATTTTTATCATGGATGTAAAATATTGTTAAAATATCGTTATTGAGGTAAATCATAAAATCCATCCATATTTGATAAAATTGTGCTTCGCCTTTGGTATCTCATTATTTAATGTTTTTTTTCCCCTTAATGTGGCAATTGAAGAGGTAGTAATATTGTTCAGTGACCAAAGTTTCTTTTTTCAGTAAAAACATAGATGGAAACAATCTTTATTTACCATGTATAAGGAGATGAAATAAATCACTAAAGTTTGTTTCAGGTTTTTTGGGGGGTTTGGTTTCAGGGTTGTAAAGTTTCCAAGACAGCTTTCTTTACTGCAAGTTCACGTAGTACTATGTTTAGTGTTTATTTGATTTGTCAATCGCTTACAAGATACAGTATAAGAATAAATATAGTTTTGAATACATGAGATAGATACTTATAAGAAAAATAAAAAGAAACAATAGGACAGGGAATGGTAGGCACGATTGGTGCGCTTATGCACGCCCCCTACAGGCCTCTTAGGAAGGGAGTGAGGTCAATAGTAGACAGTCTAAGGTTAAAGTTTTTGGGGTTTGGGGAAGAAACCACAGAGTCAGGTAGAGTATTCCAGACATTGACCACTCTGTGGCTGAAGTCGTATTTCCTGCAATCAAGTTTGGTGCGATTAACTTTGAGTTTGTATCTATTGTTTGCTCTTGTGTTGTTATGGTTGAAGCTGAAGTATTCATTGACAGGTAGGACATTGCAATATATGATTTTATATACTATATTTAGATCGGACCGGAGGTGGCGTAGTTCTAGGTTTTCTAGGTCTAGTATATACTACTCTCTTTTTGGCGAGTAGCCCTTTTAATTTGGTGTTACGCTTTACAAATATGTTCCATGTAACTACAAATGTATGCTTGCTTTGTTGACTGCCCAATTGCCAAGGCAGCTTACAGAAAGGGTGCAACACACATTGTGAGAATGAGCTACATAAATAAAATAATGAACCAGCCATGCTGAGGAGGACAGAATTCAAAACACACAATGCTATGGTGGGTTCATAAATACCTCTAATCCAGTGTCTTTCCCAAAAGCAGGTTCCTAAAGCACTATCTCTGTCTCTATATCTGTCTATCTACCATTATCTATCTGTCTGTCTATCTCTATTTTATATCTTCTAGAGCTCTGTCTATCTTATATCTGTCTATCATCTATCAATCATCTATCCTATCTATCTATTCATCTATCCTATATCTATCTATCTATCTATCTATCTATCTATCTATCTATCTATCTATCTATCTATCTATCTATCTATCTAATCTATCTATCTTTCTATCTTTCTATCACGTGTCTCTAATCAATATCCATAGCTATCTGTTAATCATCTATATCTATATATATCATCTGTCTCTATATCTACAGCAGTCTGTCTCTTTCTATGTTATATAATTATCTATCTACTGTATATCTATCTATATCATTATAATCTCTCTATTCAATAGCTGTCTGTCTATCTACTTACCTATCTATCTACCTAGTTAGGATGATAGACAGCCAGTCATAGATTCATAGACGTATATGGGGGTGGAGATATGCATGCTATTCCAGAGGTTACGTTGTGCAAAGATTTCCTGTGACGCCTCTTTTGAGATAGCCTCTTAAAGCTTTATTAAAACTTTAGCTTAGGGACAAACCATGCATTATGGCAACTATGGTGAGGACTCTTGATTAGGCTGAGTTTTTCTTTGCAAAGTGCAGCTTGCTCAAAGTTGCTCCCTCTGTGCTATAGGCTGCGTGAAGTAAGTTTCTAGAAGAAGCTCATGGCATGGGTTTGTCCAACATATTTATCTGGTCTCCGTAACACACCATGGTTGGTTAATTTTAATCATCTTATTTTCCCCCTCACTTTTGTGCGTGTGTGTGTGTGGTTTGCCACATTGGACAAACCCAGTGAGTTGGGTGAGTTTATAATTCTGCATTTTGGCTGAGCTTAATTTCCACAGTTGTTCAGCGCACAGCGCAAATGCAGCTATAACATTGGATCGTAGAGGAGTGAATGGTGTTTTACAGAAAATCATTTGGGGGGTATTTCGGTTAAATTTTGGTCTGAAGCCCGTTTTGCTGCAACTTTAGTTAAGAAGCTGTGCAAATCTTCAGTGTGCGACAGAGATCTCGCTGGGTTTTTAAGATACCATTTGGGGTAGTGGTTAAGGTGCTGACCTAGAAATCAGGAGACCGTGAGTTCTAGTCCTGCCTTTGCATAAATGATGGTTGGATGACTTTGAGCCATTCGCTCTCTTTCAGCCCAACTCACTGCAGGGTTTTGTTGTGGGGAAAATAGGAGGATATATGTTCATTGCCTTGAGTTACCTATAAAGTAATAAAGGAGGGAGGGATTAAAAAAATCCAATGAATCAAATTAATAAGAGACCCTGAACAGAAATGTGTAGATATGTCTTCTAGAGAGTACTGAAAAAGTACCAATAAACTGGATTCAACAGGATTTGTATGTGTGTGTGTGTGTGTGTCTTAGACTTCTCCAACCTTGGCAACTATTGTTGTGATTGCACCTCTCAGAATGAAACCCAAATGTTTCTGGAAAACCTCATTTTCAAAGCATAAAATTGCACTGAATTGCATTCCCTGGGTTCGCAGATTCTTATGCAAACGGTTATTTGATCCTGGATGAATCCAAAAACGAAGAACATTTGAGCAGAAATTGAGGTTACAAAATTAGTTTGCCCCTAAAAGATTGAATTAAATTACTCCTTAACTACAGGGTAGCAAGCAAGTTTTACATTTTTCCAGTTTTACGGTATCAGGAAGCGAATTTTTTTTCCCTCTGTTCCTTAGTGTCCCTTTTTTACTACAATAGTAACTTCTCTGCTTCCTTTTAGTCTGACGTGGCAGCTTGCCGGGTATTTTTTCTTTCTGCCAATGACTAATTTGACATTCTGCCGACTCATGTGAAACCTTTGACCTAGTTGGACTGTGTCTTAGTTGGTGTCACTAAGTTATTATAGAACTTCCCTGCTTATCTTGTATTTTTTTTTTTTTAGAGGTGCTATTTTTCTTCATCATTAAGTAATCTATGTGCTGGTCCAAGCCTTGTCAATATCTATAATTAAATATCGGTTGGATCCTGTTTACCAGATGATTGATCTTGGAGTAAATCCATATTGCATGATTTAAATGATTGTTCACCCTTGGATTTTTATACCGTGCGTTAAATGCTAATATTAAATTTACCCTTATGGAAATAAGTCTTACTTATTTGGGGTGATTGCTAGCACGAAGCTTGAACTTAGAATGACTTGAAGCAAGCTAATTTTCAATCACGATGACTAAGTGATTTTTAAAGCATCTTTTTTACTTTTGGAGAAAAGTGTAGATTCATTTAATCGGGGGAAATCACTTTTTTTCCCTTGTACTGGCTTGATCCATATTGAAAGCTTGGTTTTGTTTTCGTTTTAATCTTACAAGGTCAGGGAGAAAGTTTTTTGTTTGTTTTTAATGTATCGAGTCTTTTTTTTTCCTTTTGTTTTTTGTATACGGCAAAGTGTTCGTGTTTGTTTTTGTTTTATGTTAATCTTTTGCTTGAAAACGTGTCAATGAGAACCATCTGTTAAAAACAAATTGTGATTTATGCAGTTGACTTGGTGCAGGGTGGTTATTGGGTCTTCGTTTCTTTGCTTGTTCCTCCATTAATGTATTAATCGATAAGCATTATTTTAACCTAGCTGTAAACTCAAATAGCTGTCAGTTTCCCTCCCCAGAATGTTTCTCCACAAACACTTCCATGTCAGGAAGCATTTTTCTCACTCTGTTAAATGAGAATTTGAAAATCAAAGGACTTCTAGCCAATTGGATGCTTGAGACCTCCTTTTTTTGCTCTCTGGAATATTGTAGAGGGGAGGATGCAGATCAATTGAACATTAAAACACACACTGCTTTCTTAATTGGTCAAGGTTATTGTTGTTGTTTTTACAAAGGATGCCTTCAACTTTTGGATATCTTAGAATAATGTCAGTAAGGAGACACCTGTTATCCGTAATTGTGAGCCGCATTATACTTCCCTTGATATTCATCAAGTTTCCTGCCCCACCTGGAATTTTAAGGAGAATTTATTTTATTTCTTATCAACTCTTTGCTCACTGCGTGGACTGCGTGCTACTGATATGGAAGTGGTTTGTCGTTTCTTTCAGATTTTATTAACTTCCAGGCTGTCCCTAGGTCAGTGATGGCGAACCTTTTTGTTGTGGTGTGCCGAAAGCGTGCGCATGCCAGTACCCACAATGCAATGCACCCCCCCCTGCACATGCCTGCGCAACCCCCCCTTACCTGCACTGCGCAAGTGCATGCTTCCCAGGTGATTTTTGACCCTTTCGAGGCCGTTTTCGCCCTCCCAGGGGCTTGAGGGAAGCCTCTGCAGCCTTTGGAGGGCGAAAAACAGGCCCGTTTCGGCACTTCCGGGAGGGCGAAAAAGGCCTCAAACGGGCCGAAAATCAGCTGGGAGGCGCGTGTATGCACAGTGCAGGTAAGTTTAGCTGGCCTGCACAAATGGCTCCGCGTGCCACCTGTGGCACACATGCCATAGATTCGCCATCACGGTTAAAAATGTCCAGATTAAGGTCTGTGGAGATTCTCAGTCATCCAGGTCATGGTGCTTTTTCAAGAGGCAACTGGACTTTGTTTTTCCTTGAAGACATTTGATTTCTCATCCAAGAAGCTTCTTCAGTTTCTGAAGAAGGATTTTTACCTCATGTTTTACCCAAGGATTAAGGACTTGTCCAGATTAAGGACAACCTTTAGATATGGGTGGACTCCCTATTATTGAAAGTGGTGGACAGGATTGTCCTTCCTGGAGCCTATGAACTACTTGAAGCTCCACAATGCCTTCAGGCACTCAGAAGACAAGCAGTTTTAATATACAGTGGTCCCTTGGTGCTGAACAAAGTGACTTATGGCTGTTTTTCAGACAACCATTGTAGCATCTCCATGGTCATGTGATCAAAATTCCATCGTTTGACAAGTGACTCATAACGGTTATGTGCAACCTTCTGACAAGCAAAGTCAACGGGGAAGCCAGTTTCACTTGACAACTTTGTTACTAGTTTAACAACCGCAATGATTCACTTAACGACGGTGGCAAGAAGGGTCGCGAAATGGAGCGAAATTAATTTAACAACTATCTCACTTAGCAACAGGAATTTTGGGCTCCATTGTGGTCATAAGTTGAAGATTATTTGTTTCTTAACTTTCAAGCCTGGTTACTAGATATGTACAGTATACCCAGAGTTTTCTAAGTGGTTATCTATTCTTTCTACAGTAATGTTGTTCCAGCTTCCCAGACTTGGTTCCACACAATTTCTCTGGAATTTTCTATTGGAGTCTCCCATCCAAGTGCTGATTAGGTCTTTTACAGATTAACAGAGTTGGAAGGAACCTTGTAGGTCATCTTGTCCAAGCAGGAGAGCCTACACTATTTCTGACAGATGGGAGTCCAATCTCTTCTTGAAAATCTCAAGTGATGAAGCTACCACAACTTCTGAAGGCAACTTCTGTTCCATTGGTTGATCTCACTGTCAAAAAGTTTCTCCTTATTTCCAGGTTAAATTTCTTGTGCAGTTTCCATCCATTATTCATTCCTTGTCTGTCCTACAGGTGCTTTAGAAAATAGCTTGACCCCCTTCCTCCCTGTGGCAGCCCCTCAAATATTGGAAGACTGCTATCATGTCTCCCCTGGGCCTTCTCCTCACTAGATTAGCCATATCCAGTTCCTGTAACCATTCTTCCTAATCTAGTATATGTCCAAGTCCAAACAAGGTCAATTAGATAGATGTGAGGTTGCTATTATAGCGATCCTGTATAATAAGTTGGGCCGAAAGAACATTTAAGTCAGAATTATCATCAACGATTTGAGCAAAGATTTGACCCAGTTCTCACAGAGTCTGTGACAGGTAGGCCTTGCCTCCACAACAGTGGAGGCCAAGATTTCTGTGGCCAAGCAAGGTGAATTAAGTGAATTCTGCTCTATTTTACAGCCATTCTTGCTTGTGAAACGAATCACTGCACTCATTAAATTAATAACCCACGGTTGTTAAGTGGATCTGGCTTCCCCATTGACTTTGCTTGACAGAAGGTTGCAAAAGGGGACCAGACCAACAACACTGCAATTATCATAAATACGAGCCAGTTGCAAAGCCTCTGAATTTCAATCACATGACTGTGGGGAATGCTGCAATGGTCATAAGAGTGAAGAACGGTCATAAATCATGTTTTTTTCAATGCTGGGCAAAACAGCATCTGAGCAGATGAACAGCCATCAGAAATTTGAAGTAACTTCTCTTATCTCCATTCCATCAAAGGCTGTTTTTCCTTAGAACAAGAAACAAATCCAGAATACTGTTGCTATCTATCTAACCATGTCAAGTTGTTCTTCGGTTACTGAAGCTGTCTCTTGATTGACTTTTCATTACTGCTAAATTCAAAGAATAGAACGAAAATAATCTTTTAACACCTCGGAAAGTGCAGATAATGTCTTTGGAGCCATTAGTCTGATTGATGAGTCTCAAGATTCATCCTCCAGCTAGGAGAAATCGAGATCCAGTTGAACCTGTACTGAATCCTGTTTTTCTTGCTTCTCTTTCTGCTCTTTCTTCCTGTTTTGGTACATTTGGTAAGATGGAAACCCGTTTCTTCTGTGGTTCTTACTGGTTTTGCACCAGTTACTCCAGTCTCAGAATGTTGATCTTCAGGGTATGCTTTTGATATGTAAGACAAGATTCAGAGGTATCCTGTGAGTCTTGCTTGCTTACCTTTAGATGAAGAGTTGGAGGCAGATAACCCCTGGTTTATAAATCCATGCCAAGGCTGATTGTATAAACTTTTTGTCAGTAAGGAAGGAACATGTCATTCTAACCTCTTGGTATAAAAATATGGCCAATTTGTTGAATATGGATGGAGTTGGGCTATTTGGAGTTCTAATTAGCAGCTTGAAAAGACTGAAGTTGACAATCACTTGCTGAAATCATTTGTCTTATATTTCTCAGGTCACGAGAAAATATTATGGCTCAAGAAACTAACCATAGCCAAGTGCCTATGCTATGTTCTACTGGATGTGGATTTTATGGAAACCCTCGTACAAATGGCATGTGTTCAGTATGCTACAAAGAACACCTTCAACGGCAGAATGGTAGTAATGGTAGAATTAGCCCATCAGGTAAGTGTGACACAACCAAAGAATCTGAATTAATGTGTGGTTTCCTTCCTAGAGACAGAATCTGGGGGCAAAGTGGAATAATATAGACCAGACCAATCAACCAACTGTTGGACAAAGTGAGATGGTGTCCTTAGAGGCTAGAAAGGGGAAATGGTAGGGATAAAGGCTCTCCAATTTAAGCTCAGCTTTCCCTTGATGGAAAAGTTCAACCAAATTGATTAGGGGAGTAGAATAATTGGTTTCTGCTTATATTCCTTCTGGGTTGTCTTCAGTTTCCATGAAAACTCAGTACTGGCCATTGTGGAATTTTGGAAGTGAGGTCTTTCCATCAAGACATGGAATTCAGCTGTGGAATTCTAGAGGACATTGTCTTTGCATTGGGACATTGCTGTCTATATCAAAGGGAGGGTAAGCAATGATACAGAATGATATCATGGATTTACTGTAGATAAATGTATGGATGACAGTGGATAAAAGAGAATTAATTGTTTCCCCTTCTGTTGTGACGTTAGAGCTCTGTTGGAATTAAGTTTGGTGAGATTCCATTCTGTTAAAGAGATGCCATGTTTTTTTTTAATCCTCATGCATCTATGAAAACCACTGTCTTGTAGTGGTTAGTATGTTGGCATTGGAGTAGAAGATCCAGATTCAAATCCATCCTCAGCCATGGAATATTTTGCTTGATGACCTTTTCATGGAAACTGAAGACACCCACCCCCACAGGGAGACATATAGGTGGAAACCAATTACTCTGCAGGTGTGCTGTGGGAAATAGGAGAAAGGGAAGGTTGCGTGCCATCTTGAGTTCTTGAAGAACTTGTTAAATCTAATAAATGAAATCATTGACTTCTGGAACTGTTTGGATGGTCACTAGCCTAGATGGCTTTGAAAGGGAGTAGAGGTATTAACGGAAGAAAGCCATTTGGAGTCATCACATTCTTCTACTCTCCCCAAATGCATCTGGTGGGTTGCCCTACGCTACAAAATACTAGAGCTGATGGTCTTTTGGATTGATCCAGTTGACCTCTTAGGTTCTTAGATGTCTCTTGTACTAGTCTGTTGTCATTACCCTGTAAGCAAAGTTGAAGCACCTGATTCAGCTTCTGGTTAGTTAGCTTCTGTAAATGAAGGGAAGGCACCATCTCACCCATCGATAGCTGCTTAATTTCTTTTTTTATTATTATTATTATTAATTTTCTAGAAAAAACATTTATTTGACAAACATTTAAAACAGAGAAATCAACATACACACACACACACACATAAATACATTTTACTGTATATATTGAGCAATGGTTAATTTTTTTTTCTTTATCTTTATCATTGACGTGATCTGCCTTGTTACAATAACTCCTTCATTCTTTTAATGTTTTAATTTCTCTATATAGTTTGTGATTAAATGCACATCTTCTGTCTTTTCCATAACTTATCCAAATATCAAATATTACCTTTTCTTTAACCACTCATACCAAATGTTCCATATTTCATAATAGTCACTATCCCGCTTATTTTTTAATAGTTTGGTTAGGCTATCCATCTCAGCACATTCATGTATTTTTTTTAATTACCATATCCTCTGAAGGAATGGAAGACAGTTTCTAGTTTTGTGCGTAGGTTATTCTGGCCGCAGTTATGATACGCAAAATTAAATATTGATATTTTTTCTCTCCATGTTTTAATCTATCATATTTAGCAGAAAGGTTTTAGGTTCCTGTTTTAAATTTTGTTTCGTTATACTTAAAATCCAATTGCTAATATTTCTCCAAAATTTCTGAGCACATGGGCAAGTCCACCACATGTGAACAGCTGCCTAATTTCTTAGGGCTAGTTGGGGTTTTCACTTTACTGTAAATAAAAAATGAAACTGATGGACAGCCTGCTCCCTCCTTTTATCAGAATCCATGGAAAGGAGGAAGGAAGAGAATCTGCCACCGGGATTAATTGTGTAGTCCTCCATTTAGGATATGATTCAGCTTTAAATGTAGCCTTCTGTACAAATCACATTACCAGGGCCTTTTCAGTATAATTGAAGCCGGCTTTCGGTGGCTTGTTTGTGTTAACCCAACTCTGATCAATCTGCCTTTGTCAGCAGAAGCTTGCACAACGTAGCTGGAAAAGGGAGGCATAAATAACTTGAGGAAAGGGAAAACCGGTGATCCTCAGTTGACAGCTGCAGTGGAGTCAACACAGAATTGCAGATGTTCTCATTTGAGGGGTAGTTGACTTGCCAAGTTCTCCGTTGTTGCTTAAGTTAAACAACAGCATAGGAGTCTAGCGTAGAAGAGCAACTAGTGTATTTCGGCTATTTGTTTTTCGGCAAGACAAATTGGGGAGGGGGAGGGCTGTGGCTGAATGATGGTGGCTGTTCCTATCCTAAAGGGGTGAGCAACCTCCTCTCCTCCTCAAAACCACCCCAAAAAAATCCCAAACCAAATCCAAAATCTTGCACCTTTAGCTACCTCTACCTCGAGCCTAGATTGGCCTGCTGCTAATCAGAATAGATTTGTCTTGCCAAAAATATTGGCATCTTAATTGGATTAATTCAGATTAATTCGAACACTGGCCTATTTGCTACAGTTTGAAACCTTTGCAAGCCATTCCACTAACTCCAAGGAGAGAGGTAACTGGTCTGACCTGGGCTTCCCAAGATCATGACGCAGACTCCTCGTCCCGATAAAACCCCTTTTATTTAGGTTAAAGTGAATTCCTCTCCAGCAAAGTCCCGGCAAGCAGTCTTTCATGAGATTTCACAACTACAGACCTTTTATCAGGCCTGGAGAGTTGCCAGGCCGTTAACTTCCAAACGCCACGCTGTAGCAGCAATTACTTGGCAAGAAGTCAGGAACAGATCTTTTCTCTAATGAATTGAACTGATTGTCTCCTGCAAACACCATTCCCCTTTCTCTCCTCTTTATTCCCTATGGGAGGGGCCGTTCACCATCCACCTGAGCCCTTACTCCCGAGTTGACCCTTAACTGTTCCCTTCTCCTGGCAGCTCTTTACATACGCACACTGGAAACAGGCTCCAGCTGTTCTTCTGCCCCATTGATCTCCGATTCTGATGGCAGCTGATAACTGTCAGACGGGCCTAGCCCCATCTCTGCCTCTGACACAGAGCCCTGGTCAAAGCCTTCCCCAGACTCCAGGACTGGCCCGTGTTCCTTCCCAACCTCTTCACTGTCCGAGTCTGTCACCAGCTCCACTGGCCACTGGCAGGCCACAACAACAACATCGACAGTGACCTGACATAATGAATAGCTACCAGTATTTTGACATGATTTGAAATGCAGCTTAGGTTGGCCCACTGCTAATCAGAATAGTTTTGTCTTGCCAAAAATATTGGTGTCTTAACTGGATGCGCCAATTCAGAAAGCTCAAAGTGCCCAAGGAGCTGCTAATCCAGTTCTATAGAGGAATTATTGAGTCTATCATCTGCACCTCTATAACTGTCTGGTTTGATTTTGCAACCCAACAGGACAGACACAGACTTCAGAGGATAATTAGGACTGCAGAAAAAACATTTACTACCAACCTGCCTTCAATCAAGGACCCGTATACTTCACAAGTCAAAAAGTGGGCTGTGAAAATATTTACAGACCCCTCACATCCCAGATATAAACTGTTTCAACTCCTTCCCTCAAAACGACGCTATAGAGCCCTGCACATCAGAACAACTAGACACAAGAACAGTTTTTTCCCGAAAGCCATCACTCTGCTAAACAAATAATTCTCTCAACACTGTTCAACTATTTACAAAGTGTATACTACTATTACTGTTAATCTTCTCATCACTCCTTATCACCCATCCCCGCCCACTTGTGACTGTAACTTTGTTGCTTGTATCCTCTGTTTCCTAGTATGATTTGATGTTGATTGTACCCTATGACTATCATTAAGTGCTGTACATTATGATTCTTGATTCTTAACGAATGTTCCTTCTTTATGTATACTGAGAGTATTTACACCAAGACAAATTCCTTGTGTGTCCAATCACACTTGGCCAATAAAGTATTCTATTCTATGAATTCGGAACAGGTAACATTGTCCAATCCTACTGCATTTTGAAACCTTTGCAAGCCACTCCACCAACCCCAAGGAGAGAGGTAAGGTTGACAGTGAGCAGAATCCAGACATCATGAAAGGCTCTTTTGACACGTGTGTCTTTTCTTCTAGCAACTTCAGTTAATAGCCTAACTGAATCTTTACCAGTTCAATGCACTGACGGCAGCATTCAGGACGTCCCTTCAACTCTAGATTCTACGCCTATACCAGCTACACAGCTAAGGTAATCTAACCGTGGGGGTCGCTAGAAATGTGTTAAATGTTTTTTTGTTGGAGGCCTGATCTGCAAACCACGTGGTCCAGGATGATCTTCCTATTTATTAATTGGTCCTTGATAGACTCTGGCTTCTCTATATAATTTTAGGATGTCTGCTGTCCAGAATCGCTTGTTGAGATGGATGGCTATAGAAATCAGATAGCAAGAGCACTTAGACTTATTAAATGCTTCACAGTGCTTTACAGCCCTCTTTAAGTGGTTTACAAAGTCAGCCTCTTGCCCCCAACAATCTGGGTCCTCATTTTATCCACCTCGGAAGGATGGAAGGCTTTGTCCACCTTGAACCTGGTGAGATTTGAACTGCCAAATTGCAGGCAGCCGGCAGGCAACAGAAGTAGCCTGCAGTACTGCACGCTAACCACTGCACCACTGTGGCTCATCATATAAATATTATTAACATAGGAGTATTATTAAAGCAGGAGTGGGGTGGTTCTTACTCTACCTGCCCATAATGTTTAATAAGGAGTAAGCAATTGTGCAGTATAATACTTTGAACTTTAGTCGGGATGATTTGCTTTGCAAAGTCAGTTTGGGGTAGGAACTAAGATGCTGGATAAAAACTGGGAGGCCATGACTTCTAGGCCTCCCTTAGGCATGAAAGCCAGCTGGGTAACTTTAGACAAGCCAACCTTACCCAACTCACAGGGAGGTTATAGGGAAATGAAGAAGGAAGGATAAGTATTATGTACACTTCCTTGAGCTCTACAAAATAAAAGGTGGGATATAAATCTAGTGATAAAAATAATATGCACAGCCTCTCTCTCCAGGGAAGCAGCCAGATCTGTTCCTTCTTTAATAAATAAATGTAGCAAATTTACAAACCACCCAACTCTCAGCAACTCTGGACATCTTCACCAAAGCATTTTGCTGATCCCAGGAAGGATCAGGTGAAGCTTTGCACCTAAAAATCTTTGTGGTTGATATCTTAGCTTTCTTTATATCTTTTTAATAGGCACTGTAGCAATAGCAATAGCACTTAGTCTTATATACCACTTCATAGTTCTTTATAGCCCCCTCTAAGCGGTATACAAAGTCAGCACATTGCCCCCAACAATCTGGGTCCTCATTTTACCCACCTCAGAAGGATGGAAGGCTGACTTGAGCCAGTCAAGATTGAACTCCAGGCTGTGGGCAGAGTTAGCCTGCAATACTGCATTCTAACCACTGCGCCAAGTGGGGCACATTTAATTTGTCTTGCATCGCTTAGCGTTTATGATGTTCTCTTCCTTCTGCCCCATTTTCATGATCCTGCCATTCTTTCATCTACCGATTCTGGCAGTGGGTCCTCCTCCTGTCTTCACAATCACAACTACAACCTGTGAAGGAAGCTAGGCTAAAACATTAGCCGGCTTGGTGACCTTCATGGTTGAGGAGGGGTTTGAATTGCAATCTCTGTGATGTAGAACCTCAACACCCCTTACACGCACTTTTAATAAACGGTTGAAATTATAGATCTTAGTAGATTTCTCTGGATGTTTTCCTACCAAAATGGGACAACGTGCCACAGCCAACTCGCTCCAGGACAACTTGCCATGGCCAAGTCATCATGGCCAAGTCGCTACAGGACAACTTGCCAAGGCCAACTCACCATGGGACAATTTAATAATTCTATTTAATTATTTAAAATAAATAAAATAATACTTTAATTGTTGCCACTCACATTTTGTTCTCTCCCTCCTTTTGCATCCTTCCTTTAATATTGGAAACTAATCAAGGAGAGAAGAATTAAGGAGAAATTTCCTGACAGACAGAACAGTTAATCAACGGAACAACTTGCCTCCAAAAGTTGTGAATGTTCCAACACTGGAAGTTTTTAAGAAGAGATTGGATAGCCATTTGCCTGAAGTGGTGTAGGGTTTCCTGCCTAAGCAGGGGGTTGGACTAGAAGACCTCCAAGATCCCTTCCAACTCTATTCTATTCTATTCTATTCTATTCTTATAATTTTATTTCACTATTTCTTTGATATTAGTGTAATTGTTGTTCCACAGCGAGTTGTCCTGAAGCGAGTTGGCCATGGTGAATTGTCACAGACCTTTTTCCTACATAGCTGAAAATGGTCTCGGTTTCTAAAGCAGCCTTTTCTTCTCTCCCAGCCCCGTATCCAGCCCATCGTCCCTTTTAGCAGAATCTGTGGCAACATGTGAAGTGGAAAGTTCAGACATCATGGATAAACCTCAAGAAGAAGACGTACAAGGTTAGCACGAAGAGGGCCTTGGAATGCCTTTGGCTTCTCTCTCCATTTTTTTGTGCCTTTCTTCCTCGTTTCAATCGCACACTTTGCCCAAGGAAAAGTTTGTTCACTTGCTTTATGAACTGGGCAGCGGATCATTCTGCAGTGCTGCTTGGTCAAAAGCTGTGCTCTGACCCAAACCTTGTTCCAAGGAAACAAACACCAAACAGAAGTAAAAGCAAAACCTTTTAACGCTTCTTTGCGAATTCCATTAATTCAGGGTTAAAAGGCTATTAAAACTAATTGTCTCTGATAAGAACGAGCCTTGCCAAGGTTGTGCAAGGCTGCCAAAAGCACCAGATTAAGTTGCCAAGAAATATTCCAAACAAAATGTCTTCAAACACAAACCAAGATAGTCTGAACTTCTACAAGGCTTGAAGTGCAAGAATTTCTTTGCTTCCTGCAAAGAACTCCGGTTTCTCAGCTGGCTTTTATCCCTTAAGGGAGGGACCATTACCTTGCAGCCTTACTCCCGAGTCGCCTGTGCTGCTGCAGCTGCTCTTTCCTTCGAGCAGCCCTGTGTGTACGCGCAGTGGGCACAGGCTCCTCGGGGATCTCTTCATCACTGCTGCCAGCCTCCACAATTTCTGAAGGCAGCACTCCATTCCCTGATGGTCCTGGCCCCATCCCTGCATCACACGCAGGGCCCGCTTCTGAGTCCTCGCTCTCTGAGACCTCAGCCGGCTGCACTTGCTGCCAGCAAACCACAACAAGCTGCCACCGGCAGAACTAAATGAAGGTGCAGGACTGCAGATTGACTCCAGAGTGGTAGTTAAGGAATGTCCTTCTGGAATTGCCATAATAGTGCTCTGGACCAGGTGTCCCCCAACTCCTGGGCCATGGCCCACTACCGGGTTGTGGCCTGTTCAGAATTGGACGGCGTGAGTGGTTGGCTGGAATGCAGGCAGCTCAACTTGTGCAAACAGCGGGCTGGCAGGCACTCACTCGCATGCGTGCCAGCCCGCCACTCACACAAATGTTGCATGCACACGCATACATGCATGCCGGCCCAATTCCCCTCTCCTTCCCCTCCCCGGCCAGGTGTGGAATTGCTGCTCCGTACTAAAGAGCATTTGAGCATCCTTCTGATTTTAATCCCAGAAGGTAACATTAGTGGATCTGGGTTGTTTTTAATGCCCACGCCCCCAAATGAGTAATTCTCTATTGGCAGAATGTGACACTGGTTATCTATGGAGGAGTTATAGTAACAAAAAGTAAATTGCAGCGTCTGAATCAGTTTGGTCCAGTGATTAAGGGACCAGTCTAGAAAGTGTGGAAACCGTGAGTTCTAGTCTCGCTTTAGCCATGGAAGCCAGCTGGGTTGCTTTGGGCCAGTTATTCTCTCTCTGTCCAACTAATCTCTTAGAGATTGTATTACTGTGGGGAAAATAGGAGGAGGAAGGTGTGTTGGATATTGGAGGGGGGGAGGAAGGAAGAAAGGAAGGAATTTGGATGAACAAGCAAACATATTTAGATTTTGCCAAAGTTAATAGTTGGACAACTACTTCTGGTCAGGGGTTGATGTCTTAGAGTCGGTAGGGCTCCAGTTTTTAGTCTTCTGATGGCTTAAAATTATGGTGACAATATATCTTTCATTGCCATCTGTCAATCATTGAGTCCTTTATTCCCGAAAGCTTGTCCTTTAGATTTATTTACTTTTCAAAAACTCATTTTTATCCTTTATTTTCGTCCTTTAACTTTTGTAGAGTACAAATGCTGTCACTTCGTGCACAATCTCTCTGCAGAAATTTGCTGCTTATAACTTTATAGGGTTTTTATGCTTTTCAAATATTTTTATTGGAACGTGGGTTTCTCTAATGTTTTTTCTTGGTTTCATTCTTGAATTTTCCTTTGTAAAAGTCAAGTTATAAATATAAACTACAGATAGATAAGAGAGACAGACAGACAGACAGTTTCCCCCTTCTGACAGTGTAATCTATTAGCATGATGTGACAAGATGTGAAACAGAGGTAAACTGATGGTATAGAACAGGGGTCTTCAAACTTGACAGCTTTAAGACTTGTGGACTTCAACTCCCAGAATTCCTCTTCCAGTCATGTTAGCTCAGGGATTCTGGGAGTTGAAGTCCACAAGTCTTAAACTTGCCAAGTTTGAAGACCCTCGGTATAGAATTTTGTTTTCAGTTCAGATATTCGTAATTCATGGAAACCAATTTAGCACATTCTATGAAGGAAGGAATGCTTGGAGCTCTCTGCCTTCCCATTGGGTGGGAGTATTCATGTACAGTCAAGAAGTTTTGGTAATGTCAAAGGGAAATGATCACTTTCCGTCTCAGGTGAATCCATGATTCCCTGTGCCAATAAGAAAAGGGGAGGATGGAAATATGCAAATTAGAGGGTTCCCAACATCTGTAGGGAACAGCTAGCCAGGAATGACCTCATACATAAGACAGAAAGAGACATCTTTGACTCTTTCAAGCTTTCTCTTGGCCACCTTGGATTCTTACGAAAGGAGGTGCACATTCATTTAGGCAGCGAACAGCGTATGTAAGCATCCCAATGAAGTGATGGAGGGCATGGGGAATATTTGCTACATGGAGCCTCTTTAGAGAACATCTTGTTAGTTTAAAACATTGATCAACAGCAAGGGTCTTCAAACTTCACAAGTTTAAGACTTGTGGACTTCAGCTCCCAGAATCCTTCAGCTAACATGACTGGAGGAGGAGTTCTGGGAGTTGAAATCTGCAAGTCTTAAATCTGTGGAGTTTGAAGACCCCTGATGAACAGGATCAGATCTGAACAATTCTTGGATGGGACACGGCCATAGAAAACCTTAGGAGTGTAAGCTAGATTGGACAGTTGATAAAGATGGTAGAAGACAGATAAATATGGTAGAAGAAAACAGTGCCCAACCACATGTACATGGTTATGTGCTTTGGGATCAGTTGGAGCTAATAAATTCAAATAAATAATCTCTAGGAGTTGGCCTTGACTCAAAGGAATCCTTATCTTGTATACCTTGTTAGCAGTTTCAGTCTAGCTTTGATGTGCTGAGTATGCAGCTTTGTTATCTTATGCAGTTTTATCTTCCAAGAGGACTCCAGATCTTAAAAGCACCTGTCCTGTCAGTCAGAGGCATTCTGCTACAGTTCTTGATTTACAACAGTTCATTTAGTGACCATTAGATGCACTCACCAGCACTCACAAAAGTTGACTTATGACCGTTTTTTAAAAAATACTTAACACCCGTTGTAGCGTCCCTATGATCATGGGATTAGAATTTGGACAGTTGGCAACTGACTTGTTCATATGACGGTTGCAGTATCCCGGGGTCATGGGATCCCCTTTTGTGACCTTCGGACAAAGCAAGTCAATGGGGGGGGGGAAGCCAGATTCACTTAACCAACTGCAGCAATTCACTTAACAACAACGATGGCAAGAAAGTCATAAAGTGGGGGAAAGTTCACTTAACAACAGTCTCATTTGGCAATGGAAAATTCTGGGCTCTATTGTGGTCATAAGTTGAGGACCCACCTGTACTTCCCTGTTCAATTCAACACAATTGAAAGCATTCTTTCAATTGTGTTGAATTTTGCCTGTGTTAGAGGAATTCTGAATTTCCCAATGTTTGGCAAAGCAAGGGAATTAATCCGGTAGAGTTGAGGAAGTGATGGTTGGGTGGGGCGTTACGGAAAAATGTGACTACATGGAGGGATAACACCTTTGGATGAACTTTTCTTCTTCTTTGTTACAAATACTGTTATTATCTTCCTTCTAACCACAGCAGGGATAAAATTGCATCCCATTGCTAAACAGTCCATCCTTACTACCAATTTTCCTACCCTGTTATCTGATGTCTCTCTAGAACTAATTAACTTTTATGTTTCACAGACCTTGAATCCAATTATTTTGGGGCTGGGGATGTTAACAATAAACAAATTGTTTTTAAAACTGTGCATGTAGCATGTTTTTTTTTTTAATCTAAAGAAGAAAGAAAAAAAACATAACACAAAACACATACCTAAAATATACATATCCCGTTGAATAACTAGAACCAACTTCAGTGGAGCTTGCCGAGACAATTTCAATAGACAGTACCGGAGACGAATTTTCGATGGATAACTCAGATTTACCTGACACTACCAGGGGCTCAGAAACAGAATGCGATTATGACGTGAACCTAGACAATAATGTAGATGGCCCTGATTTCCTGGAGGAGAGCTCGAGAGCCAAAACGAAGAGCTGTGATTCAGATTTAACACTAACCACAGTAGGTAAGTGGGTTTCCTTGTTAAGTTTGCAGGCGCTAACCACGCTTCCCAAACAGTGTGCTGGGTTGCACTAATCGGTCACACAAAAATGGTTGAAGTGTGTCTGGAAATGTCATTCCAGGGCCCCATTTTTGTGTCCTCCTCCTCTACCCATCCACCCACCCAGATGTTCACATCAATAACCAAATCCAGCAGCAAAGTCTTAATTTTGGAGCGGTGCATTTTGTTGAGCTCGTTCAGTAAAGCAGAGACTAAAATAAGCCTCCATTAGTGGCTTATCTCTATGTACCTCCCTCTTGCCTTAGATGGTGTCTGAAATATCCACCACCACCACCACTACCCTTGGGAAAGTGTCCACCCAAAATGTTAGCTTTCCTCCCCTCAAACGAGGTCACTAGATTAGTAGTCCTCTGAATTCTTGAAACAGGATTGTTGTTTAAATGTGGCTTTTAAACTTTACCAGTTAAGAGTTTCCACGAGCAGTTTTCAAGAAGCATTCTGGAGGATATGTTCCAAAAAGTAGACAGGGTTCAGGCCAAAATTAAATGTAATTTAGTTTAAACTTAATTGAAATTTAATATAGCATTATAGATTGCGACATTTGACTGACCTTGTGGCTAATCTCCAAAAAACACACAAGCAGGGTTGAACGTGGCTAGTATTTTAGTGAGAGACCCATCATAGAATCACTAAGCAGGAGACATGACTAGATTAAACGAAAGGTAAAGGAGTCCCTGCAGAATATATTCCTCTATTCCACAGTTGTTGCTGACTATAAGGGGGCAGTGCTTATTTCCATTTCCGCCATTGAGCCAGCACTGCCTGAAGATATTTCTGTGGTCATGTGGCCAGGCATGATGTCATGGAGCATGACCTCACAGAATACTGTTACTTTCCCACCAAAGTGGTACCTATTTATCTAGTCACATTTGCATGCTTTTGAACTGCTAGCTTGGCAGGAACTGAGGCAAGGATGGGAACTTGACTCATCGTATGTCGCTCGGGTCTCGAACCTAAGCTGCCGGCTTTCCAGCCAACAAATCCAAGCATCTTAAAAACTGAGCCACCATGCCGCCTCAGCACGATTAAGAAGTCAATACTTATTTCAGTCATGCTCCTTCTGTATCATTGCCAAAATAACAAAATAGATGATCCACCCAGCTACCAGGAGTTGGGCTCAACCCAAAGGAAACATTATCTTTGCTTTGATCAATCCCTATGTCGTTTCTCAATTTCCCCTTCCCCTACAATTAAAAATAACACCATTTTGGAAGGGGGTTTATAAACTCAGAGTGCCTCAGTTGCACACTCCTAGAGCTGCTAAAGAATTGGTGTGCCTAATTGTGATTAAAATACCTATTCTGTTCTATCTGGAGGGTTGCATAGAGTAGTTGTGCTCCAGATTTCACAAGTTTGGGAAGCCCTGGTTGATAACATTTGATAAAATGGAGCTCAGGAATATCTCACAGTAAGAGTGGGGAGAACATGGAATCTCCTCTTACATCAAGGCAGAAAGCATTCGTTTGTTAAGTCTTCTGGAGCCAATTGGAGAAAATCAGAAAGGGTAAAACTTACCTAAGTGGCGCCCATTCTTATCAAGTGATATCAGACCTAGACATATTTTATCACCTCTTTTCCTTCCTTTTCCACCTTCTTGTGCCAAACTAATTCTCTGCTTGCAAACATCTCTTCTTAAAATGGCGTCTGCCGCCATTTTATTCTTGCATGCAGTTTGTACAGGTAGTCCTAGACTTACGACAATTTCACTTAGTGATGGTTCAAAGTTGTAACAGCACTGGGAAGAAAGCGTCTTATGACCATTTTCCCCACTTAACGACCATTTGCAGCCTCCTCGCGGTCACGTGATTTACATTTTGGATGCTTGACAATTGACTCACATTTATGACCAGGTGGCCATATCCCCGGGGAAGGCCACGCGATCCCCTTTTGCGACCTTCTGACTCCATGGGGAAGCCAGATTCACTTAACAATCGTGTGACTAATTTAACGACCGCAGGTGATTCCTTTTAACAGATGTGGCAAGAAATGTCGTAAAACGGAGCAAACCTCACTTAACAAAATTTCTCACTTAGCCACATACATGTTGGGCTCAATTGTGGTCGTAAGTGGAGGACTACCTGTCGTTTACTAATGACTGTCCTGAACTATGTGGTGCCAATAACTGTGTGCCAATTTCGTTTTTCACCTTTTCCGCACCGTTGCTTGTGTATTCCCCGTGTCATAATTCTCTAATCTCCTTTTTTTTTTTTTTTCATGTTTCTACTTGCAGCTTTTCAACTTCATGCGGTTTTCGTAAAGAACAAAAGGGCTTACAGGCAAAATTGACAATAAGTGTGACCTTAAATGAACGCATATTCCTACACAGTCTTTCATTGTCAACTAAGATGTTTGCTGTCAGTTGCATAGTTGTATGAGCGTGTGAGAGAAAGCCATTGTCTCCTCTTGTCATAATTTAAGACCTACTTTGGGCCGTTAATTTTATGAACGCATGAGGAGCCCTGGAGTCATTGCTTGGCATCCAGGGAACTATGTGATAACATAACCAAATATTAGCCTGCCACTATGAGATTTAGCAATAACACTTAGACTTATATACCTCTTTACAGTGCTTTCCAGCCCTCTCTAAGCAGTTTACAGAGTCACCCTCTTGCCCCCCAACAATCTGGGTCCTCATTTTACCCACCGTGGAAGGATGGAAGGCTGAATCAACCTTGAGCCAGTCAGGATCGAACTGCCAGCAGTAGGCAGATTTAGCCTGCAATAGCAATAGGCGTAGCCATTAGAATTATATACAGCTTCATCGTGCTTTACATAGCAATAGCACCTAGACTTATTTACCACTTCATAGTGCCTTTACAGTCCTCTCTAAGCGGTTTTTACAGAGTCAGCCTCTTGGCCCAACAGTTTGGGTCCTCATTTTACCCACCTCAGAAGGACGGAAGACTGAGTCAACCTTGAGCCTGGTGAGATTTGAACTACTAAATTGCAGGCAGCCGGCGGGCAGCAGAAGTAGCCTGCAGAATTGCACTCTTAACCACTGTGCCACCGTGGCTCATTTAATCTCGTTTTTGGGGAGAGCTGTCTTCCATTCCTCATATCACAATGTTTCAAAGGTCTCCAGTTTGAACCATGGAAGGAATAATCAGGAAAGACTTTGCGATTGTCTAATCCACATTCCAATCCAGGTTGGACTGTCGAATCCAAGATTCCAAGCAGGAATCTTGCAACCATAGCAGATCCTTTGGCCAGGGGCACTTCCACCATATTGCTAAATCCAGGACAGAAGTCTATTTTCTCACCCCCTTGTAATTCAGGTTGCTAGTGATTGAATCGGGAGCCTTCTGGAGGTTAAGTATGTCATTTAGAGAGCTTTCTCAGTTGTAAAGGGTTTGTTTTGTGTGTCTGTTTTTAAATGCTCCTTCCCTTGTTTTGCTCTCATTCTAGGCGTTTTTTCCTTCAGACTCTTAGCTAATATATCAAATGTCACAAATGTTATTTACTGTTACCTGGGCTAACCTGAAGCTGCCTTACACACATCTATGAAATCAGTTTTTGTTTTTTCTCTGTCGGTCAATCCTTTTGGCCCTCAACCCTTTTGGCATTAGGGACTGGTTTCACGGAGAGAGGTTTTTCCGTGGACTGGAGCGAGTGTGGTTTTGCATGCTACCTCCATCCAGCGGATGGGGCGTCGCTTGTTTACACGGACAGATTTCTGCCATGCTGCAGATCATGTTGGCTCATTGTATCATTGTAGCATGCCTGTCACTTGCAGAATCTGATTAAAAGGTAAAGGTTCCCCTCGCCCATACGTGCTAGTCGTTTCCAGCTCTAGGGCTCGGTGCTCATCTCCGTTTCAAAGCTGAAGAGCCAGCGCTGTCCGAAGATGTCTCTGTGGTCTCGTGGCCAGCATGACTAAACATCGAAGGCGCACAGAACACTGTTACCTTCCCACCAAAGTGATTCCTATTTTTCTACTTGCATTTTTACGTGCTTTCGAACTGCTAGGTTGGCAGAAACTGGGACAAGGAACGAGAGCTCATTCCGTTACGCGGCGCTAGGGATTCGAACCGCCAACTTTTCTGATGGACAAGCTCAGCATCTTAGCCACTGAGCCACCGGGTCCCTCTCTGATTATGTTTATAATTATATAATTATATCTGATTGTGATTATAATCCGATTATGAGCCTTCCATTAGTCCATTGCATTGAGATAGTCAATGGGATATTATTTGTAATTATTCTATCGAAACTAGTCAACAGGATTTTTCTGCATATGTTAGTTCCTCTGGAACGTTTTCTTGTTTTGGTGCTTTAATATCTCTTCCCCCCCCCCCCCCCATTTACGGTCTGGATCCACACATGGCATTGATCCATCATTCATGGGTAACCCTGGTCATTTTTGTCCCTTACGTTGCTTACTAATCATTGGTATAATTAGGTGTTGGATACAGGGTTTCCAATTAAGCAGTCAACGAGTTGCCAGTTTAGCTTTTCAATTCTTAGCTCTTTTTGCATACCATGTCAGCTTGTCTGGAACTGTTGGTTTTTGTGTATAACTGCATGACTCCATGTTGGAACAACTGTTTCTTGGAACCCTTTCCCGTAGCAATGGGAGCTATCAGAGAAAATAGGATGGGCCACCTTGTGAAGCCATGATGAGATTGGGTTGAGTTGAGTTGGGTTGGATTGGATTGGCCTTTTCTTATCCTTCAAAAGTGAGGGCAGAGTTCTTTCTGAGAAAAGATGTCAAGAATTCCTGAGTGATGAAATGAGCATCTTAAACATCTGCAAGAAAGGGAGAAAGGGAGAAAAATTTAAGAAGCAATCTCAAGGGACTCAGAAGCCCACAGAGCCTCCAGAGAGCAAAAATTAGACCTAATTTGTTCTAATAATTTCAGCTATTGGTTCACACCCCCCCCCCAAAAAAAAAGAGTTATATTTTATTTTGAACAGCAACCTTGAGTATCTCATGCATAGCAAGGTAGACTAAACTGATGAGGATAATGAACATTTGTTTTTTCTGGCAATGTCATGGATATATTTTCTTGTAAAATATGGGTTCTTTCATTTAACCCCAATGCTTTTGGAGATGGGCTTTTATCCCCCCCAAAATCCTGGGTGCTTTGTGCAGAAACCCTTGCCGTGAGAAGGAAAGTAACGTGTTTTAGGAGGATAGCTTTGCAACCTTGGCCAACAACCAGTGCTCAAAATACCTAATTTTCTTTATTTGTGGGTAACACACAGCTTGCTACTAGTTTGGATTTGGGTTTCTTTTTTGGATTTGGGTAGCAAAACAATATAAAAGTGAAAGACCATTCATGCATCATCACAAAATCTCCAAAACCGTAAAGCCTACAAACTTGAAATTTAGCACATATATTCCTCTTGGCTTCTAAATGCTCACTAAGGAAGGATTTTTCCAAATGATTATCGGAGCATTAGTATTTCGTATAGTACTATTAACACGCTCTGACGCTAAGGAGTTCTACTCCCCCTCCCCACCTGAAAAGAAATCTGTTCCAAATGCAAAACAAATGCAAGAGGAGTTTCAGTTCCGGTTTTAGTTTCACAGCAGCAACCAGCTTTAGTACAGAACAGTTGAGCTAAGCCACGTCCAGGCTCCTTGCTGTCTCCTTCTTGCTCACACAGCAAATACTGTTTCAGTTTCCAAACAGCCCTCAACTCCCTCACACACTGACAGGATGCTAGCCAGATGAATACCGATGGATGCTGGTAGGCAGAGGCAGATTCCCCCCACCTTATTTTTCTCCCCAAAAACTAAGCTCGACCACATAGTTTCGTAGAACTGTTTAATCTGAAAAATTGAGTGAAGAAGACTTGGTATTGAGTCAATCCTGTGCAGGAATTTTCACTGGAGCATCATAAAGTTGCTGTTTCAATTCTTCGTTCTCAATGTTACCTTTATTTGACGTGTCCTGGGATCAGCAGGAAACCTTCATCTCTGAAGAAACCTGGCAGCCCCCATTCACAAAAAGATTTCATTGGTTTTCTTGCATGTTGCAGAGGATTGAATTAGATGGTTCCGGCTCTATAGTTCTAAAACAGGATGTTGAATTGTCTGTAGAGAAAAATAGGAGTAGAGGGGTATGACTGAATGTTGGAGGGATCTGAGATCCATTTCTTGGAGTTCAAGGCTTTGCATTTGAACTGTGCTGAGTTGGTTTCCAGTGTCCTGGCTGTATCCTGATCTTTCTTCATCTTTTCTCTTCAGCTTCAGCATCAGATAGTGCAGAACCTTCCTTGGAAGAACAAGGCAAATCATTTGACAAACCCAAACAGAAAAAAACTCGTTGTTTTATGTGCAGAAAGAAAGTTGGTCTTACTGGTAAGTTCTCTTGGATCCAATCATTGGGAAGTTTGAATTGAACAGTGAGCCTAAAACTGGGATGATAATTCACAGAATAGAATAGAATAGAATAGAATAGAATAGAATAGAATAGAATAGAATAGAATACATGATTGATCTATTTAGGATCTTGATTTATCACTGATAGCTTTTCCAAAAGTCCAGTTGCCTTTTGGAAAAGCGCCTTTGGGGGTAACTCCAGACCTTATGCATTCCAAACACCGGACATTTCCAAAGACCATGAGCCATGGTGGTGCAGTGGCTAGAGTGTAGTACTGCAGGCTACTTCTGCTGACTGCTGGCTGACTGCAATTTGGCAGTTCGAATCTCACCAGGCTCAAGGTTGACTCAG
This sequence comes from Bungarus multicinctus, assembly GCA_023653725.1. NCBI lineage: Eukaryota > Metazoa > Chordata > Lepidosauria > Squamata > Elapidae > Bungarus > Bungarus multicinctus. Next base: position 12,275,622 of record CM042843.1, read on the forward strand.
CCTTCCATCCTCCCCAGGTGGGTAAAATGAGGACCCAAATTGTTGAGGGCAAGAGGCTGACTCTGTAAACCACTTAGAGAGGGCTGGAAAGCACTGTGAAGCGGTATATAAATCTGAGTGCTATTGCTAAGTGGAAGGGAAGGGAAGGGAAGGAAGGAAGGAAGGAAGGAAGGGCCATGGTGGCCCAGTGGTTACAATGCAGCATTGCAGGCTAACTCTGCCAACTGCCAGCAGTTTGATCCTAAATGGCTCAAGGTTGATTCAGCCTTCCATCCTTCCAAGGTCAGTAAAATGGGGACCCAGATTGTTGGGGGCAAGAGGCGACTCTGTAAACTGCTTAGAGAGGGCTGTAAAGCACTGTGAAGTGGTGTTTAAGTCTGAGTGCTATTGCTAAGTGGAAGGGAAGGAAGGAAGGAAGGAAGGAAGGAAGGAAGGAAGGAAGGAAGGGCCATGGTGATGCAATGGTTACAATGCAGCATTGCAGGCTAACTCTGCCAACTGCCAGCAGTTCAATCCTAAATGGCTCAAGGTTGACTCAACCTTCCATCCTTCCGAGGTGGGTGAAATGAAGACCCAGATTGTTTGGGGGCAGTAGGCTGACTCTGTAAACCACTTATAAATCACTGTGAAGTGGTATATAAAGTCTTAAGTGCTATTGCTGTTTCAACTTTTGTTCTTTCTTTGCAGGGTTTGAGTGCAGGTGTGGAAACGTTTACTGTGCTGCACACCGTTACTCAGATGTCCACAGTTGCTCTTACAATTACAAAGCTGACGCAGCTGAGAAGATCAGAAAAGAGAATCCTGTAGTTGTTGGGGAAAAGATTCAGAAGATTTGAACTGCTCCTGTAGCTGGAATATTAAAATGTTTGACCACCTGCAGATGAAAATTGACTTGAGCTTTTTCCTTCCCTTTTCACAAAGCCACCCCCCCCCCTCACACACACATAAGTCTTTCGTTTTTCTGGCCCGCCCCTTGTAGACTTCAAGAGGACAAGGGTCCCCAATCATGCATGTCATGCAGAAACATAGAATTTCCCATCTCCCCTTTCTTTTAGCCCACGACAAAACTTCTTTCTTTTGTGGTCCTTTGTTTTTAGTTCCTACGGATGAAGATATAAACTGTCCACAGCTCATCCACTAGGAAGGTGGGCCTATTGGAAACTGATGAACCGACACCATGGCTATAAAAAGTATTATCATCATTTTTAAAAAAAAAAAAAAAAATTGAGTGCAGAGGGCTTTTTCAAAGTTATGTTGGAGGGCATCCGCGCTTTTCTCACTTCTCATATTAAACATGCATGCATTAATCCAAGACACTTCATTTTCATTTTGTATATAGCTTTCCTTTCTCTCTCTCTCTCTCTCTCTTTCTCTCTCTCCCTCCCTCACTTTCTCTCTCTCTCTCTCTCTCTGCAGCACAATTTCCCTCCTCTTTTTTTTTTTTCGTTTCCTCTTCGGTAATGCCTTGTATGGCACAACTAGCAATCAATAACTGAATGTATTTAATCATTAAGGCTGCTTGGTTTCCCTTCCCCCTTAACCAAAATTTATACACACATTATCATAATAGCTTGTTTACACCCAGCTATCTATTTATGTATGCATCGTTCGTTTCCTGAGCGTGTCAGAGAGTGCTGAGGTTTTAAAGCGTGCGTGACTTCTTGCTCTTCAAGATACTTTTCTAGGTTTGTTTTTCTTTTCTTTCCCCTTCTCTGCCTCCTTTTTTTCCCCCCTTCGTTTTCTCCAGCGTGCATGTTGAGAGTTTGCCTGCTCGTGGGTCTTCTCGGGAATTGTGCTAATGGGTTCTTTTCCATGCACCAATACAAAGAATGAAGAACTTTTAAGTGTATTGTATTTATGTTCACCCACATCTTTAACTTTGATTAAAATAAAATTTTTAAAAATTTGGGAATGGAGGAGAGGCAGTTGGTGCCTTTTGGATTTTTTTGTTTTGATTTTGTTTAAAGAGGGGCGTGCATCCATTGGGGCCCCAGAAAAAAAAAAAAAAAAGGATGTGATAAAAGGAGAAATTGCCTGCGGGTCATCGCATTATAGAAAAAGCGAATTCGATTTGATTAGCAATATCGGTATTGATTGAACCCGCTGTGAGTTTGGGTTCAGATGACAAGACACTGGTTAACCTGCAACAGTTTTCAGCCTTTTAACAAGATGAGTTGACTTCCTTTTATCAGAAAAGGGAAAGGAAAGGAGGGAAGATGGAGAGAGAAGGAAGGAAGAATAAGGAAAGGAGAAAGGGAAAGGAAAGGAGGAAAGATGGAGAGAGAAGGAAGGAAGAATAAGGAAAGGAGAAAGGAAAGGAAGGGAGGAAAGATGGAGAGAGAAGGAAGGAAGAATAAGGAAAGAGGAAAGGAAAGGAGGAAAGATGGAGAGAGAAGGAAGGAAGAATAAGGAAAGGACAAAGAAAAGGAAAGAAAAGGAGGAATTTAGAATGGATATGATAACCTGCCCTCCCATTGGAAATCAATAGACTTTCACCATACTAAAAACTTATACAGGTAGTTCTTGACTTAAAACAATTCGTTTAATGACCGAAGTTACTGAAAAAAGTGACTTATGATCATTTTTCACACAACCATCGTAACATCCCCATTGTCATGCCCCTGTTAGAATCTGACTCGGAGAGGAGGAATAGCCGAAGGAGTGGGAGTGTGGCTCTGGAGGTTGTGGAGGAAACTGGGGAAGGGCACAGGCCGGCTGGACATTCAGAGGAAGACCCAGGCCCATCCCATCCCCTCTTCATCCTAGGGCATGCAGGGAGGAGCAGGTAAGGGAGAAACTGAATGGTGTGGTCTACGGGGGAGCAAAGGGCCTTGATCCCCTTCATGGGCCACAGCTATGAAGACTGTTTAAAAGGACAAACTGCATGTGCCAAGGCTGGAAGCAAAGCATGAAAATATTTCTAGTCTATCAGTTCTTATCTGAGTTCATTTTGATATCTGTGGATGTCTTCAAGCCCTTGTCCTGCCTTGTCTCATTAACTCTTCTGTGTGATTTATGTTATTTTTTTTTCTATTTATAATTTATATGTAATTTGAGTTTGAATGGAAGTTCTTCCTTTTCGCAACTGTTGGTAGGGGAGTTTTTTCTCCAGTCAATGATAATTATACCTTTAAAGCCAAGTTAAAGGCATTAAAAGGACTTCACCTGTTTTTGTTGCTTTTGTATCCCACCCTGGGTCATCACACCTGTGGTCACGTGGTCCAAATTCAGACGCTTGGCAAGCGGCTCGTATTTACGATGGTGGCAGTGTCCCAGAGGTGTGTCATAATTTTTTGCCACCTTCCGGCAAGCAAAGTCAACGAGGAAGCCAGATTCCCTTAACAACCGTGTTACTAACTTAACACCTGCAGTGATTCACTTAACAAACTGTAGCAAAGAAGATGGTAAAATAGGGCAAAAGTCAGCTGTCTCACTTAGCCACAAAAATTTGGAGCTCGATTGTGGCCCGTAAATCAAGAACTATCTGTAGGTTGAAACAATGTGGTTAATAGGAAGGACCACAGCATTGGATAAAGAGTTTGTGTGCAACCTCTTTCGACAACTTTGATGCAGGAGTTGAAATGCAACTAGAGAAAAACCCTTCCTTTAGGATTACCCTGTAGTATTCTTATTTTTTTCCCCCACAGTAGCATTTCTGCACTGAAAGAGCATTTGGGATAGGTGCAGTTTTGATTTCTTCCGACTTCAGTCTCTCTCCCTGGTTTCGTTGACGTCCCAGTTCTGGAGAAAAATGCCTCTTGATTTTCCTGTCTTAAAAGTATGAAATACAACCTCAGAAATCTCAGTTTTTCTCTTTGAATCTTGAAGTCACCAAATGCCAACTTCTGAGAGAGAAAGTTCCAAAGTCCAGCGGATTTTATTTCTGGTCACCGTGGAACACCGGATACACTTGGGAATACCCTCCAAGGTTTTCCCCAAAGAGTTTCCCATCTAGTGGTTTTTAATCCAGGCGTGTCTTTTGGAATGAAAACAAGTTTGCTCCAATATTCTGTGGGCAGCCTTTCGGATAGATTTGCAATGTCGGGGCATGCTGCTTTCTTTATACAGGGAATCCTTGACTTACAACAATTTAGTGACCTTTCAAAGTTGCAACAGCACTGAGAAATGTGACTTATGACCGTTTTTCATAGTTACGACATAGTTTGCAGCATCCCCCATGGTCGCATGATCAAAATTCAGGCGCTTGGCAACTGGTTCATAATATGTGACCATCGCTGTGTCCCAAGGTCACATGATCCTCTTTTGCAACCTTCTAACAAATTCAAGGGGGAACTCAGGTTCACTTAACTATTACTAATTTATCTACTGCAGTGGTTCACTTAACATTTGTGTCAAGATGTTAAAAAATGAGGCAAACAAATTTTAACAAATTTTTGGCTCAATTGTCGTAAGTTGAGGACTACCTATGTTCTATAACGATCAACCCAGACCGTAAATGCTTTGTTGAATTTGAACTTGTTCATAATAAAGGGAATCAAATTACATGTACTTTTTATAAATAAGTATGATGTTTTGCTTTGTTCCATTTCTAGAAATGCATATATGTAAGGAAATTATAGCCCTTCGACTTAACAGGGATTCAAGAATGACATAGGATTGACTATTTGTGTACGACTTGGAAAGAAACATTTTTGAGAATGGAGGACAAAATCTTTACTTGTGGATAATACCTGCTTTTGGCTGCTCTTCTTACCAGCTGTTTTTGATGGGTTCTGACAATTTGTGTATACATTTCTTTGTGTATTCCATTATACGTTGCAAAAATGCTGTTTATTCATCGACAACATTTCTAGCCAACTCAATCCGAGAGTATCCTGTATGATATACCACAAGGAAAGCCATGTGCATGTACCAAAAAAAGTTGCATTATCACAGCAAGTCATCATATAGCGGGTTTGTTTCTAGCTTAGGTTAGGCTGGGTGAGCCGAACCATTTCTTGTTTTATTAATGGCTTTGCATTATTTATTTAAAATGTTAAACTGGCCAATAGCTGAAGAGCTCTGAGATTAGAAAATACAATCAGCCAAAGCTCACTCTATGTTCTGGACTTTGGTAACAATGATGGAGCAAACAACAACTTAGAGCAAGCCATTCCTAACAGATAACAGATAATAACTTAATCAGAATTGGAAGGGACCTTATAGGTCATCTAGTCCAAACCCCATCCCTCTAGGATGGTAGGGCATTACTCAGCTGGACTGACTCATCTTCTAGAAGTAGGATTGAGTCTTGTTTTATTAGCCATCATTCAGTCCATTACACTGCCAAGCACTGGCTCCGAAGTTCAACCGCTTCACCTGCATTAGATGAAAAAGAGACACTGACAAGCATAGAGGACAATATGGAGCCTAGAAGTTCACACACACACCAAGCCCAATCACCAGGAAGTATAATAGTCGTACCCCACTTTCTGGAAACGAGTATCCAAGTAGGAGAAAAACCTTTTAAGGAGAAACTTCCTAACAGTGAGGACAATTAACCAGTGGAACGGCTTCCCTTCAGAAATTATGGGTGCTTCATCACTGGAGGTTTTTAAGAGAATGGACAGCCATTTGTCTGAAACCAGGCTCAATAGCAGTAACTGTGAGAGGGATCTTGGAGTCTTAATAGACAACCAGCTAAATAGGAGCCAGCAATGTGCAGCGGCAGCCAGAAAAGCGAATGCAATCCTAAATTGTATTAACAGAGGGATACAATCAAGATCAAGGGAAGTACTAATACCACTCTATAAAGCTTAGTAAGACCACACCTAGAGTACTGCATCCAGTTTTGGTCACCACATTATAAAAAAGATGTTAAGACTAGAAAAAGTACAGAGAAGAGCAACCAGGATGATTAGGGGACTGGAGGTTAAAACATACAATGAACAGTTGCAGGAACTGGGCATGGCTAGTCTAGTAAGGAGAAGGACCAGGGGAGACATGATAGCGGTCTTCCAATATTTGATGGGCTGCCCCAGAGAGGAAGGGGTCAAGCTATTTTCTAAAGCGCTTGTAGGGCAGACAAGGAATAATGGATGGAAACTGAACAAGGAGAGATTTAACCTGGAAATAAGGAGAAACTTTCTGACAGAACAATCAATGCATGGAACACCTTGCCCTCAGAAGTTGTCAGAGCGCCATCACTTGAGACTTTCAAGAAGAGATTGGATTGCCATCTTTCAGAAATGGTGTAGGGTCTCCCGCTTGGGCGGGGGGTTGGACTAGATGACCTACAAGGTCCCTTCCAACTCTGATTATCTGTTATCTGAAATGGTATAGGCTTTCCTGTTTGAGTAAGACCTACAACATCCTTTCCAGCTCCTGTTCTGTTATTCTATACCTATTCTATCCTATTCCTATTCTCAGTAGAATATACCACATTACTAATTCTGGAACCTACTTAGAAGTAGGTTCTTGTGGTTGAAGTTGAAAGCCACTGAGAACTTCAAAATAACCAACAGGGTCACACTCTTGCTTTTGCTGGCCCAGGTCGTCCCTAAAGTGTGCAAAAAATTTTAGTTCTATATTTTTTTCCCTCCCAAACACAAATGGAAATTAGAAAATCCGTTTCATCCAAGGGAAATGAATTGATTGGCTTACTCCTGGCTCAAATATCTTGCCTAGAAAAAGAATTAGGTTCCCTGATCTATGAGATTTTTATCATCTAGGCCCAGATTGGGTTTCTTTCAGAACTCTGAATGAAAGTTCAATTACACGTTCATGAATTTACCTGTGGACAATAAAAAAAAAATATCCATAGTTTCAAAAGAATCTAGTCTCAGTACATAGAGGATTGCAAGAACTCTGCCTGACAATATTTAACCTTCGAAGGGAGTTGCTTCTGTCAGAAAACTTGAAAGGTGCCATGTCAGTTTCAAACTGTTTGTTAATGTAGCATTACAAAAAGTAAAATCCTTCAACAAAGTTTCTTGATGGCTTGAAAGGGAGGGAAGGATTATTAAATTTCTATGGTGCCCATCTCAATAATCCAGCAGCTGTGGGCTGGATGGATCTCTCAGCCATCATAAATCCTCGTTCTTTGATTTCTCTACGCTGAATCTGCTGAAGAAGGATTTAGGAAGAATTTGAGTGAAGGAAGGAGGGAGGGAGGTTGGCTGCAGCTCGGGCTGCTGTTATGTCATGTGCAAATCTGGTACTGTTTAACTTCCTGGTTTTGTAGATTGCAAATTCAGTGAGGGTGGGATAGAAGAAACGAGACTGATTGGCTGTTTCAGATTGGGGAAAAAAGGAGGGGCCCCGCCAGGGGTTTAGCAACATCTGGAAATCTCTTTCTTTCTCTCCGTTGTGCCTGAAAGATCAAAGCAGCATGTCTTTTATTAAAGTGGACGAGAATTCCCATTTCCCCATTCAAAACTTGCCCTACGGAATCTTTTCCACGCCAGGCGAGGTAAGCAAACACACTATTTTTTTTATTTTGAGTTTATCTCTCTTGTTTTCCTTCTGTGTCTCTTGATCCCCAATGGGTCATAGGAGTTCAATTCGGGTACTTTGCCTTGGGATATTTTATTTTATTTGTCAATTTGTCAATTGCTTACAAGATAATAGGTATAAGTAAAAACATAGTTATGAATACATGGATACATATAAGAAAAATAAAAGAAATAAAAGAAACAATAGGACAGGGATGGTAGGCACGTTGGTGCACTTATTGCAACACCGCCAAGTTTTAACAGGGGAGGTATCAACCCTGCCGTTGGTTTTAAGGGAATATGCTTGGGAAAATAATCTTTAAAAACCCTCCAGACAGATACCAATTTCCATAACTTTGTTGGGGTGTGATGGTCGCGGCTAAATAATAATTGGAAGAGTCCCACACATGTTAATCAGTTGAGAATGTCAAGTCTAGATGTAGAAGTAAGGAAAAATTTTCTGACAGGGCAATTAATGGAATAGCTTGCTTCCTGGGGTTAGGGATGCTCCATCACTGGAGTTTTTGTGTTGAATTTATATTTACCGAGAAAGAAAGAAAGGGAGACTTCTTGTCGTTAGTTGCGAAGTCGTGTCTGACCCACTGCAACCCCATGGACAACATTCCTCCAGGCCTTCCTGTCCTCTACCATCTTCTGGAGTCCATTTAAGCTCACGCCGACTGCTTCAGTGACTCCATCCAGCCACCTCATTCTCTTTTATCCCCTTCTTCTTCTATTGCCCTCTACCTTTCCCAGCATTAGGCTCTAGGTATAACAAAACACCAATAGCAGAACGGGTATATATATGTGGTAAAAGAGAAGTTGAAGACATCTCACATGTTTTATTGTACTGTGAGTTATACAGAGTTTATAGGTCATATATTCTCCCCTTACTAGAGAGATTTATTTTATTTATTTATTTGATTTATATTGCCACCTATTCGCCCATGGCGACTCAATTGTTAATCAAATTAATTATGTTAATTTAATTAAATATATTCATCAAATTAATAAAATTAATTGTTAATCAATTGTTAATCAAAGATTGCCAGGGAGGGCAGACAATTTTCATATAGACTTTCTCCTCCAGGTTTCAAACCCAGCTATTACGCGGGCAGTGGCAAAATTCTGTGTGGCTGCAATGTCTACTAGAAAAAAATTGGTTACAGAATTATAGCTGTCAATTTGTGACAATTTTTGGAGATAGAACAATATTTGGAAAATGATATTTACACACATACTTATTGGCTTCCGACTCATATAAACCAGGGAGTGTCCCTAATTGTTTGAGAGCATGTATTTTCTTAACGGATGTTTTGATCCACTATTTGTCAAGCCTGAAATTGACATAAGTGTAGCCATTTTAGTTTGTCTTAGTATATATTCTTTTTCTTAGTTTCCCTGTGGTAGTCATGGGGGGGAAAGTTACAGGTTTGACACATTCCTAAGATGGGACAGGTGGAGATAGTGTTATGGCTAGATATCTTCCTTCCCGTGGGAAATGAGCTGTCCGGGCTTAAGGCCCTGGAAGGGGACATTTATGACATCAAGCAACATTGTAATAGTCTATTGCAGAAGGTGAATGGTGGGGAGGTGTTTCTAATTTCTAATATTGTGGGGTAATTTCGGGTTGGGTCAGATCCATAATTACCATGGACTTTGCCAATTTGATGTTTTCCTAAATAAAAGAAATCTTTTTGAAGATGGACTTTGTTATTTTTGTTTTAAGATAGATTTCATTACTTGGAAACCTGACACTATTAAAGTATTATAATGTGTCAGTATTTTTTTATACATATTGTAAATAGTGATGTCTATTGCTGGTCTATGACCATAATAAAGTTCTATTCTATTCTATTCCCAGCATTAGGCTCTTCTCCAGTGAGTCCTTCCTTCTCATTAGGTGGCCAAGGGGAGACTAGTATAGATCTATTTCAAGTTATTTAGCTCTCGTCACCTAGCCATATCCTTCTTGGATTCGAACCTAGGCTACTTATGGAAGCAGTATGCTCCATCCCATATTTGGGTAGACCAAGTTGCCCTGATAGTCCGGTCTCACCAGAAAAAACAATCGCTGGAGGTTTTCAAAAAGAGACCAGACAACCATTTGGCTGGGATGGTATAAGGCTCCTGTCTTGACCACAGGGTTGGGCTAGAAGACCTCTGAGACCCCTTCCAGCCCTATCATTCTATGACTCTAGAGTCATAGAGAGTTTTTCGTAAAGCTGTGCTCCAATCTCTCTTCCTTGCAGTCACTCCTCCTTCCCCTGCATCCAAAGTGTCCATTGATCGTTTCCAGCTGTGATATTTCTGCAGAGAGTTGACTTTTTCCCACCTTCCCTTAACTGGTTTCTAAGCTTGGCGAACTTGCTCATAAAATCCAGGAAGTCCTCGACTTACGATGGTTCATTTAATGATCGTTCAAAGTTACAATGGCACTGAAAAAAAGTTTGCAAGTAAAGACCCAAAAGACTCACTGTCATGAGGACAGATCTGGCACACCGATCTTCTGACCGGAGTCCCAGATATGACAACAGAAGAAGCACGTCCATGGTACTCAACTGGTAGGGGCAACCTTGGAATACATTTATTTATTTGATTTGTCAATCGCTTACAAGATAATAGCTGTAAGTATAAACAAGGGTGGGGAATTAAAACAGACAAAAAGCAATATAGGTAGTCTTCGACTTGCGTAATTGAGCCCAACATTTAAGCAAGACCGTTGTTAAGTGAGTTTTGCCCCATTTTATGACCTAGATTTTATTTATTTATTTGATTTGTCAATCGCTTACAAGATAATAGGTATAAGTATAAACATGAGTAAGAATACGGGAAATAGGTACGAAAAAATGGGGACAATAGGACAGGGACGGTAGGCACGATGGTGCACTTATGCACGTCCCTTACAGATCTCTTAGGAATGGGGTGAAGTCAATAGCGGATAGTTTGAGGTTAAAGAAGTGGGGGTTAGAAGATGTAACCACAGAGTCAGGTAGTGCATTCCAGGCATTGACCACTCTGTTGCTGAAGTCGTACTTTCTGCAATCAAGTTTGGAGCGGTTAACATTGAGTTTGTATCTGTTGTGTGCTCTTGTATTGTTGCGGTTGAAGCTGAAATAGTCATTGACTGGTAGGACTTTGTAGCAGATAATTTTGTGTACTACGCTTAGGTCCAACTATAGGTGGCGTAGTTCAAGGTTCTCCAAGCCCAAAATTTCAAGCCTGGTCATGTAGGGTATTCTGTGGCGAACAGAGGAGTGTAGTACTCTTCTCGTGAAATACTTCTAATCTTTGGAGGGATATAGGTAGTCCTCAAGTTACAACAGTTCATTTAGTGACTGTTTGAAGTTACAACAGGACTGAAAACAGTGACTTACGACCATTTTTCACACTTAGAACCGTCGTAGCATCCCCAGGATCACATGATTTACATTCGGATGCTTGGCAACTGGTTCCTATTTACGAGTGTTGCAGAGTCATGTGATTGAATTTTGCAACCTTCTGGCAACCCAAGTCAACGGGGAAGCCAAATTTGCTTAACGACCGTGTTACTCATTTTACAGAGAACTCGGAGCCAATCCTCTGCTGTTTCAGGAGAACCCTAATAGGGAGAAGATTTGCGTCAATATTAATTCTATGATTCTTCTCTGACGATAACAACCGGCCAGCCATAAAGTCCTAAAGTGAGGGGCTAACGGGAGAATTTTAGCTTCTTGGAGGTAGCGCCAGAGCCATGGAATTCTACCCTGCAAGTTATACATTAACTTTCCTGTTTGCCAAAGTTAACAGAGAGACAAGCATTCGAGGGATGAGATTTTTCAAAAAGAAATTTCAAAGTTTTATGCTCTCTAACCCCAATTCTCTCTTTCTGTATTTATTTTTGATGGGGTTCATCCGCAGAGGCACAGAATGAGATTTTCCATGCCCTTCTCCTCCCCTTCTCCAACAATTCACTTTTTGGGAGCTGTGGATAATTAAGATTACTTTGGTAGATCCAAATAGCAGCTGAGAAACTTCTGCTTCTCATGTATATTTCTCTCTCTTGCAGCCCAGACACAGGATTGGAGTAGCCATTGGTGATCAGGTGCTGGATCTCAATGCTGTTAAACATCTGTTTGATGGACCTGTCCTTTCAAAGCAACACCATGTCTTTGAGCAGGTAACAAAACTTCATCTTCAGTCCAATTTAAGTACTGGTGGGTTTCTTAGATATTTTAGGGCTTACCAGTATGTTGCTTCTTCTTGAAAACCATAGTAGTTGAAACATGGTGGTTAGTTACTCAGCTAGTTACAATTTGATACCAAGGTTAATTTTGAAGATAAATAGAATACCTGCAGAGGTTGTGGGCTGTTCATCTCTGAGAGCAGGAGTTTCCAACCTTGGCAACTTTAAGATTTGTGGACTTCAACTCCCAGAATTCCTCAGCCAGCAAGCTGAGGAATTCTGGAAGTTGAAGTCCACAAGTCTTGGTCTCCAACCTTAGCAACTTTAAGGTTGGAGACCCCTGTCTTAGAGGTTTTAACAAAGAGGTTGGCACCTCTTGAGAATGGATTAATGGATTTTCCTGCATATTGCAGAAGAACAGACAAGTTGCTTGCCATTTCTTTTAATTCTATAATCCTTTGATTCCATGAGTGAGCTCAAATTTCATGTCAGCCTTTCTGGTCAAGGTGATGTCCAGGAATCTGGAAGATAATGTTCATAATCTGGAGGATGTTTGCATTGGAGAGAGTTGAGTAAAACGTTAGTAGGCAGTGGTGCACTTCTATCTATTTAGATTCTGGACTTGGCAATCTTAGGTAACACCCTTTAAAAAAAAAACCACAGTGCTTATGAATTAAGTCAGTGAAATGGCTGGTTGGCCCTTAAGTGTCAAGGTTCCTCATCTTGAAGCCGCTGCTCTCAAGACCACCAAGGAAGACAAGAGTAACAGTGAGTGTGATAATGTCAGAGTTTTTCTCAACAAGCTAGAATGGAAGACAGTCTTCCATTCTAGCTTGTTGAGAAAAACGTGACATTATCACGATCACTGTTGCTCCCACAAGCTTCAATCCATGGGTTCATTGTAGAAAAGCTAATGAAGACTTTACAAAAGAATTCCAGTGACTCAGTGGTGGGATTAATTTTTTTTACTACCATTTCTGTACACATGGCGTGGCTTGGTGGACATGGCAGGGGAAGGATACTACAAAAGCCCCATTCCCTCTCCATCCCACTAACCTGCTTTCCAGCTCCATTCTCCTGTGCAGGGCAACCAAAGAAGACCCAGCCAATCAGCTGGGACTCAATGGGAGGCGGAGAATGGATGGGAGCAGGGCCAGTTAGAGGTGGTATTTGCCGGTTTCCCAAATACTCAAAATTTCCGCTACCAGTTCACCAGAACTGGTCAAAACCTGCTGAAGACCACCTCTGCAGTGACTGCTCTTTATAGTGAAACCAAACATTAAATGTTGGTATCCTTTTCGCCCGCCCATGCAGGTATGGAGCTCCAAGTCACTTTCTTTTCAGTTTTCATCTATCTTTTGTTCTAAAGACTGTCTGATGCAGTATCAGCTCTTGAGAGAACTGACTGAGATGAAGACTCACAGCCCACTGAATTTGTGCCTTCCCCAAAGAGTCTTTAACCTACATTCTATTACCCACCTGCCTTCAATGGAGGACCTGTATACTTCACGAGTCAGAAAGAGGGTTGTGAAAATATTTACAGATCCCTCACATCCCGGACATAAACTGTTTCAACACCTTCCCTCAAGACGACGCTATAGAGCACACCAGAACAACTAAACACAAGAACAGTTTTTCCCCAAATGCCATCACTCTGCTAAACAAATAATTCCTTCATCACTGTCCCACTATTTACAAAGTCTGCACTACTATTACTATTAATCTTCTCATCACTCCTTATCACCCATCCCCTCCCACTTGTGATTGTATGACTAACTTTGTCGCTTAGATCCTTACGATTAATATTGACTGTTTCCTAATATGATTTGATTGTTGATTGTACTCTATGACTATCATTATGATTCTTGATCCTTAACGAATGTACCTTTTCTTTATGTATACTGAGAGTATTTACACCGAGACAAATTCCTTGTGTGTCCAATCACACTTGGCCAATAAAGTATTCTATTCTGTTCTATTCCTTATTCTATTCTATTCTATTCTATTCTATTCCATTCTATTCCTTATTCTATTCTATTCTATTCTGTTCTGCATGCATGACTAGCAAGGTGGCCCACTATGGTTTTCCATTAGTGTTGGGATGGACAAATGGCTTCCAGGTTGCACATCATGGAATTGGGATCTTTTATGGCTTTCTGTCCATACCCTATATAAGAGTCCTGGAAAGACATAATTTCTCTCCTTTTTACCTCTGTTGCAGTCAACTCTCAACGCTTTCATGGCATTGGGCTGGGAAGCTTGGACTGAGGCCAGATCATGGCTGCAAAAGATTCTCTCTGACAAAGAGCCAACACTCAGAGATAACTCAGAGTTACGCAAAAGGTACTTGAATACAGAATTAATGTGTATATTTGGTGTTGTGCATATATGAGTGATGTACGAGTTAGTGGGAGTGCAGTGACAATGGTTTCCAAAATGTCAGAACCAAAGAGTTAGCTTGTTACCTAGCTAGAATGTGCCCTTAAACAGCAATTCCTTGGATAAGGGTAACAGTCTCATCCACTGTTCTATTGACCTAATGACTATTGACTTTTGCCATTAACCAACCCACTTCATTCCTGACTATGTGTGAAGTGTAAGTAAGATTACCTTGATGGAGGTATGCAGCTTCTATTGGCTAGGCACATTATTAGCAAATTTGCAAGGTTGTTGTCAACTTTACTGTGTAGACCAGACCAGGAAATCAACTCCACAAGTGGGATTAAATTGCTTTTATTGAGATTGACCATTATAACAGAATCTGTCATGCCCCTGTTGGAGACTGACTCTGAGGGAGTGGAAGTGTGGCTCCGGAGGTTGTGGAGGATGCTGGGGAAGGGCACAGGCCAGCTGGGCAGTCAGAGGAGGACCCAGGCCCATCCCCTCTCCATCCTAGGGCATGCAGGGAGGAGAGGATAAGGGAGAAACATGAATGGTGTGGTCTATGGGGGAGGAAAGGGCCTTGATCCCCTTCATGGGCTGCAGCTGTGAGAACTGGTTAAAAGGACGGACATGCGTATGAGCCAGTGATGGAAACAAAGTGTGGAAATATTTCTAGTCTGTCGTTGCTCTCTGAGTTTGGTGTCCTTCCTAGTGTGTGTTCCGATATCTGTGGACATCTTCAAGCCCTTATCTTGCCTGGGTTCCTTAATTGCTTCAGTGTGGTTTGTGTTGTTTTTGTATCCCACCCTGGGTCATCACAGAATCTTGCAAATTTGATTTTATTGAGCCTCCTTCCCACTTCTTATACTCCACTGAATTAAGGAAGCATCTGCCTAAGTCACTTTTTAGTGATATCACATAGTTCTTCTGGACTGCAATATAAAAAGCAAAAACATCTGGTAAGATCAGGGGAAAAAAGCAGGCCATACATATACTAAGTGTTACCCCTCACTGTATAGTTTAAGCACTATATTGCAACAAAGGAGCGAGATTTGGAAATGTGAACATTAACTAGTAATTTATGGGGTCACTGGTGCCCTCTGAGCTTGATTTTCTTGCAATGTTTTCTTACCCAACTAGGTAACATTATCAGTGCTAGAAGGAAGTAGGGTTTGCCTTCTAGCATTAGTGTTGTTACGTAGTTGGGTAACATCTGCAAGAAAACAACCAAGCTCAGAGGGCACCAAGGACCCCACAATTCAACCCTGAACTACAAGTATCCTTTTCTCTTGGAAGAAGTGATTTATACTTTAAAAGCCAAGGAAACTTTGGGGACATTCACCCTGTTGATCCTTGCATTGGTGACAGAGAATGAAGAGTTGTTTCTTGAGGATAAAATGTTTGTTCTGCTTCCTTTCCTTTCCTCCTAGAGCATTTATACCTCAAGCGTCTGCAATAATGCATCTTCCAGCTGAAATTGGTAAGTTTAACAGATTAACAGGTTTGGAAGGGATCCTGTGGGTCATCTAGTCTACCCCCCCCCACCCACCCAAGCAGGAGACCCTACACCATTTCTGACAAAAAGTTCTTTGAATGTAGAATCTCTCTATAGTTTGTAGGGACAGGAGCAGAGTGATCAGATTCTGAAATCTGCCATTCAAACTCCTTTAATAAAAGAAAGGCTAAAAACTATTTTCCTGTGCATAAAAGAAGGCTTGAACCTAGTCTTATTTTTGTGGGTTTAAAGTTTGGCTTGCAGGAAAACTACTGGAGTGCTGTGTCCAGTAATGGAGACCTGACTTGATAAGACCAGTGTCAGCCTTGGAAGCCATATTTTACTTGGAAGCTTCGAGGCTGCCACACTTAGCGCCTGGGAATTTGGGAGGGGCGATTTCATAGTGAGGTAGAAGATTAGACTCAACAACATCCTTTCTCAGAGAGTCAAGGACATGTTGCCCTGCACCTGGAGGGCAGTGTCTAGAAGAAGGTCTTCAGTTGGGAAGAAGATTTGATTGGGCCATGTGATGGATTGATGGGTGCAGGGGATGGATCTTTGATTTTTCTTTTGGGAAGGGAAAACCCAGAATTCTCAGATTCAGGTTTTCTCAGATGTGTCAATATGACAACTCTAATAAAGTGGAACTTTGAGAAGATGCTTGTCTCGGAGTTTATTGGCTTGGAGTTGGTTAGTTGGAATGCTGACAACCAGTTTTAAAAGTGGCAAAGATGGTGGGCCTTCTTGCATAGCTTGTACAGCCAGTAATATCAATCAAACAGAAGAGAATTGGGGTGGGCGGGGAGGGGCGGAGAGGGCTTGGACATGGACGCAAACATAAACACAAATATAAGAATAAGCAAGAGATTCCATTAAAGAACACCAGAGGGCAGTAGAAGAATTGTGTTTATCAAAAGTTCCTTTAAAAGCAAACACCTCAACCTACAACCACAGTGTAGCCCAAAGTTTGTGTTAAGTGAGACATTTGTTATGGGAGTTTTACACACACACACACACATACCCTCATTTTATAACTTTCCTTGCCATGCTTGTTAAGTGAATCACTGCAGTTGATAAGTGAGTAACCTGGTTGTTAAGTGAATCTGACTCCCCCGTGGACTTCGCTTGTCAGAAGGTCACAAAAGGGGATCCCGTGACCCCAGGAACACTGCAGCCGTCATAAGTATAAACCAGTTGATCATGGGGATGCTCCGAAGGTCACAAGTGTGAAAAACGGTCACAAGTCACTTGTTTTCAGTGCCGTTGTAGCTTTGAACGGTCACTAAATGAACTGTTGCAAGTCGAGGACTATCTGTGCATGCTGGTTATTAGAGAAGGGGAAAAAATTCCAAATTTATTTTAAGAGACTGATTGATTGACTGATTAGCCAGTACCTGCCTGTCTGCATCTGGAAATCCCAAAGGATCTTAACTTTCTTATTTTCTACAACCTTTCATGGAATCTATCTATCTGTCATCATCTACCTACCTACTCTATTAACATGTATCTACCTACAGCTAGCTAGCTGTCAGTCTGTCTATCTATCATCTACCTACCTACCTATCTCTATCATCTATTCACCTATTATCATGTACCTACCTACATCTATCTATCTGTCATCATCATCATCTACCTACCTACCTATCTCTATCATCTATCCACCCATTATCATGTACCTACCTACATCCATCTATCGATCATCATCATCATCATTATCATCATCATCATCTACCTACCTACCTATCTCTATCATATATCTACCTATTATCATGTATCTACCTACATCTATCATCATCTATCTACCTACCTAATCTATTAACATGTACCTACCTACAGCTAGTTAGCTGTCTGTCTGTCTGTCTGTCTGTCTGTCTGTCTGTCTGTCTGTCTATCTATCTATCTATCTATCTATCTATCTATCTATCTATCTATCTATCTATCTATCAATTCATTCATTCATTCATTCATTCATTCTCCTCCTAGGAGATTACACAGATTTCTACTCTTCCCGGCAACATGCGACAAACATCGGAATGATGTTTAGAGGGAAGGAGAATGCGCTGATGCCCAACTGGTGAGTAACTGTCTTTCTTTCTCTGAACAAGAAGATACCGGTTGACCTTTGGTTGTGGCCAGAAGAAAAAGTGGAACAGGCTTGATGTAATTATAATTCAGACTTAATGGAATGGAGGCTGAATTATTGTTTGGAAAATGTCAGCTGGGTGGCAATTTGCGGTCCAATTTGTGGACCACAAAAATAAATCAAGGAATGAATGAATAAATAAAATTGGGGATCAAATTTTAGGTTTTTGTGGTCCACAAATTGTGCAGCTTGATCTATCACAGGATCCAATGATCTATCACAGGATCACAGGATCCAATGGTTATCTATCGTTCGCGGTAGTTAGTTTGTATGTTGCCTCCTTCATGGTTATGGAGTGACTCACAACAAAATCCTTTAAGAAGCATCCCAGAAAACATTGAAAGCGACAGAGCCTGTGAAATCTTCAGCGCTGTTCCATAATTCAGATGTTTCCTTTAAACTGCAGTCCGTCCCCATTGAATTTGGAAGGGCAACAAAGAGACGGCCATTGTCAGGTGGGGAGGAAAATATTCCACAACAAAGGCAAGAATTGGGTTTATGTACAACCTTGCTTGCCACAGTTTGTCTGGGTTCCAAGCAGTGGTGAGATTCAAAAATTTTTACTACTGGTTCTGTGGGCGGGGCTTGGTGGGAATCGTATGACCCTGGAATCCTGCAACCGTCATAAATATAAGTCAGTTGCCAAAGCATCCAAATTTTGACCATGGGGAGGCAACAAGGGTCGTAAGTGTGAAACATGGTCATAAGTCACTTTTTTCAGGACCGCCGTAGCTTCGAACAGTTTCTAAACACACTGTTGTAATTTGAGGACTAACTGTATAGATTAGAAGTGAGGTGTGCTTTTAATGCATGAGCCATATTTTCCAAGGTTGCACCTACCAGTTGGGTACCATGGACGTGCTTCTTCTGTTGTCATATCTGGGACCGCAATCAGAAGACCAGTGGGCCAAATATGTTCTAATGACAGTGAGTCTTTCAGGTCTTTACTTGTAAATTTCTGTATTTTTACTATTCCTGCTTTACGGAAAAAAACCCCCACATTTATGAATTCTGTTTGAATCGCAGGTAAAAGTCCGCTTGTTGCTGCTTCTAAACGTTTGGACATTGAACTGGAAATGGTGAGGTTGCATTTTCTTACAGATTCTTCTTTCGTTGCCATTCTCTACATCCACCTTTTAAAAAGAAAAATGAAACACAATTTTTGTTGGTACCTTTCAGTTAATACATGCACACGCACACACGCACACACGCACACACACACACGTACATAGGGCTACAACTTGATCTAAATTAATCAAAGCAATAAGAGCATTTTGTAAACACGGCAATTTAAAGCAGCAGGAGAACAAAAGACATACACCCAGGAGCAAAATAAAATGATATAGTCATTTCTGGATCCTCCATTGTATAATTGGCAGTGGAGTGTAGAGGTGTGGGGCAGTGGTGGGATTCAAATTTTTTTTACTACCAACTCTGTGGGCGTGGCATGCTGGGCGTGGTGTGGTTTGGTGGGCATGGCTTGGTGGGCGTGGCGGGGGAAAGATACTGTGAAATCCCCATTCCCTCCCCGCCCCACTAACAAAAGAAGACCCAGCCAATCAGCTGGGATTCAGGAGGCAGAGAATAGATGGGGATGGGGCCAGTCAGAAGTGGTATTCAAAATTTCCACTACCGGTTCTCCAAACTACTCAAAATTTCTGCTACTGGTTCTCCAGAACTGGTCAGAACCTGCTAAATGCCACCTCTGGTGTGGGGAACAGAAAAGGGGATCTCAGAAATGCCAGGATCTGGATAATTGATTTAAGGCATTTCTGCAGCTGATTAGGCAGGGATTATAGAAAAGATTCATAATACAGATAATGTTGCTTCTTCATTCCATTCTTATCTGTTGAGATTTCTGATCAAGAATTCTCAAGAGCCTGTAAAGATTTTCAGTCATCCAGGTCGCGGTTGTCCCAAGGGTGCTTTTTCAGGAAGCAACTGGAGTTCTTTGTTTTTTCTTTGAAGACATTTCACTTCTCATCTGAGAAGCTTCTTCAGCTCTGATAGGATAAGGGGAAAGGGAAGGATTTATATTCCTTGCAGACAGCTGGTCATTTGCATCCTTTTAGAGGGTCACTGAGGCCACTTGGAGGTTTATCTGTGTCTTCGGGATCACCTGAGTGGTACTTCTGGTTTCTGTAGTCTGCAATTTTTCCCCCCTCTTGAAATCCATTCCTCTCCCACATCATTCCAAGGGTGTTCATCCCAAATTGTATAGCTAAAAGTCTTTTGTTCCCCCCTTATGTTTCTTATGCAATGTCTATCCAGAAAATACAGACAGCGTATGAAATACGTTTTTTATAGGGAAACTGCATCAATGCATCCATCCGATAAGGTAGGATTACCTTGGGGCTGTGGATCCTTGGTTTATCTGCATCCTCAGGATTTCCAGAGGAAAAATTGCAGACTACATTTGCACTGTTCAAGTGCCCCAGGGACACAGATAAACCTCCAAGTGGCCTCAACGACCCTCTGAAAGGATGCAAATGACCAGCTGTCTGCAAGGAATACAAATCTTTCTATTCCCTCACAATCCAGTCAAAGCCAAAGAAGCTTCTTGGATGAGAAGCTAAACATCTTCAAAGAAAAAAAAAAACCCAAGAAAGTCTAATTGCCTCCTGAAAAAAACACCTTTGGGACAATTCTCAAGAGCCCTTCTCTTTTATCTCCAGGTCCAGTTGTCTGAACGTATGCTTTCGATATGCTTTTCTGGAAAGCCTGACAAAGTTTCCTTCTACCTTTTCCAGGCATTTTTTGTAGGGCCAGGAAACAAGCTTGGAGCACCCATCCCCATTGGTGAAGCTCACAAACATATCTTTGGAATGGTGCTCATGAATGATTGGAGTGGTAATGCGCCGTTAATCTTATTCCTTTGAGGGCAGACCTTAGGCCAACGTAAGGCAGATCTTACAAGATTTGCTCCAGATTTGGCTGAGAACCATCCAAATTTGGTTGGAAGTTGTGCAGCTACATCAGTGTATAAATAAATAAAGGAACAAAGTGAAGCAAAAGGTCCAACTTTTACAACTGACGGGTGGACGTAGAAATTACTGTAGATATTAGTTCCTTTGACATCTTCTCTTTTTTTTAAAAAATACAGTATCTTGTTTTTAAAAAAATCTTCTGAAACAGAGAATGTAACAGGTACCAGGAAAGGTATCTAGGGACCCAATGCTTATACCTGTGTGAAGAGTTAATAATTGTCCGGGAACTTCCAGTAACATTTTAAAAGCTTAGGATACTGAGACATTCAGTTTTGGTGTTATGGAATTGCTGTGTATAATTGTCATTCACCATGTTCCGTTTAATACCAAGCTATTATTTTGACTGAGGATTTTTAGATAATGCTTGGCTTTTTAAATGATGGTCTATCTAGCAATCATGTAGATAGATAGAGCTTAGTGTGTTCTAATAATTAACAGAATAACAGAGTTGGAAGGGAACTTGGAGGTCTTCTAGTCCAACCCCCTGCTCAGACAGGAGACCCTATATCCGTGATGGTGAACCTATGGCACGCGTGCCACATGTGGCACGCAGAGCTATTTGTGCCGGCATGTGAGCCACATGCAAACTTACCTCACTGTGCATGTGCGTGCCTCACAGCTGATTTTTGGCTGGTTTGAGGCCTTTTTCAGTTTTCCAGAGGCTTGAAAAAAGCCTCTGCAGGCTTTGCAGGCCGAATAATAGGACCGTTTTGTCAATTCCTGTAATACCGGAAGTGACAAAATGGACCTATTATTCGGCCTGCAAAGCCTGCAGTGGCTTTTTTCAAAGGCCAAAAATCAGCCGTGAGGCACAGTGCATGTAAGGGGGCGGCGGTGGGGGGGATTGCGCGTGCATGCACATGGGGCAGGGGGTGGACACATTTCCTTCTGGGTGCTGGCACGCTAGCACGTGCACGCAAGAGTGCCCACAATTTTTGGCACAGCAGCCCAAAAAGGTTAGCCACCACTGCCCTATATCATATCAGAAAAATGGTTATCTTTTCTTAAAAATCTCCAGTATTGGAGTATCCACAACTTCTGGAGGTATGCTGTTCCACTGATTAACCGAATCTATGCCATCAGAAGCAAGGATTTCTAGATTAAGTGTAACCTATTTCTAAAGATCTATGCAGAGAGTTGGAAATCTTCAAACATGTGTAAGATTATGTTCTGCTCTCCATGTGAATCCATGTGAAGCCATGTTCCTTGTCCTTTTTCTGATGTGATGGGTTTATGGAACTCAGAATTCAATTGCTCATAAACAAATTAGAGTTTTTAGATACAATTGTGATGTGGAAATGATTTCATTCTTTTTCTGCTTTTTCCCCCCTTCTTTAGCTCGTGACATTCAGAAGTGGGAGTATGTCCCCTTAGGTCCTTTCCTGGGCAAGAGTTTTGGCACCACTATCTCTCCATGGGTTGTCACAATGGAAGCTCTGATGCCTTTTGCACTGCCAAATCCTACCCAGGTTGGTAGAAAGTGTAAACAGAGGACACTCCACTGTGAACTTAAAGTAGTCAAGATACCAGACCCTACCACTTTTGGGAGATATTGTCTCCCCAAAATTCAGTTTAGTTTCATTTTTATTTTTATTTATTTTATTTTGTCAATTGCTTACAAGATAATACGTATAAGTAAAAACATAGTTATGAATACATGGATACACATAAGAAAAATAACAAACAACAGGACAGGGACGGTAGGCACATTGGTGCGCTTAGGCACGCCCCCTACAGGCCTCTTAGGAAAGGGGTGAGGTCAATAGTAGACAGTCTAAGGTTAAAGTTTTTGGGGTTTGGGGAAGAAACCACAGAGTCAGGTAGAGTATTCCAGGCATTGACCACTCTGTTGCTGAAATCGTATTTCCTGCAATCAGGTTTGGTGAGGTTTACCTTGAGTTTGTATCTATTGTTTGCTCTTGTATTGTTATGGTTGAAGCTGAAGTATTCATTGACAGGACATTGCAATGTATGATTTTATATACTATACTTAGATCGGACCGAAGGCAGTCATTCATACAATACACCAATCCAAAATGTGTTCATTCATATACATATGCACAATACAATGTTTCAATATTCCTAATCAGTTTAAGATTGAAACTATTAACATGTAACTAATACTTTATATTAATAATTGTATGTGTAAGCAGTGGCTCAGTGGCTAAAACGCTGAGCTTGTCAATCAGAAGGTCGGCAGTTTGGTGGTTCAAATCCCTAGCACCACATAACGGAGTGAGCTCTCGTTCCTTGTCCCAGCTTCTGCCAATCTAGCAGTTCGAAAGCATGTAAAAATGCAAGTAGAAAAATAGGGACCACTTTGGTGGAAAGATCACAATGTTCCATGATCCTTTGGAGTTTAGTCATGCTGGCCACATGACCATGGAGACGTCTTCGGACAGCGCTGGCTCTTCGGCTTTGTAACGGAGATGAGCACCGCCTCCTAGAGTTAGAAATGACTAGTACATATGTGTGTGGAGAACCTTTACCTTTACCTTAATACTTTGTATATGAGTTGCACTATTTCTTTTTCTTTCTCTAATGTTATTCTTAACCTTATTTGGAAAGCTAAATAATTCTATGCTTGAAATATTGACATCCTAAATTACAACTAATACTGACAAACCTTTAATTGGTGCTTTGTTTTCAGCATCTTCAGCTTTTAAAACAATAGAATGCCAATTATCTATAATTGTTTTATTGTCAAACAAAGAATCAGGACCACCTGTTATGTTTTAGTTACTCTGATTTATTGGTTATGTTAAGAATCTAATTGTCAGCACTCATTGGCATTAGATAAGAGCAATTGGAATTCAAGAGGGGCTGGAGTTGGATCGCTTGTGGGAATGTAATGATTCCAGGCTGATCCCTCTCTTGACTCCACCCCATCCTTCTCCTACATTTACACAAACATCACTTCACTGAAACAATATCATGTATCAAGAGTTACAATAATATAAAAATAACAGGGAAAAAAGGTGCTTGGTTGGTTTCCCTTTCCGAACTGTTGCATGAACCATAAATTATTAGAAGTCTATTGGAGAGAATCATCTTCTTTTAATGATCCCATAATCCCTTGCGGGGTGGACTCTGAGTAACTAAATGAAGCTAAGTGTTTACTGGCCAGATGCCCTTCCTGTCACCAAGGAAGGGTTTTGTTCAGCAGATATATTCTCATTGTGCCCAGGGAAAGAAATATCTGCCTTTATCTAGGATCGAACTCACAGCCTCCTGATTATGAGGCGAGAGCTCCACCTCTAGGCCATCGCACCACTCTTGCTGTTAGAGAGAATGATATTTCTTATTTTCTTTCAAGGACCCCAAGCCTCTGCCTTACCTTTGTGATGACCAGCCTTATACTTTTGACATAAACCTCTTCGTTGCTATAAAAGGTATGTATGTTGTGGATCCAAGTCAATTTGTAACTTGGAGTGCTCCAAAGGAGCAAATCCGTGAGACCCAAGATAATGACATGAAAACATGTCTTGAACCTATGTACTTGACCTCGGAGATCAGGATTCTTACTTGGAACTACCTCCACCCTGTTACTACCTAGATATATGCCAGCCCTTTGATGCAGTTCAAAGAAGTAGCACAAACCATCGTCACTAGCACGACTTTTATTGTAGGGTCACAATAATAGAATCTTGCAAGATTGAAAATGTGTCTCCCCTCCTTTCCTTTTACTTCTTAGGGAACTAGGGAGGGTTTCTCCTGAAGTGCTCCCCATGCCCCTTTTCCTTCTATGTGCTGAGCTTCCTTTTGTATGACCGTTATCTATAACAGATAACAGATAATCAGAGTTGGAAGGGACCTTGTAGGTCATCTAGTCCAACCCCCTGCCCAAGCGGGAGACCCTACACCATTTCTGACAAATGGCAGTCCAATCTCTTCTTGAAGGTCTCAAGTGATGGCACTCCCACAACTTCCTAGGGCAACTTCTGTTCCATTGATTGATTGTTCTCACTGTCAGAAAGTTTCTCCTTATTTCCAGGTTGAATCTCTCCTTGTTCAGTTTCCATTAATTATTCCTTGCCTGGCCTACAGGTGCTTTAGAAAATAGCTTGACCCCTTCCTCTCTGTGGCAGCCCCTCAAATATTAGAAGACCGCTATCATGTCTCCCCTGGTCCTTCTCTTCACTAGGCCAGCCAAGCCCAGTTCCTGCAACCGTTCATCGTATGTTTTAGCCTCCGGTCCCCTAATCATCCTGGTTGCTCTTCTCTGTACTTTTTCTAGAGTCTTTTTCTAGTCTCAATGAAGGAGAATATCATAGCACAGGATTGAAATGCGGGGTCCTTTGGTGCTCTCTAAATTGGTTATTTTCTTTTGACATTTCATTACCCAGCCAGGTAGCATCTAGTCTATGGCTCTTCCTCCCAGGACAAGAAGCAATGGATGGAAACTAATCAAGGAGAGATCTAACCTAGAACGAAGGAAAAATCTCCTGGCAGTTAGATCTTGTCTTCCCAGTTAATCCCCACATACAATTACAATATTTTAGGCGTTACGTGAATTTCAGATGGAATTCATCAGTAGGGGGTGTCCTGTACGTATGAAAAGAAGAATACCCTGCAGATATAATTAATTTGTGCTTATGCAGACTAAAATTCCCTGGTGCGTCTGCTTGATCATGTTCAAAAGATAGGGTGAGCACTGTTGTGGTTTGCCGGCAGCCTGTGTAAACGGCAGGGGAATCGGACAGTGGGAAAGAACAGGGACCAGTTCGGGAGTCTGGAGAGGACTCGGACGAGGGTCCTACATCTGATTCTGATATGTGCTGAGTCTGGCAGCAGAGAGGCAGAGGAATAAGGGGAGCCTGTTCCCAGTACGCGTTTGCACAGAGCTGCTAGAAGGAGAGAGCAGCTGAGACAAAAGGGGCAACTTGGGAGTAAGGCTGGGAAGTGATTGCCCCTCCCCTAAGGGATAAAGGTCAGGCCAAGATGATGAAACCTTTGCAGGAAGCAAAGTCGTTCGTTCTGTTCAGATTCATTCTTGAAGCTCTTTGTACTTCGGTTGGTTGTTTTTTTAGTTCATTTGACACTTCTGTTATTGGCAGCACTTCACAGGAAAGAAAGGTGGGTGGTTATCTCGAGGGACTGTTTGAGATTAATTCCAGCTGGGAATGAAAACAATTCCCAGCGTTGCAATAAAATAAGTCTTGTTTTTAAAATAAGCGTGTGCGTAATTATGGTCTTGCTCAGAACAAGCACAGACTTTCTTTACTTTCCTTAATAATAATAT
The DNA here is from genome assembly GCA_023653725.1 of Bungarus multicinctus. Classification (NCBI taxonomy): domain Eukaryota; kingdom Metazoa; phylum Chordata; class Lepidosauria; order Squamata; family Elapidae; genus Bungarus; species Bungarus multicinctus. The sequence continues at coordinate 12,301,469 of CM042843.1, forward strand.
TTGCTTGCATTTAGGAGAGGGTATGAGCAAGCCGGGAAATATTTGTAGGTCAAACTTTAAGGTAAGAGAAAAAGTTATTCTAATCTAATGTCTCATATAAGTTTCAGAAAACTGATACGTGTTTATTTGTCTATATGGCTATCATTCTCCTTCTTGATACATAGCATATGTACTGGACCATGAAACAGCAGCTAACTCATCACACCATTAATGGTTGCAACCTCAGACCAGGCGATCTTTTGGCCTCTGGAACTATTAGTGGGCCAGTAAGTATTGAACTGATTCGTACGGTTATCAAACACTTGCATTAAACTTTTAAACCTGCAGTGAGGAATCTAATTGCCATAGAGCTAAAGCCAACCAGATTTTAAAACTATTCCAAAATGCATTTCAATAGATCCTTTATAATCTCCAGATTCATTAGATCCTTTATAATCTCCAGATTGGGGCATAGCAGAACTTGGGAATTGCAGCTTTCAACATTAGGAATTGGGTTGTCTTTTGCTCCATCGAAGTATGGTAGAGAAAGTGCCAGCAGGACTGCATTCCTTGTTATGACTATAGTTGTAAATCAAGGCCTTAGATAGTGGTATATCAAGGAACGATGGCACCATGGGATATGTAGTTCTCTATTTCCAGTATCCCCAGTTGCAATATATGTGCAGGAATAGCCATTGCTGTAGATCCTGCTATATGCTTTATCAAGATTGGGTTCGTGCTAATTCTTCACTTCCTGCTGTGAAAAAATAACACAAAAGATGGAAGATAGAAAAAAGTGGTAGGCTACCAGGAAAAATAGAGTTTAGATATAGCTTAATTAGAATTCTTCTTAGCAGCTTTTATTCTATCATGATTCTGAGATTATATATGCTTTAGCTAAAAATAACAACACCAAGATCTCTAGGCTCTCTCATCTTCCAGATAATAAAAATATTAAGTTATGGTGAAGGATTGACAGCAGTTTCTCTCTTCAAATCCCAGAGTGGCCTCAATTTCTGCAAAACAGAGGCCAGGGCAACAGTTACCTAGTCCACTGATGCTCAGTTTTCTTGTTCTGATTTCTGCTTTTGAAGGAACCTGAGAATTTTGGGTCCATGTTGGAACTGTCCTGGAATGGGACAAAAAGTATCGATCTCGGGCATGGTCAATCCAGAACATTTCTGCAGGATGGAGATGAGGTCATTATGACAGGTAAGCAAATGTAAACAGCTGTGCATCTCTAGCCTGGGCTGGATTGGAGAAGGTCTGGAAGGGAAGAAACATCTGGATGGGAAGACACAAGCTTGATATGAAAGCTTAGGAATTGTTTATTCATTCATATTGGGGACAGGATGCTAATTCATGGGAACTCTGGAGCATGTCGCTGAGATATTTGGGGAACTGAGATTTTAATAGGGGCCTCAATCTGGATATGGATCAGTGGTGGAGATTCAAACTTTTTTACTACCGGTTCTGTGGACATGGCATGGCTTGGTGGGTGTGGCAGGGGAAAGATACTATAAAATCCCCATTCCCTCCCCACCCCACTAACCTGCTTTCCAGCTCCGTTCTCCTGTGCAGGGCAACCAAAGAAGACCCAGCCGATCATCTGGAACTCAATGGGAGGCAGAGAATAGATGGGGCGGGGCCAGTCAGAGGAGGAATTTGCTGGTTCTCTGAAATACCCAAAATTTCTGCTACCGGGTCTCCAGAACTGGTTGTTCCTGCTGAATACCCACTCTGGATTGGATATGTTTTCAGGTTGCAAGATCAAATCTGGGTCAGTCACCGGGACCAGATGTTTACACTTTCGAGCTTTTGTACTTGTGCTGAAGCCCAGGGAACTTCTATCTACTAGAATGTGTGCTTTGGGCTAATCGTATTTATGTGGTGCCCTTCTATTAGTTGATCGGTGTATTGATGGCTAGTGATTGGCTGTTGTTTCCTTGGCCTTCCAAGCCCTCAATACTCAAGACAGATCAAAGCAATTTTGGGAAATTCAGGATTTTTACCAATATAATAATACTAATCATCTTTCAAATGGAGGAATATCCCCCCAAAAAAACATCTGGTTTGTGGCCACAGAATGGGTTGGTTGAGATGGGAGGAAGGGAAAGGCATGTAAAAGAGAGAATGTAATGGAGTATACCAGAAAAGGGCAATTTTAAAAATTGGCTAACAATTGGCGATACAATTCTTTCTTTTCTTTCAGGGTACTGTCAGGGAAAAGGTCACCGTATTGGTTTTGGTGAATGTTCTGGAAAAATCCTTCCTGCCAGAGTAATCTGAGATGTCCATGTCCTTGAACAAAACATACAAAACGTTTCGAGATATTTCTACCTTTGTTTGACATAAAGAAACATAAATGTCGTTTACAGTTCTCTCTCTGTGTGTCTCTCTTTTTAGTCAATGTTTTTAACGAACACTTTTTTGGCACTTACAGATTTCTGATTTCCTGATATTTTCTTGGCAAATATATTTTAGGAATGCAACAGTAATTGTGTTTCCAAAGGTGTTTTTTCAAAAGGCAACTGGACTTTCATAGTTTTTCCTTGAAGATGTTTCGCTTCTCATCCAACTGAAGAAGCTTCTTGGATGAGCAGTGAAACATCTTCAGGAAAAAATAAAGAAAGTCTAGTTGCCTTTTGAAAAAGCCCTTTTGGGACAACCTGGATGACTGAAAATTTCAATTGGCAACAGCAATTGTGCATTATGTTCTCAGTGGTTGCATTTCACTTAGGTTTGGGTTTGCAACTTTATTCCTAAAAAATTCTATCGACATACTGTACATGGGCAGATGTGAATTCATCTTTAGCCATGTAAGCTAGCTAAAAAAATGATGTATTGAATAATTCTATAAAGCATTATATTATTTTTCTATTCTTATCCCCAACGCCTTAGCCCACATCCAGATATAAACCAGTCAATTAAGGTTAACCAAACATCAGGAGAACATTTGACTCATCCTGATTTATCTTCCGATAAACCTTTAAGTGTCACATAACTTCTTTTGTTCACCAGATTCCTTCACAAACAAATTGGTCCATGGGCATCTTTGGAAGCTTAAGAGCAAGTGGTTGCCCTCACAAAATGGCTGCCATGGTGGGCGTGGCCAATGGCAAAATACCCATTTTCCAAAATGGAATCCGTGCTCACTGGATGCTGTCTTATCATCTTAGTGAGATTTTTGCAGGATCACAAAGACTTTCCTGACAATACATTTGATCTGGAAGGCTAGTTCATTTCTTTTGTCTTTCTTTTCTTCGATGAGAGACATCCCATCATTTCTAGGGCTTCTGCAAATCTCTATTTAGGGATTCCCACCTTTTAACCATGAAATCAACAAAGGTGATCTGTTCTTTTGGATGTAATGCAAAGTGCCACGACTTCAATTCAGAGTATTCTAGAATTATCTCCAGACATTTACAAACCAAATATCTTTGTGGCTCTTGGTAGGACCTTATTTCTGGGGGAGGGGAAATAGACAGCACCAAAACAAAGATATCTACAAATCCCCTGAATCTAGAAGCCACTTTGCTGCATGGATTGATCAATGACGTGTGTGTGTGTGTGTTGCAGCATTGTGCTAAGGTATAAAAATGGGCTAATCCAGCATATTAAATTATGTGCATTTTCCAACTGTTCTCATGAGATCAAAAATCAGAACTTGGACCTGATCCTTGAATGTAGTCAAACTCTCATTTTATTGCAGAGGCAATAAAACAAGACTAATAGGCAAGATGGAAGCCGAGCTACAATTGTTGAGTGTGCAGATTCTTAGATTGATTTTTCTAAATTACGCCAAAGAAATAAAATCCAGGGGCATTTGTTTGGATAACGCACTGCCCCTCCTGAAATAATTAACAGAACTGCATATGAATGAGACAACCCTGAAGTTCAATTGATAAAAAGCATGAAGGCTCTTCTCAGCTAAGCTGGCAAAATAATATTAGTATCAAAAGGGAAATATACTATATATTTAAACTGGCAAGGCCCATTTTATACACAGAGGGGCCCTTAGGGCACATCAAATTATGCAAACATTGCAGTATAAGTTTCTTCAAGAGCAAGGGAAGCAAATCTGCCATAATGTTAGAAATTTCACTTGAAATAATGACTAAAATCTTTATGATTTCACTGGAAATAATGACTGAAATCTGTATGGTTTCACTTGAAATAATGACTGAAATCTTTATGATTTCACTTGAAATAATGGCTTAAATCTTTATGGTTTCACTTGAAATAATGGCTTAAATCTATTGACTGAAATCTTTATGGTTTCACTTGAAATAATGGCTTAAATCTAATGACTGAAATCTTTGTGGTTTCACTTGAAATAATAACTGAAATCTTTATGGTTTCGCTTGAAATAATGGCTTAAATCTTTATAGTTTCAGTTGAAATAATGGCTTAAATCTTTATAGTTTCACTTGAAATAATGACTGAAATCTTTATGGTTTCACTTGAAATAATGACTGAAATCTTTATGGTTTCACTTGAAATAATGACTGAAATCTTTATAGTTTCACTTGAAATGATGACTTAAATTGTAGGCACATAACTTGAACCTCTAAATCTTTGAAAGTGGCCAAAAGAGAGCTTTCCATAATTGCTATCAGTCTTTAATTCTATGGAAGATACACAGAGAGTAAGCATACTAGCTGGATCTAATTAATATCATCTCATAACTACTAAATTGACATGAACCCACAAACATTTTTTTCCCGTGGACCCCTCTTGCCCTACATGGGGGAAAGATGACACCCCCCCAGGCCTACTCAAATGCTAAGCAGCCTGGATAAAGCTGTACACATTGGATTTAAATGCAGCCAACGTTGCTAAGTACAGATTACTCTAGAGAAAGCTTGAAAGAGAGTTCTGGTATCTAAAGAGCATTTTGTGCTACTTGATGTAATAGAACCGTCATAGTTCCTCTCTCATTAAAACCTGGAAGAGAGAGCGAGAGAGCGTTAGCAATAGATCAGAAGGACAAAGTGAAGAATTCAAGTAGATCTGCAGGCAGCTGTAATCAATGTGCTCTCAAAATTTATCTGTTGCCACAAGCATCCTGGTGTGAAGAGGAGTCCTACTTAGTGCTTTCATCCTAATAAGGTGGCCGCTTAATCTGTGCTTTCTTGCGCCAAGTCCATGGGTCGGTCCAAGGTGCAGAGGGCTTGGAGGCCACCTTTTCCCCCAAGCCCTTGGGTTGGTCAGTCATCCAGGTGCTGTTCCTCCCACGTGGAGGTTGGGATGGCACTGTAAGGGTCCATGATCACTTTGGCACAGCGGATAATCATGACGATGAGGAAAAGGCAGAGGAAGACAAAACACGCCAAGGTTAGTCCTTTATCCACATCGACAAAGGCAGGTTCAGGAGTTGGTCCTTCCATTGTTTGTGTCCTTCCACATCAGGGTTGATTCCTGCTGCTACCATGATTTTTTTACCTGCAGGAAGTGGCAATATTGAATAAACAATCCAGGCACCATCTTTAAAAATCTTTTTTTTTTTTTAGAATGCAAGTTTATCTAACCCAGTATTAATAGCAATAGCAATAACACTTATATAGCGCTTCATAGTACTTTACACACCTCTCTAAGCAGTTTACAGAGTCAGCCTATTTGTCCCCAACAATCTGTGTCCTCATTTTACCGATCTCAAAAGGATGGAAGGCTGAGTCAACCTTGAGCCAGTTAGGATCGAACTGCTGGCAGTCGGTAGAGTTAGCCTGCAATGCTACACTGTAACCACTGCACCACTATGGCTCTTCCTTCTTTCCTTCTCCTTCCTTCCTTCCTTCCTTCCTTCCTTCCTTCCTTCCTTCCTTCCTTCCTACTTAGCAATATCAGTTAGACTTGTATACCGCTTCACAGTGCTTTACAGCCCTCTCTAAGCGGTTTACAGAGTCAGCCTCTTGCCCCCAACAATCTGGGTCCTCATTTGACCAACCTCAAAAGGATGGAAGGCTGAGTCAACCTTGAGCCAGTCAGGATCAAACTCCTGACAGTGGGCAGAATTAGCCTGCAATACTGCATTTTAACTACTGTGCCATCCATGGCTCTTTTAACATTGGAGGCTCCAATTTACTTCATTAAAATTCATCAGATTGGTGGGTACCAATGACAGGTCTTTTTTAATGGTGACTGCATATACCTGGAATTATTTTTTTCAAGATGAAATTAAAATCATTCCTGTTTCAGTCAACATTTCAAAAATGTTTTACTGGCCCAGTTCCTACATCCTGCTTTTAAAAACTGTTTCACCTACAATTTTCCCCAAAAGAGAGAATATGAATTAGTAATAAATGTATGGCAAACTGTTTTTTGGAATTGGATAAGACATAATTAATCAAAATGACATGTGCAGTTCATTGTTCTGTTTTTTTAATAGATGTCAGATTGCCATCTTGCAATAATTGGATAATTAATGTGCTGTTTTATTGCTGAGAGCAGATTCTGGAATCCTCACCAGAAGAAAACAGATTAGGCATGTATTTATTAGAAGCATTTATCTTCTATCTTTCCATGACCAAAATAGCACTAAGTCAAATTGCAATCAAATAAGAAAAACAATACACCACAATGAAATCATTGTGCGTAAAAAAAAAAAAAAACCAATATAGCAATAGCACTTAGACTTAGATACCACTTCATAGTTCTTTACAGCATTCTCTAAGCGGTTTACAACATCAGCATATTGCCCCCAACAATCTGGGTGCCTGGAAGGCAGGCAGGCAGGCAGCAAAAAGAAGGTTGTGTAGCCAAATGAACTCTGTTGCCAAATGCAAGAATGTGCTTTCAAAAGCACATTTCCTTTCATGTAATTTGGAAGAATACAGATAGATCAAAAGGCAAGAACATCTTTCTGGAGGGATGAGTTTAAAAAAAAAAAATATCGGGTCATTGCTGTCGAATTAATTATTTTCCCAGACCATCCCTAGGCTTCTGATTATGCTCACACACAGAAAAGGCTCTAATTCAATGGCCAGAATATAACTCTCTCTGCAGAAAATTCCAGTTCAATTTCTGCATATCTATGGTAAACTTCTAAATCTTAGAAGTCTCCTGGAAATCAGTATTATTAAAGCAGAATTAGTTGGACTGAAAAAGTGGACCATTGTAAGTCAGGCTTGGTGTTCTCTGAACTTGGTTGTGTCCTAGCAGATGTTTCATTACCCAAATTCTGTCCTAGATTTCCTAGCACCTAGTCTGGCTAATAAAACATCTGCAAGAAAACAACCCCAGCTCAGAGAACACCAGGGCCCCCTCATTTCAACCCTGAGCTACAAATATTTCCCTGATAAGTCAGCTTTCCCTGGTTATGAATATTTAAAAGTCACTAACAATAGACAAAACAATATACAAAAAAAACTATCATTGGAAACATTCTAGGTTTCTGGTAGCATTCACAAAGAATATTAGAAATAACTAGTAATGAAGCAGTGCTTAAATTCCAAAGGAGCAGTCAGGATCCAAGATATAAAAGATGGAGAATTTCCCTCCCTTAATAATATGAAAAGGCATCTTGATTACATTGCAAGTATAGTTGAGGAAAACAGATTTGGAAAGGCTGTTACGGAGAGAGTCAAATCTTACAGAAGCTGTAAGTTTCTGAGCGTTTCTTATGAGACTTACCCTGGATATGGGCTTTGTTGTTCAGTTCCTGGAGTAGGGCAGCTTCACCAAGATTCAGGAAAACCGATTCTTAGAAATAGGCATAGCATCACAGACACACCCTCTTACGCTGGATGTTGCTTTCCTTTTATTTCCCTTTAAATATGGATTCCTGCAATGACACCGTTTTATGTCAAATCTTTTGCAAAGATAACTGACTTAGATTCACACACAGACGCTAAAGAGTTGTTAACCATGGTTTGTTAAAAACAAATCTAATGGGTTGCTTTTCGCAGAGCCTGTGCTATGAGGTTTTGATTCAGATTTTAAAGAGCCATCCTGCTGGATTTCCAACAGTGCAAATTGAAGATCGCCCTCTCCAAAAGCGGAGAGTCTATTTCTCTCTGTATTGCAGGCAATTCCTTTGTTGTGCATTTCCACATCCCATCCAAGTTTTAATGTCTCTCGAGTTTTATCAGAGTTGCTTAATTACCAGCCACCCTTTCAATTTTACACCCGTGAAGCAGCTTCTAATTTCCGTTTCAGGTCCATTAAGCATCTCAACTGCTATTTAATCATCTTGCAGTAGCTGTGAATACTCAACTTTGATTTTAAAAAAAACAACAACAACACATCTCTTCTTTCTCTGATTATGAAGTGATAGAAAAAGCAGCCAAATGACTTCAAATACCCAGACCACAATATGTGGGAACTATAATTTCATCCCTTAAAAACAAATTGTCCTTTCTCAGAAAAGAAATGGCCTTCTTTATTAAGCAGTAGGGAATCCATTCATTTGGCTGCAGCTCCTTTTGTATATTTTCTTCTCCCTTTTTGTATAGTTCTCCGAGTCAGTTCCTTTGGTTAATTATGTAATTTGGAAAGCCACATCAGTTTTTATATACCTCATTTAATTCATGGCAGTTCTCTTGCTGCAAGACATCAGAGCTTCCCTGAATGTTTAACAGGAGGTTTTGGGTTATTGTTTTTTTTAAAAACTGGACTCTAAAGTATTTATAGAACAGTTTCAAAGTGGACTTTTACAAATCAGTAGCCTTCAAAAGGAACACTTGGCAAAGATGGGCCTTTTGTGATTATCTGGAAATATGTGACAAGATTTGGTGATGGGTCAAAATGATCAAATCCGGGGGATTTTTTTTTGTCCAAAAATATGTTAATTGAATCCTTCCATTTCCCCCCTTTCCTTCCTATCTAATAAACATGCATTCTTGGACCTAACTATTTCTTTATGCATTTTTGTTTTAAAAACATGTGCTTCAAAATTGGTTTATAATTGTTCTCTGTCTCTCTATCTCTCTGTCTCTTCTCTCTGTGTGAGGTAAGTTATTTAATTTAAAATGTAACTGCATTCCCTCCAATTGGAATTATCTCTGTGACCTAGGATGCAGGATTACACTGCGTCTTTCCAAAGCATTTCTCTTACCACATAAAAAATAGCCCCTTAGATATTTGTACTTGAAGCCACACTGAGAATGTGTAGAGAAAAGTTGGAGTTGCAGTTTCAAAGCAACTGATAGCTGACTGAACGAATGGTTTGGTATCTGATATGATGAAAATTTATTTCTTTTATTTATCAAATATAAGACAGCCCACCTCTCTCAGAGAAGAACTCTGCATTGGGCCTGTTTTGCACAAGCTATATAGAAATGGAGAAAATGCTTCAGAGGGTTATTACAGCATGGCCATGGTTCCCTACAACTCCCTCTTCTCCTCTCTCCTTTCCTCCCTTTTCCCTTTTTCTCTTCTCTTCCCTTTTCCTTCCCTCTCCTCTCTCCCTCTCTCTCCTCCATGCCTTTGCTTTCCTTTCCCCTTCTCTTCCCTTTCCTTTTCCCTTCCCTTCTCCTTTCCCCTGTCCTTCCCTTTCCTCTTTCCTTTCTCACTTCTCTCCATCCCTTGCAAATTCTTTTTTGCAACTAACATGCTGCATCAGGTTGAGGTTGACAGTTAATGAGATTAAACATAGCTAATGTCTGTTCATTAGGTTTAAATTAATAGAGTGAGTGCTTTTAAAACAAGCTTGGAAGTCGTGCAGTTCCTTCTTAATGTTTACAACTGAGTCTGTACCTCTCAGTGGGGTCACAAATAAACCTTGGACTCCCAATTTCAAACGTGAACACATAGACTTATATACCTCTTTATAGTGCTTTCCAGCCCTTTCTAAGCATTTTACAGAGTCAGCGTATGGCCCTCATTAATTGGGGTCCTCATTTTACCCTCCTTGGAAGGATTGGAGGCTTAGTCAACCTTGAGCCTGGTAGGATTCAATCTGCCAAATTGCAGTAGGAGTAGCTTGCAGTACTGCACTCTAACCACTGCACCACCGAGGTGCTCTCTCTCTCTCCCTCCCTCCCTCCCTCCCTCTCTCTCTGCAAAAAGTTGTGATTTTATGTTAATGAAGGATGCAAAAGGGGATCACTGCAACTGTCATAAATAGGAGTCAATTGCCAAACCTCCAAATTTGGATCATATGACAATGGGAATGCTGCAACCGTCATAAGTGTGAAAAATGATCATAAGTCATTTTTTTCCAGTGCTGTTGTAACTTCGAACAATGAACTGTTGTAAGTTGAGGACTCCCTGTGTGTTCCTTTGCAGCATCCAGGTTTAATGGAGTGGAAGCCCAGGTGGAAAGCTCCAGCTGACAGCTTTGGTTTCTGCTCCAAAACTCTTTCTGGGGAACCAGCCAATGTCCTAAGCCACTCTAACACAGAGCCCATTTGAATGAATTGCTGGAAACTCCCCTGGAATTTTTCCCAAGCTATAAATCAGGTTGATGGTCTTTATGATGCTTTTAATGTCAACTGGTGGTTAAATAACAATCCCTGATTTTCCTTCTCAACAAGTGCAGTGGGAATGGTGCCATCCATAGCCTGAATTAAAGTTCCATTCAGAAGTTCCTGTGTGAGAATTTGAATGCCTATAATAGAGTGTAAAAAATTGGGTAAGGGGAGTGAAATTCTAACTACTCGTATGTGATTTTCACTTGCGTCATTGAGGGATTTGGGACAGAGCTCAAATTTCCAAGGAATCTTTTGAGGTCGGGCATCCTCTGATATTTCTAGATTGCCTGAATTCTTGCCTGTGCTAGAACAGTTCCCAAAGGTACAGCGGTGGTTGTGTTAGAGAGATGTTAGAAAAGTTCAGAGTCAGAACTGGAGAATTATACCTCAATACTAAACATTAATTGGGTTCCAGGAAGCACAGTGAGTACCAAAAATGATGAGTACCATACAATTTTTTTCCACAAAGAATAATGTAGTGTCACAAGGCAGCAACAAATGCTAGCTTGTGCGTTGAGTACCAAAACCAATGATGAGAACCCAGACAAAATTTTCACATCAAAATGTGTTGAGTACCAAATCCAGTGGGTTTCAAAACAGTTGAGTACCAAGGTACCACGATAGTAGCTAAATATTCCTTATTGGAAAAACCAGACTGGCAGAGATGAGATATCCGATTGATTTGCAATTGCTGTGAATCCAACAGCATGTCACAAGGTATTTTCATCTTAATATCCTGAAACAGAATAAATGCCAAGCACATAGATTAGGGTTCTGCTCAAGTAATCTTCTGGCAAGAGTGAGCAAAGGAGGCATGGTATTTTGACCAGATTTTTCTGCTGATAGTCCTATAATGTTTCTCCTTCTTTATGCAGTCTCAGACTAGAAGGCTTATGGAGGCTTATATTAAAGCAATGTTTTTAGGATAGCTGGGGAATTTGGGAATTGAAGTCTATGCATCTCAAAGTTGCCAAGTTTGAGAACACTGTATTAGCGTGTCTCAAGTGTCTGGCTCTCAGTTAGTGTGCTGATCTATATACTAGAGAATGGTAAAGGGGCCACAGGCTGTGGCATTTATGGGAAGCCATGGTTGACATTTACAGTATAAAGAGCAATAACAGAGTATCTTTTGAGCATAAAAGAGAAACAGATGCATTTGGAAGAACTGAAAGGAAAATGGAAACAAAGCCAAAGCATTGGACCCAAATGAATAGAACTTTTAATAATCCCGATTAAGCTGACTATACCAGATCTGCAAACCTCAACATGACCTCTAGATGTCAGAAAAGAGCTACAAAACTGCCCTATGTTTTGCTGACCTCTGTGGTCAAGGGGAGTTTTTCTACAGATAGAATATTTGTAGCTCGGGGATTGAAATAAAGGGATCTTTAGTGTTGTTTTCTTGCAGATGATTCATTACCCAGCTAGGTAACTTCATCAGTGCTAGAAGGAGTGGGGTTTGCTCTCATTTTATAAACTAAAAGTGAAGGTAAAGGTTCCCCTCGCACATCCGTGCTAGTCATTTCCGATTCTAGGGGGCGGTGCTCATCTCCGTTACAAAGCCGAAGAGCCAGCATTGTCCGAAGACATCTCCATGGTCATGTGGCCAGCATGACTAAACACCGAAGGCGCACAGAACACTGTTACCTTTCCACCAAAGTGGTCCCTATTTTTCTTGCATTTTTTGCACATTTCCAAACTGCTAGATTGGCAGAAGCTGGGACAAGTAATGGGAGCTCACTCCATTATGCTGTGCTAGGGATTCGAACCACCAAACTGCCAACCTTTCTGATCGACAAGCTCGGCGTCTTAGCCAGTGAGCCACCACATTCCCTTATAAACTAGACAGAGTATATAAGTATACCTTTATATACTAGTGAAAGCAACAGCATTCCAAACAGTTCTGATTGCCAGATCATTTATTTATACATTACATATTTCATATTTTTGAAGTACCCATCTCCCTCAAAGAGATTACCTATGGGACTAAATTCAAGGTTCTCCTTTCGACAGATGGGCCTTTAAATCTTGGGAACATCTGATGAAATTTACCAAAAGGAAACCTATAATCTATCCTGTCTAATCATCAAAACCCTAAATCTTTTTTTTGGCTTTGTTTTACACTACCCAGAGATGAATTAAGATGTTCAAGTAAAAAGAACTTCATTGAGATTTACGTATAGTTGGGGAGATAGCAACTTTATCTTTTAATTAGCACACTTGTACCTGCAGACTGTTTCTAGGAATAAGCTCTGCAGACTGGCTGAGTCAAGGTTAATGAGTTTTTAATGCCAAAACACCTCTGGTAATCCGGCCAGCCACTCTATCAGCCTGAGTGGTTTCTAACAGTGTTACTTTTCTCAAGGTGAAATGTGATGCTCCTCTCTTTAAAAGGAGCAAAAAAAAGCAGGCAAATTTACTGGGCACTGTGGCATCCAAATAAGCTTGCACAAGTGTTTTGCAAGCAAGACTAAAAAGTTGGTTTCTTTTGCATTTTGTTGCGTACGTGAATACTTCTATTAAATATGAAGTTAAATAAGTTGAAAAGGCAGGGGGCAGAATTTTGAGATCCAAAAGGGTAGGTGATGGAAAGGAAACTCCATGTATAAGAACCCATGGAAAGTCTCATAAAAGTGTGTATGTTGGTTCTGAGCTACTTCAGTTTATATTACTAGGCAAAACGATTTTCCTGATTCATAGGAACATTGTTATTTATGGGACATGTGTTACTGTTCTGTAGTGGATGAAGAAAAGCTGGCATGTAGGTAGGGAGATTAATTATAGCAATATCTGAAAAGATGCAATGTGTTTTTTGGTACGGACAATTTGCACACTGTTTTATATTTTTACAGTTTTACAACTTATACCTGTAGTTCCACTATTTATCAACCTGATTGCAGCATTTATAACTTTACACATACACAACATGCATGTGGGTTCTGTTTGTGAATGCTAACACCTGCAGCATTTGTTTCTGTTCCCCTTGTTCAAAACACCCTGTTTTTCTTAGGTGGGTTTCTAAATAATCCCTTCCAATATCCTCTTCCTTTGGTTGCATCCCAATCATTTCATCGCTTCTGTTTTTAATTTCATTCGTTTTACTGGAAACTTCATGCTCTCTTTATCCAGTTCCAAAGCAATTTTTAAAACATTTCCAGCAACATTTTATCTGCTGCTTTTGATCTCTATTGTTCTTGTTAATGTTGATTACCTACTTAATATTAGTATTGTGTTTGCAGGTGGGGATACTTACACACAGATGTTTCCCATTGTCAGAGTATTTATATAATTTATTTTGTTATCCCTCTTCCTTTTCTCTTCTCTGTCAATCATTTGTATGGAGATTGTTGGTTTATGATTGGTAAAATTGAAGGAGTATGCTCCCATGTAGAAATATTGAAGGCGCATGCTCCCATGTTCTTAATTTTTTTCTCCTTTCCCTTGAATGCTTCCTAGGAAAGTTTTTAGCAAGCAATTCCAGCCTCTTATCACCTTGGTGTGGAGTGAACAAATTAAAAACAAAATAAAAACTTTTGGATGCTAAGTAGATGCAATGCAATGCTTTGCAAGCTGCAAACAACTGCATTAAGTTTGAAGGCAGCAGATAACTAAGAATTGTTCTGGCCTCATTCACTGAGCTTTTCCATATCCCAGTCACATATACTATACATGCACACAAATATACACATGGAATACTTATGCATGCATGCATGCATGCATGCATGCATGCATGCACATGTGCATTGGCTGGCTTTTCGAGCAGGCCGGCCTGGGCTGAGAGAGGGTTTTAATTTTGTCTCCATTTGCTTTTTAGTAATTTTTAATCTGGGGGTTTTAAGGGGGTGGGGTGGGCTTTTTATTCGGCCAATATTCAATTTAATCTTTTTTAACTTTTATATTATTGTTGGGGTTTTAGATTGGCTGTACACCGCCCTGAGTCCCTAGGGAGAAGGGCGGTATAAAAATTTTATAAATAAATAAATAAATAAATAAATAAATTTTAAAATTAGGATGAAAAGAACTTGATTTTTTTTCTGGATTTTTTTTTAAAGGGAAGAACTTATTTATAAGTTCCCAAGTGTGTTTCATAAACTTGAGGGAATCGGTTAAAAAAAGGAAAGCAATTAAACTGTAACATGACCTCTTTCTTCTCTGTCAAGGTTATTGGCACATGCAATGAACAGCCAAGTGGGGATTGTTCTGGGTTCTGTGTGCCTTCGGGCATCTTTGCCAAAGCCAATGTTTTTGCTCTGTAGTTTGTCAGAGAATATGTCAACATCATCCATCCTTCACTCTGGGCGAAAGGGTTCTGGTTAGTTTTACAAGCACATTTGTGTTGGTAAGCTAGTCACACACAGAGGTGAAAGCGAGGTGTGCCTGTTTATGCAATACTGCTTTTGGTTATTTACTTTTTACTCAACTATAAGAGTTAAAAGTTTGGATCACAACTTAGACTGTACTTAGAATAGAGTCTCAAAAAGTTTGATAAAATTTTTGTTGTGGGAAAAAAGAAAAACTGAAGAGAGATCAAACCCTATCACAGATTTGATCCTTGAATTAAGGACCAAGATTGTTAGAAGTAAAAGGAAGGAATATAGAGTTGGTTTGTTTGACCAGGGTTAAAATAAGACATGTTTCTATAAAGCTCTGGTAACCCTTTATGAACTTTTTGCTGATATCAGGAGTGGAAAGTTGATGTTTTCCATATAGATATAGCTAAGGGATGGGTTCAGAAAGAAGAGAGATTTGTAACCATTTGCGGGGGGTAAAGAAATATGAAGTTTGTTTATATTTGTTGTGACAAAGATTAGAAGTAGCTTCATTATGTATTTCCTTTCTTTTTATGGGCTTTCTTTCCATTTTTTATTCTTTATCTCTTATTTTTCCTTTCTCTAAGTATATTTGCTTTATTAATGTAATTAAAATTGTTCTTTCCTGCTTTCTGTTTTTCTTTCCTTGAAACTTTTGTTCTTTCTATGGGTGCATCCCCTATCCCTTGATAAGGAGCCACAGAGCAATACAAGAGGAAAAACTAAAACATTTTGGGGTAAGAGGAAGACTGAAAGTTACAAAGAAGGAAAGAAATAAATGAACTAAAAAGCAAAATACCTGGAAGATGATGAGTAGGGCATTTTCAATAGCAATGGAAAGCAGGGTGACAACTTGCAAAAAATATACATGCACTGGCACATTTTTTAACAGATTAACAGAGTTGGAAGGGACCTTGTAGATCATCTAGTCCAACCCCCAGCCCAAGCGGGAGATCCTATGCCATTTCTGACAAATGTGTGCAGACAGATACATAGATACACAGTGTCTATCTCTACAGCAGATTCCTTTGCGAGTATTTCTTGCCAATTGATCTGTAATGGTCAGCTGCCTGGTGTTTACAAGCTACGGGTTCAAGATGTTCTCCCATTTTCTCTGGAAATGTCTGCTGGGCTCTTTGACTTGTGCTCCAGGCTGATTCCCAGGTTTATGGCTGTCAGGTCTAATTCAGTCTTTCACTTTTAATTGGGTTCCAAGGTTAGCTGTCTAAGGAAGCAGCTGTCAAATTAATATATGCTGTGACCTACTATTGGAGCAGTGGACTGAAGTATTCAATTTCCCAGAAGAGGTGCAAGTTTAAAATAAAAGGCTGGAGGGGCATATCTATCCATCCTTCCTCTTTTGCACTGAGTTCGAGTCAACTCTTGGTGGCTATTGCTATGAACATGTAGCAGCCCTCTTCCCTTGCTTAAATGGAAGAGCATTCTAGAGCAGCCGTAGCCCACTGGTGGGCCATGAGCAAATTTTTGTGGGCCCCAGAGAAATCTCACCCCCAGAGCACCCCCACAAAGCAATTAATCCAGGCTGTGCAGAAACACAAGGCTGCGCAGCCACATGGCCCATGGGAATCCTCCCCGCCCACTCACTCAGCAAAGGACCCAGCAAACTTGCCTGCTAAATTGCTAGTTTTCCTTTTTCTGACCATCATCTGTTCTGCTGTGCCGGGAGATTTAGATTAGCTAGGAAGCAGGAAATGGTTGGATTTCTTGCTTTCTAGCTAGTCTTTAGATCTTCGGCTCTGCTTTTAAGCACAACTGAACCAGTTCTATTATTCAATGCAGACTCATGGCAAGAAAATTTGAGAGACTGAGCTAGCTGATGGCAGATAGATAGATCACTGAATGATTCTGTGAGCAACTCAATCTGCCTGCTTTGCCTGATTTTGTGTAAAAGTTGCTCTTTTTTATAAAAAATTCAATATTTACATACATGTGTGCTGTGAGTTAATTTTATGAGTTTGCTTGCAAGCAAATTTTATGTGACAGACTGAGCTAGCCAATGGCAGAATAATAGATTTCTGAATGAATCTGTGATTCTGTGAGCAACTCAATTGCCTGCCTATTTTGCCTGATTTTGGGTAAAAGTTGTTCTTTTTTATAAAAAAAAAATACAATATTTATATAAATATTTATAATATTTACATACAAGCCATGCCCAGCCAATCACATGACCACCACACCACACCCACAAATTAGGCCATGCCCACAGAACCGGTTAGTGGTCCCTGGGATTTAAAATTATGAGTTTGGTGGCTCCTGAGGTCCAAAAGGTTGGCGACCCCTGTCCTAGAGCATTTCCTAATCATTTCTGAATTTTATTATCTTCAATAGCTAAGTATCACTTGCAAACACAACCACTGTTTACTGTCTATCTCTAAATCAAGATCATCCACAAACAAATAAAAAAAGGACAATGGATCCTTGGGAAATACCACTTATGAATGATGTTGTAAGATCCAATCTGGGTTGGTCACCGGGACCAAAGGTTTAGTCTTTTGAGTTTTCAAACTCATGCTGGAGCTCATCTTCAGGGAAATTCCCTCTACAGAATTTGGGCTATCCGAGTTATATTGATGTGGTGCCTCCTTATTGGCTAATTGGTATGTTGATGGCTGGCAATTGGCTGTTGTTTCCTTGTGCTGCCAAGCCCTCTGCTTCTAAGTACTTGATAAAAGATAGAGGTAAAGGTTCCCTTGGCACATACGTGCTAGTCGTTTCCGGCAGTACTCATCTCCGTTACAAAGCCGAAGAGCCAGTGCTGTCCGAAGATGTCTCCATGGTCATGTGGCCGGCATGACTAAACGCCAAAGGTGCACAGAACACTGTTCCCTTCCCACCTGTTTTTCTACTTGCATTTTTACATGCTTTCAAACTGCTAGGTTGGCAGAAGCTGGGACAAGGAACGGGAGCTCTCCGTTACGCGGCGCTGGGGATTCGAACTGCCGAACTGCTGACCTTTCTGATCAACAAGCTCAGCATCTTAGCCACTGAGCCACCATGTCCTTCCAAGTACTTGATAAGCGAGTGGTAAATCAGCACTTCTGTTAACTGAGAAGGGGCCGATTTCCCAGGCTTCAATAATTTCCCTGGCTATCTTTGTACCTGCTTGGCCAACAATCTTAGTAGCTGTGAAATTACATGTGTGCCCTTGTTCATTGCAATGTGAGGCTTTCAGTAAGTTCAGGTCTCCTCATCTGACCACTCCCTTGTATTCTTGCAACCTGGGGGTTAACCTTCCTCCACGTTTGTCCTACATAGTCGCAGAATAAATACGCATGACATAAATACGCATCGCAGAATAGCCCAAAGCGCATGTATTCCAGTACAGAGAAGTTCTTCAACTATGGGCTCCAGCATGAATCCAAAAGCTCCAAAGACTAACCTAGTTTTGATCTTGAAACTTATTTCTCTTCTTGAGAAGAGCCACTAGTTTATCCCCCTGATCTGTGTTGGACTGTCTCTTTAACATGCCATTTTTGGAGAAGCTGAGCCAATTACTAGAGAAGGGTTCCAAGCTATTTGGAGGCAGGTGGGATGACTCACACAAGGACATAAATGCATCTTCTCTGATGTTATCAATTAATGAGGGAAGATTAAGTCATATATCACCTGGAAAGGGGAATTGAAAATAAGCTCTAGTTATTAATAGTCTCCCACTGTGCCCTTTGAATAGTTCCTCCAATATGGGGACTCTTGCTATGTACACCAGCTGCCAGGAGATGCAAAATGTTGCATATTTTCACTGGCAAGAGAGCTGGTAAGAAAATTGGCTGGTGATTTAGAATCAGAAGACGCTGCCTTTTATCATTCCCAATGACTTCTCTGTCTAGCTCAGTGTTTTTCAACATTTGGCATTTTTAAGTTACATAGACCAGGGGTCTCCATCCTTGGCAGCTTTAAGGCACACTGGCTGGGGAATTCTGAGAGTTGAAGTCCAGGCGTCTTAAAGGTTGCCCTGGTTGAGAACCACTGCCCAGTCTAATCTAACTGGACTGTCGGCAACTCTTCGGTCAATAAAACAAATAAATGTTATGAGTGACTTAGTTCTTTTAACAATAGCTGGACTAAACCAAGGCTAAAAGAAATTAAAACTTTCTTTTGACGTTCAAGACTAGTATAAGAATCAATGCCAAGTAGAATGTTGTGAAACAGTAGAAGATCCCTGAGTAGTTACATAGTGAAATTCTCTGTCTTTGAATTTATGGAGTCTTCTCTGTTGCCTGTACTAAAACAGATAGGTAGTCATCTGGAATTCAGATAATCATCTGAGACTGTCCCCATGGAAGTAGCTTATATCTCCTAGAATTCCAACCAATTGATTGGGTATTTTTGGTTTGAAGAGAAGAGGAGGGCTATACTGGGAGTTGTTTTAGTGGGAAGAACAAGCATAGTAAGGAAGAATCATGACTAAATGCCTTGTTTAGCAAACTAACAAGGGTCGGCATTAGTGCTTTCAAATTTTTTTACCAGCAGTTCTGTGGACCTGGCTTGGTGGGCGTGCCATGGCTTGGTGGGCCTCAACCTGGATATGGATTGGATCAGTGATGAGATTCAAAAAATTTTAGTACCAGTTCTGTGGGCGTGGCATGGCTTGGTGGGCATGGCTTGGTGGGCATGGCAGGGGAAGGTTACTGCAAAATCCCATTCCTTCCCCATCCTACTATCCTGCTTTCCAGCTCCGTTCTCCTGTGTAGGGCAACAAAAGAAGACCCAGCCAATCAGCTGGGATTCAATAGGAGGCAGAGAATAGATGGGGGCGGGGCCAGTCAAAGGTGGGATTTACCGGCTCTCCAAACCACTCAAAATTTCTGCTATTGTTTCTCCAGAACTGGTCAGAACCTGCTGAATATCACCTCTGGTCGGCATCAGGATAAACTACTTGGGCAGCAAGGAAGTCAAAACGTAAGAGAGCCAGTTTGGTTTAGGGGTTAAGGTGCCAGTTTAGAAAAAGGAGATTATGAGTTTTAATCCTGTCTTAGGCACAGAAGCCAGCTGGTTGACTTTGGCCAATCACCAGGAGACTGGTAGTTCTTCGTTATAAAAGCCAACTAGGTGACCTTGAGCCAGAAACACTCTCTCAGCCCAACCAACCTCAGAGGGCAGTCGTTGTAAGGAAAAGAGGAAGAGGAAGGTGTGTTGGATAGGTTCACTCACTGCCTAGAGTTATTTGTAAAAACAATACAGGCAAGAGACAAATAAAATAAATGCAATACTAAAGCTAGAGAGAAACTTTGGCCCTACAGATTTCCCTCCCTGCCCCATCTCCCCCATGGATCCTTTCTCATTAAAGGAGGCTTGGTTTTCCCCACCCTGATTTTTTAATGAGATGATGTCAGCCAGGCCTTCTCTGCTAGCAGCAACCGGCAATCAGATTCTGCTGATGCCGCTCTAAACTGCCAAAAGATGAACAAATAAAGAATAGCTGTAAAATTTTGGCTTAGAAACCAAATTTATCTTCCTACACTGATGGCACATTAATAACGCTATCAGTATTTAACTTTTTGCTCTGCAAGTTCTGGATTTAAAGTGGGAAGGTGGGAAAGCATGGATGCTTTATGATAGATAGATAGATAGATAGATAGATAGATAGATAGATAGATAGATAGATAGATAGATAGATAGATGTAGGTAGGTAGATGTAGGTGGGTGGATGAATAGATGGATGGAAGGACGGAGGGAGGTAGATGTAGGTAGGTGGATGGATGGATGGATGGATGGATGGATAGATAGATAGATGTAGGTAGGTAGGTAGGTAGATGTAGGTGGGTGGATGAATAGATGGATGGAAGGAGGGAGGGAGGGAAGTAGATGTAGGTAGGTAGGTGGGTGGGTGGGTGGATGGATGGATAGATAGATTTAGGTAGGTAGGAAGGTAGATGTAGGTAGGTAGGTGGGTGGGTGGAAGGAGGGAGGTAGATGTAGGTAGGTGGATGGATGGATGGATGATTGGATGGATGGATGGATGGATGGATAGATGTAGGTAGGTAAGTAGGTAGGTAGATGTAGGTGGGTGGGTGGATAGATGGATGGAAGGAGGGAGGGAGGGAGGGAGATGTAGGTAGGTGGATGGATGGATAGATAGATGTAGGTAGGTAGGTAGATGTAGGTGGGTGGGTGGATAGATGTATGGAAGGATGGAGGGAGATAGATGTAGGTAGATGGATGGATGGATGGATGAATGGATGGATAGATGTAGGTAGGTAGGTAGGTAGGTAGATGTAGGTGGGTGGGTGGATAGATGGATGGAAGGACGGAGGCAGGTAGATGTAAGTAGGTGGGTGGGTGGGTGGATGGATGGATAGATAGATGTAGGTAGGTAGGAAGGTAGATGTAGGTAGGTGGATAGATAGATAGAGGTAGGTAGGTAGATGTAGGCAGACAGACAGACAGTTAGATAGCATAAAAGAAAGAAATAATGTGAAATGAAGCTAAAAAAATCAACTTAGTTCCTTTACCTTCTACAATTGTATGTTATTTCTGGTTGTTTTTATTCGCCTGACTAGACAAATACAGACAAAACCCTTTGGAAACTTGATGAATGAAACATGCATGGAGAACACATTGTTAATTTAAAATTCTACCCTCTTCTTGGAGAACGAGAAGGCAGAGATGGCACAGGTCCATGTCATAAATGCTTCCTTGTTTCATTTTGCAAGGGTTTCTTTTGAAAAAGTCAATATCCAGTGATAAAGCAACCTCTTGATTAGAATCAATCTAAAATACTAGTACTTAGTGCTTAATAAACACTGTGTTGTCTGGGTATTTAATGTGCTTAACAATACAGATTTACATTCTTAATCTCCACCCCTTTTTTCCAACCATTGGTAAAATAGATTTCATGTTTAATAATATCCCACATCTTCTTTCTGTTTAACTTTCAATGACAGTCTATCCATTTCTGCACAATTCAGTATCTTTCTGACTATCTTTTCATCTCGCGGTATATCCTCATTTTTCCAGGATTGCGCGAATATAATCCTTGTTGCTGTTAAGACATGTAATATTAAGTATATACTTTTCTTGTCATTTTTTTTTCTGATATTATACCTAATAAAAACAATTCAGGTTTAAAATCTGTATGTTTCCCTATCACCTATGTATTTTTGCCCGTTTTTATTTTTTATTTTGCTTGTGCGTAAGTAGGATTCTTAATTATCAGTGTAAAAAAAGCAACAGGGTTGGGACAAAGCAAATAAATGGACAGAGAAACCCTGCATTTCAAAAATCTACCTTGAGTTAGAGATTATTGTCTGAAGGGATTGGTCAGTGGGGTGGGTGATTAAGGTTGGGTTGTACTTAGCGTTCAAGGACCAAAACGAAAAAAAAAAAAATTTTCCAGCTGGAAAAACACAAAAGCACTGTAGCAAATCTCATTTCTGCCCAGCCTAAAGCATATCAGCCTTTTTGTCTTGCAGAGAACAGAAATAAATACTACAGGCTCTGGAGCAGCCAACCTGAAGAGTAACTGTAGGCGGTGCATTAGATAACAGTCACTGAAAACGAGCGGGATAGAATTACCTAGTGGTTAAAAGGATTTAATACCTAAGGTATCAAATGCATTCAGTTGTAAACACCTTTTCTGAGTTTTGTTCCTTTATGCTATTTTTCCGCCTATATGAATGGATGTGTCCTCCTATCATGGCTATGGATATGTCAATGAAGATTCTCAGTCATCCAGGTAAAGTCTGAAGGTTGAGTCATGGCAACGGGATTTATTAGATTAGATTAGATTAACACAGTTGAAAGGGACCTTGTAGATCATCTAATTCAACCCCCCACCCAAGCAGGAGACCTTACATCATTTCTGACAAATGGCAGTCCAATCTCTTCTTGTAAGCCTCTAGTGACAAAGCTCCCACAACTTCTGAAGGCAACTTCTGTTCCATGGGTTGGTTGTTCTCACTGTCAGAAAATTTCTCCTTATTTCCAGGGTGAATCTCTCCTTGATCAGTTTCCATCCATTATTCTTTGTCTGGCCTTCAGGTACTTTGGAAAATAGCTTGACCACCCCCTCCTCTCTGTGGCAGCCTCTCAAATATTGGAACACTGCTATCCTGTCTCCCATGGTCCTTCTCTTCACTAGACTAGCCAGGCCCAGTTCCTGCAACTGTTCATCGTATGTTTTACCTCAGTCATCTTGGTTGCTCTTCTCTGCACTTTTCCTAGAGTCTCAACATCTTTTTTATAGTATGGTGACCAAAACTGGATGCAGTTCTCTAGATGTGATCTTACTAAGGCTTTACAGAGTGGTATTAGTACTTCCCTTGATCTTGATTGTATCCCTCTGTTAATGCAATTTAGGATTGCATTAGCTTTTTTGGCTGCTGCTGCACCCTGTTGGCTCATATTTAATCAGTTGTCCACTAAGACTCCAAGATCCCTCTCACAGTTACTGCTATTGAGCCTGGTTTCACTCAGTCTAAAAAAAACCAAAAGTACACATATACTTTTGGTTTTTCTTGCCTAAATGTAAAACTTTACTTTTCCCTACGTTGAATTTCATTTTGTTAGATAGGACTTATGACTCAATCTTCAAACTATAGAAGTTGGTTGCCGTTGTCTATATCCAGGGTAGGTAGTGTGTGTGTGTGTGTTTGGCTTCACAATTTAACAGCCCTACATTCCTGGTACCTTCCTACCCAAGTATTAATGAGGGTCAGTCCTGCTTAGCTTTTCCAGATCGGCCACGGTTGGTTAAGCACGGTTCTTAGCTCAGCATTTTCATTGTCTGTGAATGCTTTAAATTTGGACTGGGTAAAATGGAGCTTATTATTACTGTATCCTTTCAGTTACACTAAACTGTGTGTTTTCCATGCTGTAGGACCAGTCCTGACAAAGTTATTTATTTATTTTCCTCAACCAGCCACTCCAGATTGATTGAGGAATCAGGAGGGACCCATATGACTTCCTGTTCTACTCTTGATGATTCTTTATACTAGATATTTCCTTTGACTTCTTTCTGATACTTCAGTGTTTGCTCTGAAATCTCATTTGCATGCTAAATTCGTAATATAAGCTACTTTGCAAATTAGAGAGAAAAGGGAATTAAAGAACCTACCTCCCTGGGATTATTATTTGCAATAGAAGAGAACGTATGTAACTCGGTGTTCAACTGTAGAATCCTTGATGTTTTTTGAGCTTCATTGTTTGATTGCAGATGTCTCATTACCAGGCGAGGAAGCAATATCAGTGATAGTGAGTATGGGGCTTGCTCCCTTTACAGTATTGTAAAGATTATTGTTTTCTCCTTGGTATTTCCTTGATTAGGGTATTGTTTTCTGCTTGGCAGTTTGTCATCACTAGCACTGATGCTGTTACCTAGTTGGGTAATGAAATGTCTGCAAGCAAATGTCTAAGGAGATTCTCAGTCATCCAGGTCATGATTGTCCCAAAGGTGCTTTTTCAAGCCTATTTTTTTTTTCTTATAGGAGCCGTGGTGGTGCAGTGGTTAGAATGCAGTATTGCAGGTAAACTCTGCCGACTGCCAGGAGTTCGATCCTGACTGGCTGATGGTTGACTCAGCCTTCCATCCTTCCGAGGTTGGTAAAATGAAGATCCAGGTTGTTGGGGGCAAAATGGTGACACTGTAAACTGCTTAGAGAGAGCTGTAAAGCACTGTGAAATGGTATATCAGTGTTATTACTAGTGCTTTTGAAAAAGCTCTTTTGGATCTGCAAGCAAATCACCCAGCTCAGAGATCCCCAAGGACTCCGTGATTACTATTTAAAAAAAAAAAAATCTCAACTTTCTTATCCATGATCTTTCATTTTTAAAAAAACTGTACTATTTTAATGCCATCTTATTAAGTTGTGCAAAGAAGGTACAGGGTGCTATTAGTAGCATTTCTCAGGCCCTCCAGCAAATGCAGCTGTGGCTTCTTTTCTGGGGGACCAAGGGGAAGAGTTCCAGAGCTCTATTTCTTCATTTTTTTCCCCCTTCTTTCCACAGACCACTGAACATGTGCAACATTTCAACTCAAGAGAATTAGATTTAGGAAATCCAAGACATCTCTTGAGATCTCTGAAGGTCACGATTAGTGATCCCATCTCTACTCTCTCCTTAATTAATAATTGATAATAATGAATGATCCCTCTGAGCAGAGCTACAGTTTTCATTTAGAAAATGGAAAGGGCATCAGGTTTAGTTATTTATTTATTGGTCACATTTATGTGGCCGCCCATCTCGCACAAAGTGTCTCTTTGAGCTCTTCTTTAGGGAAAAAACTCTTCCACCAGCTCCACTGGTTCATTTGCAGCCATTAATTGCTTCTCCAAGACTTAAGAATGGCTGTTTATGAATGCTAGAAAAATAAACTAGTGAGTATAACCATTGAAAAAGGGACACGATGGTAACTGTGTTCCCTCTGCATCTTAATCAGCAGCTGAAAGGTAGCTAAAACACCTCTAGGGCTCCCAAGAAGCTCCAGAAGTTTGTAAAATCAGCAAAAATTCCTGAATATTTAGTACCAAAACAGGAAAGAGGAGGAAGGGAGGATGTACAGCTGTCGTATCTCACACAGGCATACCACATACCAAGTCAAAACCAAACTGGAAGATTTTAAGAAGACAAATTTCCTGGCAGTTAGAACAATTAATCATTGGAACAACTTGCCTCCAAAAGTTGTGAATCCTCCAACACTGGATGTTTTAAAGAAAAGGTTGGATAACCATTTGTCTGAAGTGGTGTAGGGTTTCCTGCCTAAGCAGGGGGTTGGACTAGAAGACCTCCAAGATCCCTTTCAACTCTGTTATTCTATTCTAAACACTCTGTGTTGTATATTTGGGAATATCAGCAACCACCAGTCAAATTGCTTAACTACCATGATAGGTCGCAGTCATAACTTAACTAATAGATTACTACAATTTAGCTGAAGAAACCCTTACTGTGGCCTTCTTTGAAACTTTGTCTGTTAGTAGCATACATGGGAAGACTTCACCTGCAGTCAGCAGAAACTTTTCTGATTTTTTTTTCCAACCTAGAGAAAAATCTTACCTCCATTAAAAAAATACCTCAGCATATATAATTATTTCCAAGTCACCTTCAATTGATCCATGCTTGCTGTTTGGAGCAAGCACTGCTTCATCCAATAATATATCTATCCATTATATAAAAGTGCAAGGCTGAGCTATACAGCTTTAAACAAGTTTTAAAGAATTCCCTCTTTCCAAAAATAAATGGAGAGATAAGGGGACCAGGAGATGAGGAGAAAGAGCACATAACCTGCGGTCTTTCGTATGCGAACCATAATTATCCCTAAAATTATGCTCTGATCCATATTCTGAGGAGAAAATGTAATATTTCCTGCAGTTGCGACAAATCACGTTGAGAGATCAATGGTAGTCATGTTTCCCCTCCCCCTCCTCATTAAATTAGAGGTGGCACCCTGAATTTTAAACCTTTTTAAAAACATAAGCTTGAAAATAATGCAGTTTGACTAAATCTGAATCTCAGAGCTTTGGCAGATTAAAGATTTCTATCAGGGCCACAAACAAAAGTTCATTAATGATTTGGCAAAACAGAATTTTTAAAAAATCAATCTCTTGTCCCTGTGAGAAATCTACCGTGCACTACTAAGGAACATTGCTAAATCCAGAGCAAAAAATACTATCCAGAGAGTTATTTCTCAATCAGACGTGGAGCGGATCAATTGTTCCTGTGCCAAGCCTGTATTTGATATGCAAATATCCCCCTCCTCTTTGATGCTGAAGGAACGCGGTCCTTTGCTCCATTACAAACTTCAAATCACAGCGATGCATCCCTCAAACGAAACCTTGCGGAGCCGCTTCTGAATATTCACTCCTGCCTACATGTGCGCACACCCCCCAAACACAGACATACACAATTTGTGGAACTAGGGAAGAGAGAGTGTATCCTTAAGCAGAATTCTCCTGCAACCCAGTGCCTTAAGTTAGAACACAGGAAATCTGGATTCCTCCCTCGGTCCTGACATAAAACAGAGGATTTCAGCCTCACCTCACCACGGTTTCCTTCTAGTTGGGCGGCCCTCCCCCCCTCCTCCTCCCCAAAGTCGAAAAGTCTGTGTGAGCAGCCTTAAGTCCTCGCCACACAGTTTTGCAGTGGAGGGATTTGTCCGCCTGTCTGAAACGCCACAGCGCAGGTGAACAAGTCTTTCGCAAGACAGGGAAGCAGCCTTCTCTCCAGAAACAATTGGAGGGGAGTGGGGCTGGGGGGAGGCTGGGGGGAGAGAGAGAAAAACAAACATAAGAGTTACCAACCTATCACAACTTGTTCATTCCAGCAGTACCAAAACAGCCACCCTCCCCTGCGATGCGTCGACGCGAGGTATGGTCTCTCGGAGCATCCTGGCTTAGCGGTTCTGAAATTTCTCCGGCTGCTTCCCAAACCCCCAGAGGACCAATGAGAGATTCCTCTCTGGTCCTGACACCAGTCTGAGGGCCGGGGAGGGGGGGGGGGAATGGACTCTTGGCTCCCACCGAGCAGCTGAGCTTCCCCCCCAGTTCCTAAATCATCGCAGGGCAGTGTTGTTTCTGCTGCAAGATTGGGGATGACTTGCTGCATCGGTTTTTCCACCCTGCCTATGCTTACACCTGCTAGTTCCAGCTAGAAGGCTCCCCTCCTCCTTTCCTTCTCCTACAGCACAATTGGAGCATCTGCGGCACCCCGAGAATCACCGGGCTGCCATTGTCCCTGGATCTCTTCTGCCTGCAGTCCCTGGTTTGCCCTAGATGCTGACTCTGGGGTTCGCAAAGCCAGCCAGCCAGCCAGCCACTAGCAGTGGCTTGAAGAGATTCCCAGCCCTGCGAAAAGGGAGTGGAGGAGTCTCTTTCCCTTGATTTGGCACCTCTCCACCGACATGGTTCCTGAACTCACTAGAACAAAACCCTGGAGCAGGACTTAAAATTGCCTATTGCTTCCTGCTTGCCTTCCTGTAATCTGCAGCCAGCCACAGGGAGCCCAACTGACTTTCATTGTGGAAAATCCCTTTGTGATAGGAGAAAGGAAGAGAAGCGGTCGAAGAGGCTTCTTATCAGGCTGGTGGAGGGGGGGGGGCGGCAATATACCATCCCAGCATTGAGGAGGAGTCTCAAAAGAATGAAAAGAACAATCCCTACCAGAGGCCCTTTGAGTGAGTTGTGGGGTGCCCTTGTTTTAAAAGAAAATACACTGGGATGCATCACTCGTATTTTCAAAGACAAATAATTGAAACATTTCTTGAAGAGTGAACGCGTGTAGATTCATGCTGCAAACCAGTGGAGTCAATTTATATTTAAATTACACTGTGGTTGATAATATCACCAGACTCCTCACATCCTGGACATAAACTGTTTCAACTCCTTCCCTCAAAACGACGCTATAGAGCACTGCACACCAGAACAACTAGACACATAAGGACAGTTTTTCCCCATCACTCTGCTAAACAAATAATTCCCTCAACACTGTCCAACTATTTGCAGAGTCTGCATTACTATTACGATTAATCCTCCGATCCTTCCTTTAACCCATCTCCTCCAACTTATGACTGTATGACTGTAACCTTGTTGCTTGTATCCTCGTGATTTTTATTGACTGTTTCCTAGTATGATTTGATTGCTTATTGTATACTATGATTATTATTAAGTGTTGTACCTGATGATTCTTGACTCTTGACGAATGTATCTTTTCCTTTATGTACACTGAGAGCACGTGCACCAAGACAAATTCCTTTTGTGTCCAATCTCACCTGGCCAATAAAGAATTCTATTCTATTAACTTAGAAATCTGTTAGATGGGACAATGGTTGATAAGCATATTTTAATTCATATAGCTGGGAGTGGGGGCTTACAATCATTGATCTGCATATTATATATAATTATAATGTGTGTCTTAGTGTATGTCCCTACAGGCATGTAAACACACACGCCTGCAATTACTATATGTACAAAAATGCTCACCCTTTATAGCAATAGCATCTAGACTTATATACTGCTTCACAGTGCTTGACAGCTCTCCCTAAACGGTTTACAGGGTCAGCCTTCAACAACCTGGGTCCTCATTTTACCCACCTCAGAAGGATGAAAGGCTGAGTAAACCTTGAGCTGGTGGGAATCGAACTGCTGGCAGTTGGCAGAATTAGCCTACAGTACTGCATTCTAATCACTGTGTCACCACAACTCTATACTCATAACTGTGCATGTACACACACACACGTATGTACACACAAACACATAAAATTATGTTTAATAGGACTCAAATCTTTATCAAGCAATATTTTTTCCTTATTTAAACATTCTCCATGTAGGGCATCATTTAAAGGTGAGCATAAGCCACTAGTGAGGCTGCAACCACTGTGACTTTGTGGCTGGGCTGACATCAGAAGACCTTGGATTCTTGCAGGTCAGGTCCTGCTTGGACTCTGATGGGCAACTATCCCATCAAACTATTGTTTAAAGTTTAAGGTTTAAACTATTGTTTAAGGCACGATTTGGGTTTGGCTAGTCTAGAGAAAAGATTGACCAGGGGTGACATGATAGCAGTATTCCAGTATTTGAGTGGCTGCCACAAAGAAGAGGGGGCTAACTTATTTTCCAAAGCACCAGAAGGCAAGACAAGAAACAATGGATGGAACTACTAAAGGAGAGAAGCAACCTGGAATTAAGGAGAAACTTCCTAACAGTGAGGACAATTAACCAGTGGAACAACTTGCCATCAGAAGTTGTGGTTGGAGGTTTTTGAGAAGAGACTGGACAGCCACTTTTCTGAAATGGTATAATAGAGTTTCCTGCTTGAGCAGGGGGCTGGACTTGAAGACCTTCAGGGTCCCTTCTAGATTTCTCTTCTCTTCTCTTCTCTTCTCTTCTCTTCTCTTCTCTTCTCTTCTCTTCTCTTCTCTTCTCTTCTCTTCTCTTCTCTTCTCTTCTCTTCTCTCCTCTCCTCTCCTCTCCTCTCCTCTCCTCTCCTCTCCTCTCCTCTCCTCTCCTCTCTTCTCTTCTCTTCTCTTCTCTTCTCTTCTCTTCTCTTCTCTTCTCTTCTCTTGTGCTCTAACCTGCCTTTTCTTCTTAACATCTGAATTGCAATGCAACTTTAATTGGCAATAACGATGCTTTCCCTAAGGTAACCATTAATCACCATCTGGGATCGAAGCAGTAGGCTTAGCAATGGAAGAAGCTCTCTTCTCTTCTGGACGAACTGAAAAAAACCCACTGAAATAATAATTGTCAAACGTTTTGTTGATTTGGCTTCTTAGCCCAGTTCTGCACTCTAAAAGATGCACTTGGCTTGCTATCCCCCTTGAATGGGGAAAAGCTGGTTTGCTGTCTCATCTCTTTCTCTCTCTCTCTTTCCTTCTTCCTCTACAAGATGACCTCCACATAGCCTCAGTGATGCCCTTCTGTCAGTTGAGTATTGGTTAGGAAACACTCCCCAACAATGATGGTAGCTCCAGGGGTTGTGTTTATGTGTTGCATCAGCATTCAGCAACAGAATTCTAGATTAAATGAGATTAACAGAGTTGGAAGGGACCTTGTAGGTCATCTAGTCTAACCCCTCTCCCAAGCAGGAGACCCTACATCATTTCTGACAAATGGCAGTCCAGTCTCTTCTTGAAAGTCTCAAATGATGAAGTTCCCACAACTTCCGAGGGCAACTTTTGTTCCATTGGTTGATTGTTCTCACTGTCAAAAAGTTTCTCCTTATTTCCAGGTTGAATCTCCCTTGTTCAGTTTCCATCCATTATTCCTTGTCTGGCTTTCAGGCATTTGGAAAATAGCTTGACTCCTTCCTCTCTGTGGCAGCCCCTCAAATATTGGAAGAGTGCTATCATGTCTCCCCTGGTCCTTCTCTTCACTAGACTAGCCAAGCCCAGTTCCCAAGACTTGGAAAATATCTCTCCTAGAGCCAAGAGAGGTACTATGACTTTGAGGTGATAGATGAGGATCTTGAGAACTTGGTGATGGGAAGTACATACTATCTTTCTCCCATGATCTTGGTGGGATAAGGCATAATTTGTAGCTTCTACAATCCTTCAGGTTTACAAATGTTATGCAGAAGATGTTGAGTGCTTTGTAATATGAGGGGTCCTTGTTGCTCTGTGCACTTGGTTGTTTTCTTGCAGATGTTTCATTACCCAAACTAGGTAACATCATCAGTGTTAGAATACAGAGCAAACCCCACTCCCTTCTACTGGTAGCATTGATGATGTTACCTAGTTGGGTAATGAAACGTCTGCAAGAAAACAACCAAGCACACAGACCACCAAGGACCTCTCATTTCAACCTTGAGCTACAAATAGAGGTAGTCCTCGTCTTACAAGCACAATTGAGCTCCAGATTTATGTTGGTAGGTGAGATGTTTGTAAAGTGACTGTTGCCCCATTTTATGAACTTTCTTGACACAGTTGTTAAGTGAATCCCTGCACTTGATAAGTTAGTAACCCGGTTGTTAAGTGAATCTGGCTTCCCCATTGAGTTTGTTTGTCAGGAAAGGGGATTCCCATGACTTTGGGACATAGCAATGGTCATAAGTATGAACCTCTTGCCAAGCATCTGAATTTTGATCACAGGAGCATAGAGGATGCTATGAAGGCCGTAAGTGTGAAAAACAATTTTTTTAGTACCGTAACTTTGAACAGTCGCTAAATGAACTGTTGTAAGTCAAGGGCTATCTGTATTCTCCTTTATTGCCTTTGCAGTATTTCTCAACTGCAGAATTCTCCGTTTCAGGATACAGCATGCTGGACTGAGTCGGCTGCATTATCAGCATGTGGCTCAAAAGGAAATAATCCGTGGCAAAATTTTTATGTTGCTGTTAGTTCAAGGTTATCTTAAACTGAGCTAAGGAACATTTTACATCTTCTTTATGAAAGAGCTTTTTGGCTGTGAGCTGTAGAGATTTTTGCTAGCTGGAGAGTCAATTTATAGAAAAACAGTATAAATAGTTTATATGGTCAGCAATATTGTTTTTAAAACTTGCACAAATACTTCGTAGCTAATAGATTTTATAAGATGTTTATTGTTCATGAAGCAGATAGAAAGTAAGAGAAAGTTGCAGTACATCAACAATGTATTTTTAAGAAGAGATTGGATAACCATTTGTCTGAAATGATTTAGGGTCTCCTGGTTGAGCAGCGGGTTGGACTAGAAGACCTCCAAGGTCCCTTCCAACTCTGTTATTCTATATATGGCTTTCTCATCCTTATTTAATAATTGTGAAATGGAGTGGGAGTCATCATTTCTCTATATTTCTAAATTAGCACATGGGGATAGTTTGCACAATTCCTCACTGGGAGATTGTGGGAATTGAAAACAACATAAGGATCAATCAAATACCTTGCCAAATGTCAATTTCTTACAATTTTATACAGAATAATAGAATTGGAAGGGACCTTGGAGGTCTTCTAGTCCAACCCGCTGCTCAACCAGGAGACCCTAAATCATTTCAGGCAAATGGTTGTCCAATCTTTTCTTCTCCAGTGATGAAAGGTGCTTTTTTTCCCCAAGAGGCAACTGGACTTCCTGGTTTTTCTTTGAAGACATTTCATTTCTTATCCAAGAAGCTTCTTCAGCTCTGACTGGATGGTGGAGAATGGAAGGATTCAGTCAGACTTGAAGAAGCTTCTTGGATGAGAAGCGAAACATCTTCAAAGAAAAACCAGAAAGTCCAGTTGCCTCTTGGAAAAAATACCTTTGGGACAACTATGAGCTGGATGACTGAGAATCTCTACAGTCACCTCCAGTGTTGGAGCATTCACAACTTCTGGAGGCAAGTTGTTCCACTGGTTAATTGTTCTCATTTTCAGCAAATTTCTCCTTAGTTCCAGATTTGCTTCTCTCCTTGATTCGCTTCCATCCATTGCTTCTTGTCCTGCCTTCTGGTGCTTTGGAAAATAGGTTGATTCCCTCTTCTTTGTGGCAGGGGGTTGCCAACTGAAGCCCCAACTTAAAAGCCAAGACTGTTGAGAAATGGGAAGGTAGATTCAACATAGCTTTAGTGCTTAATCCAGTACTATGACAGAAAGGCAATTCCCTTTCAATGGATCATTTTTTCCGCAGTGGAAAAGCTGTTTCTTTCTACCTGAAGTCAAGTACATCAACAGAGTCCTTAGCAATTACATTGTCAAAGTCTTTTCCTTTCATGCATCCAGTCTAACAGAAAGCTTTGAGTGAATGAGAAGTTTATTTTTGAAGTCTCTGTTCAAGAAGAAGCCAGGAGCATCCAAGACCTCTTTTTGGTGAGTGAGATGAAGGGCAGAAATTTTGCTCCCTCCAAGTTCATAAGCATCACTTTTAAAAACATCACTGTTTTTTTTTAAAAAAAAACAACCCACTGATAATTCCCTCGTACACACTACAAAATGAAGAGGGAATTCCTGAGTTGGAGAGGGGGAGGAGAGAGAGAGTATTCTATGTTTCTTATGAGAGAGAGAGAGAGAGAGAGAAAGAGAGAGACAGAGACAGAGAGACAGACAGAAATGGAGAGAGACAGAGACAGATAGAGAGAGAAAGACACAAAGAGAAACAGATAGAGACAGAGAGACAGAGACAGAGGCGGAGAGAGACAGAGAGACAGACAGAGGGAAAGACACACACACAAAGAGGCAGACAGACAGACAGACAGACAGACACAGAGATAGAGATAGACAGAGATAGACAGAGTGACAGAGACATATTTGGGATTCCTCTTCTCTTCCCGTTACCTGCGCCTCCATCCGCGGCGGTCCAAGGGATGGAGAGCGCAGTCCAGCAGTCAGGGCAAAGTGTGGGCAGCCGGCTTCACTCGCCCACTGCCCATGTGCAGCCCTTTGGCACATGCTCACTTCGCTGGGGGGGGGGATGCTGAGCATGAGCAGAAGCGAAATTTGAAAGGAGAAGAAAAAGGGGCTCAAATCAGATCAGACATCTTGAGCCGCTGCGCGTTAAAGAGCTTAGACTAGCGTGGCGAGCCGGGCGCCCCTTTGTGTTGGTGCAGGTGGGAAGGCATTATCCCCGCGGGCTTCGTGGCCTGCCCGCTCTCCGTCTTCCCGGGCTGCTCGGAGCATCGGTCCCCTACCCCTCCATCGCTTCCCTCCCCCCCCGCCCCACTATTCCCAGCTTGCATCCCTCTTAATTCTTCCCGAGACAAGATGGCAACGCCGGCGGCCGTTAATCCACCCGGTGAGTAGCTGTTGCTGGTTTTGCGAGTCCGCAGCGTCTTGCAAACTGGAAAGTCCGGTGGACTCAGCCAGGGCGCTTACGCACTCGCACTCCCCCCCCTTTTTTTTTCCACTCCCGCCCCAAGCAGGCAAGGCTGTCTATGGGGGTGGGGGGGAAATCTCTCTGGACCCGCCAGCGACCGCTCATCCTTCTGACTTGATTTGCAAGCTTTCCAAGCTTCCCATCGGGGAAAAAGCAGGTCTCTCGGGAAGGTTCAGTGGCTGTTGTCGCACGACGCGCGCGTCCCCGTGGTTCAGTGGATGCTCAGTGGAACCCAGCGTCTCGAGTCAGCACGTCACCCACCATAAGCTCACCCCGCGGGTCGGCCTCGCGCAAAAGGCGCCCTGATAAAAGAGGACGGTGGCGGGTCGGTGCGTCGTAGGAGCGTAGCCAGACGGAGTTTCCCGGAACCCCTATCTGTTCACCCCTAAAAGAAGCATCTCTGGGCCCAGCCACAAGGATTAGCGATTATGCCCAGAGATGAAGACCTAGCAAGCCAACTGTCCCCCAAAAAGGATGGCTTGGGTTCCCTTCCATTCTCTTTGTGCAATTGACTTCACTTTGCATGGAGTTGACAGCTGTTCTGGAGATGGCTAGCATTTCTGACACATAGAGGCCACCTTGGAGGATTTCCACTTAGGATGGGAAAAATTAAAAAAAAAACAATTCTGGTATTTCATCCAAACAGGCCAGCCAAGACAAGATGTTGGCTTTTAAAATCTGGGCATAGTGGATGCCCAGATCTACTATGGATGGAAGATGGAAGCATTAGGGATGCCCCAAATGTTATAGATAAAGGTAAAGGTTCCCCTCGCACATACGTGCTAGTTATTTCCGGCTCTAGGGGGCGATATTTATCTCCGTTACAAAGCCGAAGAGCCAGGAAGACGTCTTCGTGGTCATGTGGCCGGCATGACTAAACGCCAAAGGCGCACGGAATGCTGTTCCCTTCCCACCAAAGTGGTCCCTATTTTTCTACTTACATTTTTACCTGCTTTCGAACTGCTAGGTTGGCAGAAACTGGGACAGATAATGGGAGCTCACTCCATTACCGGTCACTAGGGATTTGAACCACCAACCTGCTAACCTTTCTGATCGGCAAGCTCAGCGTCTCAGCCACTGAGCCACCACATCCCAGGCTTATAACACCCAAATGTTATAGGAAGCACCAAATTCATCAGCAAGATTGGCATTATGTATGGAACATTTGTAACTGACTGGCAGTGGTCCTTCTGCAGCTTTAGGGATGCTTGTAAATATTTAGACATGGCATTTCAACATTGGTAAGCCTTGGGGAAAAAATTGGGCTTTTGGTGTTGCATTTTGGAGTGTTCCCCAAAACTTGCCACTGTCTTTGAATGGGAAAAAAAGTTACAGTTTTCCCTTCTCTCTTAGGGAACCAAAGTTAATTATGCCAGGACTTAACTTTAAATTGATCAAATATTTGGAGTGGTGCCCAATCAGCTCTATATACAGTAGCATCACCAAATGACAAGGAATAGGAGAACTTGTAATTTAAAACAATTCAAAAATGCCAGTTTGCCAAGTGCAGTTTTAAACTGTTGGTTCTTGTTTGTGGTTCTAATTTTGGGATTTCAGATTTGGGAGATCCAAAGATGTTAAATGAGAAAAAATATGCAAGTTTATTTTTACTGTTTTATTTTATTTAAATACGTTTGTCTGAGATTTCACTCAGAGGCACAAAATGTTAAGATCCTCTGCATTGTGTTCTCACTGTAAGGGAAATTTCTTTTTAATTGTACATTGGTTTGCATTTCACAAGTTGGGTTTAAAGGAATTTGGCTAGTTTGTAATTTAGAAACTAAATTTTTGCTCATTGTATTGTGCAGAACCAACCCATGTGGCTGTTTCATTGTCCTGTTGCATAGATGTAGAAGGTTGGATTAATTCAACTAATCCCAGGTAAAGGTTAATCCTGGTTAATTACATTGTTGTCACAATCTGCTTTATAAAGAGGCTTGAAAAGCTCTCTTTTTGAAATCCTTGTGTGATGAGGATTGTGTTTTAAATGAAGTTGGGAGTAGTGCGAGTCTGGTATATCACAAAATATTGTGCATTAAGTCACAGCATCTACAGTTTAGCTGCATACTGTGTAAACAACCCATTTGCAGTTTTATTAAACAAGCCATAGTTTAGAACGATGTAAAGGGCTCAATCTCTGCACATAGAACGAAGGACAGTAGAACTGGAAGGGACCTTAGAAGTCTTCTATTATCCTGCTTGAGGAGGAGATCCTATACCATTTTAGACAAAAGGTTGTCCAATCTCTTCTTAAAAACCTCCAGTGATGGAGCAGCCACAACTTTAGGAGGCAAGTTGTTCCACTGGTTGATTGCTCTCACTGTTAGGAAATTTCTGCTTAGTTCCAGGTTGCTTCTCTCCTTGATTAGTTTCCATCTATTGTTTCTTATCTTGCCTTCTGGTGCTTTGGAAAATAGTTTGACTCTTCTTTGTGGCAGCCCATCAAGTATTGGAACACTGCTATCTCCCTTAGTCCTTCTTTTCTCTAGACTAAGGTAAAGGTAAAGGTTCCCCTGCAGATACGTGCTAGTCGTTTCTAGCTCTAGGGGGCGGTGCTCATCTCTGTTACAAAGCCGAAGAGCCAGCGCTGTCTGAAGACGTCTCTGTGGTCATGTGGCCGGCATGACTAAACACTGAAGGCGCACGAAACGCTGTTCCCTTCCCACCAAAGGGGTCCCTATTTTTCTACTTGCATTTTTTACATGCTTTCGAACTGCTAGGTTGGTGGAAGCTGGGACAAGTTACGGGAACTCACTCTGTTATGCGGCGCTAGGGATTCGAACCGCCGAACTGCCAACTTTTCTGATTGACAAGCTTGGCATCTTAGCTACTGAGCCACCATGTCCCTCCAAGTACTTGATAAGCAAGTGGTAAATCAGCACTTCTGTAAACTGTCAAGGGGCCGATTTCCCAGGCTTCAATAATTTCCCTGACTATCTTTGTACCTGCTCAGCCAACAATCTTAGTAGCTGCGAAATTACATGCATGTCTTAGCCACTGAGCCACCACATCCCTTATTTTCTCTAGAACAGACATACCCAAACCATACGTGAACCTGACCATTGCTTAGTCCAAAGCTATAGAGTCATGGTGATGGAATGTGCAGCTGGAGAAGGAGTGGGACAGGAGGAAGGTCAGCAGTGGCACTGTGGCTTCCTTTGGGGGTGGGGAAGGCAGCAGATTGCAGAGAGGGGGTTCAAAACAAAGAGACTGCACATTCCTGAACTGGGCGGTGGAGACAGGAAAAGATTCTTGATAGCGTCCCCTAGAATCCCCCAGGGTGTACCTGTGAGGTTCGAAGATTATAAGCTTTAGCTGGTGAGATTCTGTCCATTTGGTGCAAGCAAATAAAGCGTTGGACTCGATTGGATTTCACTGTTTCTTAGGCTTGACAGCTATAGACTGCTGATTGTTTAGGTATCAGTTGCATTTCTAAAATGCTATAAATCTTTGCATTTCAACATGTGCAGCATGATGAGCAAAACTGAACTGAGTTTTTGCTGAGCAGGGACATATTCAACTGTGGCTATAGATTCTCATCCTGGTTTTATCTTTCTTCAGAGTAGCTACCTCTTCGTTATATGTTATAGGCATTCAAAAGCAGCACCTTGCTGATCCAAATCTATTCACTAGGGCCTCCAGAGTTAAGCGTGATTGCCTGGGAATAAACACCGGTGAAATTAACAAGGTCTTTATGTTGCAGTGGCTCAAGGTGGAAAACAGGCTGAGCTTTTAACTGAAGATACTCGGCCAATGACAAGGCTTGGCTTTTAAGGAGAAGTAGAACAATCCTGCATATAAAAACTCTTGGAAAAGGAGAGCAGGAAGCAGGATCTCTGTCAAAGGAAAGAAATATTGAGATTCT
The DNA here is from genome assembly GCA_023653725.1 of Bungarus multicinctus. NCBI lineage: Eukaryota > Metazoa > Chordata > Lepidosauria > Squamata > Elapidae > Bungarus > Bungarus multicinctus. The sequence continues at coordinate 12,339,243 of CM042843.1, forward strand.
GTTTGTGCTGTTTGCTAGCAGGAAACACACTTTGATCCGAGGATGGATCTTTCTTTTTCTTTGGCTGGAGTCCCAGCAGAGAGGCATTGTCCAGCTTTCGGATAAGGTCTAGGAGTGTTTTTGAAGCAAGTCCTACCCAAGAGTTGATTCTGCTCTCCCTTCACCTATTTCCAGTCAGGATTTGAGACTTACTCAGCTCTCAAATGAGATGAACCAGAATGGTAGCAAGGCATCTTTCAGAATAACAGAGTTGGTAGGTATCGTGGAGGACTTCTAGAGCAGCGGTCGCCAACTGATGGGCTGTGGCCCACTGGAGGGCCATGAGCAAATTTTGGTGGACAGCAGAGAAATTTCACCCCCAGAGCACCCCTCCCAAAGCAATTAATCCAGGCTGCGCAGAAACACAAGGCTGCGCAGCCCACATGGCCCGCGGGAACCCTTCCTGCCCACTCACTCCTTACCCGGTAAACTTGCCTGCTAAATTTCTATTTTTCCTTTTTCCGACTATCATCTGTTCTGCTGTGCTGGGAGATTTAGATTAGCTAGGAAGCAGGAAATGGTTGGATTTCTTGCTTTCTAGCTAGTTTTAGATCTTCGGCTCTGTTTTTAAGCACAGCCGAACCTCCCTTAGGACTGAAGGTTCTATTATTCAGTGCAGACTCATGGCAAGCAAATTTTATGTGACAGACTGAGCTAGCCGATGGCAGAGAGATAGATCACTGAATGATTCTGTGAGCAACTCAATCTGCCTGTCTGCTTTGCCTGATTTTGGGTAAAAGTTGCTCTTTTTGTTATAAAAAAATCAATATTTACATACATGGTGTGCTGTGAGTTAATTTTGTGAGTTTGCTTGCAAGCAAATTTTATGTGACAGACTGAGTTAGCCAATGGCAGATAGATAGATTTCTGAATGAATCTGTTGATTCTGTGAGCAACTCAATCTGCCTGCCTGCTTTGCCTGGTTTTGGGTAAAAGTTGCTCTTTTTTTAAATAAAAAAATCAATATTTACATACATGGTGTGCTGTGAGTTAATTTTGTGAGTTTGCTTGCAAGCAAATTTTATGTGACAGACTGAGTTAGCCAATGGCAGATAGATAGATTTCTGAATGAATCTGTGATTCTATGAGCAACTCAATCTGCCTGCCTGCTTTGCCTGATTTTGGGTAAAAGTTGCTCTTTTTTATAAAAAAATTCAATATTTATATAAATATTTATAGCATTTACATACAAGCCATACCCAGCCAGTCATATGTCCACCAAGCCACACCCACAAATTAGGCCACGCCCACAGAACTAGTTAGTGGTCCCTGGGATTTAAAATTATGAGTTTGGTGGTCCCTGAGGTCCAAAAGGTTGGCGACTCCTGGATTAGAGGACCTACAAGATCCCCCCCAACTCTGTTAATCTAATCTGAACCTGGGTTCTCACTGTAAGTGAGAAATTTCTGTTTCATTCTAGGTTGGAGCTTTCTTTGATAAGCTTCCATCCATTCCTTCTTGTCCTGTTCTCAGGTACTTTGAAGACTAGGCCATTCCTCCCTCTTCTCTGTGAGTCCTCAGGTATTGGAAGACTGCTATCATGTCACCCCTAGTCTTTCTCCTCGTTAGACTAGACATACCCAGTTCCCACAACCGTTGATGCCATTGTAGTATCAATTAGAATGCTGGTATTAGGGTAGAGCCAAAATCTTGGAAACTTGAAGAGGAATTTCCAACCTTCATTTATTAATGAATTCGTGTTTCTCAGTCTATTTCAAATAGTGTCTTGCCAACTGCTGATCCCTTCTGCTATATTGCCATTGGGGAAACAAGCTACCATGCTCTATGGTGATTAGTCAATAGGGGCAGTAAAGCTCAGAAGTACAGATTGAAGAGAATATTTGAAGCTCAGGGTTGAACTGTGGTATCCTTAGTTCCCCCTGAGCTTGGTGGTTTTCTTGCAGATGTTTCATTCATCATCATTGCTGATGATGTTACCTAGTTGGATAATGAAACATCTGCAAAAAAGGCAGAGGGCACCATAAACTCAAAAGTTTGTTATCTTTTAAGGAGATCTGTTTTGGTTCTGGCTGAGGATAGCATTGCTGTGTTTTGAAAAAAAATAAGAAGAAATGGACCTCTGCTACTTTCCTTCTCCCCTTTCACAGATTAACTATAGAAATCTTCTACAGAGAAGGACCACGGGAGACATGATAGCAGTCTTCCAATATTTGAGGGGCTGCCACAGAGAGGAGGAAGGGGTCAAGCTATTTTCTAAAGCACCCGTAGGCCAGACAAGGAATAATGGATGGAAACTGAACAAGGAGAGATTTAACCTAGAAATAAGGAGAAACTTTCTGACAGTGAGAACAAGCAACCAATGGAACAGAAGTTGCCCTTGGAAGTTGTGGGAGCTTCATCACTTGAGACTTTCAAGAAGAGATTGGACTGCCATCTGTCAGAAATGGTGTAGGGTCTCCCGCTTGGGTGGGGGGGTTGGACTAGATGATCTACAAGGTCCCTTCCAACTCTGATAATCTGTTATTTGTTAGCATCCTTGATGCTCAAAGCAGATGCTCCCATGGGCAATAGCATTATACCATAATGTTTTTGTCAAGCATTTCCTAAGCATAAGCCAGAAAAGAGGAGGTATTGATTAAAACATTTTTTCCTAGAAGTTTTATCCATTGTATCTATAAACCCTCAATCGAGTCCTGGCTTTAGAGAGTTTGTGCGTAGGTTGCTTCCAAGTCAAGCAGTGATATAGCTTTTAATTTTAAAACTGTCACCCAAACCATAACTTGTGATGAAGAGCCACTGTTTCTCTTGACAGTTTTGATTTACAGAGGAAGACACAAGAGAGGGTGCTGGGAGTTTTTTTTTTTTTTTTTAATCATTACAAGGGATCTATACATTCAAAGGACTCTCTCAGTTCCAAAGCTGTGGGCATGTTGCTTTTAAAACTGAAGAGGCACCGTGGAACAATGGAATGGAGAGAGGGAAGGGAGAGGAGAGGAGGTAGGGTGAAGTTGGGAGCAGAGGGGAAAGGAGGGGAGGGGAGGAAAAGAGAGGAGGTGGGGTAAGGTGGGGGAAGGAGAAGAGGTGGGGAGGGGAGAGGAGAGGGCATGAGAGGGGAGGGGAAAGAACAAGAGAGTTTATTTGGCCAAATGTGATTAGACACACAAGGAATATGTCTTGGGTGCAGAAGCTCTCAGTATACATACAAAGCAACAGAGCAAAAATAATCACCATCACCATCATATCAATAAGAGGGGCCAGTAAAGAAGAAGAGGAATGCTACAACCCCATACAACATGGGTAAATGTTTTGGTTTGGATCAATTAACATGATTTAAGCTGAGGTTAGGGCTACAATTCAGAGCAGGAGTAGGCAATACATCCCTCTGTTGATCTTCACCATGGTTTCACAATATTGACTACTGAAAGTTAACAGGGCTTTCCAAGGGTTAATAAATTAGAAATAATCATTGGGGGGCCATTTTAAAGTCACTCCCAAAACGGAAGAGTTGACTGGCGTGTCATTCTGAGGCTCCTGGTTTGTGCATCTTGAGCCAAAGTAGTTTCAGACACCAGATTCAGTTGGGCTAGTCCTGAAGGACCTTCTTAAGAGCCACAGTGGCGCAGTGGTTAGAATGCAGTACTGCAGGCTACTTCTGCTGCCTGCCGGCTGCCTGCAATTTGGCAGTTCAAATCTCACCAGGCTCAAGGTTGACTCAGCCTTCCATCCTTGGTGGGTAAAATGAGGACCCAGATTGTTGGGGGCAATAGGCTGACTCTGTAAACCGCTTAGAGAGGGTTGTAAAACTATATATAAGTCTAAGTGCCATTACTATTGCTATGCTAATTTAAATTGTTTTGCCACCAATGAGACTTTCCCAGACTAAGTAGTGATTAGTGCTGGTTTTCCATTCTTCCATTTTTGGAATCCTATTTTGTTCGTTCCCTTTCATCGTCTTTTGTTCAATTTTATTTTGCTAAACTCTTTATTTCTATTTGTCCTTTGCTTTATCTTTCCTTCTCTTTGATCTTTTATTTTCTCCAATCTCCTGTGTCTAACCAGCTCATCTATTACAGTCAGGGGAGCCCCTTGTGAGATATTTTTAAAGCCGCTGCAGAGTTACATTAAGCTCTCATCAGGTTTCTCTGTGACCATTGTTTAAACAGCACTGAATGCCGGGATTGTGCAATGCATTTCAAGTGATCCCAGCTCAGTGGAGAGCGTGACTCAGGGCCTTTTTCTCACCGAGGAGAAAAGAAGTGAATACCAACTTGGTTTTTAATGATGCTGAATCAGTGCACCGTTTTATTTAGCCATTAGCAAAAGAACTGGGCTGTTAGAAGCCCAAACAAGGTTGGCTACTGTTGTTTTGATGTCCTTTCTTGTTGCCTTGTTTCTCTCTTGGTTCTCTCAGCTCTAGTATGGCAGCACTGAAGCTCTAAGATGGCTTCTGGCAGGCCAGCTTCAGGGTTGACAGCTAACCCTTCTTCCTTCTCCCAAAACGGGGCCTCTTGCAATGTAGAATGAATATATAGCATGAATGGTTGCAAGATGCAAACGTAGCTAGCTACTGATTTTAATACATTTGTTGAATTTCTAGGTTTGGAGGCACTTTATTTCAGAATATTGGCTACCGGGCGGAAAACACAACAGGGGAGAGAGCTTGTCAAATGACGTTATTGGGTGCACCTTAATTTCCCCAAACTGTCCAATTGCCAATAGCAGACTGTTTAACCAGATGGAGATTGGATGGGTTCAACAGAGCAACTCTTACATATGCTGATAGTATTATAAATAATGAAAGCAATTTGGTTCATGGGCAAATTTGCAAGGCTTTGCAAAATATTAAACCTGACAATATCGACGTGCAAAATTCACAGGAACCTAGCACGTCCCATAAAACCTGTAGATAAGGGTAAAAAATTGAGGTTTAAGCTTTGCTAGTAGGTACTTTGAAAGGTTTACTACTGGGGGTCATGATTTTTCCTTAAGGCCTGAATTGGTAAACTGCTTAACCTGTCTGCTTTCCTTAAATGCTTTTAATTAAATCTTCTAAGCTGTTTTTTTTTTTAAATTTGCTGTTTGCATTTCAGTGCTTGGCAGTTCTTCCATCCCAGTTATGAGTTTATCGATTCCAGAAATATCAATAAGTCAGCAGAAGTAACTTCATTTAAAGTTATACTTGTGAAGTGATGGACCTGGAGATAGATGGAACTAGGGAAGGAACTTCAAGACTTTCTAGCCAGGTTAGCCAAATATATTTTGCAGAGTCATTTGGAGGTGCTTGTCAAAACTATATTTTATGGGCTTCAGCATTATAGGATGAGTCTAGCTCTACCTGGTTGAACTTTGTGGGTGTGACACACAATGGGATAAATCCTGTTTCCTAAACAAAGGGCTGGTTGACCCTTAAAATGTTTTGAACTGAAGACAGCATAGAACTTCCATTTTCCAAAGCAGTTGCCTTGGTTTCAGTGGACAAAAATGTAGTATAAACTTAACCCTCCATCAACAGAGTCTGAAGCAATCTAGATCGTGGGTGTAATTTATATAATTTGCATCATTGCCAGTCATTATTATAATGACATAATCAAGGTTCTCATGGCTTTTGCGTCCAATTATGACACAGAATGGCTCTTGTGTAATACTATTAACAACAATTATGTCAACTGCATAATTACCCAAATGATAGAAAATGACCCAGGTGATGAAATCGGAGATAACAGATACCCTGCCTCCTAATAGCTTGTCTTAAGCCGAGATATTTACCATGTTCCTGATGCAGAACATATGTTTTCCACCCTGAGAGTTGTAACAAACATTTGGTGCGTTGTCTTTTCAGGAAGAACCAACAATTCTTTATACGTCAATCAGAGCCTTGGGGCCTCTTGTCTGTTGTTGTTGTTGTTATAGTTTTATTATCTTAGTCTCCTTGTGGTAACTTGTGTGGTTGACGTGTGTAGAACGGGATGTTCCAGTGAGAAAGATAACAAAATGTGTGGTATGAACCGCAATCAAACTATTGATCAATATGTATCTGTGCTCCTAAATTAAATAAGAATAAAACAGAAAGTTAGACGATGCCTACATCTTATGCAGTGGTGGGATTCAAAAATGTTTACTACTGGTTCTGTGGGCATGGTTTGGTGGGCGTGGCAGGGGAAGGATACTGTAAAATCTCCATTCCCTCCCCACTCCAGGGGGAAGGTTACTGCAAAATCCCCCTTCCCTCCCTACCCCGCTAACCTGCTTTCCAGCTCTGTTCTCCTGTGCAGGACAACAAAAGAAGACCCAGCTGATCAGCTGGGACTTAATGGGAGGCAGAGAATAGATGGGGGCAGGGCCAGTTGGAGGTGGTATTGGCTGGTTCTCCGAACTACTCACATTTTCCACTACCGGTTCTCCAAAACTGGTCAGAACCTGCTGAATACCACCTCTGAACCTGCTAGAGTTGGGCAGACACAATAGAGTTTTACTGGGAGATTCAGGAAAAATAATCAACTGTGAGACCGTGTTCTGTACATGTTTTGGAATCTTTCTACCTCCTCCTCTTTCTAGACACGAGATAGAGGGCATTTATACACAACTCTCCTGTGAAATTGCTTATTTGACAACGGCTTGAGTTCTTTGGTATGCCATTATCCTGGGTTGGTTAGCTTGAGTAGGAGTCAGAAGAATGCAGCTGCCAGAACTGTCAGTCACCCTGAAGTTTATGCTTTGCTCTTGTTTTACATGTGAAAAGGCTGGTTGGCTGCAGCCTTTTGTCTCAGTATGAGAAAGGAAGAGAAGTTGGGGAAGAACGGAGAGGTCTCTCTTGTAGGTAAGCATTCAGCTTGCCTGTTGGATTTTTTTTTTAATATGCAGATGTTCCCCTTTAGAATAAAAAGAATCTCTTGTCAGTAAAGACCAGAATATTTTCCAGGAAATTAGAAGCTAGGACAGTGTAACTCTAAGTGAATGGCATGGAAAGCTTTGCCTGTGTGGAAATTCAGGTCCCTGTGGTATTTTCAGTAAAAACAATCAGATTGGTAAATAACAGATAGAGTCAGAAGGGACCTTGCAGGTCATCTAGTCCAACCCTCTGCCCAAATGGGAGACCCTACACCATTTCTGACAAATGGCAATCCAATCTCTTCTTGAAAGTCTCAACTTCCTAGGGCAACTTCTGTTCCATTGGTTGATTGTTCTCACTGTCAGAATGTTTCTCCTTATTTCCAGGTTGAATCTCTCCTTGATCAGTTTCCATCCATTATTCCTTATCTGGCCTACAGGTACTTCTTCTCTGTGGCAGCCCCTCAAATTTTGGAAGACTGCTTTCATGTCTCTTCTGATCCTTCTCTTCATGGTGTTGGTGGACGAGATCAAGGGGTGCTAGTTGATATCATTTTGTGTTCCCCAAAAGCAAGCAGCTTCATACATTATAAATGTTCAGATATGTTGCATTTTGGATCACAAAGAAAACATTGTCTTTTTACTTCTTATTCGTGCACCATGCTGTACAGATTTAATTGGCCAATTTAATGCTCCTGTTACTAATCTGACAAGCTGTCATTAATATGAACTTTTATGACAATTTCTTCCTGGAGTAATAAAGAACAAAGACAGCTCTCTGAGCAATTTTCCCCCACTTACTGGCTGTGCTATGTTCTGCCCCTTAATTGCTAGCTGAATATAAGGCATCCATACAAAGTTTCTTTATTGGTTCATCAGGTATCCTCATATATAACTCACAGTTACGTCGAGATTCATCTCAATGTCCAAATCTTTGCACAGCTGAATTCATAGTGTAAAAGGATAGTGGTCTTTTCATTCCCATAATGATGGAGCAAGGGGTGAGGCACCAACACGCTGCTGGGGTTCAGGCAAGAGTGAAGGAACCTCCCCCAACCCACCAAGGGTCAATTCAGTGACCAATCAGGATTACAGATGTGTGACCACATGAAATGGACTACATTTCCCAGGAGGCCTTAACTACATTTACCATGATGCATTCCCTTAGGGGGACAGCTCTCAATTCCTAACTAACTATCCCAATTCCCAATTAACTATAAACTATCTAGACAGCACATGCTATGTTTTTCCAGATTCCTACAAAGCACCCCTTAGAATCATGCAAAGCTGGGAATGGACAGCTTTTGTGACTGAAGGACACATTTGGGATTTGGAGAGATTGTCTTCAGTCATAATTATTTAGCCTATCAAAGAGAAGTATTAGGGGGGAATAGGGTAAATAGATTCCAATATTTGAGGGGCTGTCACAGAGATGAGAGGATTGACTTATTCTCCAAAATACCTGAGAGCAGAACAAGAAATAATGGGTGGAAGATCATTAAAGAGAGAAGCAACCTGGAACTAAAGAGAAATTTCCTGACGGTGAGAAAAAATTATCAGTAGAATAGCTTACTCCCTGGAGTCCTGGGTGCTCCATCACTGGAGGTATTCAAAAATAGACTGGAGAACCATTTGACCAGGATTGTATAAGTCTCCTGCCCTGAGCAGGGGGGTGGACTAGAAGACCTCCAAGAGCCCTTTTAAGTCTTTAGGTAAGACATCTTGCTACACTGCTTGCTTTCTTGCTTTCTATTTTCTTTCTCAGTTGAGAAAGTCCAGAAATATTTCACAAGAAGAGTTCTCCACTCCTCTACTCGTTGCAGAATACCTTATGCCACCAGACTCGAAATTCTGGACCTAAAAAACCTAGAACTTTTTGAAGAAAGAGTAATGAGAGAGCTTAGTGTTATCTTCTGGAAGGCATTATGGTTTTTCTATCTTCAGTTGAAGGGCGTAAAATAGCAACTTGAATGAACAAAGATGACCCAAGAAATCTTTCCTAGAATGCTGATGAGCTGCTAAGTTGCTACATTAATGTTGGCCCAAATATGTATTTGACACAAAATCAACACTTCTAGATTAAAATGTTGTGATAGAAGAAGGAGTAACACAAAGGAAAACAACTTGGCAACTAACCTAAGCTCCAAAACATCCCCAGAAGGAATTCGAAAGTACTGTGGGAAGAAGGTAGCAAAAATAAGAGTATTTTTAGAGAGTAAGGAAATGTTCAGGAAAGGGGATCCCAGGTTTTTAATTTAATTAATTCATCAGCATTTAATTTAAAGGAAAATGTTTTTTTGGGGGAGAATTTGTTAAAAAGAAAATCTTTAGTTAAGCATTTCAGGATATTCTCCTACAAATAGGATAGATGTATGTTTTGTAGATTGTGCCAAATGTCTTCCAAATGGTTTTCATTTGCTTGCCGTATGCAAAGCGAAAACTTACATCTGCTGGTAGTTTCCATTTAAGGAAGGAGATGAAATCTGTATGTCTTAATCCAGGGGTCCCCAAACTTGGCAACTTTAAGGCTTGTGGACTTCAATTCCCAGCTATGCTGGCTGGAGAATTCTGGGAGTTGAAGTCCACAAATCTTAAAATTGCCAAGTTTGGAGACTTGTCTTAATCCAAAATCAGCCTTCTTTTCTGAGGATCGGCTAAAATCAGGAAGCTGTACATATTCTTCTCAACTCGGCAGAATCTCAGGACTGGTTGCAAAAAAGTAAAATCGATAAGATACATTAATTGGTAGGAAAAGATGCCGTTAGGTTGTGAGCGTGTGCAAAACATTTAAAACCTTTTCAAGCACAATGTTTTGGGCAGCGTCCCATTGTGCACGTGAAACTACTCAGAATAGTTCCATAAAATTTCACATTCAAAATAGCTCGGCTTTTTATTGTTTGGTCTGCCCCTTTTATGGCGCCGTTGCCCTTAGAAACGCATTTTAACGCTGGCTTTTTAAATGCTTGCGTTGGGCAGGAGACATCTGCCTTGCTGACCTAGCAGTGAGTGAAATCACAACAGCTGTATTTAAAATAGTGTAACAAATTGCACTTTCACCCAACGCTCTTGAACATTGTGTCCCGAATGGCTACTTAATCATGGTTAAAATTAACTCATTCTCAAAAGGGTGAGGAAGAGATGCATTCTGTGAAATGCTCAGTGAAGAACAACGAGGAGAGTAACACGCCACCGAACCTGCATTTTGGGTAGTCCGTGACTTACAAACACAATTTGTACCGGAATTTCAGTCGCAAAGCCATCGTTGTTGAAGTCAGTCATCACGTGGGTGGACCCAATTTTATGACCATTTTTACCATGGTTAAATACCATACCATAGAATAGGTGGTACCTGGCTGAATAGTAGTAACTGCCAGAAGGTGGACAGTCACTTAAATATGAGTCAGCTGTGTGTGGCAGCAGCCAAAGAAGCCGATACAGTTTTAGGCCGCATAAACAGAGGCATAGAATCAAGATCACATGAAGTGTTGATACCACTTTATAATGCCTTGGTAAGGCCACACTTGGAATAACTGCAAAATGTAAAAAAAGATGTGGAGACTCTAGAAAGAGGGCCGAGAAGAGGAGCAAAAACAATTAGGGGTCTGTAAGCTAAAACATACCAAGAACGGTTGCAGGAATTGGGTATGTCTAGTTTAATGAAAAGAAGGACTAGGGGAGGCATGAGAGCAGGGTTCCAATATCTCAGAGGTTGCCACAAAGAAGAGGGAATCAAAGCACCTGAAGCAGTGGTGGGATTCAAACATTTTTTTATTACTGATTTGTGGGCGTGGCTTGGTGGGCGTGGCAGGGAAAGGATACTGCAAAATCTCCATTCCTTCCCTACCCCACTAACCTGCTTTCCAGCTCCGTTCTCCTGTGCAGGGCAACCAAAGGAGACCCAGCCGATCATCTGGGACTCAATGGGAGGCAGAGAATAGATGGGGGCGGGGCCAGTCAGAGGTGGGATTTGCTGGGTCTCCGAACTACTCAAAATTTCTGCTACCGGTTCTCCAGAACTGGTCAGAACCTGCTGAATGCCACCTCTGTCCTGAAGGCAGGTCAAGAAGCAGTAGATGGAAACTAATCAAAAGCAACCTAGAAGTAAAGAGAAATTTCCTGACTGTTAGAACAATTAATTGAGGAAGGACTTGTCTCCAGAAATGGTGGGTGCTCCAATACTGGAAGTTTTTAGAGCTTGGACAACGATTTGTCTGAAATGGTATAGGGTTTATAGTTTATAGCAGGGGGTTGGACTAGAGCAATGGTGTCAAACTGGCAGCCTGCGGGCCAGATGCGTCATATGCAGGCCACGCCCACGCCCGTTTAGCGAAGGGGAGAAAAGTCGCGATATGTCACGTGATGCTGCCTTGACAACGCAAGTTTGATACCCCTGGACTAGAAGATCTCCAAGGTCCCTTCCAACTCTGTTATTCTGGTTGTAAAGCGAATCACCTGGTCGTTGACTGAAGCATGCAGTTTTACATACCTGGTGTCCTTCAGTTGTGCCATCAAGGTAGCATGGTCAGCGCTGAAATCTCACCGAATGAGAGGCATCAGACTGGAGAAAGTCCGAGATGGACATCGAAGGCTTTTGTCTCAAGTTATTTCCCTTGAAATGGTGATGGGATCTGTGGTTGGTTGTCCACTCACCCGAATCATAGACCCCCTTGCCCCCGGGCAATGAGTTTGTCATGCCCCAGTTGGAATCTGATTCTGAGGGAGAGGTGGAACAGCTGACAGGGAGTGGGAATGTGGCTCCATGGCTGTGGAGGAAACTGGGGAAGGGCACAGCCGGCTGGGCATTCAGGCCTACCCCCTCTTCATCCAAGACCACGCAGGGAGGAATGGATAAGAGAGCAATGTGGTTTATGGGGGAGGAAAGGGCCTTGATCCCCTTCATGGGCTGCAACTGGGAAGATTGTTTAAAAGGGCACATGACAAAGTTGCTGGAAGCAAAATGTGAAATTATTCTGGTTGGTCAAGTCTTTATCTGAGTTGTGGCCTCCTCCCAAGTGTGTGTATTTTGTTATCTTTTGACTTCTTCAACCCCTTATCCTGCCCTGTCTCGTTAATTGCTGCAGTGTGCTTTGTGATGGTTTTTCTTTATAATTTATATGTACTTCGAGTTTGGATGGAATTTCTTTCTTTTAAAAACTGTTCTTGGGAGAGTTTTTTTTTTCTCCAGCCGATGATAATTGGACATTGGAGGCCAAGTTAGAGGAATGAAAGGGACTTTACCTATTTTTGTGACTTGGTTGCTTTTGTGCCACGCCCCAGGTCATTACCGAGTTGGTGAGCTTGTCGGCAGGGGTGAACTTCAAAAATTTTAGCAAAGGGTTTTCTGCCCAGTTGCTGGGTGGGCGTGGCCATGGTCGGTGTGGCCTAGTCGGCCTCCTGCACTCCCGGGCTCCGGAGGCTTTCTGGAAGCTGGAAACGGGCCCATTTCCAGCCTTCCCGAACTTCCAGGTGGCCCGTTTTTTGCCCGTCCCGAGTCTCCGTGCTCACCCTACATTTACCTGCATCCAGAATGGGCCATGTGGGGACTCCTGGGAGGGGTGGGGTGGGCGGGGCCAGCCAGGAGTGGGATTTGGGGTTTTTTCCAACTGCCCAGAATCTTAGCTAGGGGCTCTCCCGAACCCCTGCCAACCCCCAGTAACCAACCCCTGGATGTCGGCCTGTTATATCGTCCAGCTAAAGCTCTCTTCCATTCCAGTCCCTGCCTTCCCTGCAGACCTCAAATATTTAATATCAATGTTTCCTGCCCCCCCCTCCCCTTGCAAATAAACCGATCAGTATGCAGGATGTTTGTTCCTTGCTGAATCATAGGCTGCTATTAAGATAAACGGATCTGCGATGACAGTTCTGAGTGGAATACCAATCTAGCTCCGGCATTTTTGGCATTTCTGATGAATCCCTTTTGAAAGAAGGTGCTGTCCCAAGGAGACAGAGAGAGAGAGAGAGAAAAGACGTATTCGTTGGACCGTTTCTGCACAGGTGGGAGAGAATTGATCTAGTTGAGAGCAGGGCGCATTGAAAAGCGTTGAGCATTAATGGGAATGGGGTTAAGTTGAGCCTTTGCCGTAATTTATTAATCCAATTCTTTTAAATCATACTGGACAAATCTGTCTTTAAGAATCTCGGACTTTTTGTTTTTGGCTCATATCAGTATTATCATGTGAATGGAGATAATTAACGTTTATTTTGTACAGCATGTGTTTTTATCAAAGATTTGATTTAGCTTTTATTGTCAAATGCCAAGCTGGCATTATGGTTCTCTCTTTTTCTCTGTCTATCTCTTTCTTCCTTTTTCAATTTTTGCATTTGATGATAAAACGCTCCCTCTAACTGCACGATAAAGGTTAAGGAACAGACACCTATATCTGGCATTCCTTAAAATTGTATTTTTAAAACCTCTTTTACAAATATTGAGTATCTGGGTTTCTTTTTTGACATTCCTGAAGAGTGGAGAGGTGTTGGCTGGGAATTGCTAATTCATGGAATGCTGATAATGTAATTAATAATGTAATTTTTTTAAAAAAATGGTGTTGTAATGTTCTTGTATGTTTCAAAAAAATCATTCGTAAGAACAACTACATTGGGCCAGACATATTGTACAGATAGCCTAGCATTCTGATACCTGGAATTTTCTTTAATTATTTATTTCTTTGAGGTTACCTGACTCCAAAATGTTGCTCCTCAGCTAATACATTTTTAACAACTCGTAATCTAAAAAAGGAAAACATTAAGAAACACCATTCACCTATTAATTTTCCAATATTATTCTCCAGAAAATAGCATTCAATTCTTTGCTTCCAAGCTACCATCTCTCCTAAGCGTTTGAAGGATTGCAGTTGGAATAAAATATAAATGTTGCATTCAAACCAATTGGATGGTTTAATTTGGATCTTTTGTGACTTATTATTTTCATTGCAATGCTTACAAATATCATTAGGACCTAAACTCAGCAATATCATGGATTTGGAGGGGGGAAAATAGAAGCATAGAATGATATTAATATAGGGTATCTTGATTTAACGGATGGATGAGGAAAGAGGTGCCCATAAGATACAAATCATGTCCATTAAAAAGCACATGAAAGTTGGCATATTAGTAAAATGATCTTTTTTCCATTTGTATCAGATGTCTGCCGAATAGAAAGCAGGTAAATCTCATATTTGCTACATGCTAATCCTTCTTTGCATCAGTGTTGGCTCCTAAAGAAGGACCCGTGGCTTTCTTGGAAAGATTTTGGAAGTGGTTTCCCACTGTCTCCTTCCTAGGGGTGAGAGAGAGGGACTGGCCCAAGATCACCCAGATGGCTTTGTGTCTAAGGCAGAACTAGAACTCACTGTCTCCTGGTTCCTATCCAAATGCCTTAATACCAACATTGAACTGACTGTCTAATCTTAGCAGCTTTATAGAGTTATAGATTTAGCATTTTTTCTCTATGCATTCTACATTCAGCTGAATGGTGATTAATGTATATTGGCTCAAGCAAACACTGAAGTTTAGAAGAATTGCATTTGTAACAGTTCAGATTGCATTGACATTTAGAGCAGAGGTGGTATTCAGTAGGTTCTGACTGATTCTAGAGAACCGGTAATGAAAATTTTGAGTATTTTGGAGAACTGGTAAATATCACCTCTGACTGGCCCCGCCCCCATCTATTATCCGCCTCCTGAGTCCCAGCTGATTGGCTGGGTCTTCTTTTGTTGCTCTGCACAGGAGAACAGAGCTGGAAAGCAGGTTAATGGGGTGGGAAGGGAATGGGATTTTGCAGTGACCTTCCCCTGCCACATCCACCAAGCCACGCCGACCAAGCCACACCACGCCCACCAAACCACGCCCACAGAACCGGTAATTAAAAAATTGAATCCCACCACTGATTTAGAGGGAAGGACATCTTAAAAATGAACCACTGGGACAACTTCCTGTTTTCCATCTCAATTTTTTTTAAAAGGGGGGGGGGCGTGTTCATTCACCTCTGAAAAAGTGGACCATTCCAGCCTCCTTTTTTCATGGGTGGACAATGTGCATCCAAGATACTTTCCTTAGCAGCCATTCCGTAAATAAGGGAAGTCTCCCATGGAAACCATTTTGGGAATGAGCTCACCGCAATCTATCAAAAGCTCAGCTATGCCAGGAGACCATCGCTCCATTTGCCTACCAACTTAAGCTGATGCTTTATGTTCTGTGTTACAGAAATGGCCACGGACATACCAGGGTCAGTGACGTTACCAGTGGCACCCATGGCTACTGGTCAAGTGAGAATGGCAGGATCTGTGCCTGCCAGAGGGGGAAAGAGGCGTTCTGGGTAAGTAAGCATCGCTTTTTCAAAAAAAGGTTGAATGGACGGACAAGATATTTTCAAGATGGAGTCTCTTCTTCTTCTTCTTCTTCTTCTCGTCCTCATCCTCCCCCTTTTTTGTTGTCGTCTTCTTCTTCTTCTTCTTCTTCTTCTTCTTCTTCTTCTTCTTCTTCTTCTTCTTCTTCTTCTTCTTCTTCTTCTTCTTCTTCTTCTTCCCCTTGTCCTCCTCCTTCTTTCTCTTCCTCTTCCCCTTGCCCTCCTCCTCCTCTTCCTCCTCCTCCTTTCTCTTCCTCTTCCTCTTCCCCTTGTCCTCCTCTTCTTCCTCCTCCTTTTTCTCCTCCTCCTTCTCCTTCTTTCTCTTCCTCTTCCCCTTGCCCTCCTCCTCCTCTTCCTCCTCCTTTCTCTTCCTCTTCTTCCTCCTCCTTTTTCTCCTCCTCCTCCTCCTTCTTTCTCTTCCTCTTCCCCTTGTCCTCCTCTTCTTCCTCCTCCTTTTTCTCCTCCTCCTTCTCCTTCTTTCTCTTCCTCTTCCCCTTGCCCTCCTCCTCCTCTTCCTCCTCCTCCTTTCTCTTCCTCTTCTTCCTCCTCCTTTTTCTCCTCCTCCTCCTCCTTCTTTCTCTTCCTCTTCCCCTTGCCCTCCTCTTCCTCCTCCTCCTTTCTCTTCCTATCCAGTTTGCCCTCCTCCTCCTCCTCTTCTGCTTCTACTTCCCCTCCTCCTTCCCCTCCTCCTCCTCCCTTCCTTCCCTCTCTGTCTCATGTAAGCACACACATGGCTGTTACCCCTAAACACAGATACATGCTAAATGGCAGCAAGTTTTGGACAAACAACATTTCATTTAGGATGGAGAATGAATGAAAGGAAAGGGATTTAAGAGGGAAGGATTGTTCTTCTTTTGCATTAGTACGCAGGCCTTCTTTTTGAAGGTCGCTCTCTGATGGATTTTCTAACACTTGGAGGGAAAAGAAGGGGTGATATTGTGAGATGGATAAATCATGCACCAATAAAGGTTGGAAATGCCAGGACAATGAAGGAAGGTTTTATCCTAGGTGGTGGATACACACACACACATACACACACACACGACTGGAAAGAAATAGGCCAACCTATTCCGAAATTTCTGAAAATAAGTTATGAAGTAAAACCGTAAATATTATGATCCCAAAGAAGATAAATGAATGGTATCATAATTTATTAAGAGGGATGCTGACAATGGCCAGAATCAAGATTGGAAAAGGAAAAAAAATCTGCTGCAAAGCTTTCATCTTCTCTAAAATGATTTTCAGCCACTAAGTGCAAAAAGGTTTTCTACTCCTGACTTAATAGTTTCCACCTTGTGTTTTTGACTGAAAGCTAAAGTTAGATGTAGTCATATTTCTTGATGTATGGATTTTTTTTTCTTTTTCTCTTGTGTCAAATAAATAACACGAGGTGAAATTTCATGGTGGAAGGAACAGTCTTTTGTGAAGGACTGCAAACCAACCAAACATCCATCTGAATGAAATGCTGTGAACGGTAAATGATTTGGGGATATTTGTAAAAGATGGAAGGCTTAACCTTGGTTTGATTTCAAATTTATATACTGATCTGCAGAGGAGTTAAATTCAGAGGGAAAAAGATGAGCGGCTTAATGACCTTAGAGGAAAGGAAAAGGAAAATGCAAAAATCTATATTTTTGTAAGATCTTGTCTTAAAATGCCGTTTGAGTATTTACAAAACAGTTGATAGCTTTGGAACTCCCTGAACCATTTAATCAAGCAAGATGTTTGCAAAATCGAGGAAAAAAAATGCATCCCCACGTATTTCTACCCTTTGTGGAAGATGCAGATCCATCAGGAAGTGGACAGTAAATGGACAGTGAATCCTATTTATTTTATTAGCTAGCCAAGTGACCACTAGAGGTCACTGTTTCCCTACCAATCAAGGACCATCAAAACATCAACAAATTAAGAAGAGCTGAAAGAACAGCTTAATTTCGATGAAAATGAGAGTCATTCTCCCTGCAGCTGTTACTCAGAAATATATGATGATGGAATTAGGTAGGGAAAAGATTTGGAATGTGAATTATAAAATAACAAAATCAGCAGCATATAAGGAAAACCAACATAAAATATTCTATCGTTGGCATTTGGCACCTTCAAGACTGGCTAAGATTTACCCAAACTTAAAACCAAATTGTTGGACAACAACAAGGTACCTTCTTTTATTATTTTCACCCCAAAGCGAAAAAATACTGGAAAATGATTCAAATGGTTAGAAGAGTTAACTAAAAACAAAATTGATTTTGTCCCGGAATTATTCCTTTTAGGAATAATTTAAAAAAAACTATAATAGAAAGATAAAATATCTTATATTACATATATTAACAGCAGCAAGAATTTCACATGCTCAGTACCGGAAGGAAAACTCTATACCACCTGAAAGCGGTATAATAAAAAAATTTTTAGAGTGTGTGGAAATGGTTAAATTAACTATGGAATTAAAAGGGAAAACAGACACAAAATACAATGCAGTATGGGAAACATAGTTTATTTGGATAGATAATAGATATAAAAATAGAAAATGTAAATAATGTATATAATAAATAATGGGGTATGAAAATATTATGCATTGTAAGTTTTGATAGGACACATAAATGTATATATAATGTCACAGCGCTGTTTAATAACTGTTGGTATTACGTATAAATGGAAAAAATTCAATAAACATTATTTAAAAAAAGGAATAAGGTAGAAAAAGGTGGTCATAATTTAACCAAAATTAAAATTTTAATTGAGAAATAGCACTGCCTGACTTTTCCCTTACTTAAAAGTAAGGTAGGTACCTAAAGGTAGGTTTGAGATGGTGATTTTGGGAGAGAGATATATAGTGGTCCAGGCAAAGCACATATTTTTGAGTCAAATCTTCAAACAATCTTGTCAGACTTCAGAACTTAAAGAAAGTGACAAAAATAGGGCAATATTAGGAGGGTAGCAATGGTGGTGATGGAGGAGTTTTGTTTGCAAAGAAAATTAAGATGAGAACTGGAAGACATAGGGTTTTTGGCCAGGTGACCAGAAAAGCAACGGGTGAAGAAATTGGGCAGGCTTTTGAAGATCATCTGGCTGTAACACATACAAAGCAAGAACAGTCAAATAACAGCATAACTTTACCAGAACAGAAACATTTGACTTCTGGCTTGCTTTTAATGATCAGAGGGATGGAAAGGAAACCAATGGAAGTTCAAATTGCCCAACAATTCTGCTTTTGAGTAGTGCTAAGGAAAAAAGAATCCATAGCAAATGAGAGGGGACATTAAGGAGAGATAATGGTTTTATGGATGTCAGGGCCCAGTTTCCCTCATCCCCGCAATTGACGAGGCAGGCTGGGCCTGATGGGATTTGGAGTCCAGAATATTTGGAGAGTTGCAGACACTCCAGTTTGGCTGTTTTAGCTTTGCTGCCAAGAGAGAAGGGACAGGACTGTTCATAAACTCTTAACAAAAAGGAAAAAACTAAAACAAGCATCGCTAATGAGCAGAGGAAAAACCAGAAAGGGAGGCACCGTGAGAAATAATGCATAATTAACCTTTTCTTTCTTTAATCCATGCAGACTCTTCCAGCTATGGAGATATAATTGTAATAATGTTCTTTTTCCTCTCCCCCAGAATGGACTTCGATGATGAAGATGGTGAAGGACCCAGCAAATTTTCAAGGTGAGTTTTTAAAAACAGGCTCCATTGAGGAATACAAATGAATGAGGGGACACACCTTGCACATTTAATAATGCTATTTGCCACAAGGAAACTCATGTGATCTCAACAGATACGCATTAATTTGCAAGTGATTAATATCAAAGAGCATGGAACAAAATGTAAAAAAGTTCAAGAGCACCCTTTACAATTCTGACAAGCTAAACATTTGGGGAGTGTGTCTGTGTGAGCACATTGTGCATGTACACACACTTATACACACCTGTGTATGTGCTGCTTTATTAACCAGAGGCATTTTTTTTAGCTGATCAGCCCATTGCATTGATTAGGATTTGAAGAAGAGACATCAGGGAATTTCAGAAGACACTAATAACAAACTACTTGGGGTTTTGGGCTGAAGCAATGTACAACAATGTTTCTGTGAAGTTACTGGTAGTTGTGCTGGGCATGAGGGATCTTTAGTGCTTTCTGAGCTTGCTTGTTTTCTTACAGAGGTTTCATGAGGTAGGTTGTTATGATATGTACAGAATAACCCTTGAGTAACAAGGATATGCACATGGAAACGTTTATGAGAGTAATTATGAATAATTATTCAACCATGCTGAATAACTAAATTGAGTTAAAGTTACTTTAAGAAATAGCACAGTCCAATAAATGATCCAGGTCATATATGTCATATATGTATATACAGTCCAAAGAATATCCAATTACAAAGTCTTCTTACCGGTTGCCTTTGTCATTTACAGTAAATAAAGATATCAAAGTATAAGCACAGCATAAATACAACCGAGAACCTTAGATAGCAACAGAATGTCAGAGAGCACAAGCTATGATCTCTAGCTCCCTCTTATGGTAATTTGCAATATAATCAACCAATCAGAATATAGTATGAATCAATATGAGTGATTTTGTCTTAAAGCTACAGACATACATTGTTGGTTTATATATTGCCAACCCAACTAATTGGTGTACAGATTCCTAACATTCTCCCCTTTGGGTAGGTCAATATATAATATGTTACATCTTTAAACCATAATTCTCACAACAGTCTTTATGCTTAATTGCACCTTGAGCTTTCATGAAATGATCTGCAATATTATGTTCAGTCATGCAGTATTCTAACTGAATTAATTTATTTGGAACACACTGTCTAACGTTCAAATATCTCAAATCAGTATGTTTAGACCTTGTTTTAACAGCTAAAGTAGTAGCCATACTAATTGCAGATTGATTGTCTTCATAAACAATAAACGGATCACGTACAGTAATTCCAATATCCTTCAACAATTGTTTATAATATAACATAGGTAATTCATCAGTGCTAGTCTATCTATCTATAGATGAACACTCATGATATTACCTTGTCTGGGTAATGAAACATTTGCAAGAAAAGCACCAAGCCCAGAGACCACCTCCTCTTCCCCTCCCTCCCTCCCTCCTCCTCCTCCCAAATTTCACTCCTTACTATCACTGATGATGTTACCTAGCTGGGTAATGAAACATCTGCAAGAAAACAGCCAAGCTCAGAGAGCACCAAGGACCCTTCAATACAATCCCGAGCTACAAATATTCTTCTTTATTGAGCTGGGCTTATCTACAATCCTATTCTTTTAATATTTCACTCTTAGAAAGAGAATTTGTACTCTCACCTGCAAAGCAGTAGAACTATCCAAATAGAATGGATTGAATACAAGAATCGTTTTTCCTCTGGGTGAGCGGAATCACAATCCTGCAGTGTATTCTTGGAAATGCACCAGGGCGACTACCGTCCTTCTGCCTTGACACCGTGACAAACTCCCTAGCCGTTGATTACTGCTGCTTTATTGTTCTGCCCTTGCACAATCTGGGCCAGGATCTCTGCTTGAAAAGAACGGCATGACAAAGCAGTATTTATACGCTTGGCGTTCCTCGGTCCCATCCGTTTGACATATTGTAGGTGCCATGCAAACAACCTCTCTGGGATTTCAAACTCATGGCTTTGCATTCCTCGTTCCTTGAATCCGAAGGCAGCTTTTAAAATAATTTTTGAAAGAGGAAGCTTTCACAGATAGTTTGCTCCACTAAATGAGATCCGAAGGCCGTTTCTCAGGATCGGTTTAGTAAAGTTCAGAGAGACAAGGGTTTGGCATAGATTGGAAGTCCCTTCTAACTCGTTCCTTCTGTGATTCTTTATACTAAAGCACAAAGAATCTTGTCCCAAAGGTGCTTTTTTTTCAGGAGGCAACTGGACTTTCATTTTTTTTTTATTTTTATTTTGAAGATGTTTCGCTTCTCATGCAAGAAGCTTCTTCAGCTCAGACAGGATGGTAGGGAATGGAAGGATTTATATTCCTTGCAGACAGCTGGCCATTTGCATCCCTTTTAGAGGGTCGTTGAGGCCACTTGGAGGTTTATTTGTGTCCTCAGGGTCACCTGAGTAGTGCAAACTTTTTCTTTTTTTCTTTGAAGATGTTTTGCTTGATGAGAAGCGAAATATCTTCAAAAACAAAACAAAACAAGGAAGTCCAGTTGCTTCCTGAAAGCACCTTTGGGACAACCATGACCTGGATGACTAAGAAATCTCTACAGCCATAAAGAGTCTTAGCTAAAACAATGCATACAACAAGTTTTCCATTTAGGATCCTTAATGACTGTCCAAAGTTTCAATGGCATTCAACAAAGTGAGACATGATCTGTTCTTTCCCTGATGACTATTGTAGCATCCCCAGGATCATATGATCAAAATTTGGGCATCTGGCATCTGGCATGTATTTACGATATTTGCACTGTCCTGGGGGGGGGGGGTGTCATTGATTATCATTTACAATCTTCCTAGCCAACTTCCCACAAGCCAACTCAATGGGGAAGCTGGATATGGAACCGCAAGATAGAATAGTCCAAAACACAGGATCGGCTCCTGAAATACTTTTTTTCTATTGATTGTTATCCCTTCACCTTGGAACCCTAGATTTTGATGTGTATTTGGTGCTTAGAGCTGTGGTGGCGCAGGGGTTAGAATGCAGTATTGCAGGCTAACTCTTCCCGGTGCCAGGAGTTCGATTCTGAACAGCTCAAGGTTGACTCAGCCTTCCATCCTTCCGAGGTCGGTAAAACAGGGACACAGATTGTTGGGACAACAGGCTGACTCTATAAACTGCTTAGAGTAGGCTGTAAAGTAGGCGTGCATAAGCGCACCAACGTGCCTACCGTCCCTGTCCTATTGTTTCTTTTATATTTTATTTTTCTTATATGTATCCATGTATTCATAACTATGTTTTACTTATACCTATTATCTTGCAAGCAATTGACAAATCAATCAATCAATCAATCAATCAATCACTGTGAAGCGATATATATAAGTCTAAGTGCTATTGCTTCTAGTTCTATTTATTTAACTGCAGTGATTTGCCTAACAACCATGGCTATAAAAATGTTGTAGAATTGGGTGCAACTCACTTAGCAACTACCTTGCTTAGCAACAGAAATTCTGGTCTTAACTGAGTCGTACGTTGAGGACCAGCTGTACTCAGCCTGCTGAGATGTCATGGGTGAACCTTAGTTTGTTGTTGTTGTTGTTGTTGTTGAAGCTGGTGTGCTCTCTGACTCCCAACCTTCTGGGTGGCTCGTGACAAACAGAGAAATTGCAATAAAATCAATAGAAGATTAAAAAAAGAGATAGCAATCGCAAGAGGCCAGATGGAATGAGAAAATGTCTCGCCCTCCCTCGCCAAAGGTCTGGGTGAAGAGACAGGTCTTCTTCATGTCTGAGCCAAGACAAATACGATCGTTGTTGTCTTTTTGGATTTTTCTCTCCTTTTCCGGGTATCTCTGCAAGCTTAAAGCGCTACAACTTTTAAACTCGCCACCATTCCCCATGTCCTCCAGAGACGGCAAAACTCCGATTAAAGCAAAGTTCATTCCAGTGAGAGGTTCCTACCCTTCTTTGTAATTCTAACTAGTTCATGAGCCATTTTAAGCCAGTGCATAATCTGTGGTCTTAGGGATATATGTGGCCCTCTAAAACCTTGGCTGTTGCCCCAAGAGTCTCAGTCTCTCTCTCTCTGTCTCTGTCTCTCTGTCTCTCTCTCTCTCTCTCCCTCCCTCCCTCTCTCTCTCCCTTCATCACAAGGGGGAAGCGAGGGAACATGTGGGAGGAGAGTGGTATACATTTGTAGTTCATTATTTTTTTTAAAAAAAAAAACTTGCAATTTTGTTTTGTTGTCCTTGCCCTACCCAGACTTTGGAATGCAGCCCATAGAATACTACTCAAAACCAAGCTTGTCTTTTGGCTTTGGAAAAAAAAAAAAAACTTTACGCATCTCTGGTTTAAATGAGCCGGAGGGCTCCAAGTTAAAATGTAAAAAAGCTGTTCTTAGTTTAAAATAGGAAGCAAGATCTTTTGGTGTCCTTGATGCTGTGTTAGAGGAGAGAACTTTTGAGGTCTAGAAGGCTGAAAGCCAGACAGAAAAGCCTGAGACAGACAGGTCCATTATTATAACTATGCAGTGTTCTCGACTGTCATTCTCACTGAGAAATTACCTCTTTCCTGTCTTTTTCTGAAGAGAGATAGAAAGTTTGCACCTCTGGACTGCCGTACTTAAATTTGGGGACTCAAAATTGGCAGCTGATGGTTTTCTGCTCTAATTATGGCTTTTTTTTTAGTATCTGCAATAAAAATAGCTGATCCAAAAACTGTATCCTTCAGCCTTTGCCTTCTGGCTTTCAAGTTTGAATAATAGTCTGGGTGAATCCAGACAGGGAAGAACAAACAAACCTTGAGGATTTAGCCATCTCAGGCAGAGACCATCTTAAGGCAAATTGCAGGAAGTCCTTCGACTTACAATAATTCATTTAGTGCCCGTTCACAGTTACAATGGCCACTGGCAAAAGTAACCATTTCTCATAGTTACGATCTTTCCAGCATCCCGATGATCATGGGATCGAAATTCAGATATGCTGGCCAACTGGCTCATACTTGCGATTGTGGCTGTGTCCCAAGTTCATGTAATCTGCTTTTGTGAGATTTTGCAGCAGAAATTCAAATCCAGAAAACACACAGATGACTGATTCAGCAGGATTCATTAACCTCTTTATATACGTAATAACATATTAAGTAAAGGTTACAATACCAATAGTAGATTCTTCCAACTGGTAGAAAGTTACAGGCAAAACACAAGCAGAGAAGAAAAATAGTTTCACTTTAGTTCAGCAGGCAAGCAAGTTCGTTTCGGTTCCTCTTTCAGAGCTGAGAGCACGGAGCTAAGACACGGCCAGACTCCTTCCAGCCTCAGCCCCCAATGCAGCTCCCATTGGCTGACCTTGTTAACCATGTTTCTGCCAGTTCATGAATATTCTGACAGCTTTTATGACCTTCTGACAAGCCAAGTCAATGGGGAAGTCAGATTCACTTAACAACTGGTTTACTAACTTATCGAAGGCAGTGATTCACTTCACAGCCGAGGCAAGAAAGGTTATAAAATGGGGCAAAATTCACTTAACAAATGTCTCACTTAACAATAGAAATTTTGGGCTCGATTGTGGTTGTAAGTTGAGGACTGCCCGCATAGGAAATTTGATGCTCTCCAGATGGTTTATATATCAGTTCTCCAACACCTTTGCTATAGGTCATGCTGTTTAAGTTGGTGGAAACCTGATGGCCACAGTCCTTGGAGGCTACTTCGTTGCCTAGCCCAACTGGCTGAGAATTATAAGGCATTTGGCCATACTTTCAATATGTTTTTCTCATCTTAACCCTTGTTATTTACCATGGTGTGGTAATGCTTTCCTTTTTTGTTTCCCCTCCACAGGTATGATGATCCAATCTCTCTTGATAAGGAAAAACTTTGCAAGGTAGGCGTTGGGGAAAAAGGGAAGGGATAATTCTAAAATAAACAAGAAAAAATCCATCCAGCCCTTTATAT
This sequence comes from Bungarus multicinctus, assembly GCA_023653725.1. Lineage (NCBI taxonomy): Eukaryota > Metazoa > Chordata > Lepidosauria > Squamata > Elapidae > Bungarus > Bungarus multicinctus. Next base: position 12,363,965 of record CM042843.1, read on the forward strand.
TTCAGGCTAAGGAGTTAGTTTTCTTTTCTTTTTTGTGTGTGGGGGGGTCAAAATAATGGCTGATCCAGAAAAGGAAGGTAGGTGACATAGGAGATACCATCCAGAAGGGACATTTTGGAAAAAGGGTGTAAAATCAAAGCAGAGTGTACTTGCTATAGAGGAAAGTAGATCCTTTGGAAGTGGATTACTATGAAATGAATAGAAAAGATGCTACATTCCAATAACTTATTGGAGTTGATTCAGGTGAAAATTAAATGCAGTTCAGGATTGGAGATACTCCTTCCTACTTATATAGAAATACTAGATTGAATTCAACATCATCTTCTTTTAATGATCCCATAATCCCTTGCAGGGTGGAGTCTGGGCAACTGAATGGAGCTGATTGTTTACTGGCCGGATGCTCTTCCTGTCGCCAATGCGGAGTTTTTTTTTTCCAGCAGATATATTCTCATTGTGCCCAGAGAGAGAAATATCTGCCTCTACCCAGGATGGAACTCACAGTCTCCTGATTGTGAGGCGAGAGCTCCACTTCTAGGCCACCGCACCACTGCTCTGTTGGAATTCACACGACCCATTGAATCTGATTGTTGAATTAACCCTTTTTGTGCTGAATCATAACTCAAACAAATTGATTTGAGTTGGTAGAAAACACTAAGCCGGAAAAAAAAACAACAACAACGAACCTTGCTTGTTGCCAGACCGTATTTGATAAGTGTTGCCTGGCTTACTAGTATGTTGTGTGAATGCAACCTTAAAATGATGGAGCTTGAATGTCATCATCTTTCTACAGCACAGCAGTTTTCTAGAGTTTCAAAAGAAATAACTTAATTTGCAAAGGTCAAGCTTTGCTGAAGAAGGTTGCTGTCATCTCCCTTTCTTTTAGAGAAGCAGATAGCAAGAATCTCTCTCAATCCAGTCTGGAAGAACTCGGTGTATAGTAGTGTCCTCTGTCTGTTGCAGTAAAAATAATTAAAAATGGATTGACTATTTGGGGAAAGACTAACTGAGCAGATGGGGATTGAGTTTTACACATCATCCTAAGCTATCACTTGGTTGGCAGTGATGTCTGACCCCCTGCCACTTAATAAAAACAGGGCCAGTCAGTAAATTAACTTAATTAAGTTTGAGTGAACAGGAACAGTTTAGTTAGTTGGGAGGAAACTATTGTAGTTGATGGTGCTTTCTCAAGAGGCAACTGGAGTTTCTGGCTTTTTCTTTGAAGAGGTTTCGCTTCTCTTGCAAGAAGCTTCTTCAGCTCTGATGTCTGTGGAGATTCTCAGTCATCCAGGTTATGGTTGTCTGAAAGGTGTTTTTTCAAGAGGCAGTTGGACTTTCTGGTTTTTCTTTTTAGAGCTGAAGAAACTTCTTGGATGAGAAGCAAAATGTCTTCAAAGAAAAACCAGAAAGTCCAGCTGCCTCTTGAAAAAAAAAAATATCTTTGGGATGCAACCATGATCTGGATGATTGGGAATCTCCATAGATATATTGTAGTTGATGTTGGGCAGGCTTGTTTGGGGAAGGAATTGTAGAACCCGAAGCTGCTATGGAGAAACTTGACCTTACTTGCTTAATATCTTGAAGCAGAAACATTGGAAAAAGACACAGTTGAGGTCTTCGTTGATCGATGGGTTTAAGTTTTGGGGAGAATCCGTCAAATGCCTTGGTAGAGCATCACTTGAAGGAGAGCTGAAGTTATCATAGTGTAGCTTCTTGTCTACTGGATTGGCTGCACCGGCCTCCCTGGCTCTTCTTAGAAGTAGCTCAGTGGGTTTATGGGAAGCCCATGCTATTTATTGACACGAGACGCAATATATCTGGATGGCTTTATGGACAGACTTCCTTGCCCTTGAGGTATTGCTGAACATTTGGATACAACGGGAGCAGGCAAGCGGTGCTGTGTGTCAAATAGGTCACGGAAAATGCATGGATGTTTCTCATGTGCATTCACACATTCAGGGAACACCCTCACTTTCTCTCATCCAGATATACCTGCACATACAGAACCGTTTTATAAACCATAAGCTTTATGTCAGGAATCTCCAGTCTTGGGAGTTGGTGAGTAATTTGGAATTTTAGGAGCATCTCATCGCTGCTATTACAAGATACTTGCCTTGGGGGAAGGTTGCTTTTCACTGCATCCTGCCATTTCCTAGAATATTCTTTCTGTCTCCATTTATTGTTTTCTATCTTTCTTCTTCTCCCCTGGATGTGCTTCTAAATACAGCCTGAGGCTATTTCCTAAAAAACGATGCTCCACGCTACCTTCCTGGGAAAATATCTATCTCGATAAAATAAAATCAAGTAGAGCATGGAGTTTAAGAAAGTTACTTTCAGGTGGCCTACTGGGTACCTGGGCCCTTGGTGAAAAGCAGGCAAGACTATTTAAAAATAGACAAGTTATCATTTTTTGTAGTAATCTGTTGCCTCATGCCAACATTTACTTTTTGGGTGCAGAACATTCCTCTGCTTCCTGCCCTGCTCTGACTCTCTGAACATGTCCAGATCACATTTGTTCATGTCCATTATCTTCCATGCTTCAGTGGAGGAAAACTTGGAAATGGGGAATTGGCTTTAGGCATGCAAATTCTCTGCCTCTTTTAGAAGACGGTTGTGTTGAGAGACAAAACAGATATAAGCAACCTAAATTTTAGGGGCTGTGTTGAGTGAAGCTAGAGGAGAAATGCAGAATATGCAACCAGCAGTAGAAATGAACTTGCCAAGAATTTCCCCTAGTCCAATCCCCTACCCCCTGTAAAAGTATCCAGATTTACTGCTATTGCGAGTATGCTTGGAAGTTTATATATAGTATGTATGAAGGTAGAATGGATAATCTTTACTTCGCTCATATATAAGTAAAACTGGAATGAAATGTAAATGAATTAATCCAAGCACCCATTTATGCAAATTGCAGAATTCTATTCATGGAGCAGAATCTGAGTTGCCTTGGCTGCTATTGTTACTATCGTTCTGGTTATATGTAACGTAGTGCTTGATAAATCACATACGATTTTGCTGAGAAACCGACTAAATAGTCCATTAAGTTTTGTTCAAAAAAAGTGGGAAATACTCCTGTTTTCCTTGTTCCCCAAGCTTTTCTTCCCATTTTGGAATTTTCCTACTGGCTTCCCTTCCTTGAGATGCCAATCGGTCATTCTGATGCAGTCTTTCCTATATATTTCAATGCATGCATGGAATTCCCCGGCTTGCCAAGACCTAGCTGTTTCATTTCAGTGAAGGAGGAAGATCTGCCTGGGCCACGAAATCGGAGTGTGGATCTGCTTCCTCCATTGCAACTTCAGGTTTTGTGGGCAGGGGGGTTCCATGTGTGTTCTTGTGCCTGTGAAAACCAGGGTTGTGTGCCCTAATTTTCTAAGCAAGGGAGAGGGGGGAAGCCTAGAAATGATCTTGGCTGGGATCTACGGTGCCTCTAGACAAGAAACAGAAAATATTGTGTCCTACCCAAATGGCATGACCGGGATTGGTGGCTGAAAATAGCAGGGATTTGGGAGAGCGGAAGATTGGTAGACTTGATATCTTCAGAGAAAAACCTTCCTCTTTTGGCCCCCATAAGTCCCTCTTGATGGACATTAGACACCCACTGTCCAAAGTGGAAGTTGATATTGAAAGTCCATGTTCTTTGCAATGGAATAGGTGAGAGTGACTGGGATAGTGTAAATATTGGTTGAGAGAAAGGTTGGCCCACCATTGGGCTGTAGATAAAAATGACCAATCCTTTCTTTTTAATTGCTTTATCATTGCTTTAATTTTCCTTACCTTGTTTATCTCTCAAGAAGGAGCTGAGGAACAAGGCCACTTCACCCAACTTTTCTGTTTCTCCCTACTATCCGCTAGGCCAGGGATCTCCAACCTTGGCAACTTTAAGACTTGTGGACTTCAACTCCCAGAATCCCTCAGCCAGTAAAGCAAAGGGAGTTGGAGTCCTCCAGCAAAGCTGGCTAGGGAATTCTGGGAGTTGAAGTCTATAAGTCTTAAAGTTGCCAAGGTTGGAGACCCCTGGCCTAGGCTACTACCTCTAGCCATAAACCAACATCCCTGTGGACTGATATCCATTTACTTGTAAGTGTAGATTGGGAAACAAGAACTGTTGGGTTTATAACTGGCTACAGGTAGTCCTTGACTTACAATAGTTTCATTCAGTGACTGTTCCAAGTTACAACGGCACTGAAAAAAAGCATCTCGTGACCGTTTGTCACACTTACGACCTTCGTGGCATCCCCATGATCGCAGGATCAAAATTCAGGTGCTTAACCATTGACTCCTACTTATGACCATCCCAAAGTCACCTGATCCCCTTTTGCAACCTTTCTGACAAGCAGAGTCAATGGGGAAGCCAGATTCATTCCTCAACTCACTTATCAACTGCAGTGATTCACTTAAGACCTGCGTCAAGAAAGTTCATAAAATGGGGCAAGGCTCAGTTAACAGATGTCTCGCTGAACAACAGTCATTTTGGGGTCAATTGTGGTTGTAGGTCAAGGACTACCTGTATATTCCCAGCTAAGCGTATCTAGTCTGCTAATTTCTTTAACCCTATAAATGTGAATAAGAGCCACCTACAATGTCTCTCTCTCTCAAAGAGCCGTGATGGCCCAGTGGTCAGAGTGCAGTACTGCAGGCTATTTCTGCTGACTGCTGGCTACTAGCAGTTTGGCAGTTCAGTTCTCACCGGCTCAAGGTTGACTCAGCCTTCCATCCTTCCGAGGTGGGTAAAATGAGGACTCAGATTGTTGGGGGTGAGAGCTGACTCTGTAAGCCACTTAGAGAGGGCTGTAAAGGACTGTGAAGTGGCATATAAGTCTAAGTGCTATTGCTAAGTGGGAAGGAAGGAAGGAAGGAAGGAAGGAAGGAAGGAAGGAAGGAAGGAAGGAAGGAAGGAAGGACTGTGGTAGTGCAGTGATTACAATGTAGCATTGCACGCTGACTCTGCCGACTGCCAGCAGTTCAATCCTGAATGGCTCAAGATTGACTCAGCCTTTCATCCTTCCAAGGTGGGTAAAATGAGGACCCAGATTGTTTGTGGGACAATGTGGTGACTCTGTAAGCCACTTAAAGAGGGCTGTAAAGGACTATAAAGCGGTATATAAGTCTAAGTGCTATTGCTAAGTGGAAAGTAAGTAAGTAAGGGAAGGAAGGAAGGAAGGAAGGAAGGGCTATGGTGGTGTAGTGGTCACAATGCAGTATTGCACGCTGACTCTGCTGACTGCCAGCAGTTCAATCCTGAATAGCTCAAGATTGACTCAGCCTTCCATCCTTCCGAGGTGGGTAGAATGAGGACCCAGATTGTTTGGGGCGGCAATGTGGTGACTCTGTAAGCCGCTTAGAGAGGGGGCTGTAAAAGCACTGTGAAGCAGCATATAAATCTAAGGGCTAAGTGTTATTGCTCTTCCCTGGTCCTTGCATTTCAAGTCTTTGGGATGCCCGGGCGTAGTGCCTCCCCTTTGAGCCCACCTGGATCTGCTATGCCAATTTCCAAGCACTGCATCTTTTACCGACAGCATCTCGCTTTCTCTCTCGGTTTGCTCCTTCTTATGTGTGCTTAGGGAGAACCATAGTGAGATCGAGAGACGCAGGAGGAACAAGATGACCCAGTACATCACCGAGCTCTCTGACATGGTGCCCACCTGCAGCGCCTTGGCGCGCAAACCCGACAAGCTGACCATCCTACGCATGGCAGTGTCTCACATGAAGTCCATGAGGGGCACTGGGAACAAATCTACCGATGGAGCATATAAGCCTTCTTTCCTAACCGAGCAGGTGGGTGGCTTCGTACGAGGCTGTAGAGAAACGTGAGGGTCTCGCAGGGGTTGGAGGAACAGGACGTGTTACAGGGAGGCTGGATCGCCGCTCGTCCCGCGGTGGAACTGTCTTCCCTCTAGCTTTAGATCGTTCTCCTTCCGTTGGAATGGCAGGGATTTCTTCCGAGGGAGAATAGCATTTTTTTGGAAGAGGATGCTGGGCTTTGGGGTTTTATTTCTTTCTTGCATACAAGGTGGCTGAAAGGATGAGGAGCAAATGTCCTGTCTTTCCTAGTGGTGTCTACTTTCTGGAAGTGAGCATTCATCTCAGGTAAAACCAAATGAAAGACAGCAGTGCTGTTGCTGGAAACATAGGTCGGGACTATGCCTGCAGTACCAGTGGTAGAAACAGAATCTCACACGTCTGTACGTGATTCCTCCTCCCTCGTTTTGGCTGCTAATGAACTTGTCTGAGAGGTTTTCTCAAGTTGCTCTCTTGGAATGGGCTTCAGCAGGGGTGGGATTCAAATTTTTTAACAACCGGTTCTGTGGGCGTGGCTTAGTTGGTGGGCATGGCTTGGTGGTCATGTGACTGGCTGAGCGTGGTCAACTCAACATCACTCACGTTGAGGCACGCATCTCCTCGCCTGGCCTCTCATGACTGTGGGGATGCTGCAACAGTCGTAAGTGTGAAAAATGGTCATAAGTCTCTTTTTTCAGTGCCATTGTAACTTTGAATGGTCACTCCACACAAGCAAAATACAAGCAAAGGAAGGAAAAATAATCCAGAGACTTTCCAGAGACAGGAAGTCTAGTCCTGCCAAGAATGTAATAAGGGTTAACGGAGAGGCAGTTTCTGTAAGCAACACCAGAATGTTTCCTTCCTGCCTTCCTTACAGGATTAGGCCAGGAATTTCTTCTAACAACCGGTTCTCTGAACTGCTTAGAACGTTAACAACCGGTTCTAGCGAATAGGTGCGAACCTGTAGAATCCCACCCCTGGGCTTAAGCCCCGTTTATCTAATTGTTGCCTTGGGAGCAGCTCTTCCTCCTTCCTTTTTTGCCTTCTTCTTTGATTCCCACCCTTCCATTCATTCCCAAGGAAGAGTTCACCATCGGATTGAGAGACAAGGCAGTCATGGGGGCTGCAGAAACCTCCATTATGTTTCTGAAGACCTCCCATCTAGCCAGGTTCTTCCCTGCTTGTTATCAGCCCATTTAAAGGTGGGCGGTGGGTTAAAAAGAACTTTCTTTGCTCATAGTGTCCTAGAAAACTTCCACTGTCCACTTCACAATTGTCCAGCTCATAACAACCCAAACCTGTAGCTGCTTTCTGAGATGCTCTCAAGTCTTTGTCCTTAAGTTGAACCTTCGGTTGCTCTGGATGAAGCTATAATGATGAGGGGTCTTCAAACGTGACGGCTTTAAGACTTGTGAACTTCAACTCCCAGAATTCCACCTCCAGTCATGTTAGCTCAGGAATTCTGGGAGTTGAAGTCCACAAGGTCTTAAACTTGCCAAGTTTGAAGACCCTTGCTATAATGAATGTGTTCTCAGGCTACCTGAACCCAAGGAGATGTAAATCTCACTCCTACAACCACACATGGCTGCACTTGATTGCTAAGCACGAACTCAGTTGAAATCTGATATAATGTGGCTACATCTGTGTCCTGAGAAATATCATTCATGCTTTTCACTGATACTTACTTTCTTTTTATCTCTCTCTCTATATAAAATGAAATACCACTCATCATCACAAAATCTCCAGAATCATCAAGCCTACAAACTTGAAATTTGGCATGTATGTTCCTCTTGGCTTCTAGGTGCTGATTAAGAAAGAATTTTTCAAAATGACCATCAGAGCATTAGTATTTTGTATATTATTATTAACATGCTCTGATGTTCCCCACCTGAAAAGAAATCTGTTCCAAATGCAAAACACAAGCAAAGGAGAGCAGTTTCAATTTTAGTTTCACAGCACCAAGCAGCTTTAGTACAGAACAGTTGAGCTAAGCCATGCCCAGGCTCCTTGCTGTCTCCTTCTTGCTCACACAGCAAATACTGTTTCAGTTTCCAAACAGCCTTCAATTCTCTCACACACTGACAGGACACTAGCCAGATGAATACCGATGGATGCTGGTAGGCAGAGGCAGAATTTTTCCCCTTATTTTCCTCCTCACAAACTAAGTCCAACCACATAGTTTCGTAGCGAAGCACAAGTATCAAGCTAGTTATGTTGTATTTGAAATGTTGTTTAAAAGTATTTATGGAGTACTTTTGGTTTTGCTGCACACATCCATACAACACACAAATTGTTTGTGGTCCATGTAATGCTCTACCTTAGTCTAAAAAGGGACTTGAATATTTTATGGCTCATTGTGTTATAGGCATCCAGGCAGTGCCTTAACCCTGATGTGATATTTTATTTTGGCTGGGCATTGTATGTACGTATATTCCAGACTGTAGGAAAAGACAACATGATGTGAGAGAAGTAATGATCTGTGTTTGCTAAATTTAGAGAAGTAAGAAACGGGCAGAAATTTGCAGCAGAAACAGTTGTGTTTGGGTGGCGCACAGGAGGAGAACGTAACTACAAGAGGAGTTGGTTATTTGTGTGCTGGGTGATCTTTCTGCTAAACATCACACCTGAAGTTTCCTGCCCTTTCTCAAACTCAAGACTTCAGGAGAAAAAGAATGAAAGCACTTGACCATATCCAGGAAGGTCCAAGGCTGTTGAAATAATGGCTGGAATATAATGCAGGTTGTATTCCAAGCACTTGAAATGCGCAAAGCATGTGCTATACACACAAGATTGTCCAAATGCGTCGATCCATGTAAATTTCTTCTGTAATTTTAAGCTCAGAGGCAAGAAAATATGGGATGTTTCTTTTGGAGAAGGGAACGGTGGTAAGACAGTTGTTCGTTTCTTCCAAGCCAAAATATGGTGGGTGCTGTTTTATTTATCCAGAATGCCCTGAGTGGAATAGCAAGACCGAGGAGCAAGGATGGCAGCCAACAGAGGCATGGCTGCTAATTGCTTAAATAAATGTCACAGCCAAAACATGATTGAAGAAGCATAACCAAGAAGTATGACAAAATACAACGAATAGTACTCAGTCACAGGGTACCCGTGCAGTTTTAAGATCTATATTCCAAAGCAAAAGGAGAGCAGCTTATGAGCAAAAGCGGGAAAGAGTTATACAATAATAATTCTAGCACAGGATGTCCTCTCTCTATCAAGGGCTTGAGCAGTAGGCGTTGCTTTTCTGACATGCTTGTCTTCCTTCTCTCAAGGAATTGAAGCACCTCATCCTTGAAGCAGCTGATGGTTTTCTCTTCGTGGTGGCTGCTGAAACAGGTCGAGTGATCTACGTCTCGGACTCGGTTACGCCAGTTCTGAACCAGCCCCAGTCGGAGTGGTTCGGTAGCACCCTCTACGAGCAGGTTCACCCCGATGACGTAGAGAAGCTGAGGGAGCAACTCTGTACCTCTGAAAACTCCATGACGGGTCAGTGGCCTCTTGGACAGCTTCACTTCACTTGTGAGGGGAGGAGACATTCTAATGCAGGGGTCTCCAACCTTGGCAACTTTCAAACTGGTGGACTTCAACTCCCAGAATTCCCCAGCCAGCAAAGCAAAACGGAGTTGAAGTCTTCCAGCCAAGCTAGCTGGGGAATTCTGGAAGATGAAGTCCTCCAGGCTTAAAGTTGCCAAGGTTGGAGACCCCTGCCCTAATGCACACTTCTCCCTTGTCCTGATAGCTTCCAGATGTTTTGAGATTACAACTCCCAGAATTCTCAGCATGTCGGGAATTCCGGAAGCTTCAATCTCATCAGTGGAGGGCTCCACGTTGAAGAAGCCTTATCTTTTTTTTAAATTAATTTTAATTAATTTTCTACTAACTACATCTCTTAGTGTTTAATAAACATCGTGTTGTCTGGATATTTAATTTGCTTAACAATATAAATGCCATTCTTACTCTCCCCCACTCCTTTTTACAACCACTGATAAAATAAATTCTGAGTTTGATGATATTCTGTATCTTCTTTCTGTTTGATTTTCAACTGGAGTCTGTCCATTTCTGCACAATCTTCTTAATTATCTGTTCCTCTTGAGGTGTTTCTTCATCTTTGCAATATTGTGCAGAGATAATCCTCGCTGCTGTTAAAACATGTATTACTGAATACAGACTTCTTTTGAAGAAGCCTTATCTTAATGGCTTGAGCTACCATACGGATTTCTACTTAGATGCAAGTCATTTGAAGATAAGGAGGTCGGTGGTGGTTTGTTCTCTGAGTTTGCTGTTTAGCTTTTGAACGTTTTGTCATCAAACTAGGTGACATCCTCAGCAGGACTTTGGGGCTTCAACTGAAGTCTTGCTCAAGAGATCACCTTAGTCTGTTGGCAAAATGTTCGGAACAGAGGTGGTATTCAGCAGGTTCTGATCAGTTCTGGAGAACCAGTAGCGGAAATTTTGAGTAATTCAGTGAACCGGTAGCAGAAATTCTGAGTAGTTCAGAGAGCCAGCAAATACCCCTTCTGACTGGCCCCGCCCCCATCTATTCTCCGCCTCCCGAGTCCCAGCTGATTGGCTGGGTCTTCTTTGGTTGCCCTGCACAGGAGAACAGAGCTGGAAAGCACGTTAGTGGGGTGCGGAGGGAATGGGGATTTTGCAGTATCCTTCCCCTGCCACGCCCACTAAGCCACAACATGCCCACCAAGCCACAACATGCCCACCAAGCCACGCCCACAGAACCTGTAGTAAAAAATGTTGAATCCCACTACTGGTTCAGAAGCTACAAACCCCCATCAACCACCCGAGCTACAAATATTATCTCTCATTTCGAAGATAAGGAGGCTTACAATGGCATGTCCAAGGTTGCAGCTGTATTTTATTTAGTTATTAAATTTATATGCCACCCGTCTTACTGCCCATGACTCAGTATACTTTGATTTGGGTGAAAAAGGAGACACATTGGTACCAGGGAGAAAAATAGCAGCAACATACCCATTTCTATTAATTAAGAATAATTGCAATTGCTTATTTTTCATCTCTCCTTCCAACTATCCCAGTTTCTCCTTGTTTTCTTCAAATAAACACTTGCTGTGTCAGCTCCTTTGTGATTTATCCTCTCCCTTCTATTGTTTTTGTGTCTTTTGGGGTTGTTGATGGTTTTGTTCACTACACCATCTAAAATTTAATCTCCAGCTGTGCTGATACAACAATTTTTCCCCCTCGGTATTAAATAGGTTGTGTTTGGTTATGACAGTAAAAAAAACAAAAAAACCCGCATGGCCCATAAGTTTGGAATGCATACAAGAGAATCCCAGGCAATTGAAGGACTTCTGTGGTTTTGTGTGAAATGCATATCGGTGAGAATAAAGGGAAGCAAAGATTATTTGTGATGCAGTACTGATGTAGGTAGTTTCTTACTGTTGTCTTTTCTCTCTCTCTCTCTCTCTCTCTCTTTGAGCCACTGCCTCCATTTCATTTTGGCCATGACTTCCTCTGTCCCTTGGCTGGGCTGCTGAATTTCCATCTACAGTAGTTGTTTGCAAGAGATGGGGAGGGGGAGCGGAGAAGAGATTTTGCCTCTGGCTTTCGTGCACATTTTTCTGTTTCAAGATTCTCTGTACTGTTTGTGGATTGGACTTCCTTTCCTTTTTGAATGCTGACCCTAAATGTACTCTTGTTTTTCCTGAAGGGCTTTCATCTGCTTCTGTTGCCACTTTTCTCTCTCTCTCTCTTTTTTTTGCATATGAAAGTTTTACCAAGGCTGAAAAAAAAAAGATAATAATACATTGTTTTTGTTGTCCCATTTTGATACCTTTTTTCTTTTGTTTCTCTGGCACCATATTTTTCTATCTGGCATCCGTTCCTTTCTCTCTTTATGCCCGATATTTTTTCTTATTCTTTCTATTTCCCTATCTATTTATCTATCTATCTATCTATCTATCTATCTATCTATCTATCTATCTATCTATCTATCTATCTATCTATCTATCTATCATACATTTGCCTCTCTCTCTCTCTTTCTCTCTCTCATCTATAATATGTCTGTCTGTCTATTATATATCTGCCTCTCTCTCTTGTATAGGTCTATCTATCTATCTATCTATCTATCTATCTATCTATCTATCTATCATCTATCTATCTATCTATCTATCTATCTATCTATCTATCTATCTATCATCTATCTATCTATCTATCTATCTATCTATCTATCTATCTATCTATCTATCTATCTATCTATCAGATATATCTGCCTCTCTCTCTTTCTTTTTGTCTCTCTCATCTATAACTGTCTATCTGTCTGTCTGTCTGGCAATCAGGCAGTCAGGCACATTTTTGAACCACCCATCTCCCCCACAGAAGGATTCATATTTTTTCCCTATTCCCCCTTCCTGGCACACCTTTCTTTCTAAAGTTGACCATTTTTTCCGTATACTCCTGACATTCTCTTTGTATCTTTCTTTCTGATGCTTATTCTTACTTTATTTAACCCGCCCTCCCTTCGTCCAACTCCCTCCCCGTTCTCCTTTTGACTTCCTCAGCTCCATCTAAAATATTATGTTGCAGACTTTTTTAAAAAAACAACAACAACCCACTTGGATTCACATATTTAGGAATGAAATTCTGCAGAAGAGCTGCTGGTTTTTTCTTCTAATCCTCAACTTCCACTGATGCTTTCACAGGTTTTTGGGAAAGGCATCAAATCTTTTTTTGTTTTCGTTCCATCCAGTTTTTGTGGCTGGTTTGAGACTCTCTGATCTTAATAACTACTGAAATGTTTTTAATGGACAGCATTTGTTATTTTTTTTCCCTCCCCCATTGGATTGTTTTGCTTTAACCTTGCATGGGTTAGCAAGCTTGGAAGGAGAAGGAGGGAGGACCAGAGCAAACAAGTTGTTTTTTTCCTCCTGGCGGAGAATAATATGGCTGCCTTGACTTTGAACCTGGCTAATCATTTGGCTACCTCAAGGCCCTTTCCTAGTACTGCAAGCATATTTTTTTTGTACAGGATAAAAGGTCAACAGAAGCCTTCAAAGAGACCTGCACTGCAGGATGCCCAGCTGTTCCCACCTTTTTTTTCCTTTTCTTTATGTTTCCCCCCGCTCCACAAAATTTAGTTCTCCACTGGCAAGGAGAGATTTAATTGAGTTGATCTAGCTTGATGTTCCTCTAGTCATCAAATCCTCTATTAGATTTAGGAACCAAAGAGGCATTTCAAAGATCAGAGTACTTCGTTTTATCTTCTACATGTCCCTGTCCTTATCCTGCCAGAAATAAAGGTTTCAGCAAAACCTGTCTAAAATAATGATAAGGGAAGGATGGCGGTCTAAATTATTTTGTTTGCTTGCAGCGCGTTCCAGATACTTGCCCGGCAGAGGAGATACTCTATGATGATTTTAAAAAATAATCATCATGTGGGCTTATGAGTTTAGGGTAATTTAAAAAATACAGTTGAATAATGTTCTGTAGGGAAAGAAGAAGAGCAACTGAACATAATTTTCCCTGAGGCATGCAACCCACTCAGTCTAAATGACTGAGATTTGGAGTGCAGGATCCAATATTCCAAACAGTTAGACCTGCAAGCATGAAGTATAGGATAGACATTGTGTCCAGGTATATTTCAAGAGTGCCATCTTGGAGAAAGCTAAGGGTCTTTTAAACACGTTCCTCAACCGTCTCCAGATGTTGAGACTGCAATTCCCAGAATTGTTAAGCAGAATAGACAAAAGGCGAAAGAAGTCCCAGGGCCTTTAGTCAACCCATCTTGGATCAGTCTCCTGAAAGAATTCCATAAAAGCATTCAGCAAAAGTTTCACAAGACTCATTCTCTTTCTTTCCTATCCAGATAAGAGCTAAAAACAAGATCCACAAACCCTCATGAAGTTTCAGTTGTTTATTGACCCTCAAACATTTAATTTAGATGAAAAATTGAACCCAGATTATTTTAACTAATAGTACAACAGCTCTACTACTACTGTAAAAGGGATAAAAATGCCAAATCCAGTCTAAACAATTGGCTGAATTATGTGACCAAGCATAATAACTATATCAACCCCTTGATATTGGGTAGCCCCATTGACCTTTGGGGTCAATATTGACCCCTTTGAAGAACCCTAGTGAAAAGTCAATGAACTAGATCTGGACAATGCTTTAATGTGGCCTTAGAAGAAACCTTTCGTCCTCACTCAAAAATGTCTCATTTTCTTTCTCCCTACTTTATCACATAAGGTGCTAGTTTTTCATGGCTACCCCAGCTGTTCATCTTGGGCTCTTTCTAACCTTTTCTTGAGATGCTGGAGACTAAAACTGAGAATTTCTGCATGCAGTGCCAATGTCGTAATCCAGCTCACCAACCCTGTCCTAAAACAAGCCTTTTATGCTAGCTACACTGCACCATGTTATTAGTGGACAGGATATCTTTTTAGAGGCAGAAATGGCATCTACCAAAGGTTAGAGACTGAATGCATCTCTTGTTTAATTGCTTAATGGAATCTGAAATTCACCTTACTCCCACCAACAGCAGAAATCCTCAGGACAACTTATAATAACATTTTTAAAACTATAAAATTGGTGTCACCTCTGAGAAGGCCCTGTCTAATATTTTCACTCTCCATTCCCAGACTGACTGGCTGACTGACTGAATATCTATCTATCTATCTATCTATCTATCTATCTATCTATCTATCTATCTATCTATCTATCTATCTATCTCCTATCTAACCATCCACCCATCCACCTTCCTTCCTTCCTACCTACCTATCTATCCATCCAACCATCTACCTACCTATCTATCCATCTATCCATCCATCCATCCATCCATCCATCCATCCACTCTCCTACCCACCCATCCACCCACCCACCCATCCATCCATCCATCTATTATGTTTGTCTGTCTGTCGGTCTGTCTGTCTGTCTGTCTACCTATCTACTACCTATCTACCTACCTGTTTCAAAACAGGAGGACACAACATACATAAAAAGATAAAGGCAAACCATTATACTAAAGACTATCTACTATTTAACAGCTTTGCAGATTTTATTTCTTCCATGCACTTACAAAGCAGAACAGCCGTGGAAAAAGCAGACAGCCATATCATATTTATTTATTTATTTATTTATTTATTTATTTATTTATTTATTTATTTATTTATTTATTTATTATTTATAACATTTATATACCGCCCTTCTCCCTAGGGACTCAGGGCAGTGTACAGCCGAATCAGACCCAAACAATACAAAAGTTAAAAAGAGATTAAATAATGGCTGTTTAAGCTAAAACAACCCTCCCCTCAAGAATATTTAAAACCCAGGTTAAAACCAAATTAAAGGAGACAATTAAAACTGTATCAGCCCAGGCCAGCCTGCTCAAAGAGCCAGGTTTTTATATTCATTTTAATGTGCAAAATGCTAATTTTAATCACTTGTTTTGAGACAAAGAAAAGGAATTCTAATTCATATTAGGGAATATAATGTTTGTCATTTGGCTTAAATTTCTGAAGGAAAACAATGTGGGTTTTTTGGGGTGGGGGGAGAGGAATGAAATCTTCCCTAATCAAGTTTATGGCTTGCGTTTCTCCTCTGAGAAATGGTTGATAGGTTAAAGTTTCAGCAAAGCAGATGATCAGGGGGCTGAAACAATCCTTGCTTTTTTCTTATTGTGTAACCGAAAAACATGACTAAGCAGATTCAGTGGGTCTTATTTTGTTTGGCATGTAAGCACGATTTGCATTCTCTCATTTGCACTGTGATATTAAGGAACCATAACAGGAAATACGCTTACGTTATAATGGAAAGAGTGATAGAGCAGGGATCGGCTTATTTTGATTAACTGCCTTTTATTGAATTAAAGAACACGAGTTTTGCACAGAAATCAGTCTACTGTAAATACTAGAATCTGAGTCTGGTAAAACAGTAGGGAGTTTGCAGAGATTAAGACCAGGGGAAAAACAAGTCTGCCTTTCAAAAGCCATCAGATCTGCAGATGTTGATAGCTTCAACAGCTGTATGTGGCTTTAGTTCGATGTCCGGTTGCAAGGAATGTTGTTAGCAAGCAAAGTTTGCACACCCAGAGGGAATCCAGATGTTGAAGGAGTCAGATTGTCTGTGTGCAAATGGAAGAAGGATTAATCAGCAAAACAGTGCTGTAGCAAAATGACATCAGGCCAAAGAGAGGATGCGAAAACTTTTAACACTCTGAGTCACTTTTGAATAAATAGCCCCAGAGTTAGAAAGGTAGAAATCGTCCTGTCCTTTGAAAAAAATGGAATAAAGTTTATTTATCTTTAAAGGATGTTTGTTAAGAGCTTTTATGACTGGGTTCCCTTACAGTAAAAAGCCATGGTTTGTTACGTAAACTACTATCGGTTCCATGCAATTTGCTAAGCTTAAAACAAAATTTATTTTTGCTTAGTACGTAAGAACGCACTAAGATTGTGTGTTTGAAGGCAAGGATAATTCAGAATGGTTGAAATTCTGATTCTTGATTCATAAGCAATTTATCTCTCTTGATGCACTGGATGAGGAAGGCAACAAACTAGGAAACATTGGGCACAGCAAACCAAAAACTAACAAGGAAGCAAGAGCTTCCAGTTACTTTTGAAGCCAGATTTGACCTAACATCTCATAAGTGAAAACCAGCTTCAGATGCTGGCATCCGTCTTCAGTTTGTTGGTATATACAAACTGGGAACTTTGTTGAGAATAAATGTAATAGAAATCAAGTTTTGACTTTCTTCCACATGAAAGGTTGGGTTTTCTTCCTTCAAAACATATCATATTGCTCTCCTTCCCACTCCTCCGAATTAAATTATTTTCTCAAGGCAAAACATTTCCAATTCTTTCAACTCTCTTTTAAAGTCTTAATTTCTAATCTCCTGATCATCCTTGCTATGCTTCCTTTGAATTATTCCAGATTGCGTCTTTTTTAAATGGAATTACTCAATAGCAAACGTCATAGGTCATGCCAGTGAATTCCCCATTCTTCTCTTCCTTTTGCCTTCTGAACATGACCTAAAATGAAAACTATTGTTATTGTCCTTTTATATTTGAGCCTTTTCCTCTAGCAGAACTACTAGTGGTAAATATCCCTGAATTCTGATAGTCACATTCGCATTTCTTTTTTATTTTTATGACTTTGACCCATGCTTTCCTTGTAGCAGTATCATATAGAATATTAAATTTACATACATAGTGCTTTTATAGCACTCTCTAAGCAGTTTGCAGAGTCAGCCTATTGCCCCAAACTGTCTGGGTCCTCAATTAACCGACCTCGGAAGGATAAAAGGCTGTGTTAACCTTTCAGGATTGAACTCCAGACTGTGGGCAGTTTGCCTGCAATACTGCATTCTTACCACTGCGTCACCATGGCTTATTGATACTGTTAGTAATTACTGAGTAAATGGAGAGCCAGCCTGGCTTCAATAAGAGGAGAGTGGGATGTATGGTGTCTAAATTGGACCTATAAATAGTGACCTTGGATTGCAGGTTGACTTTTGTGGTTGACTTTATTTTGGAATCCAAGAGAAGTTCCAGGAGGGAAACTTAGTCAAGCAGAGAAAGGAGGGGGGATTTTTCCTGTCTTTGAGCAGACTTTATGTAAAGCAGGTAAAACAAAACCATGGACTAATCAGAAATTGGAGAGGTATATGTTGAAATTTCCATATCATTTCTGGATAACTTGACCATTTATGTACTGTAGTGTTTTACTTGTTTACTATATTTAATCACATTGTAGTTTTGTGTTAAGCACATTCTCAGGGTTAACCCTGGCTGGCAGGATCATTTTTGAAGTAGACACGTCTTCTAAATTGGGACACACCAGAGAGTTTCAGGTTAATTATTAAAATATTTGGTCTTAAGCCAAAGATGATCCATAATAAAAAAAATTATGTGTGAAACCATTATGGGAAGCTGGGAAAGGAATGGAAGACAGAACATGAACAAGCAAGAGATAGCGGGTGATGAGTTAGTTGACAGTTTATGTCAAAAATGGCAACAGAATACAGATGACATGACACTTGGGAAGAAGGATTTCAGATCCTTCCAAGGGACTTATATAGCACTCATGTGCCTATGAACATCAGTGAGACAGCATAAGCAGATAGTCATCTGTCTAATTCCCTGACTTCTCAAATGTTCATTACAACTCAATGGAGGACTTGATAAAAGAACTTCTGAGAGATCTTTAAATGGTCTCTGAACTTGATTGCTTTTTTTGCAGACGTTTCATTACCCAAACTAGGTAACATTATCAGTGCTAGTAAGGAATGAGGTTTATATTCTAGTGGATTATTATGTCAGTATTGGTGGGGCTGGTCTTAGATGTTTTTTGGTTGGGCTGTTTACTGTTGGCTTGTTTGGCAGTTTCTTGATTGGGGTATTGTTTACTTAATTGTTGGGTTCTCCAGTGAAGAGAAGAGAAGAAAAGAGAGGAGAGAAGGGAGAGGAGAGGGGAAGAGAAGAGAAGAGAAGAGAAGAGAGGAGAGGAGAGGAGAGGAGAGGAGAGGAGAGGAGAGGAGAGGAGAGGGAGAGAAGGGAGAAGGGAAAGGGAAGAGGAAGAGAAGTTCTTCCATGAACTTCTCTAGTGAGACTTTCCCAAATTAGAAGGTTGGATAATCATGAGGATTGGACAGTGATAGAACAAGCATTGGGTAACAGGGCAAAACATCAAGTACTGTGCCAACATTAGTTCACAATGACAAAGCCAGCTAGAAAGCATCATCCTAAGAAATTCTAGTAATTTTCAAGCAGCCTGAGAAAAACAACCTCATTCATAGGGGGAGGAAAACTTTCAGGAACAGTATTAGTTTCACAATTAGAGAAAACCTTGATCCTCATTTGTGGTTGATGGCCTCTCTCTGCCCTGCTTTTATGGAATCCTAACAGCAAGTTGTTTTTGAAGGTTACTAGAATATTAGTCATAAAAACAGGCATGTATTAGTAAGCCTTGTTTCCAGAGAGTTTAGAACCACATTCTAATTTATTGTTATTAAAACAGCATTGGATAGTTTTAATTGCTTATGTTTTTGATTAGGCTCTTCATCATTTCCTTTTTTGTACCATCACCTTGTAGATTTCTCATTTCTCTAAATTAAAACAAAGGAGAAATAGTTTAGAGTCTACCAAGATTCTTCCAGTGTTGGTTTTTTTAATTCCTGTTTTCTGTTGTTTTTCCCAAATAGCCTGTGGAATATTTTTCTTGGAGTAGAATCTTTGGTGGGGTGGGGGGGTGTTGTTATCTTATCCAAGTCAAACTGAATTTCTCTTGTATAAGGCAACAGCAGGGAGCATAAGAATGAGTGCACAGGGGCATTTAAGGATATCAAGATTTACCTCTGTCTTCATGAGACTGTGGCTTGGTTTGTGCAAGTTTTCTGTAGCTGCTCAACTTGGGGGTATTTTTCCCCCCAACCGAAAAAAAGACGCAGCAATAACATGGATACATGGACCTTAGTTTGAGAGGGAAATTTGCTCTGAACTGCATTCACACATTGCTGTAATGTAGGATGCTTTGGCTATAGTTTGTTGAACACGTCACAGAAGAGCGTAGACGGCAGAGAATGTGAAGTCAGATTGGATGGCCAATGCGTCATTCGAAACAAAATGCACAGGTTTGTATGAAAAAATTTGCAAAAATCTAGGTAAAAGTGTTCCTGTTTTTTTTTTCTTCTAAAGGGAGATATTTGTGCAACCTATTTCCGGAGTACTTCATCCATTGTTCCTTACCAGATCTATGCATTTGCTTCTAACCAAGCTATTGTCCTGCTGGTTATTAGTTCTTCTAATTTAATTCGGACAAGAAGGGCAGTTGATTACTAGCCTTTGGCACATTTTCAGTCCAACATTGCCAGAAAATGTTTGGGAGTAGTGCGGTGGCCTAGAGGTGGAGTTCTCGCCTCACAATCAGGAGGCTGTGAGTTCGATCCTGGGTAGAGAGCAGATATTTCTCTCTCTGGGCACAATAAGAATATATCTGCTGAACGAAAATCCACATTGGTGACAGGAATCCCATCTGGCCAGTAAACACTCTGCTCGCTCCATTTGGTTGGCCAGACTCCATCCTACAAAGGATTATTAAGGGGTTATTAAAAGAAAATGATGATTGCCAGAAAATGCTTGGGATTTGCTGAAGACAAAGTACATGTTCTTGTACAGGATTTTGGTTCAATGTGGCAGGAAAAGTTGCAAAATGGGGCAAAGCTCACTTAACAAATTTCACACTTAGCAGCATAAACTTTGAGCTCAACTGTGGTCGTAAGTCTTGGAACAGCTGCAGTATAAGAATCTGAGGATCTGAGAAAGAAAGAAAAGGGCAGTTTTGAATTGAGGCAGAACCAACGGCTTTGAGTTGGGAATCGCAGAAGAGAGGGAGGGAAAGTAAAAAAATGGGCAGTGAACTTTGGTCCTGGTTTCATCATTTTGTGGGGAAAGTGATGGGGCAATGATGAATAAAGAAGCCTTTATTTTTGTTACAGGAAACAATAAGCTGTGTGGAGGTGACAAAGTTCAAATTATGGTCTTGTTTTCTTAATTTCTTTCGTTTTGAATAAGCTAGATTGCGGTAGGGTGAAAACTTGGGGAAAACGGAACAATTACTGGAAAAAATATGGGGAAAGACATACTTTCTTTTCCTTTACACTTTTGTGTGCATTACTTAATCTTGAGAATTTAGGCATTTCCAATAGACTGTCGGTTTGAGTGATTATGAGTTTGATTTGCTGTGCCATAAAAATCTGCATCTTGCACATAACAAATGCTGCAATGGGCACCTCCAAATGATTGGAGGTTAGGTCATAACTTCTGTTGTCCCACTTTCTCAGTCATCTCTGATTGTAAAGTGTGTGATTCAGGAGGAGAACTGGCGTCTGCTGGTCATCTTTCAAACATCTTCGACCACATTCCTAAGTGAAGATGTAAGGAGTCAAAAATACGAGTGTGGGCAGATTTCTTCATTAAGGTGTCCCAGGCCAGAAAAAAGCATCACATGGAACAAATTATGATTTTATAACTGTCTCAGCACTGGGAGTGAAGGAAGAAAGAACCCCATACATTTCCCAGTATGTGACTTAATTGTGAGCATCAAGCATGGGGATTTTGCCTTCTTTACTAGATGATTTATGACCGAGGTTTGTAATTCATTGTCTTGTTGCACCAGAGTCCAAATTCTAAGAATGTATGCTTGCCTTCATTGGATCTTTGTTTCTCTTATACACGGTATATTTTATGGCTGCGATAGATTGTAAATCCTTCCATTCCAATCAATCTTCTCAGCTTCTATTAGTTTAAATGTGGTTTTACTTGCCGCAGTACAATTATTTGAGTCTCTTGGGCTGATATATTGGCTTAAATCAAGGGTTGGCCAAGTACGGCTTTCTAATTCTTCAAACTTAATCCTCTATTTTCATTGTGGCTGATAGGAATTAGAATTTGACAAGATCCGATTGGACCCTGCTTTCAAAGAGGTTTGAAAAACGGGATATATTATTTTTTCTAATAAATAAACCAAAACGTCATTATGATTGCATAGAAATTGACGTCGGTTTAATCTATGGCTGCTACAAAAATTGGCATCATTGCCCTAAGAATCTCGGTGGCAGAAACTCTGACTTCTGCTTAGAATTTGTGTAACGCACTCACACATTTTCATGCCTGATTCAACTGCTGAGCTTCTAATGGGTGTTAGAGCTATAGCAAGGTTACTGTAGAACAAGACGCTGTTGGTGTATTTCACAAGCTCATGTGAAAGGTGTGAATCACAGGCTTTGATGGAAGATACTGTAATTGCTTGATTGGTCCGTTCTGCTTTTTCTGTCCTCCTTTCTGCCAGCATAGTATGGAACAGTAACACACTTATGAGATATTGTTCTCCTAATACTGTAAAATGATTTCAATTTAGGCTGTGCTCTCGGAGTCAGATTGCCTTCATGGTGACGCATCTTTTTCTCCTTTTTCTTCTTGTTTGCACTTCCCCTTCCCGCTGCGTAGGGAGGATTTTGGATTTGAAAACTGGCACAGTAAAGAAGGAAGGTCAGCAGTCTTCAATGAGAATGTGCATGGGATCCAGGCGTTCCTTCATATGCAGAATGAGGTATGCTATTTCTGCTTTCATCCTTAAGGGAAGACTAGAACTTTCCTCCTAGCTTAGTACCTTAACCACTGCAGCACACTGGTATTCATTCATTCAATCAGAATACAGAATAAAATAGAATACAATACAATACAATACAATTCTTTATTGGCCAAGTGTGATTGGACACACAAGGAATTTGTCGGTGGAAATGCTCTTCAGTGTACATAAAAGAAAGGATACATTTGTCAAGAGTCAAGAATCATCAGGTACAACACTTAATAATAGTCATAGGGTACAACAGCAATCAAAGCATACTAGGAAACAGTCAATATAAATCGTAAGGATACAAGCGACAAGGTTACAGTCATACCGTCATAAGTGGGAGGAGATGGGTGATAGGAATGATGAGAAGATTAATAGTAATAGTAATGCAGACTTAGTAAATAGTTGGATAGTGTTGAGGGAATTATTTGTTTAGCAGAGTAATGGCTTTCAGGGGAAAAAATTGTCCTTGTGTCTGTCAGTTGTTCTGGTGTGCAGTGCTCTATAGCGTCGTTTTGAGGGTAGGAGTTAGAACAGTTTATGTCCAAGATGTGAGGGGTCTGTAGAGTTGGAAGGGATCTTAGAGGTCTTCTAGTCCAACTCCCTGCTCAAGCAGGAGATCCTATACCATTTCAGACAAGCGACTGTCCAGTCTCCTCTTAAAAACCACGAGCAATGAAGCACCCACAACTTCTGATGGCAAGCTGTTTTACTGGTTAGTTGTCCACACTTTTAAGAAGTTCATTCATTCATTCATTCATTCATTCATTCATTCATTCATTCATTCACTCATTCACTCACTCACTCACTCACTCACTCACTCACTCACTCACTCACTCACTCACTCACTCATTCATTCATTCATTGATACAGCATTGACAGCATTGTTTCAGAATATTTCCTTCCCAAGTTATTCTAGGGAGCCCCATGGGTTTCACCTTCCACCTTCGTCCAATTTTTAGCCTGGACCCCACTCTTCCTTCACACCTACTGGTTCGGGTCTCATGTTCAATTTTTACTGAATCACAGAATAGGAAGGGACCTTGGAGATCTTCAATCCCCTGCTTGAACAGGAAACATTATACCATTTAAGACAAATAGTGACCTAATCTGTTCTTTAAAAACCTCCAGTATAATGCAGCACCGACAACTTCTGAAGGCAAGTGATTAATTGTTCTCACTGTTAGGAAATTTCTCCTTAGTTCTATGTTGTTTGTCTCCTTGATAGGTTTCCATCCATTGCTTCTTGTCCTGTCTTCTGGTGCTTTGGAGAATAATTGCTATTTCAATTCACTGTCAGAAAAGAATGATCCCAATTGCAAAGTAGCCATTTTCAGAAAGCGGTGCTTGTTTTCATTAATAATATCCATAAATCTGCATCTTGTGTTTTTTTTTTTTTTTGAAACTTATGAGTCAGTAGCTCACATCCTTTTCTTGGTTGTGTTTACCAGAACACAATCATCAGACTGACCATGGAATGTGATCCATTGTGTCATCTTACTATATTATTATTCAAATTATTATTTCTGAGACCTAAGATTGGAATGGAAACGTGGCCTTATTTTTGTTTCATAACACACCACATTTTTTATTTACAAGGGGAAAGAAAATCACCCAGCTAATTTTAGGCACATGAGCAATTCTTGAGATGATCTTCATTTTTCCAATTTTGAAA
Organism: Bungarus multicinctus; assembly: GCA_023653725.1. Classification (NCBI taxonomy): domain Eukaryota; kingdom Metazoa; phylum Chordata; class Lepidosauria; order Squamata; family Elapidae; genus Bungarus; species Bungarus multicinctus. The sequence continues at coordinate 12,387,519 of CM042843.1, forward strand.
TACTTTAGGTGTCTTTAAATACTTTATTTTTAAAAATCCTATCGTATGGCAATAATTAAGCTTGTCTCGGGCCTGAGGCTTATGGTTTAACCATTTTTTGGTCTAAAATAAATATCTGGGATTCTTCTAACCACGTTAAAGCTGTCATTAAACATGGAGCACATGGTTTGGATATCAGCCATCTTTGACTCTTCTTAGTTTGCTTTGTTTACTATTTTGTCCAAAGAAGAGCTTATGTAATTGAAATTGCATTTTATTTAACAATCTTGAATTAGCTTAATACGTTTGCGGTGCTACTATAGATTGGGACCACATGGTCAGAACAGCTGCCTTTTTATTTAGGTGTGTTTTTTTATTATTATTATTCTTTTGATTTGGTCTGTACATGGATTTATCCATCTAACCATGGAATCCTACATCAAATGGAGAAAAAATTTTCTACCTGAGAATTAATAATCAGTGGAACAGCAAGCCTCCAGAAGTTGTGGATGCCCCAACACCAGAAGGTTTTAAGAAGAGATTGGAAAACTGTTTATCTAAAATGGTCTAGAGTTTCCTGCCTGAAATTGGACTAGATGTTCCAACAAAAGATGATTGGGGGACTGGAGGCTAAAACATATAAAGAACAGTTGCTGGAATTGGGTATCTCTAGTTTAATGAAAAGAAGGACGTGGGTTTGCATGATAGCTGTGATCCAATATCTCAGGAGTTAAAGTTTCCTGCCTAAGCAGGGGTTGGATTTTAAGGTCTCCAAAGTCTGTTATTTTAACTTCTAACTTCCAATTCTGGTATTCTGCATTCTGTAAGGGGTTTTTATCTTTTGCTAGTATCACCCCTCTAGTGATTACTTAAAGCTACAACAAAATGACTTCTGGATCACCTACAAAGAGCACCAAAAAGACTTAAACTTCCTTTAAGATGACACTATTAATTGGATTATTTCTTCTTAGTTCTAGGTTGGATCCTCTTTGATAAGTTTCCATCCATTATTTCTTGCCCTCAGTTCTTTTGCAGAATAGATTGTTCCCCTATGTTCTTTGTGACTTCGAGGCAAACACAAAGCAAAGCAAACATCAACCCGTGGTCTTTAAAAGCCTTTTGCTAGAAAGGTTTCTGGCTGCAGTTGTGTTAATTTTATTGTTGTAGCTTGTTCCCTGCAATCAAGTGGGGTTGCTAACTGTCTTACGCTGTTTCATTTCTAGATGTGGAAATGCTCCATTGGATCATTTACCTCTGAACAGGATAACAACCATGAGGAAAAGATACAGGTTGGTGTTTTCTGTTCCTTCTTTGGCATAACCCTTAGTTGGTTATGTCATTATCCAAAACCTTAGAAAAATGTTGACCTATTATAATAGGCAATGCTTGGGTTGACAAGGTAAGACTCAGACAGCATCAGTTCACATTCTTGTGGGCCTTGAGATCAGCATTCACAGTTATGGTTGAGGCATTCATATTTGACACATGGTCTCTAAGGAATTTCGCAAATGTGCCAGTGGGATAGTTGAATTTGAACAGACCCATCCAATTAAAACATTGGCAAAAGTGTTTCGGTGAGCACAGAACGATCCATACTAGGCTCACCCAAACCCTTTCGCCAATGTTGCCAAAGTTTAGGACTAAACCACAATTATTCTTAGTGTTGAAGACGTGCATCTGTTTTCTTAAATTGCAGGATTTAAAATGTGCTCAAAACAAGATTTGTTATTTGTCATTGTTCATGTTAATGATGTTTCATGGGAAATTAAATTTCACGAAATTCATGTGGTTTGTGCACATTTCTGCTTAGTGACTGCCTGAATGAATTTGTATGAGTGTATGTGTGTAATGTGTGTATGTGAGTTTTAAGTATGAGTGTATTTATAAACGACATTTAAATATATATTTGTGTATATTTAGCTATATCCCAAATAGAGAAGACCAAGAAGATTGTGTTAGAGAGAGGGGAATATAAACACTGCAACAAATTTGGCGGTTGTTCCTTTCAGTTGCTTCTTTCCACATATATTCATTTGTAGATTTCATATCCCAAATGTTTTATTCTGCTCCAAGATTTGAGAAACGACATCCATTTATTGGCATTTTTTTAAAAAATAACACTGACTTCCAAATTATCTTACCCAAGAAATAAACTAAATAAAATGTGGCATTACACTGTATGTGACTCACCCAGTTTCTTCTATAGTCTCTTTCCGTGGCTTCTAATTGACGTAAGGAAGCGCCTGAGTTTGGACCTTGGGCCAAACAGGAAACATCTCTATTTCAAAGAGAGTCGCTTTGATTGAACTACGAAAAGAGGATTCAGAGAGTAGTGGTAATGAATTTGAAGGATTGTCTTGACTGGAAAACAAACATGATTATTTATTTATTTTTCTCTGCTTTCTATTTAGAAATGGCCTGGGTCCAGTGAAGGAAGGAGAGGCACAATATGCTGTGGTTCACTGTACTGGGTATATCAAGGCATGGCCCCCAGCAGGTAAAATGGATAAAGCAGAATATAAAACCTTCCACATTGAATATCTTTGCTTTCTTGGGTTCTTTCCGGAAGTGAACAAGAGAGGCATGGAAGCTCATTCATAACGAGATTCTTGGACAATGTTCCTTCCTACCTTCCTACCTACCTATCTACCTTCCTTCTCTTCTTCTCCCTTTCTCTTCTTCTTTCTTTCTTTCTTTCTTTCTTTCTTTCTTTCTTTCTTTCTTTCTTTCTTTCTTTCTTTCTTTCTTTCTTTCTTTCTTTCTTTCTTTCTTTCTTTCTTTCTTTCCTTCCTTCTTTTTTCTTTCTCTCTCTCTCTTTCTCTTGTTCTTTTATTCTCTCTTGGAACAAAGAAGCTTCTCTTATATAATCTCAGGGAACTTCAACATTATAGAATTGCAGGGTTTTGAATCACATTCTATGTGACTTTCAGCGCTTTATCTCTGTGTTTTTAATTGTATGTCATCAGGTGAGAGAATGTGATTCAGAATTCCATACTTACATGCCAAGATATTTATGAGTCTTTATTCCAGAGCAGCCATCAATACACAGTAAAGTCAAGTGTTAAGTTATCTCAAGAAATGGACACCCATATCAAATTTCTATAGGCCATGTTAGGACAGGCAACACAATACATCTCATAGTCTACAGTTCCTCAGGTCCACAGTTAGCAACTGTATAAAAGAAAGACCAACTCTTAAAACCCCAGAAGTTTTTATATATTTTTCTCCCACAGTAATCTTTCCTCCCTGATGGCCAATTCTGAACCTAGGAGAATTTCGAAAGAAATTTTTTTTGGAGAGAAGAAAATCTAATCCCCCCCCCCCCCCCCCCCCCCCCCGACCTTATATGTAAGCCTTCGCTCCAAGCTACCACACCCTCCAGTTCTTCAATAAAGCATTTCTGTTTTAAATGAGGTCTTCTGGGAATTTTTTTTTTCTTGGCCCATTGCACTATACTCTAAACATGCTGTAACTCAATATCACGCATGGGGATATTTACATACGGGAAAATGTGGAAAACAGTTAGAAACCCAAGAGAGGATTGTGTCCAATGTTGTCAAGAGATGGTTTGGCTGACCTTATTTCTTGGATTTGATGAAGAGTGTCTTTTCTCTCTGACAGCCCCTGCTGATGTGAATCAGAACAGGAGTTATCTTTGGTTGTTGACATTTGGATGTATTGCCAGCCTAAAGCAGTGGGGTTTTTTATTTCCTTGGGTTGCAAATATCACCATGTGTCCCATCCTACTAAAGCTGTAAGAAGTTTTAGTCTGGTTGAACTTACTGCAGACCTGTAGGTATTGCTCATGGATCATATATTGTGGATCATATCATATAGAGCTTTTTCAGAGCTCTGCAAAGAATAATTATGTTGCATTCAGGGAAAGAACGCAGTGGCGCAGTGGCTAAGACGCTGAGCTTGTCGATCAGAAAGGTCGGCAGTTCGGCAGTTCGAATCCCTAGCGCCTCATAATGGAGTGAGCTCCCGTTCCTTGTCCCAGCTTCTGCTAACCTAGCAGTTTGAAAGCATGTAAAAAATGCAAGTAGAAAAATAGGGACCCCTTTGGTGGGAAGGTAACAGCGTTCCGTGCACCTTCGGCATTTAGTCATGCCGCCACATGACCATAGAGACGTCTTTGGACAGGGCTGGCTCTTCAGCTTTGTAACAGAGATGAGCATCGCCCCCTAGAGCCAGAAACAATTAGCACGCACGAGCGAGGGGAACCTTTACCTTTATTCAGGGAAAGGAGAGGATTTTGCAGGATTCACTGAGACCATTTGGACTTGTCCTGGAGCCCATTCTCAGGGAACTTCTCTCTCACCAGAATGTGTACTTTGGGCTATTCTATACCCAAAGCGCATATTCTATTCAGGTAGTACCTAGTTGTGTATGGCTTTTTAGTTGTTGATTGGGATATTAGTGGCCAGCTATGAGCCACACACAACCAGGCACACAGAATATTTACAAGACCGCATTTTGCCATTTTCCTCTCACCGTCCGGTGCGCTCCCACAGGGAGGGTCTCCTGCGGGTCCCTTCGTCATCTATGTGCCGGCTGGTGACCCCGAGGAATAGGGCCTTCTCTGTGGGGGCGTCTGCCCTCTGGAATGGGTTGCCCCCAGAGTTATGTACAGCCACGGACCTGGGGACCTTCAGGCGTGCCTTGAAAACCTGGCTCTTTGACCAGGCCGGCTTGGGCTGATTTTAGATTTGGGTGTTTTACTTTTTTATTAAATTTTAGGGTTTTAGGGAAGGGTTTTAATTGATTACAGCCAGGGTCTTAGTTTAATTTAGTTTTAATTTTTCACATATTTATTGTTTTAATTGTACGGCTGTGCACCGCTCCGAGTCCTTCGGGAGAGAAGCGGTATATAAATAAATATTTATTATTATTATTATTATAGCCTAGAGCACACACTCTACTAGAGAGGAGTTCTCTCAGGTTGGGCTCCAGCACGAGTCCAAAAGCTCAGGAGACAAAACCTCTGGTCCCGGTAACCCACCCACTTTGGATTCTGCAACATTATCCTGGGACATGTATATTCATCTTCATTTGGGAGAGGATTTTGCTGAGGTTACAGTTATGACAGAATGTAAATAAGTGAGTTAGTGCAAAGTTGTATGGATCTTTCCAAACGTGGTTGTATCGTAAGTACTTACAACTGGACTAGCAACTATTTCAAATGCAGAGTGCAATGAGTCCATGTTGGCACAGTGGTTAGAATGCAGTACTGCAGGCTAATTCTGCCAACTGCCAACAGTTTGAGTCTCACCAGCTTGAGGTTGACTCAGCCTTCCATCCTTTTGAGGTCAGTAAAACGAGGACCCAGATTGTTGGGGGCAATAGGCTGACTATAAACTGCATAGAGGGGGTTGTAAAACATTATGAAGTATATATAAGTCTAAGGGCTATTGCTAAATTGGAAATAATTGCTAAATTCTCCCCACCCTCATTTCTCACGACCAAAATATCTGTAATATTGTGAAAAATTACCAAGCGTTCATGATGACTTCTGAGAGATGGCTTAGTTTTAACAATCTCCTGAATTGTGAATGTTTGAAATTGCATTAATTTAATTTTGTGAAATCATAGAAAGTCGTTTTTGAGAAGGGGCAGCTTCCCTGATCCTTCATTTGCCATCTTACCAACACCTAACTTTCCCTTGAAGAGATTATTTAAGCATTAAATTTTAGATTTTCTCTTTATGTACTTTTTAAAAAAAACTGCTTGGAGGACTGAGAAAGCACAGGATTGGTGGGTTACATTAGCAGTCCCATGTAATAGCCGTTACATTGCCACATATACAGGTAGTCCTCCACTTAACAACAATTCTTTTAGTGACCGTTCAAAGTTACAACAGCACTGAAAAAAGTGACTTATGACTATTTTTCACACTTATGACCACTGCAGTATCCCTGTGGTCACATGGTCAAAATTCAGACGTTTGGCAAGTCACTGGCATTTGTGACAGCTGCACAAAATTTGCGACCTTTTGAAAAACAAAGTCAATGAGGAAACCAGCTTCGCTTAACAGCTGTGTTAACTCATTTTACCAACTGCAGTGATTCACTTAACAATGGGGACAAGAAAAGTTGTAAAAGGGGACAAAACTCACTTAACAAATTTCTCACTTAGCAACATAAATGTTTCTGTTGTGCTCAACTGTGGTCGTAAGTTGGACACTGCCTGTAATTTCATCTTAGAAAAACGGAGAAAGTGAGTTGCCTGCACATCACAATCGAACAGCCATATTTTATTTTTCGGTGGGTTCTTTTTTAGAATAGAACAGAACAGAACAGAACACTTTATTGGCCAAGTGTGATCGGACACACAAGGAATTTGACTTTGGAGCGAATGCTCTCAGTGTACATTCAGAGATGGACAATACATAACGGCAAACAGCTGCTTTCTAAAGCATTTCTCCCATCTTTCAGAAAGAAAGAAATAGCACATTTTTTTAAAACTTTGAAATATTTCAAACATTTTTAGAAAACGAACGTTTCCATTTTAATTGTGTGTATGTTTGTTTTAAGGATTTCTCCAGAGAGGTCTGAGTGATGAGCTGCATCAGATGTAGTAGTGAATATAGTGAAAAGAATGTAAATGGAGCCAAGGCTGTTCCATCTGCTCTTAAGCAATGTGTATATGTGTATTTGTTGAATGCGTGCAAAGATATAGCACACCCTGCATTCTTTGGGCATTTCAGGAGCCTTTGAATTATGGCTTAGCCTAATTGGCTTCTTATGGTAGCTCTGTACCCTTCAACAATGGAAAAAATGTGGAGGGGAAGTGGATTCTTTTTTAGCATTTTCAGTTGTCTCATAAAATAACAAATGCATTTCAACCTCATTGTGAAAGAATCAACAAAATAATTGAAAGATGGTAAATCTTCTCAGAAGTGTAAGAACATTTGCTTATCTCACCAGGAATAGAGTAGAGTAGAGTAGAGTAGAATAGAACAGAACATAGAATTAGAATAAGAATAAGAATAAGAATAGAATTAGAATAGAGTAGAATTAGAACAGAGTAGAGTAGAATATTGGAATGAAGAATAGAATAGAACAGAATAGAAATAGAGAATAGACGTATAAAATGGAATGGAATAGAGTAGAATAGAATTAGAATAGGATAGAATAGAATAGAACAGAACAGAACATAGAATTAGAAGTAGAAGTAGAATAAGAATAAGAATAGAATTAGAATAGAGTAGAATTAGAACAGAGTAGAGTAGAATATTGGAATGAAGAATAGAATAGAACAGAATAGAATAGAAATAGAGAATAGACGAATATAAAAAATGGAATGGAATAGAGTAGAATAGAATTAGAATAGGATAGAATAGAATAGAACAGAACATAGAATTAGAATTAGAATAAGAATAGAATTAGAATAGAGTAGAATTAGAACAGAGTAGAGTAGAATATTGGAATGAAGAATAGAATAGAACAGAATAGAATAGAAATAGAGAATAGACGTATAAAATGGAATGGAATAGAGTAGAATAGAATTAGAATAGGATAGAATAGAATAGAACAGAACAGAAATAGAATTAGAATAAGAATAAGAATAAGAATAGAATTAGAATAGAGTAGAATTAGAACAGAGTAGAGTAGAATATTGGAATGAAGAATAGAATAGAACAGAATAGAATAGAAATAGAGAATAGACGTATAAAATGGAATGGAATAGAGTAGAATAGAATTAGAATAGGATAGAATAGAATAGAATAGAATAGTAGAATAGAATTAGAATAGGATAGAACAGAACAGAATATAGAATTAGAATTAGAATAAGAATAAGAATAGAATTAGAATAGAGTAGAATTAGAACAGAGTAGAGTAGAATATTGGAATGAAGAATAGAATAGAACAGAATAGAATAGAAATAGAGAATAGACGTATAAAATGGAATGGAATAGAGTAGAATAGAATTAGAATAGGATAGAATAGAATAGAATAGAACAGAACAGAACATAGAATAGAATAGAATTAGAAATAAGAATAAGAATAGAATAGAATAGAATTAGAACAGAGTAGAGTAGAATATTGGAATGAAGAATAGAATAGAATAGAATAGAATAGATAGAGAAATAGAATGAATAAGAATGAATAGAGTAGAATTAGAAATTAGAATAGAAGATAGAATAGAATAGAGAATAGAATAGAATAGAATAGAACAGAATAGAAATAGAATAGAATTGATAGAATAGAGTAGAATAGAATTAGAATTAGAATAGAATAGAATTAGATAGAGTAGAATTAGAACAGAGTAGAGTAGAATATTGGAATGAAGAATAGAATAGAACAGAATAGAATAGAAATAGAGAATAGACGTATAAAATGGAATGGAATAGAGTAGAATAGAATTAGAATAGGGTAGAATAGAATAGAACAGAACAGAACATAGAATTAGAATAGAATTAGAATAGAGTAGAGCAGAATATTGGAATGAAGAACAGAATAGAACAGAACATAGAATTAGCATTAGAATAGAACAGAACAGAACAGAACAGAATTCTTTATTGGCCAAGTGTGATTGGACACACAAGGAATCGGTCTTTGGTGCATGTGCTCTGAGTGTACATAAGAAAAAATAAAATACATTCATCAAGAATCATAAGATACAATATTTAGTGATAGTCATAGATAAGCAATCAAATCATACTAGGAAACAAATAATAATATAATTTGTAAAGATATAAACAACATGGTTATAGTTATAAGTGGGAAGAGATAGGTATTAGAAGTGTTATTATAATCTAGTAGTAGAGGAATAATAGTAATGCAGACTTAGTAAATAGTTTGACAGTGTTGAGGGAATTATTTGTTTAGCAGAGTGATGGCATGGGGGAAAAAACTGTCTTTGTGTCTAGTTGTTCTGGTGTGCAGTGCCCTATAGTGTTGTTTTGAGGGAAGGAGTTGAATCAGTTTATGTCTGGGATGTGAGGGGTCTGTGAATATTTTCACAGCTCTCTTTTTGACTCATGCAGTATACAGGTCCTCGATGGAAGGCAGGTTGGTAGCAATTGTTTTTTCAGATCTAATTATCCGTTGAAGTCTGTGTCTGTTTCATTATCAGGCTGTATCTTCAGCAGAATTTAGGGATGTCAGTGTTGGTGTTCTTCTGCTAATAAGGACTTTGTGTGGTTAGTAGGTCTTGTGATGGGAGGGTTACATAGATGAAGGACATTGTGATAGGTGTTGTCACAAAACCCTCACCTGAGATGACCCACATCTGATCCACCACAAGGCCTATCACTAAACCCTCCCCTGACAAGTCCTACTGACCACACAAAGCCCATAAGCAGAAGAACACCAACAGTGTCATTACCTAAACTCTGCTATAGCATATGATCAGAAACCAACCCACAAGTTCGGAGAACCAACCTCCACCCTCATCCTCCACCCGAGCTACAGATATTTGCCACTATTGCATGTTTACTAAAGTTTGGACTCAGACCAGACAGTCTCAGTTTCAAGCCCACAATCAAGGAAGCTTGCTGAGTGACTTTGGGATAATAGGTAGTCCTCAATTATTATTATTATGATCCCAATTATCCCACTAGAACTTCCCTTGCTTAATGAGGTGGTCATTAAGTGAATTGCATCTAATTTTATGGCCTTAATTACTCATTAAGGCAACCGCCACAGTTGCTTCTTCTGAACACATGTTATCACAGGGACACTGCAACAGTTGTAACTTAGAAGACCAGTTGTAAGTCATTTTTTTAAAGTGCTTTTGTAACTAAATGAATGGTTGCAAGTTGATGTAGTTCTCTCTTTTAGACCAATCTATTTCTACATTGCAAACTATGACGTGGGAAATACTGTTCAACTTGTTCTATTTTTCTAAATTTGATCCAGTGCCTCTGTCTCCCAGATTGCAGCCTGGTCATCTTGACTCAGAAGATAGCAGAGACAGAGCCCAATCAGTGGTGGGATTGAATTTTTTTTTACTACCGGTTCTGTGGGCGTGGCTTGGTGGGCATGGCTTATGGGCGTGGCAGGGGAAGATTACTGCAAAATCTCCATTCTCTCCCCACCCCACTAACCTGCTTTCCAACTCCATTCTCCTGTGCAGGGCAACAAAAGGAGACCCAGATGATTAGCTGGAACTCAATGGGAGGCAGAGAATAGATGGGGGCAGGACCAATCAGAGGTGGTATTTGCCAGTTCTTTGAACTACTCAAAATTTTCACTACTGGTTCTCCAGAACTGGTTAGAACTTGCTGCATTCCACTTCTGAGCCCAATCGACATCAGTGAAACAGTAAATTTTTACCTTGGAATCTGCCACTCTTTTTGTCCTGTCCAACTTGTCTCCTGACCTAATAATTTTTAAAAAACGATGCGGAACTAAGGCCCTCTGAAAGTTGCTGAACTGTAATTCTCTGTACGCATCACCACTGGCCTTTGGGAATTGTAGTTGAGCAATATGTAGGAGAAGCACAATTTTCTCAATTTTTCATGAAAGTCCTTGTTCAGCCGATCAGCATTTTGCATTCATATTCCATATTTCAGTCCTGCTCTGCTTTTCTAACCTCCTCCCCCTATTTCTTCATTCTCAATTCTTATTTTATAATTGTAGGAACATGAGATAAGAAGGGGATATCTGTCTGATCTGCCCCTAGTCGGAATGCAATGTGTGGATTAAGTTCTAAGTATCTAAGTTGCCTCTAAAGGCCAGCGAAAACAATATTTTTTCAAATTAAAAAAAAAAAACCTATCATAACGAGGAGAAAATACCCATCTCCAATCTTTGCCAGCCCTCTTGTAGTTTACTGTTTGTTTCATCCAGATGGGAGAATTGCACTCTATTGTTACAGAAGCCATTCCAAGCTTCCCCAATCACTCAGATAAAGGCTTGGTCAAGCTTTTATCTGAATGAACTTTTGGGTCCTGAAAGAAATTAAAGAGACATTACTAAATATCTCATCACTAAACACTCCAGTCTTCCAATATTTGAGGGGCTGCCACAGAGAGGAAGGGATCAAGCTATTTTCCAAAGTACCCGTAGGCCAGACAAGGAATAATGGATGGAAACTGAACAAGGAGAGATTTAACCTGGAAATAAGGAGAAACTTTCTGACAGTGAGAACGATCAACCAGTCGAACACCTTGCTCTCGGACATTGTGGGAGCTCCATCACTTGAGACCTTCAAGAAGAGATTGGACTGCCATTTGTCAGAAATGGTGTAGGGTCTCCTGCTTGGGCAGGGGTTGGACTAGATGACCTACAAGGTCCCTTCCAACTCTGATTATCTCTTATCTGCTAAATCTTCTGGCTATGGCCAGAATAAACCACTAGGATTTACAAGAGGAAAAAAAATCACAGGTGTGGGCAGCTTGGTAGAAGCCATTCTGCCTTCTTAAACAAGACCTCGGCTCATGATTTTTTTCTTTAAAACCGTACTTGCTTGCCTCCAAACTTGGAAGCCGTGGAGCTGACCTCTCAGAAACTCAGTATGACTTTATTTCTGTCCTTTCTTTAATACTAAAAAACAACCCCATGTCTGCCAAACATTCCAAACAGTCCTATGCTCTTTATTATATAGCACCAAACAGATGTTTCCAAATAAAATAAAAAGCAGATCTCGTTGTGTCAGATTCATCTGAGTTACACACTCAGCTGTTCAGCTCTGTTGCAGTTCATAAGAGTTTCAGGGAACAAAGGAATGATTTTTTTTCCCTCCTCCACACCAGGAGTTGGTGTGGAGGGGGAAAGTTGTTTTTCGGCTCATTTTGCCTCCTTCCTGAGGTTAGAGTCACCAGGATCTTTGTTCCCCCAGTAAATAAAGGATGCTAATTTCACATTTTTCTCTCTCAGAAGGCCATTAAGAAGGTGCTTTTATTCTCTCTCTCGTCCATGCTGAGAGGAGGCTGAAAGTTCTCCCTCATAAATAGAAGGAAAGGCAGTGTGACAGGCCTTTCCAGAACCATCTTTCAGTTTACATCAGTTTCTCCAACTGCCTTTTGCGAGAAAAAGTACCACATTTTTCAAGGTTGCATAAGTAATTTGGGCCATGCAGTGACTAAATTGGAGAGTGGCTGTTGATTCCCTGCCAAAAACAGCATTGCTGGGGAAAAAAAAAAAAAGGATGTTGGTTTGTGTAACATTTGCATCCGCTAATGGATAGTCCTAGAGGCATCTTTAGAAATAATTGCTAGGTTTTAAGTAGAAGTGCAAAATATTTCATTACAGCGGATGAAGGCAATGTCCAAATAATCTGTGCGTCTGCTACTCCAGTCTACCATCCAGGCATGAATGGTTGGTTGGGTGACTTCGGTTGTTCCAGTTGCTTTCCCTTCCATATTTCATTTGGATGATTGTCTATGGAGATTCTCAATCATCCAAGTGAAGGTTGTCCCAAGTTCTGAAGAAGCTTCTTGGATGAGAAGCAAAACATTTTCAAGGAAAGAAAGAGCTAAGTTCACTTGCCTTTCAAACAGTATCTTTGGGACAGGCTGGATGACTCTTTATGAAGAGGACATCTTGAAAGCTTCACAGATTTCAACAAAATACAAGCGGCAGCCACAACCATGTTTATTGTGACCACTATCTTGGTTTTTTTAAATCCTTCCCCACATTCCTTTTTTTTAAATTTTTTGGAGGAATTTTCATCCTGCAAGTTGAATGCAGTCACCCAGCATTTTCATTTTCTAGAGCCAGGCTGAAAATAGACATATTAGCAGTTAAGTGCTTTGCTTTACAAGGGTTGACATCCTGCTTTTTCTAACTGACATGGCAAAAGGTTAAAAACCAGCTGGGACTGAGGATGAGTTGAATGTCCTGGGTTATTTCCATGGGTGTATTGATGTCCATGAGACCAATCACTGACTCCAATGTCGGCTAATACCAGAAACATATAATGATAATGATTTGTTTTTGGCCAATGATAAAGCCAGGAAGTTGGCTTCATTCTGGCAGTTTAAAGTTTGATCTAGACATGGAAGAAAAAATAACTGACTCTAAGAACTGCATGTGGCTCTAGTGAATAGAACCTGAGATTGTAATGAAAAACTAGAAGTAGATTGAATGAGACTGATCTGGACTCATCAGTGATGTGCATGACAATAAATTACAAAATTTGGTGCTGAAACATTAGCCGATAAAATGCCCTGTTTGAATTCTGCCCTCAAAATTTTGTCCATATACTTTGCTGCCAATTCACGGAGTGTCTTATGTCCTCCAAAGCACTGCATTAACCCAGCCCATGAATTGCACCAATGAAATGCACTTTTCCCACTGTTTGGTAAGTAAGTTTACCAATTAAATTTTATTTAAACAACCATTTGCCTTCCCCTCCCCCTGCTCCATTTCAATTAAGGGAGCTCATGTTTCTGAGAAGGAAATGAATTTTTATGCAGTCCATATGATGTTCTCCCCCTTAATCAAATTTGTTCACTGCATGACAATGGAGGGAAAATATTTGCTAGAAAGGCACGCTGTAGCTTGATGTGCATGCCTGCAGAAATCGAAGTAGGACAACTGTTCCCCTCCAGACTGCACACTGGTGCACGTCTTGCACACTTGATACCCACAGTAATCAGAATATTGATAATACCAAAAACTCCCATTCATTCATTCATTCTTTTCTTTTCTTTCTTTCTGTCCAACTGTCCTTTACAAAGTCTGCATTACTATTACTATTAATCTTCTCATCACTCCTTATCACCCAACCCCTCCCACTTGTGACTGTATGACTGTAACTTTGTCCTTTGTATCCTTATGATTGTATTGACTGTTTCCTAGTATGATTTGATTACTTATTGTACCCTATGATTATTATTAAGTGTTGTACCTTATGATTCTTAACTCTTGACGAATGTATCTTTTCTTTTATATACACTGAGAGCATTTGCACCAAGAAAAATTCCTTGTCTGTCCAATCACACTTGGCCAATAAAGAATTCTATTCTATTCTATTCTATTTCTTTATTTCTTTCTCTTCCTTCCTTCCCTCCTTCCTTTATTTTTTCCTTCCTTCCTTCTTTCCTTCTTTCTTTGCTTTCTTGCTTCCTCACAAACTCAGATCAAACTCAGAATGTCCTTGCAAACTCAGATCTGATCTCATCCTTTTCAGTATATGAGCCCTGATAATCTAGGGCAGAGGTGTCAAACTCAAGGCCCATGGGCCGGATCTGGCCCATGGGATGCTTAGATCTGGCCCGTGGGGCCACCCTGGAAACAGCGGAGGATTGGCCTGTGGTGCCTCTGCCAGCAAAAATGGAGCTCAGAAGGGCCATGGGCAGACTTCTCAGGCTCCGTTTTCAGCCGCAACAGCGTCCTGCAGCCCTCTGCCAATGAAAACGGAGCAGAGGAGGGCCACATGCGAGAGCTCTGTTTTCATTGGCTGAGGGCTGCAGGAGGCAGTCGCAACCAAAAACAGAGCCTCGATGAGTGACATCAAGCAGGGCCACATCCATGCTGGCCACACCCCCTGACCCCCAAGGTCAAACACTACCCTCAACGAAATCGAGTTTGACAACCCTGGGCATGTAGTTAATTAATTAATTCTCACAGTTAATCCAAGAAGAAGAAAATGGAACTCGTATTATGGAAAGGGCAGGTAAATACACATCATGTGTTCCTAGGCTGTTCTTTCAGGTGCTGTAGCAAAATAGTAACTGTCTTTCTCTGCAGCCCACACCAATGAGCTCATAATGCCCAGTGGATGCATCTGAAGCATGCCAAATGCATGTTAATCCTTTATGCAACCGTGGCACTGGCTAAAAGGGCCAGTAGCACTATGGAGAGGGTATTCCTCTTTCTGGTCTCTTCCTTGGCTCTCCACCAGCACCTAAAATATTTGTTTTCTTTAAGGCTTTGGCTTAATTTTTGGTGCAACACTTTGACAACTGTAATAATTTTGTGATTGATGTAGTTTTTCACTGGCATAGGCACTAGCAACCTGATCATTTTCTTAATTATTCAGAAGCCAGTCTTAATACCTAAGTGTCAAACCTTTCTTACACACAACACAATTGAGTCCAAAATTTCTGTTATTATGCAAGGCAATTGTTAAATGAGTCCTGACCCATTTTACAACCTTTTTTGACATGATTGTTAAGCGAATCACTGCAGTTAAGGCTTCAATCATTTCCCTGGCTATTTTTGTACCTGCTCGGCCAACAATCTTGGTAGCTGCGAAATTGAATGTACATCCTTATTCACTGCAATGTGAGGCTACCAGTGAGATTTTGGGCCTCCTCATCTGACCATTCTTGCAATTTGGTAAAAGCATGAGCTTCCTTTCTCCTTAACTTGACTAATAGCCCAAAATTTCTCCCAATGACTCAATGCTCCTGTATGATGTGAATCCCAACACTCAAGGGAATAAGGCTTTGAATAACTAACTCAAGAACTTGTAGGAAGTTTCTGGCACCAAAACTCCATTTGGGAAATCAGATTACTTTAAAAACTTGGAAGGCCAATGGAGAGATTATGCTGATAGACCAATCAAAGGTATTTATGCAACCCCAAGGCACTAAAAAACAGCATCCTGACCTGCCTTGTTTTTTAACATGTTTATAGCATTAAATTCCATTAAAAGATTGAAAACCAAGTGCAATGAAACTCCTTGCTTTTTTTTCAGGCAGCTGTTTCTTTTCAACATCATACAATATGTTGGTGATTTACAGTAAAAACAACTGCCCTGAAATGACAAGTCTAAATCTGGATGATGCTATCATTTTTCTATTTTTATTCTTATTTTGTATGTACAGGAATGTCTATAAACATCTACTTGGTTTAGCATGGGCCAGCAAGGCAGTATACAAAAAACAAACCATTAAAAGCAAATTATGAAGAAACGGGTTCAAGAGCCGAAGTATTTCACAACTAAAAGGAGCAGAAATATGTTTTTTCAATCTCTGTACTGAAAATTATTAACAGCAGGACAGCTTCAATAGGCTTTTACTGGTACCAGAAAATTTGCTCAAATAATGCCATCTTATCCTCTTCCCAGGGCAGAGTAGTTGAAAAGTTCTTTCTCATCTTTCTGATCCTTCTAACTTTTTTTTAAACAAATTGTTGTTTTGGGGAAATAATTTTAGGAATGACCATACCAGAAGAAGATGCTGAAGTGGGTCAAGGCAGCAAATATTGCCTGGTGGCGATAGGAAGACTTCAGGTAAAAAAATGCTTTTTTGGTTACAAAAAGGCTTGCAGAAGTTAACTCTGTGGCTTGCTTATTTATTTGTTTGTTTGCTTGCTTTAAATTATTATAAAAGCTATTCTCCAAAGCACCTGAGGGCAGGGTGAAAAACAATGGATGGAAACTAATCAAGGAGAGAAGCAACCTAGAACTAAGGAGAAATTCTCTGACAGTGAGAAGAAATAATCAGTGGAACAACTTGCAACCAGAAGTTGTGAATGCTCCAACACTGGAAATTTTAAAGAAGAGATTGGACAGCCATTTATCTGAAATGGTATAGGGTTGAGCAGGGGGTGGACTAGAAGACCTCCAAGGTTGCTTCCAACTCTGTAATTCTATTCTAACTTGGACTTCAAATTACAACAGTAATCCCAGCTGAAATGTGAGGCCAGTAAGCAGAAGTATAACAATGCTATCAAATATATCACTGTCCAAATACATGGAAGATCTACATACTTCTGTGTATAATTCAGGACAATGGATCACTTCTTGATGTCTAGAGGTGTTATTTTTTCCTACTAAGGAATCTGTTTGGGGTCAAAGCTGTGTTTCATCTAATGCTTAAGGTGGTTAAGTCTTCTTTCTGCTGTGTATTACATTATCTCAAAGATAAGAGACAGGATTAAAGTCAACACAGGTTAGAATCAATGCCCAAAGTAGAATGGTGCCTCCATTCCTTTGCAACATTCCCCCTTTCCATCTCTTCAACCAGCAGCCTATAGGGAAAGGAGAGGCATCTCTTAACAAAAGTCTGAAATGTTCCCCTGCTGCAGGCTTTGGAAATTACACCAAAGGCTATTTGTATACTACCGTATGTCCCAGTTTTGCCACTTTGATGCACCTTGCAGCAGGAATTCAATACATTAAGCTGAGGAAGTTTGGTCTACCTGGTAGAGACTCTCCATCATTGGTTTTCATACCTGGTTGGAGATGCTGGAAACTGGACCAGGGAGCTTTCAGGTGCAACTCTACCTCTGAGCTATGGCCCAGTCCATCAATAGAAGGAACATAAAACAATAGGGTTGGAAGGAACTTGGAAGTTTTCTAGCCCAACTCCCTGCCCATGTCAGGAGATATTATTCCAGATAAATGGCTGCCCACAGGGATAGGATTCAATTTTTTAAACAGCCGATTCTGTGGGCGTGACTAGGTGGGCATGGCCATGTGACTGGATGGGTGTGTTGTTTTTTTGCAGCACCCCCCTACGTTCCGTTTTGGGGCCTCCTGGGCCTCAGGGAAGCCTCCTGGGGGGGTGTTTTTGTCCCAGGAAGCTTCCCTGAGACTCAGGAAGGCAAAAAATGAAGCAGGAGGGGGCGTAGCACACAAAATGCAGTCAGTGATGTTGCGCATGCATGATAAGGACTGGCCAGGTGGGGAAGGGAGGAGAGGGGTGGGTAGAGAGGGGCAGGGCCAGTCAGGGGCACGATTTGCCGAACTGCACAGAATCCTAACAACCGGTTCTATGGAACCAGTCCAAACTGGTAGAATCCCACCCCTGGCTGCCCAGCACTTCTTGAAAACCTCCAGTGATGGAGCACCCAGAACTTCTGGAGGCAAGGAAACAGCATCAAGAGGACCTTGTCCTGATTCTTGACTTGTGATGACCATTGGTCTTTGTTTTGACCAGAACATGAGGTTCCTCATCACAGGTTGAATCCATACACACAGATCAGGGTCAATGGGCAATAGGAGTGACAAGTTTTCTTTGAATAGGACAAAACCAGGGGTCTTATTTTACATACTGACTAATCAGGGAAGCTGGATACAAGAATAAGACGACTACACTGGTTTTTCCTGAATATTATTAAAGGTAGATATGCTCATGTAAAGTTCTTGACACTGGAAATCTTTAGTCTCATTTGGTTTTCTATGTCACTGACTTCCTTGAAGAGGCAAAATGTGTTCTTGGCACTGCTGATTTCTTTTATGCCTTAAGTATGAAAACCAAACATTACTCAGGGGTTGCAGAGATGGGGAGAGGAAGAACATAATCTGCTAATGGTGCAGCTGTCAAAATAAGACTGCGGTTCCGAAGGATTATTCACAATATGTAGAGAACCAAAAGCTTTTCACCCAAGCCATGCTGTGAGCTCAACACCTAGGGAAGCGTCACCACAAAGAAATCAGGAAGAGCGTACACAATGAACTCTTCTCTCCTCAGGAAGTACATAATCCAGCTGAAAGCCAGAGCCCTTCTCCTTCCTTAGGGTGACAGGTTGACACGGTTTCAGTTCTGGGGGGGGACCATTTAAGGGCTAACAATGCTGGGACGTGCTTCTTTGCTTGAGAAGTGCATCTGGCACTGTGGGACAGAGAGAGAAGGGTTCACACAAGAGCAATTTGGTCTAGAGCCCATTTTGTCACAATATCCTTTGTACTCGCATGGTTTTCTCAGTTGGCCAATATCTCTCACTGCTGCCAAAAAGTTGGATTGCTGCTGAAAAACTCTGTATAGTAGGTACCACTTTCTAACCCATTGATTTATCCCAATGACCATATTCCTCAGCAGCAGTTTTCTGGGAAATTTTTCATTCCTGTTTGCAGGTGCATTCAGGCAGTTTGGGGTCTGATTTTCAATGGAATGATTAGCACTGAATAGAGTTCTTAGTGTTTTAAATCTTTTGCTTCTGATGTTCTGGTTGTTTTGAGCATTTTTAAGAAGGTTATTTAGAAACCCAGCCTGGCCTTTTTTTTAATATTGTTTAATTGTCCTGGATGCCAGACCTTCTTTTGTCCTATCTAATTGCTTCAATGATCATTCCCATTTGAGATGGGAAGTTACAGGCTCAGATCCATAACCATTCGATCTTCTATTGATTGTTGCATCCAGTTATAAACTGTTAGGCAGTTTTCTTTCACAAGCATCAGTAAAATCCTTTCTTGTAAACTGTATTTTGATGATTCCTTCCACCCCCTGCCATTTTTATGAAATAAAGCATGTGTACGTTATTTTTCTCAGGTGACCAGTTCGCCGGTGTGCATGGATATGAATGGAATGTCAGTCCCCACAGAATTCTTATCCAGGCATAGCTCCGATGGAATAATTACCTTTGTGGATCCAAGATGCATCAGTGTTATTGGCTATCAGCCCCAGGTCTGTTCATTCTTTTTGCCTAAGTTGCCAAATATTCAGAGTTTGCCTCTGAATTTTTTAAAGAGGTCTAGAGTCAGAAATGGAGGACTGGATTCTCAAGAGGAAGGAGGGAAGGGAAGGGAAGGAAAGGAAAGGAAAGGAAAGGAAGAAGATTGAGCCTTAAATGCCTTAAATAACATTCCTTTTTCATTAACTCATGTATCTTCTATAAATATATATCTTATGTTAATCTTATTGGCTCTTCTCCATGCATAAAGTACAAATTTGAAATGTAAAGTGAAAAACTATGGTTGATTCAGTTGTATTATTGTGTGGTAGATACTTTGAGATTGGGAGCATCTGGAAATAATTATCCTTATCTCTGCTATTGTTTTGTAAGTCATGTCTTAAGATGTTGTAGTCATCTGAAACATTTACAAATGAATTGTTGCTGCCTTGCTTATTTTTTCTATTAATCAGCTCTAACATTTATTTTTATACATTTAGTGAATTAATTGTTAGTAAACTATTCCTCTGGCAATTTGTAACATTTTTTTAAACTGGTATGGTTTTTTCCTCCTTCTCTGGTTTGCTTACTAGGATCTTTTGGGGAAAGATATTTTAGAATTCTGCCATCCAGAAGATCAAAATCATTTAAGAGAAAGTTTCCAGCAGGTAACATTTTCTTTATTCATACGGTCTCTTTGTATTCTTCATCCCAATGTGAAATCGGGTATAAGATAATAATAGCAGGCAAGTATATAATATAGCATAAATAATTATTTTTAATGTGAAAGAAACTTAATTTAAGTTTATTCATCTTGAGTTCATTAGTAAGCCCACATTTACTGCATCCAGTTCTGCTCACCACAGTATAAAAACGATGTTGAAACTTTGGAAAGATTGCAGAGAAGAGTAACAAGAATGATTAAGGAACTGGAGACTAAAAGATACAAAGAACGGTTGCAGGAATTGGCTCTGTCTAGTCCAATGAAAAGAAGGACTAGGGGAGATACGATAGCAGTATTACAATATTTGAGCGGCTCCTACAAATATGTCTAACTATTTTCCAAAGCATTAAAAGGCAAGACAAGGAATGATAGATGGAAACTAACCAATGAGAGAAGCAACCTAGAACTAAGGAGAAATTTCTTAATGGTATGAGCAATCAACCAATAGTTGGAATAGTTTGCCTTTAGAAGTTGTGGATGTTCCATCACTGGAGG
Source organism: Bungarus multicinctus (assembly GCA_023653725.1). Lineage (NCBI taxonomy): Eukaryota > Metazoa > Chordata > Lepidosauria > Squamata > Elapidae > Bungarus > Bungarus multicinctus. The sequence goes on from CM042843.1 coordinate 12,407,952, forward strand.
CTTTTAAGACGAGACTTGACAACCACTTGTTTGAAACAATATAGGGTCTTCTACTCAAGCAGTGGGTTAGACTAGAAGACCTCCAAGGTTCCTTCCAATTCCATTATTCTATGTTCTATTTATGTGCTGTGTGTTCATGCTGAATCCTAGAACTATATGGAAGCACAAAATTATATTCTCCAATGCTCCCCCTAAGTGGTTCATTGCAATCAGAAATTCTGTTAGAAATCATAATTTGAATGCTATCAATACAGTCTTCTGTTTCTTTTGCATGTTAGAACTTCAAGTTCAGGTCTTTTTTAGTTGTAAAAATATGTTCAATACACCATCCCTAGTTCATTTCATTCACCTTTCATCTCATGTTTAACAAAACCAAAGCTATTAAATGCCTGTAACTCCCGCAGCCCAAGCCAGCGAATGCTATTCTGCCAATTTCAACTCTGTTAAATTGTCAAGTCATGCATTTGGAAAATCTCAGATGATGATTTATAGATATCGGATTATTTTAAAACTTTCTTACAACTGGTAGTAATAAATGTCTAGTTCCCCCCCAAAATTTTTTTACTCAGCAAATAATTCAAATCAAAGAGCTAAAGAGCATGTGGAACCAATTCTACCCTGAGCTCCATCTTTTCAGGGGAGAAATTGGAATTTGTGTCATGGTAACACAAATCCATTTTGATTTATCCAGCGTGCCTTTTGACAAATTGCTTTGGCGGGTTACCAAGCCCACATTCCAGCTCCTTTCCTTGCCATATTTAGCTGCAGGTTAGATTGCTTCGGTCCTTGCTTGAAACTCAGCACTTCCTTGTTTTCCTACTGAAAGGCTGAATGTTAATGGGCTAGCTGTTTGGGACGTGCACAAGTGCCTTGAGTTTCCTCCAGCTTATAGTTATTCCATTGTGGAATAAGAAAAACAAGATTCTGTAGTGACACAGCGTATTTACAATATTTGCTGGCAAAAGAAGAGATACATGCTTGCTGTTCAACTAAATACTGCTACAGGTAGTGCTTGACTTTAAGCCACAATTGACTTCAAAATTTCCTAACGTGACCTTTTTAAAAAGTCACATACAAGGACAAAAGCAGCTCACCTCATCGGCTGAGGGTTTTCCTGCTTAAGCTTTTGAAGATGGTTCATTTTGCTGTTCTGTAAAACCTTCCCTTTGGGCTGGAAGCTGATGTCCTTTTCCTTGATCTTTACAATGATTCTGCAGGTGGTGAAGCTGAAGGGCCAGGTGCTCTCCGTGATGTATCGCTTTCGTACCAAGAACCGGGAATGGATGTTAATCAGGACTAGCAGCTTCACATTTCAGAACCCGTATTCGGATGAGATTGAGTATATCATCTGCACCAACACGAACGTCAAGTGCGTCCTGTAAACGCTAAGGGATGTTTTCCTTTCTCGAAATGCAGTTTTATTTTAGAACTACGAAACTATGTGATCGGGCTTAGTTTTTTGGGAGGAAAATAAGAAAAAAAATTCTGCCTCTGCCTACCAGCATCCATCGGTATTCATCTGGCTAGCGTCCTGTCAGTGTGTGAGAGAGTTGAGGGCTGTTTGGAAACTGAAACAGTATTTGCTGTGTGAGCAAGAAGGAGACAGCAAGGAGCCTGGGCGTGGCTTAGCTTAACTGTTCTGTACTAAAGCTGCTTGGTGCTCTGAAACTGAAACTCCTCTGCTTGTGTTTTGCATTTGGAACAGGTTTTTTTTTCAGGTGGGGAGGGGGAGTAGAACTCCTTAGCATCAGAGCGTGTTAATAATAATATACGAAATACTAATGCTCTGATGATGATCATTTCGAAAAATCCTTTCTTAGTGAGCACCTAGAAGCCAAGAGGAACATAGGTGCCAAATTTCAAATTTGTCGGCTTTACGGTTCTGGAGATTTTGTGATGATACGTGAATGGTATTTCACTTTTATATTTATATATATAGATGAGGGTTGTGTTTCCAGGTTAACTTCTGTGTGTGTGTTTGTATGTGTGTTTTGAGCAATCTTGAGCCAGTCAGGATTGAACTGCTGGCAGTCAGCAGAATTAGCCTGCAATACTGCATTCTAGCCACTGCAGCACCACTGCTCTTCAACAGATAAATAGGACTTTGTTTGAACTCTCAAATTGTATTGGACAGCAACCTTCGTGACCCACAAGGAACAGGATTTCCTTGGGGTTGCCCCTATACAATAAAAATTTCTTCAAATGGAAATGACTAATCGGAGTCATATATTTCATCCCTTTGAAGGTAGATGGTTAAGCCTTGTGGTTTTCTCTTCTCCATTTCTCCTATTGCTCATTCATTTCACTTTTGTTTTTTTCACAACGTTTGAGGACCTGCAGTTAGAACAACACGGACACTTTCCAAAATGCTGTTCTAATGTTTTGTTGATATGATCAGTAGATTATCTTGGAGTTTGACTTGGATCCAAAGAGGAACCAAAACCTGGATAATAAATAAATGTCTATTCTGCATGGTCAGATGGTAGCAGCAGGAGGATCTATATCACGTAAACAAACTTCTGTTCAGCCAGAAGTCTTTAGGCCAACCTAAGAATAAAAAAGTCATTTTATCTGGGCCAATAAATTACTTATGTTGACACTGAGCAAGGAATTTTCCCTTTCAAGGTTGCATCTATAGCATTGCACTTGAAAAGAAATTGAATGTTTAATTCTTCTTTGGATTCTGTCATATTTATCCTCAGTTGACTTAGCAAAACAAGGCTTCCTTCCCTAATATGGGGGTAGGCTGCTATGGGCTAATGCATTACTGTTGTTCTTTTCTAGGGGAGCCATAAATTGTGAGAGAGAGCCTTCTAAACTAGTTTTAGGAAAGTTGCAGTACATCTGTAGCATTTTAAATAATCGAAGGAGCTAGAGATACCGTTTGTTGATTATAGCTTTACAGACTCTTTAAAAATGTTTAGAAACCATCTGAATCAGAAATGAGTGGATCAGGTTCTTTGGGTGATTTGCTAAGGGTCGTTGATGGAATTGGTCAAAAATTATCATCTAGGGACAGATACTTAAATGTCCAATGAATTGGAGCGCCTGCTATAAGGCAATTATGCTCCCTGCTGGATAACCTACATTTTTCATTCTCTCAAAGATGCTATATCAAAGATATTGTGTGAAAAAAAATTAAAACAGTATCCTTCAATGAAGGAATGTCATCGAGAGAACTAGCACCCTTTGCCATAGATAAGACCTGTTACTTGCCATTTAATAACTGGTTGTAATTAGTGTAATTAAGAATTGATTGGATGTAAGGCCTTATTCTTTGCATAATTTTAACGTATAGTAAGTCTAATGACAGTTAAATAGTTAGCTAATGAGGTTTTCCCAATGAAAAACTTATCAGTCAAAGAGGGAGAACAAAGAAAGTTTTCAAATAGATTAGTCCTGTTTTGGCTAACCAGGTTTGTCTTCTCCAGCTGCTCCCATCTGCATTAATCCAGGAGCCAATCATTAAGACCGTATAGGTCTTTATAAATTAAAAGTTCCAAAAAATAAGTCAAAATAATTACAGGTCAACAAATCTGAAAGACTTCAGATTCTATAAATAGAAAGCAGGGCTAAATATCACTCCAGAAGTATGAAAGTTTGAACAAGAAACAAAAGAGATTTGATATATATAAAGCTATGTATGTTTTTTTTAAAAAAAATAGAGAGAGCTATAAGGACACTGGTGATTATCATCAGAATTGTGTTTATTTGATACTGACACCTGGCTTGAGGCCATCAGCTTTCCAAATCTGGTTTCTGTGTTGAAACACAACTAAATACTAAGTTCAAATGTTCATATTCTTCTCTGCAAAAGTTTGTTTTGGGCATAGTCATCCAAGCTCAGAAGTAAAACTTTGGCATTTAGCATGTCTTTGTTTGTTGAAAAAGAGAATCTAATGTAAAATACAGTGTTCGTCTTCCTACATACACACAACCTTTCCAGGGTCTATTAGTTTTGAAATTGAGCAGCTGTTCTGCTTCTTCCCTTTGCGTTTCCTCCCACGACAACACAAAAAGAGATCATTTTAGTATTTTTGGATGATTCTAAGTGCTAATACTCAACATTGGGTCAGAAATGCAGTGAATGTAGGAAATCAATGGCATTTGTGTGTATAACAAATTAATTTCCTGCATTGGCTGAAAGGTCAAAAGTTCCACTGAACTTCCTGCTTAGTCTTCATGAATGTTTGCATGATCTCAGTCGGATTCATTGATTATATAATGTTGACATACATGTATGTGTATTAACTGATTGATTCACTAACTTAAAAAAAAGATGAAGGAACAATTTGAACATTTTTAAAAGATTGTCCCATTAACTGGAAAGTGTATGTTAGCATTTTCCTAATATTATTTTTAAAACCCACAATACCTGTGAACATGCAAATATAGCAACAGCACTTAAGACTTATATACCACTTCACAAGGTTTTACAGCCCTATCTAAGCAGTTTACAGAGTCAGCCTCTTGCCCCCAACAATCTCATTTTACCCACCTCGGAAGGGTAAAAGACTGAGCCAACTTTAAGCTGGTCAGGATCAAACTGCTGGCATTCGGCAGAGTTAGCCTGCAATGCTGCTTTGTAACCACTGCACCACCGTGGCTCTTCCTTCCTTCCTTCCTTCCTTCCTTCCTTCCTTCCTTCCTTCTTAGCAACAGCAGTTAGACTTATATACCATTTCATGGTGCTTTACAGCCCTCTCTAAGCGGTTTATAGAATCAGCTTCTTGCCCCCAGCAATCTGGATCCTCCTTTTACCAACTTCAGAAGGATGGAAGGCTGAGTCAACCTTGAGCCAGTCAGGATTAAATTCCAGACTATGGGCAGAGTTATCTTGCAATACTGCATTGTAACCACTGCGCCACCATGATCAAATTCCATGGTAGGCATGATAACTCTGGCTGATAAAAGTTGACTGTACCATTTCTGACTGTACCATTTCAAACTGGAGAGGGTCATTGTGGTACTTTCCTGTTTTGGAGGGCTGGAGAAGACACTCATTCAAGAAGTTGACTTTGTGTTTGTGCAGTTTTCAGCCTGATCTAGACATGTTGTGGAAAAGAGAGAGAAAAGCCAGACTATGCCATATTGATTTCCTTGGATATATGAGTGATAAAATGTTTTTTCAGAGTTGCCTCAGAGTTGCCTAATCAATTATAAATTGAAACTCACAAAATTAATTGCCTGTGGTTAGATACACATACAGCATATAAGCTATTTTTACAGTTTTCAGATTAAAGTCTTGCTGTGATTCTCTCAGAGTTCTTGATGCTGGGCAAAGTTTCTACCTGCCCTGCATTTAAATGACTTATAGAGGTAGTTTGGATGGATTTCAACATCTCTTTACAGGATTGGATGTGTCCATTTTCTGTGAAGTGGCTACAGATGTGATCTCATAACTTTTTCTTTGAAGTTTTACCAATTGGATTGTGATCTGTAGCCTTTGTTTTCTTTGTTCTTCTTAAGCTCAATGAGGCTTTAGAATGACTTGGTTGGCATCTTGGGTTTTAGACTGGGAATTTGGCAGGACAACACAAAACCTAATTCTGCGCAGCTTTTTCTCCGGTAATATCACTCTACTAACTACAGCATGTAAAACATTTGCTAGACCAATAATACTTGAATACAGCTCAATCAGTCTGGAACCCGCATTACATATCTGATATTAATACAATTGAGAAAGTCCAGAAATATTTTACGAGAAGAGTCCTCCACTCCTCTACTCGTAGCAGAATACCTTATGCCACCAGACTTGAAATTTTAGACCTAGACAAACTAGAACTACGCCGCCTTCGGTTTGATCTAAGTATAGTACATGAAATTATATATTGCAATGTCCTACCTATCAATGAATACTTCAGCTTTAATCAAAACAATACAAGAGCACAAAATAGATACAAACTCAAGGTTAACTGCACCAAACTTGATTGCAGGAAATACGACTTCAGCAACATGTCTGGAATACTCTACCTGACTCTGTGGTTTCTTCCCCAAACCCCAAAATCTTCAACATTAGACTATCTACTATTGACCTCATCCCTTTCCTAAGAGATCTGTAGTGGGCATGCATAAGCGTACCAAAACGTGCCTACCGTCCCTTGTCTTATTGTTTTATTTTTTTTCTTATTTGTATCCATTTCATGTATTTATAACCATGTTTATACTTATACCTGTTATCTAATAATTGTTTGACAAAATAAATAAACAAGTCTTCCTCCAAGACAATCTCCAAGGAATTTATTACCACTGGTCTTCTCGTTTCCTTTCAGGCAGCTTCAGCAGCAACAAGCTGAGTTGGAAGTACACCAGAGAGATGGACTTTCCTCCTATGACTTAACTCAGGTGAGAGGTCCCTGCTGAATTGACCGTGGGTTCTTTAAAATAATCCATAGCTAAACCAAGCAATTTGTCACCAGGAGATTTGTCAATAGCTTTAAAGGGAGGCCAGATTAATTCACAGAAGAGATGACTTTTTGTGATTTCACACACCTTCAGTATGATCTGGAGAAGTTCGTTAGCTTCTTTAATATTCACAGTGGTCCAGAATGATGGACTAGATGACTCCTGATCCTTCTGTGCTTTTTGCCTGATTTTGTGTCTGATGCCATCTTCTCCCAGGAAAGGGACAAAAAACAAAGGCATAGTCCCAGTTTTCCTGTGAAGTTCTACTTTGTTTTCACTCTGCATTTCTTGTGGGATTTAAGGTGCTGTATAAAAACACCACTGATCACAGCCTGTGCTCTTCTTCTCTTCCTTCTTCCGTTACTTATTTCCATCCCAAATTGTCAATAAGAGAACTCCTGTGGAATGTCCTCTCAAAAATCTGCAGAATCTTTCTACCTAGAAACACCTCGAGATGAGTGAATGTGAGAATGCTTCTGATACCTTGTGTTTGTCTTCTGCAACTGTTCACTTGGTGTTCCTCACCCACCTCAATTGCAGGATCCATACCATTCAAACAACAGTTTCATTACTGTTGCAAACTACCAAGCCAGCATGGTTATGATCAGGGGTGGGATTCTACCAGTTCGTACCTATTTGCTAGAACCGGTTATTAACATTCTAAGCAGTTCGGAGAACCGGTTGTTAGAAGAAATTACTGGCCTAATCCTATAAGGAAGGCAGGAAGGAAACATTCTGGTGTTGCTTACAGAAACTGCGTTAACCCTTATTACATTCTTGGCAGGACTGGACTTCCTGTCTCAGGAACATCTCTGGAGTTTTTTTCCCCTCCTTTGTTGGTACTTTGCTTGTGTGGAGTGACCATTCAAAGTTACAATGGCACTGAAAAAAAGTGACTTATGACCATTTTCCACACTTATGACTGTTGCAGCATCCCCACAGTCATGAGAGGCCAGGCGAGGAGATGCGTGCCTCGATGTGAGTGATATTGAGTTGGCCACACCCAGCCAATAACATGACCACCAAGCCACACCCACCCAGTCACATGACCACCAAGCCACGCCCTCCACCTAAGCCACGCCCACAGAACCGGTTGTTAAAAATTTTGAATCCCAGCCCTGGTTATGATCCAAGGGATAATAAGAACAGTGCAAAAATAAAATATGTCTATTGCAGAAAGTAAATTGGGGTACAAGGACTTGTTTCTAACTAAATTGGGTGGAAATTTAGCCATCGAAAAAATTATGGTTTCCTCCTCTCTGCCTGTTGTAATTAGGTGCCAGTTCCGAGTATACAGACTAATGTTCATGAGGGAGGGAAAGCTGTGGAAAAACCAGACACCATCTTCACCCAGGAAAGAGATCCAAGATTTGCGGAGATGTTTGCTGGCATAACTGCTTGTAAGTAAGATAAGTTCTCTAAGTTTCATCTTCAGTAGAAGTTAAGTTTATTGTTACTTTGGATTCTCAGCTGATATCCCATCAAGAGACACGAAAACCCTACGCTCTGTTTCAGTGGGAAACACATAACAAGGGGAAAGGAGACATTCAAACCCAAGTTGAATTGTTCTAAGTCAACTCCTTGCCTGTGAATTTGGGAGACAATGGATGATTGCACTTGGAGAGTCTTGACACTCTCACAAAATGGCAATGTAGGAAGGTATCTCCTATTAGTATAAGCTTTAGATTCTCCCGTGCTGTGTAGCATATCAAGCAGCGAGTATTTTCAGTTTGGGGCGAATACTTCAGCATTTCCCCATGTGTCATTTAAGGTCTTTGTAAGTCATCTACGAATGTTCTTTGCCGTGTATTTCAAGAGCATCCTCTTGATCGTTTGGCATCAAGGGAGTCCATCTCATTGCCATTATTCAATCATAGAGCCCTGGTGACGCAGTGGTCAGAATGCAGGATTTCAGGCTAATTCTGCTGACTGCCAGCAGTTCAATTCGGACAGGATCAAGGTTGACTCAGCTTTCCATCCTTCTGAGGTCAGTAAAATGAAGACCCGGATTGTTGGAGGTGATATGCTGACTCTGTAAACCACTTAGAGAAGGCTGGAAAGCACTGTGAAGCGGTATATAAGTCTAAGTGCTATTGCTATTTTCCATACGTTGCATGTTGGAGTCTTCTGCACGCAACCATTATATGTAATTTGCAGAAGACACTCTTTGGGAACACTTCTTCATTAGTAACATGGTCAAAATAGCAATATTTTAGGATTCCTTTGTTGGAAGATATCAAGTCTTTCTCCAATTAGGAGAAAAACCTGTACTTAGCCCTTACAAAAAGGGGTAAATTTGATCAGCAAACAACCCAATCTTCAGGATGGTTGTAAAGACATGCCTTTGAGGCTAAGTCTTACAGCTGTAGTAATTGGCTGCCTATTCTTTTATTTTCAACCTATTCTATTCTTAGCAGTGGATGTCAAAGTTGACTTCCCTCCAGTTCCCAATTCATTGCTACATATTTAATGGAAAATCCTGGATTTCTTCGTAGGGAAAGGGCTTGGATTCAAAACAGTCCTTTCAGTTGTATGTTTTTGCTATTTAAGGGAACAAAAAAAATTAGATACTTGCATCTCTAATAACTGTTGTCAGCTGATAGCTGGGCTTGAGTAGAAAGTCAATAAATCAACCTAGCTTTTTCCAGAGAAGGGACAGAAACCTTGTTGTTGTTTTTTTCCAGAAGTATTTTAGGATTATTTTTATTGTGATTTTTCCCTCTGTTTATTGTTCCTAACCTTCCCTGCTGCTGATGAAGTTTTAACATTTGTTATTAATTAATCACCATGCAAGGGGTTCTTAGCCAAGGCAGAAGCATCTCCCTGTTTGTAACAAAGGGTCATTGGGAGACAGCAGCACAGCTGGGTCTCCTTCTTTCAAAATGCAGTCGTCTTTCTTCCATCCATCATGGAAAATGCTTTTTTTACAGTTATTGCTCCCTGAAGTTGGTTATCTTCAATGACAAGAATAGCCCTGGATCCCTGGGTGAACTTCTAGGAACTTGCAAATTGAATGATCCCCCGCCTATTTATAATTTCACACCTCTTTATTTCTCTAAGTAAAATACAATGGATATTTATGTTATTTATGTATGCATTTATTTATTCTACTTCTATAACTACCGTAACTGAATCAACTCCCGAAAGCTGCAATCAATAAAACATAGTGCGCATCATCAAAACAATAAAATTATTTTATTGTTAGAAGAAGAAAATGAATTTCAGTCCATACATCCCTCAGTTAAGATTTTTTTTCCCCTGGAATAGCTTGATTTTCACTAATTTTCAGAATTGCACAAAAGTGTTATCCCAAATGCAAGATGGAATAATCCAAAGTATAGGATCTGCTACTGAAATACATTTTCTGTTGATTGTTGTCCCTTCACCTTGGAGCCATGTGGACTACCCTAGATTTTGATGTATATTTGGTGATTGGAGCCATGGTGGCGCAGTGGTTAGAATGCAGTATTGCAGGCTAACTCTGCCGACTGCCAGTTCAATCCTGACTGAGTCAAGGTGGACTCAGCCTTCCATCCTTCCGAGGTCGGTAAAATGAGGAGCCAGATTGTTGAGGGCAACAGGCTGACTCTGTAAACTGCTTAGAGAGGGCTATAAAGCACTGTGAAGTGGTATATAAGTCTAGGTGCTATTGCTGTTGCTCTTTGAGGTAGTCATTCCATGTGGGAAAGATGGCTATCCTTATAACTCTTCTCAAAGTAACCTCCAATGGATCTCATTTGTCAGAGAAACAGAAGTGCTTAAGAAGATGGCCATGGCATTTAATCTCCCATTGTTTGTTTATCCTACCTGGATCCTATGTCATCTAAGCAAGTCGCAACAGGTCAACAGGATAAGCAGCAATAGACATGAAATAAAATTATGAAATTCAACAATAATCAACACTCAATCACTATGACTGGACACCAATAAAACACCGTTAGGGTTGATGGCCTGGTGAAATGACTTTTTGAAGGTCTTCTAAAAAATCATGGATGGTGGAGTTTTATAAATCTCTGGAAGTAAAGAGTCCCATAGTATGGGGTACTACAGACTGTGGGTTGTCATGTCTCTCTTGACTCGGAGACAGGAGCAATCTTTAAAAGGTTGTCCTGAAATGTTCTCACCAGGAACCAGATTTAGTTCTGCCAAAAGAAAAAATAAATTTCTTCCGTGTTATTTTTGAAGGTGAATTCTTACATTCTAGTTCAAAATTGGTCCAGATCAGAAGTGGTATTAAACAGATTCAGAGAACCGGCAAATACCACCTCTGTCTGGCCCCACCCCCACCTATTCTCTGCCTCCCATTGAATCCCAGCTGATCGACTGGGTCTTCTTTCATTGCCCTGCATAGGAGAACAGAGTTGGAAAGCAGGTTAATGGGGCGGGGAGGGAATGGGGATTTTGCAGTATCCTTCCCCTTGCCACGCCCAACAAGCCACACCCACAAAATGGGTTATAAAAAAATTTGAATCCCACCAGCGGTCCAGATAGCGCACAAATGAAAAAGCACTACTTTAATAAGTTTCTTTCACTCCAGTTCTGTGTTCTTGGAATCAAGGTGAAGATTGTAGTATGGCTACAAGGAAAACATGAGGACATTAGAAGAGGTAGACTATTCTAGACTTCTTTTCTATAGACTATTGTTTGGCAGAGAGTGAGCAAGAAGGAAAAGGAGAATATTAGAAAAAAAGTTGGGTGGCTCCTGCCAGTATTGAGTTTGAGATGTGCTCACCAGGTAACTCCCAAGAGATGATGCCTGTGTTTCTTATCAGGGCAGCCTGGTCTGTCCAAATATGGGACAGAGCATACTCCTTTTGCTTTCTCCTTTTAGCCCCAATCCAGAAGCCTTTGCAGGCAGTTGCTTTCGCGACAAACTTTTAAAAATTTAACTTCAACTGGGGGGTGGAATTCCTTGCACTTGCTTCAAGCCATAAAGGAACCATTTTTGATGTAGGATGCAGTTAAAAAAGAAATAGAGGCAAACTACTTGTTACTTTTATATATTTTGCATAATGTTGATTTTGGATTGACTTTTTCTGAGCCAATGCGTGCAAATAGCTGAAGCTTGCACAGAGAGGCCTATCATGCTAGGGACATTTGCTCTGCAGCCGTCAAGCACGTATCTTAGCAGGAGGGTGGGGGGGAATGAAAATATCTCCCATTGCTCCAACCATGTGTTTATAAGCAACAGATCCTGTAAAAAATATCTTTCCCCCCCTCCTGAAAAAAAATAATAATACAGTGCAGGATGAACTTTTTCTATCTGCATTTACTGCATCTCCCAAGTCAGATATAACTCACTTCTCCTTTATCCCTGGCCAAAAAAATAGAAACAAATATCTAAATATCAGAAAATCAGATTTGTTAAATGGCTTTTTTTGTTTGGCAAATCTAGCTTCTTGGCTTTGGTGCTGTGAGCAGAGACATTCAAATGATGCCGTATAGTCTCTCGGTCTAATTTGTCACTGATTTCTCAACATTGTGGCAAGGTTTCCACATTTTTTAATTCAAGCCCGAATCCAAACTTCATTTTCTGCCGTTGAGAAGTTCCCATTAAGAAGTCCTCATGCACAATTTGAATTTTAGCTTGGAGGGTGGGGGAGGCGGGTGAAAATTCTGGATAATAGATGAATGTTTGTTACTATTTTTATTCTGTTTTCTGTCTGGGATATAATGACAGTCATCCCAGATGCTATTTGTTTCCAGATGGGGTTCCTTTTAGTGTCAAGAAACCTTGATCTACTGCAGCTGTCTTTTAAACTTGCTCCCTCCAATCGTGTTGGATTGTAATTCTGGAAACATTCAGCCTGCACAGCCCATGCATGCTAAGCATTATGGGAGTTGTAGTCTGGCACGTTTTGAGGATGCTCATTTGGTGAAATCGTCTATGTTGCTCAATAGTTGGAGGAATGATTAAACAATTAAACAATTAAAGGCCTGGAGACTAAAACATAACAAAAAACCATTGCAGGAATTGGGTATGGCTAGTCTAGAGAAAGAAGGACTAGGGGAGACTTGATAGCAATGTTCCAGTATTAGAGGGGCTGCCACAAAGAAGAGGGGGTCAACTTATTTTCCAAAGCACCAGAAGGCAAGACAAGAAGCAATAGATAGAAGCTTATCAAGGAGAGAAGCAGCCTAGAACTAAGGAGAAATTTCCTGACAGTGAGAACAATTAATTAATGGAACATCTTGCCTTCAAAAGTTATGAGGGTTCCATCACTGGAGGCTTTTAAGAAGACAGTTGTCAAGACTCTGACCTGCACCCCCATTCAAATCGTAAGTCTCTAGCCACATTTCTCAGAGTAAAAAAGATTGATTTATTAGGAGTTGACATGTCAGTGTTTCCCAGTTGCAGCCAACTCTGACACATTATTCATTTCACCCTTGACCCTGGCCTTCCCCTCACCCCCTGAATGTATATTCTCCAGTAAGACACATCCATAGCCAAGAGTCATCCATCATGCTCTCCAGTAATAATTTTGTGCGCCAGAAGCTTCGGTTGCCAAAGCAATTATCTGAAACATTTAAAGAATGCACTGCTTTTCCCCCTCTCCCTTTCTGCTGACCACTAAAAAGACCAAAGAACTATTTTTTAGTTGACAACGATCACTTATCTGAAATGGTATAGGGGCTCCTGCTTTGAGCAGGGGGTTGGACTAGAAGACCTCCAAGGTCCCTTCCAGCTCTATTCTGATTGAAGATTGATTGAATTGCTAGGAAAAGTAGTCATGCCAAATGTATTTAAAAAAATAAAAAATTTGGCAACAGAGGGGCCCCTCTTTTGGGACTCCAAAAATGGGATGTAGATGTTTATTATTTTGGACTGAAATTTCACAAATTCACCTGATTTGGCTGCACTACACTAAAACCTTATGAGAATTGAATGCACAAGTGGTAAATCTCATATATTTTTCTTCCCCCTCCTTTTTTTTCTTTTTTCTGTAGTGTTTGTTCGCTGGGCATATGTGCACATAATTTGCAAAGGGCATCCATAGCTAAAAAGATTGCCAACCATAGTATATTTATGCCCTCTTGTTTTTTCCGCAAGAAAACGATATATGGTTCTTTCTATGTACCCTTATTTTATCTACACACAATAGTCCTGTGAGGTTAGTCAGCATAAGAGGGAATGACTTACTTAGGATCACCAGCTCATTCTGGACAAGGGAAGACTGACATTTGATCTTCCTTAATCCTAATCGGTCACTCTGCTGAACTGCCCCTTCTAACATAGCCAGTTTTGTTTAGCAAATGCTAAATCTGGCCAAGATTTTCAAAGCTTATCCCAAGAGCCAATTATTAAATACACTGTCTTTAGACAGTAGTTTGCAACATCTTGGGTGGATTTGCAATGTGGTGCAACTTTGTCATTGTTCTTCAAGTCATGGCTTAAGGCCAAAATAAATAAGGTTAAACAGAGCTGAACTCGGCTTTCCTGGTCAGCCGCTTAATTTTTGAACCCACTGTATTCATCATTTGCTCCCACAGAAGCCAGGAGGGAAGCAATGGGATGCAGTTGCTGAACTTTTCTTGTTAGATAATTCAGAAACTTGCTCTATTTCTGCCTACATTTGAGCCTTATTTCTAAAATCCTGATTTTGCAACTTATGGTGAGAGGACAAGGCACAGTTGTAAGCGTAAATGAAAAGTTTCAATTCTGACATCAGCACACTATTGATCAAGAAGAGGTTATTCTCCTCATGTGATCCAGCCTAGGAAAAAATCTAACATGCTACAGACCCCATAATCTCCTTAATGGGAGTCTTGTGAGCAATAGAATAGAAGGACAGATTCAAAAGAAGTGAACCATCCTTCCTCTTGGGCTGAAGAGAGCAACTGTCATCCATACTCATCACCTGTTTACTGAATTAATCTATTTAATGGCTTTGTAGAGAATTTTAAAACATTAAAATAACCATGCAGTAAAGTTTGGTCAATATGATAACCCATAAAAAATGAAACCTATACGATGGTTAGATATGAGCAGACATGAAATAACAACAGTAGAATCCAACTCTGAAAGAATACTTCAACCTAGCTGAATATGCGGAATGCATCTGTAGATTGTCTAGGGAGATTCTCAGTCATGAATTGAAGAAGCTTCCTGGATGAGAAGCGAAATGTCTTCAAAGAAAAAACAGAAAGTCCAGTTGCCTCTTAAAAAAAAAACACCTGAGGGGCACCTGTAGAATGATTTGATGGTAACTGTCAACCCTGAAGCGAACCTGGCTGAGGCCATCTTTGAGGCCTCATGGTTGCCACAAGGCAGAGGGGGAGAAAGGACAGGGGGAAACTCGGCTTTGCCATCAAAATAAAAAGGGTTTTTTTTGGGGGGGGGGGGAAACTAAGGTCATTTCAACAGATGGCTGAGAAGAGAAGGAGTGGAGTAACCAGGCAACCTGCCAGCAACACTATTGGACAATGTGACCGATGACCTGGGGGGAAGGAGGAACTTTCAGTTTTTAATTAGGTGAAAACTGCGGGAACTTTCAGAGCTGGTTTTCACCAGTTGTGCCAATATGATGTATCCAATAAATTGTTCTTTGAAGAATCTACCTGCCCCGGAGTTCTGCTTTCAATGGGTGCCTTACTTGGAACACTGACATTAAGCCGACTCTCACAGATGAGCAATTTCATTCAAAAAGGAATTTTGCCATCATCCCACACAGACATTGTTGGAAGACAAGAATGTAGCAGTTTAGTTGGAAGGACACCTGTCCACCAAATTGTTGGTGATGGTGAAAGGACAATTTTGCCATTGTTGTGTTTTGTTGTTAAAGATTAGAAGAGATTCAGAAGTATGAAACAGCGTTGGTGAGCTATACGTGGAATGAGGACTAGGTGCAGGATATGGTTGCAAAACCAAGTTGACAGCCACAATGGTACGACTGAAGCTCAACCTGGCTTGTATGATGGTTTGCCTTGTTTTGAGCCATCTCTTTCTGTTGGTTACACTTGCAGCAGATAAAAAGATGATGCCTTCTGCGTCCACAACAGGAAACCAGCAGATCTACTCTCAAGGGAGCCCGTTTCAACCAGGACATTCTGGGAAATCTTTCAGGTACTGTGACTTATGGCAGAAGGAATAAAGGCAGAGAGTCAACACTTGGCCTACATTGAGCAAGCATTCATGAACAGGATCTTTTCAGCTCAGTGTTATGGGGGGGAAATTGGAGCTCAGAAATAGCCAGATTCAATGTACAGTTATATCAGTAGAAGAGAATATTTGTAGCTCAGGCTTGAACTGTGAGGTGCTCCCTGAGCTTGTTTGTTTTCTTGCAGATGTTTCATTATCCAACTAAGTAACACCATCAGTGCATTAATAGTGCATTAATTTACTTCTTGGTTGTATTAATCTTGTGCTAATCTCTGATTATCTGGGTATTCTAGCATTAGTTGGGTAATGAAATGTCTGCAAGAAAACAACCAAGCTCAAAAAGCACCAAGGACCCCACAGTTTCCTCCTCATTCTCCTCCTCCTCCTACTCCTCTTCTTCTCTTCATCCTCCTCCTCTTCTTCTTCTTCTTCTTCTTCCTCCTCCTCCTCTTCTTCTCTTTATCCTCCTCTTCTTCTTCTTCTTCTTCTTCTTCTTCTTCTTCTTCTTCTTCTTCTTCTTCTTCTTCTTCCTCTTCCTCTTCCTCTTCCTCTTCCTCTGCTTCTGCTTCTTCCTCCTCCTCTTCTTCTTCTTCCTCCTACTCCTCCTCTTCCTCCTCCTTCTCTCCAGAAACCCTACTTCTTTCTAGAATTGATGATATTACATAGATGGGCAATGAAATTTCTTCAAGAAAACTATCAGCCCCAGAGAGCACTAAAGACCTCACATACAGTTATATCTGAACTGGTCCGTGTAGACCGAAGGACTAGAGGTCAGGCAATCTTCTATCTTCCAAATCCCTTTTTCATTTCCTTCGTTGCAGCTCATCTGTGGTCCATGTGCCAGGTGTCAACGACATCCAGTCCTCTTCATCAACAGGCCAGAACTTGTCACAGATTTCTCGGCAGTTAAATCAAAGCCAAGTTGCCTGGACAGGAAGTCGGCCTCCATTCTCTGGACAGGTATGGCAGCTAATTTCAACAGGCTGGTTTTTACATCTATTTGGGGGCAGAGCAATCGTGTGTTATATTTTGGGCTCTTATTATTTGGTTCACGAGAGGCATATTGGAAGGTACAGTGATGAGGAGGCTTCCACTCCAAAGGATGCTTTGGAATATTCTTGAGTGAGGATATAGTTTCTGTCTCCAACACCTGAAAGCAGCATCCCATTACTTTGTGTCTGCTGCAAATTTAAGAAGCATTTCCTCTAACAATGGAACAGAGTGGAGTAGGGTAGGGTAGGGTAGAGTAGAGTAGAGTAAAGTAGAGCTGGAAGGGACCTTGGAGGTATTCTAGTCCAGCCCCTTGCTCAAGCAGGGGAACCTATACCCACGATGGCGAACCTGTGACACAAGAGCCACAGCCAAATTTACATGCACTGTGCATGAGAGCACCTCCCAACTGATTTTCGGCTCGTTTGAGGCTGGTTTCGGCCTCCCTGAGGCTCGAGGGAAACCTTTGCAGCCTCGGGAGGCCGAAAAACGGGCCTTCCTGAAATAGCACATTTATTTATTTATTTAAATTTGTATACCGCCCCCCTCTCCCAGAGGGACTCGGAGCGGTGCACAGCCAGATAAAATATACATATAAAATACACATACAGTACTTAAAATGAGTTAAAAGAATTAAATAGATTGGCCAATATCAAAAGATTAAAAAGATTAGAAGATTAAGAAAGCTAAAACTGAATTAAAAACTCTAAAACCCCTAGGCCAGACCGGCTAGCTGAAATAAATAGGTTTTCAACGCGCATCGGAAGATCAGGAGATCAGGGATGGTCCTCATCTCTGGGGATAATTCGTTCCAGAGGGAGGGTGCCCCCAACAAGAAGGCCCGCACCCTCAGGGTCGCCAGCCGTCCAGCCGGCGGCACCCCGAGGAGGCCGACTCTATGGGAGCGTATTGGTCGACAGGAGGACGATAACGGCAGGAGGCGGTCCCGCAAATATCCTGGTCCCAAGCCATGGAGCACTTTAAAGATGGTAACTAAGACCTTGAAGCGCACCCGGAGGACTACCGGGAGCCAATGCAGCTCATGCAAGAGTGGTGTAACATGGGAGCCCCAAGGAGCCCCCAACACCACCCACGCAGCTGCATTCTGCACCAGCTGGAGCCTCCGGATGCTCTTCAAGGGAAGCCCCATGTAGAGAGCGTTGGCATAGTCTAGGCGGGAGATTACGAGGGCGGAAGTGACCGTGTGAAGCGCATCCCGATCCAGAAAGGGCCACAACTGGTAGATCCTACGGACCTGACCAAAATGCGTGGGTTCATTGCCTTCTGGATGCTGGCACATGCAATTTTTGGCATGGGAGCCCAAAAAGGTTAGCCACCCGTGACCTATACCATCTCAGACAAGTGGCCGTCCAGTCTCTTCTTAAAAACCTCCAGTGATGGAGCGCCCATGATTTCTGAAGGCAAAGCTGTTCCACTGGTTAATTGTTCAGTTCCATGAGTTAATTAATTGTTCAGTTCCACCAGTTCCTTGAATTACAATAGCCAAGCAATAAAAATGAAAACAAATGACCTAATTAGCCCTGAAAAAAAGATGCCGATATTGTCATGCACAAGGCTGTTGGAGCTAAGCTTGGATCTCTTGTCGGGTTGCTACATTGCTTTTTGAGACATGTGGACAGATACTTCATCTTTTTGTTGTTGTTGTTGTTTATTCTCCATTCAGCAAATCCCTTCACAAGCCAGCAAGGCACAATCATCGCCCTTTGCCATTGGATCCAGCCATACTTACCCTGCTGATCCAGCTTCCTTCAGCCCTCTTTCCAGTCCAGCTACGTCTTCTCCAAGTGGAAACGCCTATTCCAGCCTAGCTAACAGGACGACGGGCTTCGGTAGGTATGGAAGTCGCTCATAAACTGCATTAGCGCATTAATGTACAGGTAGTCCTTGACTTACGACCACAATTGAGCCCAGGAATTCCTGTTCCTAAATGAGACATTTGTGTTCTGACCAAGGCTTCTGAGACCATAATTAAGGACATGCTTAGTCCAAACAACTCTTGTTTTATTTCAATGCTGGGAATTATGTGCATTCCCAGCCTGTAATGAATCCCAAACAGTCCCTCGAGATAAGCACCCACCTTTCCCTCCTTTGAATTGCTGTAATAACTAAAGTGGCAAATTAACTGTATCAAAAACCAACCGAAGTACAAAGTCCACACAGAGCTTCAAGGTTTAATCCAAACAGAGTGAATGACTTTGCTTCCTGCAAAGGTTTCTTTACCTTTGCATGTCCTTTATACCTTATGGGAGAGCCAATCACCTCCAAGCCTTACTCCCGAGTTGCCCCTTTTGTCTCTGCTGTTCTTGCCTTTTAGCAGCTCTGTGCACACATGCACTGAGAACAGGCTCCCCTTGCTCCTCTGCCTCGCTGCTGCCAGACTCTGAAGGCTCCGGAGGCAGCACCCCACTCCCAGATGGTTCTGGCCCCATCTCTGCATCGGATGCAGGACCCTTGCCTGAGTCATCTCCAGACTCCCAGACTGGTCCCCGTTCTTCCCCACTGTCCAATTCTGCTGCTATCTGCACTGGCTGCTGGCGAACCACAACAATGTTTTCCACAGAATGGGTCAACTTGCTATGGCCAACTCAACACAGCTAACTCAACACAGCCAACTCAACACAGCCAACTTGCCGCTGGCCAACTAGCCACAGGACCATACAACAATCATGTTGTGACATTATGCATAATTGGGTGGCTAAACAATTTTTGGTAAACAAGCTATTTGCCCAATTTGGGAGTAACATGATGCACACTTCCTTAAAGCAGGGCAGTAGGGGAAAATATACGAGGTTACCCAATTCCCATTGTGACAGGCAGAAGTTAACAGATTGTCCTTTCTGTTCTGGAATTTACATTCCACAAACTGAGGAGTCAACAAGAGTTGTCCAAACATATGAGAAATTCTAATTTTAGTTCCAGAGCTGACAGTTATCAATTAAATACAGCCTCAATGCTTGGAGTTCTGCAAATGCAGATTGTCTCTTTTCAGGACAGAGTGTCTATTTTCTCCAAACCCTAACCAGGAGACAATTAAACTCCTTTTAAGCCATTTCCGATTATTATTTTTCTGAAACGAAGCACAAACATGTGGTTAAAACTGTGAGCTCCCTTGTGCAATGGTTACTATTATTAGCCGATGTTTATTGTGCTTGCTATTGTTATCTGAACCACAGTAGCCCCCAAAGTTCAAAACTGAATTTAAGTTTAACTGGGTTTATAAAATGCACCTGTTCCATACATCAGTTAAGAAAGCCCTAGAACCCCACAAAAAAGGAATAGAGTTTTAGTAACAGCCTACATGTTTGTTCTGACCAAGGCTTCCAAGACTGTAATTAAGCACATACTTAGTCCAAACAACTCTTGTTTTATTTCAATGCTGGGAATTATGTGCATTCCCAGCCTGTAATGAGTCCCAAACAGTCTCTCGAGATAAGCACCCACCTTTCTCTCCTTTGAATTGCTGCCAACAACTAAAGTGCCCAATGAACTAGAAAAAACCAACCGAAGTATAAAGTCCACACAGAGCTTCAAGGATTAATCCGAACAGAACGAATGACTTTGCTTCCTACAGAGGTTTCTTCACCTTTGCCTGTCCTTAATACCTTATGGGAGGGGCAATCACCTCCCAGACTTACTCCCGAGTCTCAACTGCTTTTGTCTCAACTGCTTTTGCCTTCTGGCAACTCTGTGCACACATGCACTGAGAACAGGCTCCCCTTGCTCCTCTGCCTTGCTTCTGCCAGACTCCGGAGGCTCCAGAGTCAGCACCCACTCCCAGATGGTTCTGGCCCTATCTCTGCATCAGACACAGGACTCTAGTCTGAGTCCTCTCCAGATTCCCAGACTGGTCCTCATTTTTCCCCACTGTCCGATTCCGCTGCCCGCTGCTCAGGCTGCCAGCAAACCACAACAACTTGTTAGGTTGATTTTTGCCCTGTTTTACGACCTTTCTCACTGCAGTTGTTACATGAGTAACACGCTTGTTTAAGCGAATCTAGCTTCCCCATTGACTTTGCTCATCAGAAGGTTACAGAAGTTGATTACAGGACCCCATCATAAATAGGAGTCAGTTGCCAAGCGCCTGGATTTTGATCACATGACCATGGGAGGCTGCAGTGGTTACTTTTTTACTCGCCGTATTGAGACAACCAGAGAAATTTGCAAAAAGAAATATAGCAAGATAGCATGCATCATAGAACTAGCAAGTATTAAGGGTCAGTTTGGTGTCATGGTTAAAGATACCAGTCCAGAAACTGGGAGACTGTGAATTCTAGTCCCACCAGCTAGGTGACTGTGGGGTAGTTCCTTTCTCAGCTCTTAAGAGGAAAAAGACAAAGCAATATTCTGAAAATATTGTCTAGGTGACTTTAAGATAGGAGAGCTTCAACTGCCAAAATTCTCCATGCTGGCTGGGGAATTTTGAGGGCTGAAGTCCACATATCTTAAAGTTGCCAAGTTTGAAACAAAAACACCCACCGGTCTAGAAGATTTGACCCCGTGGCCCCTATCAAGGGTTATCTTTATTACTCTTGGCAGCTTTCATGACACTGGCTCTTGCAAGCCCTTTTTTCAGGAATAGAATACGGAACAGACTTTTCCAAAAGTGATGCTAGCCAAAATACAAGAATTGAACCATCTGGGTGCATCAGGGCATTGTGACTGCAAAGGAAATAGACTTAAGAATTCTGACTGGCTAATAGCCCAGTATTCTTCCAGGCAGATTCTTTATCATCTGATAATTTGCTCCTGTTTGCATTAAAAAAAACACCCCAGAAAATTAAAAAGAAAAAAGAAAGGAATTGAACAGGATGTGTTCTCAAGTCAGCAAATTAAAGCACTATCCCCGACCAAGACACACTTAACTGAAAATTCAGAACAGGGTGTGAGTGGATATGCAGAAACAAAAGATGAAGAGAGAGCACATAAACATCAAAGCGTACACAACCCAAAATATCTGTGGCTTTCTTTCATTCTTTCTGTTTCTTTTTAAAAAGTTCTACAGTGAATTATTCCTGCCTAAGGCAAGGAGAAAGGGAAAATAAAACTTGCTTCAACTGTTCCGGGCACTGGATCTAATGTCTAGCATGTGTTTTTTCAGGACACTGGTTCTTCTAATTCAAAAGTTACCAATAGGATTTGTTTTCAAAAGATCAGCATCAAACGATGTTTAGGTCTGCAAAAACATGCTGATAATTATACCATTGTTGGTATCATTAATATAATAATTAATATTTAAAAAGTAGGCCTTATGGACTACATTCACAAATAGGAAAGTAAGTGCAAGTTTCTAATTCTTACAAAGAATTTTAATGTTCTCCTTTGGGAAGAATGAACACAGTTTGAGGAATAATCCTGGAAAGATTCTTCATTTTCTGGAGGATTGGGAGCAAAATGTCTCCTTTTGACTCTTGATAGATCTTTTTTTCCTGACCTAGGCTTTACAAAATCACAAAGCAGACTCCTTGTCCGGATAAAACCCCTTTTTATTAGGCAAATATGAATTCCTCTCATTCACATCCAGCAAAGTCTTGGCAAACAGTCTTTCAAGAGACCTTATCACAGATCTTATCAGGCTTGGAGAGTTGCCAGGCCGATAGCTTCCAAGCGCAACTCTGTAGCGGAAATTACTTGGCGAGGAGTCAGGAACAAATGTTCACCCTAATTATATGAACTAATTGTCTCCTGCAAACACCACTCCCCTTTTGCTCCTCTTTATTCCATATGGGAGGGGCCATTCACCGTCTACCTTTACTTCTGAGTCGACCCTTGTTCCTCAACTGTTCCCTTCTCCTGGCTGCTCTGTGCATGCGCACATTGGGAACAGACTCCAGCTGTTCTTCTTCCCCAATCATCTCTGACTCTGAAGGCAGCTGATAACTATCAGATGGTCCTGGCCCCATTTCTGCCTCTGACGCAGAACACTCGTCAGTGCCTTCCCCAGGCTCTGCTGGCGGGCCCCAACACTTTTTGTATGCCTTTGAAAGAAGGGGCTTCTTTGCGGTATGCAGGAACATTGTGTGAAGTGACAGACAAGAGAGGGAAACCCTACCCTAAGAATAAAAGGCAAGTAATGAGTCTTACCACTATTCTGCAAAGGCCTTGCTATTTCTTCAAACTGGATAACACTATGTCTCTCGTTGCTTTAGAGTAAGGGAGACTTTTTTTCCTTGCACAGAGAAGCATAGAACGATGTCATGGAAGGTGAAACTCTATTGTTTACCACCGGTTGATTTGTTCACAAAACGAGGAAGGAGGGAAAGACTTAGGAAGGATAAGGTATTCTGTCATATCTTGTACTAACAGATTCAGTCCAACCCACAGGCATTTTAAGGTTCCCAGTGCTGGCACTAATTCACCCAGAGGCAAAATGCTAGAATTATCATTTTGCTTCACAGAAAGGGGTGCTTCTAACAAGAATCATCACAGTGAGGTTTTTAATTTTTTTTTAGCTGAGAGCAGCCAAAGTAGTGGACAGTTTCAAGGACGGCCTTCAGAGGTCTGGTCCCAGTGGCAAAGCCAGCACCATAACCAGCAGAACAGTGAGCAGCATCCTCACCAGCAAACCAGCCAGACAGAAGTGTTCCAGGTAAGTGAGAACCACCAAAAATGTTCGGGCACCATAGTTCTAGCTTTAGGGCTGTGATGGTTGAACTTTATGGCACGTGTGCCGGAAGTGGCACGCAGAGCCATCTCTGCTGGCACATGAGCCATCGCTCCAGCTCAGTTCTATTGTGCATGCACGCACACCCCTCCCTCCAGCCAGCCAGCTGATTTTTGGGTATCTGCAGTGTATGCATGGGGGCAGGGAACATACAGAAAACATGCATGCATGCACGGGGTGGGGTGGGTCACGCATGCATGAGCGGGGGCGGGGGAGCACGAGGAGAGCATGTGCATGCTCAGGGGGGCAGGAGGAGCACAGGAGGTTGTGCACACTTTTGGCACATGACAACAAAAAGGTTAGCTGTCATTGCTTTAGGGATTCCATAGAGTCATTGAATGGGAAGGATCCAGGGGTGGGATTCTACCAGTTCGCACCTATTCACTAGAACCGGTTGTTAACATTCTAAGCAGTTCGGAGAACCGGTTGTTAGAAGAAATTACTGGCCTAATCCTGTAAGGAAGGCAGGAAGGAAACATTCTGCTGTTGCTTACAGAAACTGCCTCTCCGTTAACCCTTATTACATTCCTGGCAGGACTAGACTTCCTGTCTCAGGAACGTCTCTGGAGTTTTTTTCCCCTCCTTTGCTGGTACTTTGCATGTGTGGAGTGACCATTCAAAGTTACAATGGCACTGAAAAAAGTGACTTACGGCCATTTTTCACACTTACGACTGTTGCAATATCCCCACAGTCATGAGAGGCCAGGCGAGGAGATGCGTGCCTCGATGTGAGTGATATTGAGTTGGCCATACCCAGCCAATAACATGACCAACAAGCCATGCCCACCACTTAAGCCACGCCCACAGAACCGGTTATTAAAAATTTTGAATCCCACTCCTGGAAGGATTCCTAGAAGCACTTATATCCAGCTCCTGCTCACTTTACACCCCTCTCTAAGTGGTTTACAGAGTCAGCCTCTTGCCCCCAACAATCTGGGTCCTCATTTTACCCACCTCAGAAGGACGGAAGGCTGAGTCAACCTTGAGCTAGTCAGGAATCAAACTCCTGGCAATGTGAGCAGAGTTAGCCTGCAATTCTGCATTGTAACCACTGGGAAGGAAGGAAGGAAGGAAGGAAGGAAGGAAGGAAGGAAGGAAGGAAGGAAGGAAGGAAGGAAGGAAGGAAGGAAGGAAGGAAGGAAGGAAGGAAGGAAGGAAGGAAGGAAGGAAGGAACAAACGAAGGAAGGAAGGAAGGAAGGACACTTAGGCTTATATACCGCTTCACATTGCTTTACACCCCTCTCTAAGCGGTTTACAGAGTCAACTTATTGCCCCCAACAATTGGGGTTCTCATTTTACCGAACTTGGAAGGATGGAAGGCGGAGTCAACCTTGAGCCTGGTGAGATTCAAACTGCCAAATAGTCAGCCAGCAGTCAGCAGAAGTAGTCTGCAGTACTGCACTCTAACCACTGCACCACCGTGGCTCTCAGAGGTTCTTAAAATGTTTGACACAATTACTCCTTTTCCCGGTCTCAAATAATGTCATTACGCCCCACAACAAAACCAAATTTTGCCTAGCAATGGCAAATGCAAACTGGATTTCAACACACAACTAAGCAATTTCAGTTTGCTGCATTCCCTCTTGGAAGTAATTACCCCACTTTCAAAAGCCTCTACCTAGATCCTGTTCTAGTAAAACTGCTTTTACTTTTAAGATGTTTTCCTAAGTTCAACTATCGGTAGCAGTGCTATATTTTAAGACAACTATTCCTATCTTTCTTCTGCGTGATACCTGCTCTGATATTTAAAAATGCTATCCATAGCGTCTTTTCTCAAGGCAAAGTTTACTAATTTTTTCAATCTCTCCTTATACAGTAGGATTTAACTTACAGTCCCACGATCATCATTATTATTGGTCCCTATCCATTTTAGATTCTCTGACAAATCCTTCTTAACATGAGGTGCCTAGCCAGTTTAGGGTGGAATTTTAGGTATTACTTTTTTTGTGATTTGGACAAGATTGCTCACCTCTTTCTCGAGATCCCTAGATTTAAAGGAGCAAGAACAGTAGGATAATCCGGTATATATTTTAAAACTAATTCATCGCTAGATTTGCAAAACTCAAAAGAGTGAAGGGTTAAACTGAAGGCATGGTATCTTAGCACGTACTAGAGATTGACAGAAAATGGGCTGCATAAGCACAGTGGGAATGCATGCATGTAGTGTGAATGTATTTAAATTTATTGGCTGCCAACTCCAGTGGGCAGCATCGAATAAAGAAAAAAAAAACAGAAGTTTATGGCTGACTCATGGACAGCTTTGGGTAGCTGATGAAGGATACCAGGTACAAATATCCTTGGTCTTACTTTTATTTTGGAAACATTCCTTTGCCAATTGTTCTGCTCCTTTTTCAGTTAGCTCCTTTGCAACAAAACCAAGTGTTGGTCTTGAATTGCAGAAGTTTCAAAAAGAGTATTTTTTTTATCCCCAAGTTAAACCAAAATCACATTTTCTTTTGCTTTTTCATTCTTCTACAGGATATGCTACCTATTCCAGGGGATCCAACCCAAGGGACTGGCAATTACAACATAGAAGACTTTGCTGATTTGGGCATGTTTCCACCATTTTCTGAGTAAATTTACCTTGCCAGATAACCTGCTCTGGCACACAGCTGGGGAAACGCTGCTGATGTAGCCTGGGCTCTGGTTTTTGTTCATCCATTTGTTTGTTGGTGTCAACATTATCATAGAAGCTCTTATGCAAGAAGCCTTTGTATTTTTTTTTCTTTGAGATAACTTCCTCTCTTTCACCATGTAAACCATGCAAGTTCTAATAATTTGCATTGTATTAGTCAGGACTCGTATAAGGGTTTAATTTGTACAGGTAATCCTCAACCCACGGCCACAATTGAACTCAAAATTTCTGTTAACAGATTAACAGATAATCAGAATTGGAAGGGGTCTTGTAGGTCATCTAGTCCAACCCCCTGCCCAAGCGGGAGACCCTACACCATTTCTGACAGGTGGCAGTCCAATCTTTTCTTGAAAGCTTCCAGTAATGAAGCTCACACAACTTCTGAGGGAGGGCAAGCCGTTCCATGGGTTGATTGTTCTCACTGTCAGAAAGTTTCTCCTTATTTCCAGACTGAATCTCTCCTTGATTACTTTCCATCCATTATTCCTTGTCTGGCCTTCGGGTGCCTTGGAAAATAACTTGACCCCTTCCTCTCTGTGGCAGCCCCTGTTGTTAAGGGAGTCATTTGTTAAGTGTGTTTTGGCCCATTTTACAACCTGTCTTGCCACAGTGGTTAAAGTGAATCCCTGCAGTTGATACATCAGTAACACAGTTGAGAAGTAAATCTGGCTTCCTTCATTGACTTTGCTTGTCAGAAGTTTACAAAAGGGGATCAAGTGATCCCGGGATGCTGCAACCGTCATAAGTCTGAACCAGTTGGCAAGCATCTGAACTTTGATCACATGATCACAGAGATGCTGCAAAAGTCATAACTGTGAAAAATGGTCATAAACCTCTTTTTTCAATGCCGTTGCAACTATGGTCACTAAATGAACTGTTGTAAGTTGAGGACTACCTCTATTTCATTCCCATTGGCTGAAGGGGTCAGGGTTGGATGGGTGAAGGAAAAGAATGGGGAGGCACTTTGTGATTTTTTTTCCCCCTGAGCTCTTAACATGTGAATCGTTGCTAATTTCCCATTTCCTCGAAAATTATCTTGCTCAAATATTAGGTGTGGCAGTCCTTCACTCACTATTCAAAACCCACCAGATTTCTCTAGAACTTGGAACAAAGGGGACTTAATGAGTAATGCATAGCAGTCTTGGGCTGAGATGGACTAAAAGAAACACAGTTCAGTCTCCATAATTTGCTTCACTGGGGGAAAATCCTTAAATTGCTTGGTATGCACTTGTGGATTTAATCACTGCAGCCCAACTCTTTAAAAGGAACCTGACTAACAACGGTGGCAAGAACTTACCTAAACTAAAATTTTCCTGCATATAGATGTGTTGAGTACATGATAGCGCTGACTACGCACAACACAGAGGTAGAATTATTATGGTTGTGAGGTTGTAACCAGACCTCAGCTCACATTGCAACCAGGGTCAAAGTAGATTGAATGTTTGTGTGTGTGTAAGATGCCTTGAACACGTGAGTATATCAGTTAAAATAGTAACAAGCAACAACGACAATACTAGCCATCCTGCATCACAAATATGGTAGTGTAGATCAAGAATGTTTGGGATGATAAAGTTTATAGGCTAGAATAGAGAATGGACAGCCTATCTATTCTTAGGATCTGCTCTAGATTGGAACTATAGGATTAAAAAAACAAATCAAAACCGAAACCAAAGCTGTTGTACCATGTGACCTTACCTTCAGCATGATTGTCTATGCTTCATTATGCTCCTTGCCACCTATTTATAAAGTTTTGTAGTAATTAAAAACTATGTACATAGAAAAGCATACCGCATAGAAACATATACTGCATACATACACACATGCAGTAATAGAAAACATACAATGAAGTGGCAAAGAATAGATCTGTGACACGCTAACATGTTTCTTTTAAATCAACTCTGATTTTTATATATATAGTTGAAGCTCGGGCCAACATCTTTCCATCAAGACAATAACTTTGGATTAGACTGTTTGGACAATAAAGTTTGTTATAACTATAGAAATAGCATTTAGGCTTATATACCTCCCCATAGTGCTTTGCAGCACTCTCTGGATGGTTTACAATGTAGACAAATTATTTGTATATTGCTGCCAACAATCTGGATCTTCATTTTACTGACCTTAAAAGGATAGAAGGCTGAGTCAACTTTGAGCCGGTCAGAATTGAACTCCAGGCTGTGGGCAGAATTATCCAGTAATACTGCATTTTAACCACTGTGCCGCAGGGCTTGAATTAGTAAGGTAACTCTTACTAACTTGAGCTCTTTCAAGCTCTTTCAACCATCCCCCACCCCAAACTGGCACAAAATATAATGCATTCTGTATTGGAATTGCAAGGGAGCTAATGAAGATCAAGGACACTGAAAGAAATATATTGTGAATGTACCGCATAGAAATTATGTTATTACGATGTATACCACACACTGCAAAATCTATTTGTTCATATCATTGTTTGGTGTCATGTTTGCAAGGCACCTTATTCAAATGAGATGTGCTTGTGACTGCAAAGAAGGATTAGCAGAAAGATTGTGACTTCTATGGCAGGGATTATTAAATGGCCAGTAAATTGTGAGATTGGGCCAGTGATGACGTGGCTCACCCATTTTCTCGAGGAAAGTGTGCACATGTGTGTTAATGCCTTCATTGTTTATCTTATAGTCATTCTAGGCCAGTTTGAATGTAAGGTTACATTCCTGTAATCTGGTGCTTTCTGGCAAAAATATTTATGGTGTTTCTGACTCCATGTTAAATCCAGCTAAACTTGAATGTGTAGACATTTTTATACCATCTGTATAACTAGTATCATACGAAATCAGTCCTTTGTGTCTTGTCTTGTCTGTTTGTCTGTCTCTCTGTTTGGGTTTGAGTTTGCTGTCTGCAACAAAGGAAGCTGTTTGGACAGGGCACATGATAGCATGGAATTTATAAAACAAACTTAAAGGACAATTGACCTAGGCTGAGATTTAGTAAGCTGTCCTCTTTGGAACAGGAGATATACATGTCACATGGTATGTGGTCTTAGAGAACAGATGTGAATGACTAGTCCAGTTCATCCAATCTTCCCTTTTCTTTCTGCGAAGGAAGAACGATTATTGAGTCATTGTGGCTTTCTTTACACATGAATTTGCAGAATCCTTGATTGTCTAGAACTTAGCACTTTCCAAATGAGTTGGGGTACAGCCTCCTTCATCCTTGGCAGGTATGGTGGGACTTGTAGGTCTGTATACCCAGGTTAAGAGAGAGGCCATTGCATACAATCAGCGATAAATGTATTGGTGGAGTGTCACAAGTTCAGATTGCAGCTGAGTTTATAGATAGCACAATGTGTTTAAGCCATCAGTTTAAAAATGAATTATTCAGTAGGCCACAGGTGACTGAGTTCACACTTATTGCTGAGTCATAGTTTACAAACCAATGCTTGAGTTTACAAATTGCCTAGATTGCTAAGCCTAGTTTGGCATGTGCACTGAGTATTCTTAATGTTCAGTGCCTTGGTTATTCTCGGATGTGACACAGTCCAGCAGATTTGCAGTTGTAGATCCAGTATATCTGGAAGACTGAAGGAGCAGCTTTTACATTCAACCAGAAATAGTCTTTAACTACTAGCAAGAAAAAGTGGCTGGATCCACCAATCTTGCGAAACCTAAGTTGACAAAAATAATTCGTGCATTTGCATAACATGCTGTATCCAAAACAAACCCCATTGTGACTTAAGGTGATGTCTGTTTCTCACAACATTCTGAATTACAGGTTACAACCAACTCCATTTTAGCCCATCCCAACATATCCTGCAAACGTAACTAATATGAATAATAATGTCAAGACAAAGAATAAGTGTACAAGGGTAATAGGAAACACTTCTGATGTCTGGCTCTCACAATAGATACAGGAGACTATTTTCAGCAGTAACCCAACTTGAGTGTAATAAGTAGTTCCAACCTTTGGGCTGGTAGCACGAAGCTCGAAGCCATAATATGGTTTGTTTGTATTTAGCTTAACGTGATGTTCTTTGTGTGATGTATCTGTTCCCCACAAAAAAGACATCATGGGCTTTTTATGACAAACTATAATTTAAAATCTTACTTTCTTAAGATTATAAATTGTATCTTGTTTTAATCATGGCTTCAGTTTATATCTGAAGCCAAATGTAAAATTATTTCTGTGCTCTGCCCACTTTTGTTTTACATATTGGCAAAAGAAATAGAGAGAATTGAGAATCCTGATTATTTCACTAGTTTATAAGATTCACTCTGCCTTGTTCTAACATCTTCAAACCATAGTTTTTAAAAAGTCTAAATTAGTGTTATTAATATTAGTAAATTAGCTCAGTTTGTATAAAGCATTAAGCCTTAAGCAATGTTTTTTACAGTGTTTGAACAACATGGTTTAAAAGTTATTGGCAAACCAAGCCAGTGTGGTGTTTTGTTTGTTTGTTTTTCAACAAATCTGAGGTTAAAAATTCCGATTTTGTGTTACATGTGAATTCCACCATTGTTTTGGTCATCAGTGCCTATATATAATTTGGTTTCTTTTCCTGGCTAGAAAGCAACATATGGAATTACAAGCCAATCTTTTCAAAGTTCTGAATTCATTTTAGTCCAGTGTTAACAATACTGATAGATCTTTCTTTCCCCCTAGCTGGTGTGGTGTATACATTTTTATATGCACTATACTTCTCTTATCACCCCTCTTTTAAACATTTGGCATGTCTATATAATAGATTATATAATATATAATAGATATTATATAGGCTATCTAACAGATAATTTTGTTTAATCTTGGTGAGTTTGTTTGAGGGACAGCTAGAAAGAAGAAACTGACACCTTAGTTTTTTCAAACAAAGGAAGGTATTACTAAATATGGATAGGTTTGGGATACCATTAAGATACTTTGCAATGACAATGGAGGAGCAAATATATTACATTGATGATGATGTTATCCATTCAGTCCTGTCCGACTTTGGGCGATTCTATGGAGCAGGTCGTTCCACATCTTCTGATCTTGCACTATTTCTCCGAGTTTTTCTGTGATCTGGCTGATGTCGTCTTTGATGGTGATTTTACATTATCCATCTGTGTCTCTTGCTTACCAATTGCATGGACACACAAGATATTGGCTATTAGGTGCAAGCATCTTCTGGTCATCCAGATATATTGATCTTACTTGGGAAGAAAGCACTGTAATGCAGAATAGTTGAGGCAGCCTGTTGGGGCTAGTGGTTAATTAATATACTGTAAATCAGGGGTGTCAAACTCAAAGCCCGCAGGATGGATGCAGCCCGCAATATGGTTGGATCAAGCCCATGGGGCTGGCCCAGTCTACCCAATGCGAAGAAACATTGTGTCAACTCATAAGATATTTCTGTGGACTTTTTAGTGTTGCCAACAGAAAGGGAGAGGTGAGCAGTGCAGTAGCTTGCAAAACCGAAACTGCATTCCATAAATGTTTTCAAAGATAATAACTAGGTGACCGAAGTTTCTGCCATGCAAAATTCTAATTGGAGAGCATGATTGATGATTCTTGGCTATGGCTGTATCCCATTGGAGAATATGAATTACGATACACCCAGGGGGTAGGGGGGAAACCAGGGTCAAGGGTGACAATGAATGATGTGTCTCAGAGTCAGCTACACACCCAGGCAGTGCCAGACATGTTAACTCCCAATAAATCCTTTTTGGAAGTTTTGAGACTCATGATTTAAATGGGGTTAAGTAAGGGAATCCTGAGACATCAGGCCAGTGTGGCTTCAGCCCGATCTACTCAATGCAAAGAAGAAACGTGCCAGAAGTTTGGGGAGTGGCATCATGCTGGCCATGCCCACCCAGTCAGCCACACCAACCAGCCTCGAGATCAACCACATCCCTGATGTGACCCTCAATGAATTGAGTTTGACACTCCTGCTGTAAATCGTCACATTAATATATTTTATTAATTTAAACCCGTAACAATTATGTGGTTGATTGATTGTTTTCTGCTCGGTACAATAGATTAGTTCCACCCATTATTATACAATCTGACCCAGCATAGATTTTTGATCGGATAAATTCCTTCAAAATTCTCACCGCCATCCCATTCCTTTCCAGCTTCTGTCCTTCTGATCCTTCCTAGATGAAGGCAAGAGGGAAATATTTTTGATCTCCACCCACTAGCAATCTTATCTTCTCCTGAAATAAATGGTGAAATCATCTGAGTTGATTTCAGTGGGGAAAAAATGCTTGAAAATTTCCCATTGAGATCAACAATGTGTTCGTTCTCGGCTCTGGATTGTATGTTACTTTGCATTAGTTCCCCCCTCACCCCACCCTGAGAAATAACTATAGGTGTTTTGTTTATTTAAATGACTTTTCTTACCACTGGCATCAATCTCTGTTGGACTCTTTCATGTGTCTGTGTGGAATTGTGCTGTGGATAAAAATGTGTTTTGTACTTCTGAATGTTCTATGTAGCAAAAGCAGTTTTGTGTGGTCGATATAATGAATAACTTGCCTTTTAAAATTTCATTAAAATAATAAAATGTCATAAGCTACTTACCATGGAATGTAGAGCTGTTGTCTGTAGGATGATGTGGTTCTTTTTATGGATTTAATGATTATACTTAAGATTTACTTTTAAAAGAATAATACAGGATTTCACCGTGTCTTTATTTTGCTTATGTTTATATATTGTTTCTCCAAACAAATTCGCAAAGTGGCTGATGGTATAAAGCATTAAAAAGATACAAAAAGTCAAAATCCTAAAATGGTTGTCAGGTCCAGTGACAAAGAGGGCCTGAGCAAGGGTGTTGGACTAGAAGACCTCAAAGGTCCCTTCCAACTCTATTATTCTGTTCATCTAGAGAATATTTTCAAAGACTGTTGGTACTGAAGATAAACAAACTTCTTTTTAGAAACCATCACTTGGAAGCCTCTGCACCAAGGAGATACATGGGCATAATTTGCAAATGGAAGTTTTGGGATGTCTATCTCTGGTAGATCTCAAAGTGGAGAGAAGTCATTGTTTTCTCTAAAGGGATGTGCAGCAAAATGAAACATCATAAAAGTATTATTCTAACAGCCCCAGGCTTTCCAACTACACTTGCCTGGAATGATTATTTTATTTGAAAAGAAAAAAGTGAGGCTTTTCTAGCCTGGCATTCTTCAGCTGCATTGGGACTGAATTCCCAATGTTGGCTGAAAATGGTGAGAGCTGCAATTCCACTCTAGATTTGTCTCTATGACTTTCTTTGTGACTTCTCAAGATTACTTCATCCCCTACAATCACAAACCTCTGTAGCTGGACAATCACGTTCTCTTTCCCTTCATGATTCATTAAACATCTGAATTTGATCTAGTTTTGGAAATTTATTATGGAGCCTGGAACAAATTCATCGTAAATCTCACTTGCCAGACACGGGTAACTTCCACTATCTCCACTTCCTTCTTCAACCACAAAATTGTCAAAAGCAGCCGAGGTGTTCTCCATTACAAGTCTCCCAACAGCCTTTATCATTAGTAAAGGCAATGGCTGATGGAGCTGGAATCCAATATTTGGAGAAATATAGGGGTTTTTTTTAATGATATCTTGTCAAAATGATATCCAGCCCCATGGACTTGGGTAGTTCAATATCATGTTCAAATGGGTAGGACTAAATATTTAAGGGTGTTCAAGAGATAGTGATTGAAGAAAAAGCTAAAAAAAAAAATCACAGTACTTTCAATATACCTCTTGCCAGGAACAATTTTTGTGAAATCATCACAGCTGGCCGTTTGCTATGTTCAACTGTGTTTTGCTGTGACTGAAAATACCAATTTGATTTCCCACAAGGCATCAGAACATTACTGGTATACTAGTGGTGGAATTCAAATTTTTTTACTGCCAAGTCTGTGGGCGTGGCTTGGTGGGTGTGGTGTAGTGTGGCTTGGTGGGTGTGGCAAGGGAAGGATACTGTAAAATCTCCATTCCCTCCCCACCCCACTAACCTGCTTTCCAGCTCCATTCTCCTGTGCAGGGCAACCAAAGAAGAGCCAGCCAATCAACTGGGACTCAATGGGAGGCAGAGGATAGATGGGAGCGGGGCCAGTCACGTGTGGTATTTGCCGGGTCTCCGAACTACTCACAATTTCCGCTACCGGTTCTCTAAAACTGGTCAGAACCTGCTGAATACCACCTCTGCACCAGAATGTTAAAGGAGACTTTCAAATCCAGCTTTCTCCTACTGGGTCAGAACCCCTTATTTTTTTTATTGATAGACAGTGACATGGTCTTTCATACAGATGTGTTGGGAAAAATGGTAGTTTCTCAGTTCTGACCCAGCTTTTTTTCCAATGCACTCCTCCCCCAGTCACCAGATATTGCTTCATGAGAAAGCATTTGAACAGTAGCTGAGCAGCTGTGTAAATATATTAAGAATTTTAAAAAATACATTTTTTTGACATTGTAAAAGAAAAATCTTGATTTTTCTCTTCCTTTCATCTCCACACTTACCCTGCCCTGCCAAAAGATCTACGGGGAAATGAAGATCCAAGCTGGAGAAGAAATAACAATAATAACACAAAAAGTCAACAAAATTTGAGACCTTTCCCCCTTTTTTTCCCACTTGGATCTAAATGTACCCTGACATCTGCCATTTGGAGACAACCTCCAGTTTTTCTAATTGACCATGTTCTAAGAGAGCTTCCTTCCTTGGCCTCGAGGCTCAGTTGTGTAATTCTGAAAATCCTTCCCTGAACTGGAGGGACAAACCATGCCTACAAATTACTGGGATAGCTCCAGATAACTGCATGGTCACTTCCTTTGTTCCCAGCATTGATAGGTGACTATTGTTGATAACATAAAAGCAAAATTAGCCTCTACCCACTGTGCTAACCTACAAATGTGAGTTGATGGTTTGGGGTTTTTCAGGTAGGTTCTATGGAATCTAGTCAATTGTCATTTAACCAATAAACCATCATTGAGCCAGCTGCAGCTTCTCGTGATCGGTGAACCACAGCAAAGAGAACATAGGAAAGTTCTTGGCTCAATCAGACCAAGGGCATATCTCATCTCCAAAAGAGAAAGGTGGGAAGATAAGAAGAACATCTTACATATTCTGAACATTGTCCATCAGCTGGTTCTGAAAGACATATGTTCTCTGATACTCATGGCAATTTATTTAATGTAGAATGGTTACTCACCTCAATATCCTATCTCTGGGCAGCTAATAACAGTTAAAAAAAAATATCACAATAACACAATAGTACAATAAATACAAACCAGTAACGAGGTAAAAGTTATAGTAATCCCACAGACTCCATCATATATCCTAACTCTAATGCCCAATGGTAGAAATAACTCTTCAAGGCCTTAACAAAAGCCCACCAGGATTGGTGTGAATCTGATCTCCCAGGAATGAGGTTCCAAAAGGCAGGCATTATGACACAAAAGGTTATGTTTGTGGGTCCTACGAATGGAATTCTATTAGATGGGAGCCTCTACTCCTAGATTTGGTGAGGCAGCTAGCCATAAATGAGATATGTCCCTCAAACGTCTATGGAGATTCTCAGTCATCTAGGTCAGGGATTGCCAACCTTTTGGACCTCAGGGACCACCAAACTCATAATTTTAGATCCCAGGGACCACTAACCGGTTCTGTGGACATGGCCTAATTTGTGAGTGTGGCTTGGTGGTCATGTGACTGGCTGGGCATGGCTTGTATGTAAATATTATAAACCAGGCAAATCTGTGATTCTGTGAGTTGCTCACAGAATCACAGATTTATTCAGAGATCTATCTGCTATCGGCTAGCTCAGTCTGTCACATAAAATTTGCTTGCAAGCAAACTCAAAAAATTTGCTTGCAAGCAAACTCAAAAAATTTGCTAGCAAGCAAACTCACAAAATTAACTCACAACACACCATGAATGTAAATACTGATTTTTTTTTATAAAAGAAGAGCAACTTTTACCCAAAATCAGGCAAAGCAGGCAGATAGAGTTGCTCACAGAATCATTCAGTGATCTAGCTATCTGCCATCGCCTAGCTCAGTCTCTCAAATTTGCTTGTTGTGAGTCTGCACTGAATTTGCTTGCAAGCAAACCTTCAGTCCTAAGGAGGTTCAGCTGTGCTGAATCGAAGATCTAAAGACTAGCTAGAAAGCAAGAAATCCAACCATTTCCTGCTTCCTAGCTAATCTAAATCTCCCAGCACAGCAGAGCAGATGATGGTTGGAAAAAGGAAAAATAGCAATTTAGCAGATAAGTTTGCTAGGTAAAGAGTGAGTGGGCAGGGAGGGTTCCTGCGGGCCATGTGGGCAGCGCAGCCTTGCATTTCTGCGCAGCCTGGATTAATTGCTTTGTGGGGGTGCTCTGGGGGTGAGATTTCTCTGCGGTCCACCAAAATTTTCTCATGGCCCATCGCAACCGCTGATCTAGGTCATGGTTGTCTCAAAGATGTAGTATTTTCTTCCCAAAAGGCAACTGGGCTTTCTTGGTGTTTTTTAAGCTTTTTCTTCTCATCCAAGAAACTTCTTGGACAAGAAGTAAAATGTTTTCAAAGAACACCAAGAAAGTCCCATTGCCTTTTGAACAACAACAACAACAAAGAACACCTTTGGGTCATGTCTGTCAAATAACCTGGCACCATAATTCATGCATTCATCCATTTGCATGGCCACTTGATTGAAACTATGTGACTCCAGGTGGGTTACAGCAATCAAAAAGGTTCCAAAACAGCAATCAAAGAGAAAGCATGATGCACATTGAGTGAGCGATGAAACCAGTGGTGGGATTCAAAAATTTTTACTACTGGTTCTGTGGGTGTGGCTTGTTGGATGTGGCATGGTTGATGGGTATGGTTTGGTGGGCATGGCAGGGAAGGGTACTGTAAAATCTCCATTTCCTCCCCATCCCATTAACCTGCTTTCCAACTCCGTTCTCCTGTGCAGGGCAACAAGAGAAGACCCAACCGATCAGCTGGGACTCAATGGGCGGCAGAGAATAGATGGGGCGGAGCCAGTCAGAGGTGGTATTTGCTGGTTCTCCAAACTACTCAGAATTTCTGCTACCGGTTCTCTGAATTACTCAAAATTTCCACTACCGGTTCTCCAAAACTGGTCAGAACCTGCTGAATACCACCTCTGGATGAAACATCTTAACATAACATCCATTGCCCCATTATAAATCTAACCCAATGCTGGGGGAGGCAGCCATGTTTTAAATGCCTATTCTGACATAACTTGGGTAGGTGCTCTACTGGGAGGCAGGTCCAGCATGGTCTATGACATTTCGCTACGGCCATCTTGCCATGGCCAGTTTGCTACAAGACAACTTGCCATGGCCATCTCGCCATAGGACAGACAACTCACCGCTGGAAAAGAGTTGCTCTAATATCAAAGAAATGGTGGAATAGAATCATTAAAGAAAGGATGCAAAAGGAGGGACAAAATGAAACGTGAATGGCAAAAATTAAAATATTTTTTATTTATTTTAAATAATTAAATAGAATCATTAAATTGTCCTGCAGTGAGTTGGCCATGATGAGTTGGCCACGGCAAGTTGTCCCATTCCCAGCAACAGAGAAAATTTGTTTTCTGTTCCCAA
Organism: Bungarus multicinctus; assembly: GCA_023653725.1. Taxonomy (NCBI): domain Eukaryota; kingdom Metazoa; phylum Chordata; class Lepidosauria; order Squamata; family Elapidae; genus Bungarus; species Bungarus multicinctus. The sequence continues at coordinate 12,445,319 of CM042843.1, forward strand.
CAGATGACACGGTTTAATGGAGCAGGGTGCATTAAATAATAGTAAGATAGAGGCGGAAGAAGAAGTAGAAGAACCCAAGATAAACACAGATGTTATCATCTGTACCTTTGATCAAATTCTGTAAGAAAACAGAATGACATAAAACATTCCATATCTGAAGACATCCTAAGAAAAATTGCATTTAGAGCTAGACAAAACCCCTATAAACCTGCATTCAGTTTCTGAACTTTAAGTGTCAATACAATGGATCAAAAAAAAAAATCCCTTGAAAGAAATATGATTAGGATACTAATTCTTTGAAGAGAGTCTTAATTTCCTTTTGCAGGCTTCTACTGGTCATTCAAATCGTGCATATTGGTCAATGAAAAGATTGGGAAAGTATGAGCTAGCGGAAACAAATGTCTTCTTTTTTTAAAAAAAAAAGGTTTATAAAAACACTGCATACGTATTTGAGTTGAAAGAGTACAATGCATCTGGGAATTTCTGGAACACGGCTACTGTATCATAGAAAAGTCACAGTAACACAATAATTAAAGCAATGTGGATATGATCACTTCCCAAATACTGAATAAGTAGAAATTGCGATTTATAGCTGGTTTTGGTCAGGAAATTTCTCAAGCTAAATGTTCTTTCGTTTTGTGTTCTTGCTGAATCATAGCCTTCCTCTTTTCCTCCAATTGCTACACTTATTTTTATAATTTAATGTAGAAAAATTGGGCAGTTTCCTTTGCGAAATAAGGATGTATATACAGTTTAATTTAAAAATTGTTGTGCTGTATCTGCTAATTCATATGAATAATTTCCACACTTCTGAAATGATATTTGCATGTTGCCCAATTTTACCTTTCGCGAGAAGAAACAATTTTTTTTTCAGTATTACTACATCGATATCTGTATTGAGATAATGCACGTATCAAGATTTATAACATTACAAAAAAAAAAAGTTAAACCAATGGCATGGTCTCTGTACAGAAAAAAAGAGGAAGAGACAGAAGATATCTGTTTCATTTTAAAACAAGCTAAACCAATTATACCGTATTTTATGACACAATACAGATTTTACTGTAAATGTTGTATTCCCCACAATTTTGTTTTCAAAAATGAAAACTCCAGAATTGCCTTTGTGGAAGTGAGGATGTGCTTACCATTTAATAGAAACATTGCTATATCTGCAAATTTGTGAGAATAATTTTCCAGGTCTGAAACAATACAGTATTTACATTTTGCTTAATTTCGTCTTTTCCCAGAAGAAATCTGTTTCATTTTAAAACAAGCTAAATTGGTTTTACCATTTTTATGATGCACACAGATGTTACTGTAATTGTGTTCCCCACAATTTTGTTCCCAGGATGACGTACCGTAAAATAATGGCTAAAGAATATTTGCAACATTTTCCGTCAAAGAAATTAAAAGGGTTCACACAATATAGTAAGCACTTTGAATCGTCCATTATAGGCTTAATATTTTATGCACATTCAACCAACAGTAGAATAAAAGTGAATTTATCCCGTGACTAGCTTCACACATTCAAGCCTGCATTGCTTTGGCCATTATTACCAAATAAGCCACCATTTCCTAGTTTCACACCAAACAATAGTAATTTACTGAATCTATATGCTGCCCGACTCTGCAAAATATTACTTACAGTGTTATATGAATCGGGCTAGTATCTAAAGTCTGCAGTTTCTATTAAAATCATAGCAATAATTTTTTTAAAAAGGCTACCTATTCTTTGCTCAATCTGCTTAGAGATAAAAGAGATTTCTCAATTCTCATTTCATAGATAGAATAGAATACTTTATTGGCCAAGTGTGATTGGACACACAAGGAATTTGTCTTGGTGTAAATACTCTCAGTATACATAAAGAAAAGGTACATTAGTTAAGAATCAAGAATCATAACATACAACACTTAATGATAGTCATGGGGTACAATCAACAATCCAATCATACTAGGAAACAGTCAGTATAAATCGTAAGGATACAAGGGACAAAATTACAGTCCTACAATCACAAGTGGGAGGAGATGGGTGATAAGGAGTGATGAGAAGATTAGCAGTAATAGTAGTGCAGACTTTGTAATAGTTGAACAGTGTTGAGGGAATTATTTGTCTAGCAGAGTGATTACTTTTGGGAAAAAACTGTTCTTGTGTCTAGTTGTTCTGGTTAGGGTTCATAATAATTGTATCGCCATTGTTGTTGATATTTTTTCCAACAATACAGAGTGAATTGTTCTTCTCTTATTCCAGTTTCCTAATATAATCTACAGCCTTGATATTTTCTGATTGTCTCCCATATAAGTATTGGGACAAATATTGTATAGGACTGATGGGGAAGCCACTTGTATATAAACAGAGGGTAAATCTCAGTTCTTTCCATCACTGATGACATTACCTAGTTGGGTAAAGAAATGTTTGCATGAAAACAGCAAGATCAGAGAGCACCAAAGAACCTTTCAATAACCAGGTCTAATCCTCATTATATTTTCAGGGTCAATCATGGTTTGCATAAGAGTTACCACCTGCTTTGACTCTCCATCTTTCTCCCTCCCTGCTTCCCTCCTTCCCTCCCTCCCTCCCCTTCTTTCCCTTTCTCTCTCCCTCTCCCCCCCTCTCATTCATTATAGCCTAGTTTTCAGTCTAGCCTATAGCTTTGAGATGTGTATGTTGTCCAGAGAACTTGCTCTCAAATTTCTAGGAGAAAGAGAAAAAGAGGAAGTTCTAGTGTTGATATTTCCAACAAAGCAGTGGTTATTCATTCAAGAAGAGTTGATACATGAATAAAAGCTTTTGAGCTGATGATGGCACAGAATAATCATGAGCAACTGTAGGATAAGTTTAAGAAAACAATAAAGGAGGAAATGGCAGGAAACGCACCCTGAGGCTTATGGAATTGCTCAAAGGAAATTGTTCCATTGGGGAAAGGATGGGTGGGGTTTAAAAAAAAAACAAGCCCTTTTCTGTATTTGCTCCCATGACCTCTTTTCCTTAAATGCTGATGTTAGCAGCAAGATGGATGATAATCCTAATGTAAAATTGGCAATCTAAAACTGCAAATTATTGATATTTCTTTGCATTCACGTTTTTCTTGGCATGAATCAAAGGAACTACTCCATGGATTGTCTCTACTGTACAAGCCCTACCCTACGGAGAAAACTCTTGTCAGGATGTGGGAGACCAATAGAACTTTATATTTTTTAAAAAAAAAAAACTTGCAGAATCAGGCTGAGCAATTTCCTTATATTGTGATATCAGCCAAAGCTCTTCATAGCACACTGTTGGTTAAGCTGATTTGCTTGCCTAATTTTGGTGCGTCAATTCTTTTTTTATGGAAGGTGGTTTTGGCATCTGCAATTCATCTAATTTCCAGGTGGAAGGGGGAAAAAGACAGAGTAACATCCTTCCTTACTATGTAAGAAAATTGCAGTATTTCAAGGTCCCCAGTGAAAGAACAGAACAAGGAAAGTCATCAGCTACTCATGGGGTGGAAGTGTGTTAAGAATTACAACACTATCTATCTAACTGGGATTTTATTAGTAATGTCCTTACAATGGCATTGTGTTCTTGAAATAACACTAACCTTAATTTGAGTAAATGGACTGAGACTTGTAGGATATAAAAATCAAACTAATGTAATTACCCTACTCCATCCCAGTCCAACTATCTTGGAAGCAAATTTGAGCTACAATACTGAATATGCAGATTAGGCAGTGGTGGGATTAAAAAAAAATTATTACCAGTTCTGTGGGTATAGCTTGATTGGTGTGGCAGGGGAAGGATACTGTAAAATCTCCAGTCAGGGGTGGCATTTGCTGGTTCTCTGAGCTAGTCAAAATTCCCACTACTGGTTCTCCAGAACTGGTCAGAACCTGCTGAATACCACTTCTGAGATTAGGGAATAAAATGTATTGAAACTTGGGAAGCGATTCCAGGATAACCCTGAATAAAGAAGTCCCGGTTAATAACAATAGCTATAGATTTTATATTTTATATCTGTAGCTATTGTTATTAACTGGGAAATCTTTATTCAGGTTATCCAGGAACCACTTCCCAGGATCCAGTGCATACCATACATACGTACATATATACATACGTATGTACATACGTACTATACGTACATACCAGAGGTGGTATTCAGAATGTTCTGACCAGTTCTGGAGAACCGGTAGCGGAAATTTTGAGTAGTTCAGAGAACCGACAAATAACACTTCTGACTGGAGATTTTACAGTATCCTTCCCCTGCCATGCCCACCAAGCCACACTCACAGAATCAATAGTAAAAATTTTTGAATCCCATCACTGCATGTGGGGAATCCTTGCAAAGGTTTTTAAAGGACCTACTGCTTTCAAAATGCATTTCTTTTACATTGCAAAAGTGCTCCAAGGCTCGATTCACACACACCCCCCCTGTCAGATCGCACTCCTTCTCACTTCAGACATTTTAGCTCATAGGGGAAAGCGATACTTTCAGCGTCCAAGCCTTTCTTCCTTTCCTCCAGGGAGAAAGTGTGGAGAATGGAAAGCCAGGAGAGCGATCACAAGTGAGCAACCAGGCGACCGGGTTGGGGGCGTGGCCAGCCAGGTGTTGCCACCAGTTCGGCGACCCACACCAAATAACCACTACCGGTTCACCAGAGTAGGTGCGAACCGGTTGAATAGCACCACATGGATGCTGCAAGTATCGCTTTCCCCTGTGAGCTAAAATGTCTGAAGTGAGAAGGAGTGCGGTCTGACAGAGGGGGTGGGGGAATCCACTCCAGCCTTGGAGAAATTTAAAGGAGCTGCTGACGAAATGCTTGTCTGTGTGTGTGTGTGTGTGTGTGTGTGTGTAAGAGAGAGAGAGGAAGGAAGGAAGGAAGGAAGGAAGGAAAGAAAGAAAGAAAGAAAGAAAGAAAGAAAGAAAGAAAGAAAGAAAGAAAGAAAGAAAGAAAGAAAGAAAGAAAGAAAGAAAGAAAGAAAGAAAGAAAGAAAGAATAGGAAGAGAGAGAGAGATAAAACTCTGTGCTATTATTTTTAATTGTTCCATTATTTATCATGTGTTAATATTTTACACTGTCCCTACCCATAGAGTGATTTTTCTGCCTTTTTTTTTGCCCAGGGCTACCACATATTTCTCAGGGTTTACATGCATTCAATGTCAATAGTTCAGAGCATAAAATACACATGTGTTTAACAAGAGTTGAAAAGGGACCTTGGAGGTCTTCTAGTCCAACCCCCAGCTCAGGCAAGAAGACTGAGGATGCCAAACTCTGAGTAGAAATCCTGGGAAAGGTGTCAGAATAATACTTAGAAGGAATCTTGGGGTGAACCCTATACCGTTTCTGAGAAATGGCTGTCCAGTCTTTTCTTAAAAACTTCCAGTGATTGAGCACCCAGAACTTCTGGAGACAGGCAGTTCCACTGGCTAATTGTTCTCACTGTCAGGAAGTTTCTCCTTAGTTTTAGGTTGCTTCTCTCTGTTCAGTTTCCATCTATTGCTTCTTGTTTGCATTCTGCTTCTTTGGAAAATACATTGTCCCCCTTTCTTTGTGGCAGCCCCTTAAAAGCCTGTTGCCTATCACACTCTTGGGTAAAGCATGTCAGCCATTTCCTCCTTTCAGTGGTCCATGAAAGTATGCAGATAATAAAGTCAAAAAAGGTGAACAACATTTTTACAGAGCTATAGATAAGTTGAGACTAGGTGACAAGGAATGGCTGGGAGGGGAGGGGCCAGGTGAGGCACGCCTTGATGTGAGTGACATTGAGTTGGCCACGCCCATCCAGTCACATGACCACCAAGCATGCCCATCCAGTCACATGACCACCAAGCCACACCCATCCAGTCACATGACCACCAAGCCACGCCTACCAAATAAGCCACACCCACAGAACCGGTAGTAAAAAAAATTGAATTCCACCACTGCAGTATATGTGTTTGTGGCATTAGTGGTATTACAAAAGTCCAGACTTCAGTCTTTTTCAATGGATTCTGCCCCAAGGGAGATAAATGTCTTATGGTTATATATAATAGTTTATAATTTAATTTATAAACAATTCATTTGTAATTCATTTATGTATAAACAATTTATTATATATAATAAATATAATTGTTTCAACTTCTACCCTCAAAACAATGCTATAAGGCATTGCACACCAGAACAACTAAACACAAGGACATTTAAATTGGGGTTTTAAGGTGGGGGGATGGGACCTGTTTAGTTTTTATTTATCAGCCAAATTGGTTTAATACTTTTTTAATTTTTGTATATTTGTGGGTTTTTAGATAGGCTGTACACCGCCCTGAGTCCCCTGGGAGAAGGGCGGTATATAAATTTGATTAATAAATAAAATAATAATAAATTTTCCCCCATGCCATCATTCGGCTAAACAACTAATTCTCACAACACTGTCAAACTATCTAAAAAGGCAGTATTATTACCTATCTCCTTTTCTACTTATGATTGTAACTTTGTTGCTTGTATCTCTATGATTTATATTGTTTTACTTAGTTTCCTAGTATGATTTATGTTGATTGCTTTTTTAGTATCCTATGACTATCACTAAGGGTTGTATCTTATGATTTATGATGAATATATGATTATGATCATGATTTATCACTTATAGCTTTTATGTACACTTGAGAGCATTTGCACCAAAGACAAATTCCTTGTGTGTCCAATCACACTTGGCCAATAAAGAATTGTGTCCTGTCCTGTCCCGTCCCGTCCCATCCCATCCCATCCCATCCCATTCCATTCATGTTTTGCTTAAGACTGAGGTCAGGATTTTTGTAATGCCAAACAGGTCTACTCAGAAGCAACCTCCCTCCCCTCCCTTGGACAAAGTGGGGACTTCTCCCATGTCAGTCTTCATAGTGCAACTTCAGGCACGGATCAAGCCGAGGTCGTCTGAACAAGGACCTGCACGTGCCAAAAGCCGGCTAAACCAGGACAGGATTCTTCTAAAGCAGCAGCAGTTTTAGCTGCGCCTGTCCAGGGGGCAGTAGTAAGTCGCGGGAGGACTCTATGGTTAATACGGAAAAGGGACGAAAAGCGGTGGAGATTGCGCAGGCGTAGAAGGGGGGGGTGAGATCAGCTGCTCTTCTGATTGGTCGGTTGGTCTTTCCCCCACACAAACACACTCACCTTCTCTTCTCTCTTCCGGCGGTTCAATGTTAAAGCGGCCCATCCGTGGGAAACGGGGCGGGCTATGATCCGGAAGTGAACCCTCGCTGGTCGCCGACTCGATTGGGAGGAGGGAAAGGTAGTCCGAGGAAAGAAGACGAGGTCGAAGCGAGGCCCGGGCCTTGCCCTGAAGCCACCGGCTCGCCTCCTTCCCGCTTCCGTCTCGGGACGCGCCCTTGCAGCCGCCTGGAGGGCGCAGGACGCGGGAAGAGGGACGAAGCCTGACTCTCCAGGCCTGGTTTTCTCTCGAGGCCTTCTCGCTCTTTCCCTTGGAGACCCCCCTCCCCACCGCACCCCCCCCCCCATTTCCTCGAGGCCGCCTTGGACGTGTAGAAGGCCTCAAGCTGGCTTAGAGGGTGGGAGTCGTTTTGAGCAGGGTGGGCCCTTCCGTTTGTGGGGCTGCTTGGGTGGGTGGGGGGGGGTCTCCCTACGTTCAGGGCGGAGGGATAAAGCCAAGGGGGAGGGGGCTCCAGCTGAGGCTGGGAAGGTGAGCTTCAAACAAAGCAGGTGGGTGGGCGTCCCAAGCATTAGAAGCCTTCAGGGTTTAAAGGGAAGGAGGAGGTGGTCGTGGAAGGTTATTTTGGGGTGCTTTGAGAGGGGCTTCGTTGAGAAATCTTGGAATAGGGGCTGCCATAATTTTATTTTGCAAAAAAAAAAAAGGCCCATTAAAGGTGCTGTTTTTTCTTTTTCTTAGAAGAGGATTGTAGGCTTGCTCTCTCCGTAAGCCAGGAAGGACCTTTGGCATCTTCCCATGTTGGTTTAGTGGGAGTCTGTATAGAGATCATGCCAGGTTTAGGCACCTGGGGTAGGTGACAGTTTAGGAGGGGAGGCTTTCATGGTGGGTTAAAAGAGGCGGCTAAAAGGGTCACACACAGAAAACTGTTCTTATTGGGGCTTAGGAGGCATTTTCAGGAGGAAAATTGAGGATGGGCTTCGTTTCCTGGCGCCCATTCAGGTCCTGCTAGAAGCCATGGACTTCCTGGGTGGGGATTTCTAAGAGAATCATTCTGCCAGTTGATGAAACGGGGTCGCCTCTGGTCTTGAAGGGAAACGTTTTCCTCCGGGAATCCTCTCGCGTGCATCCTTTGGCCCGTCTCTCCTCGGTGCGGTTGCTCATCCAGCGTCTCTGATGCCAGAACAAGGCCCCAGAATGAACGGCTTCTCTCTAGGCGAGCTATGTTGGCTCTTCTGCTGCCCGCCTTGCCCCAGTCGCATAGCGGCCAAGCTGGCTTTTTTGCCCCCGGAACCCACCTACACTGTGATGCAACTAGAACAGCAAGAAGGCGCTGCTACGGTGGGGACGCCGACCAGCAGCTGTAGCCTCCATTTGACTGAACGGGCCGACTGGCAGTATTCCCAACGAGAACTGGATGCCGTTGAAGTCTTCTTTTCGCGCACAGCCCGGGATAATCGGCTGGGCTGCATGTTCGTTCGCTGTGCTCCTTCCAGCCGGTATACCCTGCTTTTCTCTCACGGCAATGCTGTTGACCTGGGCCAGATGTGCAGCTTCTATATTGGGCTGGGCTCCCGCATCAACTGCAATGTCTTCTCCTATGATTACTCGGGTTATGGAGTCAGCACCGGGAAACCGTCGGAAAAAAACCTCTATGCAGACATCGATGCAGCTTGGCAGGCCTTGAGAACAAGGTAAATTGCAAGATGAGCAAAACAAAAATACCCAAAGAAACGGTAGCAGGTAGTTTTAAACACATCTTTGGGGCACTATCCTGTTTTTGTAGCAACATGATTACGAGAGTTGTCACTGATGCGACTGTGTTGTCTATTCTTTTTGTGTTGATTGTTTGCAGTCATGTTTGCAATGATGACTTTGTTGCAATATCCAGATATTCCAGATACTGTCTGCCCTTGCATGTAACAGGCCTTTGTGCTTTTTAAATAAAAACCTTCTTACTGCCAATGCTGCACAACACATCTTTCTTAAACAGTTGATTTTTATACAAAATCACAGTCTGTCTTGAATGCCCCTGATTGAACTGAAAATGGGAGGTTGCTACCAGGGACGCACAAGCCTTTAATTGTACATCAGGTAAAAAAGGGCAATAGTGATGTGTCCCTTTACCATGAGATTTGGTTTTCTGCATTCTTAGATAACACAACAATATCATGGTGACAGTCAAAATGCAGCTATGCTTGTATTGTGCTAACTAGGTAGTATCAAATCTATTATGGTAGACTGCTTAACCTGTAATAGGTATGTGAGGACGGTTGCATAAAAATTCTCCCCACACCAAGATAGATTTTAATAAGTTCAAAGTTCTTTTTCACAATCAGTAATGATCAGGAAGTGTAGCATTTGTTGGCTTTTAGGGCTTTGGCTTTATGAAAGATCATATTACCTGAGAACTCTGAAATTCAGGAAGTTGAGGTAGAATACTTTTAATCTTTGGCAGGTTGTTGCTGGTATAATATGTGTATTTCAAAGAAGATTGATAGCAAACGTGCTTTGGATTTAGCCATTTAATTTGAATATATCAGTTGAGTGTCTGGCTTGAAATTAATATTGAATAACTGCAGTCTTGAAGACAGATGTTAGGAGTTTGTTCAAGTTCATACTGGCCAACGAGATCAATCAACTTTGAGGTTGAAGTCTTTTATAATTTCTTCCAGCTTCTCAATCTGCTGCTCTCAGTGAAGAGGGAATGAAAGTTATGTTCAGTTACCTGGAAATGAGTCCAATTGAGCACAATAGAAGGCATTACAGGTAGTCGTCAACAATTAGGACCATAATTTCTGTTGCTGAGCAAGCCTGTGGTTAAATGAGTCACACCCATTTTTATTATCTTTTTTTGCCATTGTTAAGTCAATCTGACTTCCTCCACTGACTATGCTTGACTAAAGCCTGTAAATGCTGATCACATGACCCCTGGCCCATTACAACCATCATAAATAGGGTTTCCAAAAATCCAAGTATTTGGATCCAAATTTTATGGGATGCTACAGCGGTTATAAGCATGAAGATCTGCTATTCTTTTCTGTTCCATTGTAATCATCACTAAACGAATGGTTTATTTATTTATTTATTTAATTTGTCAATTGCTTACAAGAGAATAGGTATAAGTAAAAACATAGTTATGAACACATGGATACATGTAAGAAAATATATGTGTGTGTGTGTGTGATATTTAGGTTTCTTCGGGTATTTTCCCATGTAATATTTGTGTTTTTATTACAGCGACGTTTCAGCAGAATCTCATCTGCCATCTTCAGGCTTTTTAATTTTTAATTTTGTGTGCCAGGCTTGGCAGTCGTTTTTTGAATCTGGCTTTCTGTTGTATTTGAATGTTTTTTCCTCATCTTGATTGGCTGGGAGTCTAGGTCTGTTTTCATTGGTCTTCGAGTTGCTGTGTTTTTGATTGGTTGGCAACATTGTGTTTTGTGCATTGGGGTTTCTTAGTGCAGCTTGGTTTCTTGTAAATGGCCGATAATTACTTGTTAGGAAGTTAGGTTTTATTTGAATAGCTGGCTGGGGCATGTTTGAGCTGGAGGTATTAGGGGAGATCTGTTTGTGTCCAGGTGTTTGCCTGGATTGTGGTATAGAGATTTTTTTGTTGGTGAGTGCAGGCTTCCAGATGATTGATAGTCTGGTGGAGTCATCTCTTTTGTTCATACTATTAGGTCTTTTATCAATTTCTATGGCTTCTCTGGTGATTCTGTAGCCGGGGTTTTCTATAGCAGCTAAGGTTTTGGTGCTATTGATGTTGATGCTGTGACCTGTGGCCTTCATATGTTGGACTAATGAGGAAGTGTGTTCCAGCTTTTTTATTGCATTCTTGTGTTCTTCAAGGCGGGTACTTATCCTTCTGTTGGTTTGTCCTATGTATGTGGCAGGACATGATGCACAGGGTACTTCATAGGTGCCTTGGTTTTCTAGGTCAGTTTTATCTTTGGGGTTTCTTAACAGGGTGTTGTAACACAAAGTACATACTTATTCTCCTGCCTCAGCTGAACAGGATAGAACCAGTGGTCTAATGGCAATTACAACTGCCTCACATGTAATACTTCCCTGGTTCGAATCCTAGTAAGGGTATGGCTAGCTGAAGAGAGCTAACCAACTCGAAATAGATCTATCCTAGTCTCCCTTATTTAATTATTTATCAGCTCAAAAACCTAACACACACACATATACATACATACATACATACATACATACAGAAACATTAGGACAGGGATGGTAGGCACATTGATATGCTTATGCATGCCCCCTACATACCTCTTAGGAAAGGGGTGAGGTCAATAGTAGACAGTCTAAAGTTAAAGTTTTTGGGGTTTGGGGAAGAGTCAGGTAGACTCTTCCAGACATGACCACTCCATTGCTGAAGTCGTATTTCCTGCAATCAAGTTTGGTGCGATTAACCTTGAGTTTGTATCTATTGTTTGCTCTTGTGTTGTTGTGGTTATAAGTCAAGGAGCACCTGTACTGAATATGTAATGCCCAAGCTTACATAGGGTACACCCTATGCTCTATGAATAGTAATCTCTCAGTTTGGGATATATAGGTGAGATCTAGTTAGTTATTGTTGCCATTCATGCAGGCAGCTGGAGTTGAGCCTACACAACGATGTTTTATTTTTACTGTGTTTTATTTTTACTTCCTATTTTGAAATTAACAACAGAATTACACAGTTAGAAAGGACCTTGGAGGTCTTCTAGTCCAACCCCTGCTCAATCAAGAAACCCTATACCATTTCAGACAAATGGTTGTCATGCAGTCAGTTGAGATCAGAGACTGAAAACTACTCACATAAGGAAATTGAGGTGCAATTTTTCCCCAGCCCTTCCTTCATAAAGACTCCTTTATCCTGATGAGAAAGCGGAAGGAAAAAATGATAAGAAAGCGAGTTCCTTTCATTTTGCATCTGTATTTATATAATTCCTGTAATCTTAAGTAAGAGGAACTTTCTAAATCTATTTGGAACATGGTGACTCCCTTTCCAATTGTGATGAATTCACGCATATTTAGCTCTTAATGTTTTATTCTTTGTGCAATATTGGACAAGTTTGTTTTTTTAAAGAACAAGAAAGCTACATGCTCTGTGCTCACCATAGAATAATCACAGGTTATTAGTCACAGTCCTATTTAATAAAAGCACTGAGCATATTCAGTCAGAGAACTGAGATAAAATGAGCTGGCATAATTCTTGCTGAGCCGCCCTTTCTGTTTTAATTGCAAAGTAATATTCAGTAACTGATAGCAGAGAAAAGTAATTCTTCAGAGGTCTGATCAGGGTTGGAGCTCTTTATGAGCTGAGAAAGATTAATTTCTTTCTTCCTCACTCGCCTTCATTTCAACAGACTTTCTAAAAAGTGAAATGGAAAACCATAGCTGCAAGAGCGGGTTTGTTTTATGCATATCCTACACTTAACCATTGGTTTATTTCCCATTTGGATTTAGTGTATGTGAAGCCGTGATATAACTCAACGGTTTTGAAATAAATAAATCCTAATGTGATTAAGTCAGCGGTGTTTAATCTTTCCTATGGTCAAGCTTTTATTTATTGCTTAGATGTGGATCCAGTCTTTGGACAGTGATTCAAGTCAAGATACTAGTTTCCAGATTCACTGTGAGGCAAAAGTACATTGAGTTAGCCATAATGTGATCCTTTTTATCTTTTAAGTGAAAATGTTTATTCTTTAGCATGTGTCAAATGGTAGATTCTGAGTTTCAAAAAAAAAAAAAAAAAAACCATCAGTAACTTCCTGCAAGTCACTAACCAACTTTCTGATATAAACCTATGTGGTAAACTTCAACTAATGTCTGGCTTTTATATCTTAGGCTGCATTATTTTGCCAGGTTTTTATTCAGTAATCCACAATCTGAAAAACGTATTAAGCTGTTCGCCATGTTTTATAAACCATACCAGTTGGTTTTGCACATGCACTAATCCACAATGAAAAAAAAAAGATTCTCACAACGCGAGAATCTACTCTATTCAACAACAGTGGCTTTAAAAAATACTAATTGGTTGGTTATGTGCATATACATCGCATCAGCACCAAAGTTATCACATGTTAGGTCTACACCCCACTGTGCTCTAGGAAGCTTACATGGGGTGTCTCCATTTTTATCTCCAAAAAAAAAAGAGCCTTTGAGGTAGATTTGATGGAGAGAATAATTTATCCAAATCATTAAGTCTATTTGCCTAGATGAAGATGGGTTTGGATCTCACTCGAAAACAGCACTATTTGTTATATAGTTTTTTTAAAAAATAATCTGATTTCCTGGAGCCATTTTTACTTGTCACAGGTGGTGCTTATTTATAAGACAACTTCCTGTTAATATAGATGCCTGTAAAATATTCAGATTGAAAGGGGGGAAAAAATCTTGCATCCTGTTCCAGAAAACCTGGAGAAGAACTTCCCTGATGGGTATCTATTGCAGAATTGTTCGCCAGAGCTTGAGTTTGAACAGATATTGTGTATCACTCCAATTAAAAGCAAATAAACAAATAAACAAACAAAAACTCAGTAAAGAAATGTAGCTTTCTTCTGAATTATTAATAGTTTGGGCAGTGAAAGGAATCCTTAAGTGGCTAGTAAATGCTTCCTGCTTGTGATAAACAATCCTTGAGATTTCTAATACTTCCTTTGCTGAAGGACCTCTTCAATTAAATACAACTAATTAAACGTGCGTACAAAAAGTAGTTTTTCTGAACAAACCAGAATGGTAAAAACACACCTTGCAAGTGTTTATAGTTGTAACTCGAAAACCCAGGCTTTGTGTTTAACCTTAACCATTGCAAAATTTTACGCCATGCTTTGCAAAGAATGTCCTTATGTTGAAGACGTCCACTAGTACCAGGTACCAATGTTAGCAGTTGGTATAAGAAGTGGCAGTTGCATTTAGCTACGCCTACCCTTTTCTATAGAAAAATAAGTTGGGAATTCAGAGAGTAAGAGACACCTAGCTTTGAGTAACAGTTTGCACGAAGTACTATATTGGAAAAGCGAATGTAGTATTTGTTCTCATATTAAGGTTCCAGATTGGGGATGGGAGGAGGGATAAGACTATCCCATAGTCATATTTGCAATAGGACAGATAGAACAAGTCCCAATGGGTTTTTATTTAAGGTGCCTTGGAATCTTCTGAAATTAAAAAGGTAGCATGGTAATAAAAATCCTAATTTGTATGCTGTTCAGAAAAGGAGGGCAGTAATGGGAATAGCTGTAGCGCTTATATATCACTTCACAGTGCTTTACAGCCCTCTCTAAGCGGTTTACAGAGTCAGCCTATTGCCCCCCAACAATCTGGGCCCCCATTTTACCAACCTCGGAAGGATAGAAGGCCGAGTCAACCTTGAGTCTGGTGAGATTCGAATCGCTGGCAATCAGCAGAATGAGCCTGCAGTACTGCATTCTAACCACTGCTCCTTTGTTATTTGTTTTGGTACAATTGGGGGGGACGACTTTTTAAGGATTTCATATTCTTAACAGTGCTTCTGTAAATTAAAAAAGACCACCCCAGCATTGTAGAAGAAGGATCTCCTTTGGGGTGGGGGAATAGTAGCTTGCAAGGCAGCATCAACCCAGTGCAGTTTGTGTGCAAAATTGCTGCTGTTGGAGCACCATTCTGGTTCCTCCTCTAGCTGAATAGCTATGTTTTTATCTATGCAACTACCCCCATCCCCCCAAAAAAAAGCCTCTCAAAAAGCTGATTTTTTTAGAGAACAAGAGACAAAGAGTTGGATGCTTGATTTTCAGATCCTGAACTGTAAAAGAGAAGGGAAAAAAATCACTTTGAAATATTTTCTTGGCATTTTTTGTATATCAGAATATACAAGTTCTGGTAGATTAGCAGTTCTATCATAACAAATTGGCTCTCCTAGCAGCGCAGATAGTTGTTTACAACTTATAAATAAATGTTGATGCAGATTTGACTCCCCTCTTTCTTTCAGTTTTTTTTTTAAAGCAATGCCATTGTGGTCTTAAACTCATGCTGTGTTTAAATTGGTTTGGGAAAAGCTGGACCTGTCATTTCTGGTGTACCTTGGTTCATCTATGTGGACACTGTGTTTTTATTTCAGAATGCAAGCACACTGTCAGTCCCAAAATGTACTAAACTTTACCTTTTCAACCCTGTATCTTTCCACTGTGTCCATCTTTTTACTCCCTTCCTCCAAACATGCATTTGGCATCCTGTTGTGTTAGGGATTTTTGTAAAGGATGATCTGTACAGGAGTAGCTTGCTCATAAATTTTATTCTGGCTGTTCCATAAAGTCACATAGTTTTCTGTTTTCTTAGAGACGTTCCCCCCCTCCCTTTTTCCTTCAAAGAAAATATTTTTTAAGAACGAGTTCATAATTCTCATGGGGCACTCTAAAGCCGGACTACTAGGTACTTGGCTCAGACAGCCTAAAACTTATACGTCCTGCAGGACAAATATGTTTGAGTAATGTTTAAAAATATATCTATCTCATCTGTGCATACACCAAAATCAATCATGCCATACACACTTTACGATGGAATGCCGTAGTGTCGTCATACCAGCCATTTGAAATAAGCAAGTTGTCCCATTTTACAAGCAGGGAAACTGAGGCAGAAATAAATTATCATTCAGATCCACATAGTGCCTTTGTAAAGAACTCAGAACAGTGCTTCATGCCTAGGCCTGGAGAAGCCTGGCATGGTAGACATTTGCTCAAAAAATGTATAATAATTAATTGCCTCTTTCATTCATGTTTCCAGACTTCTCTTCTTCGCCCCATCCTCCCCTAACATCATCTTCCTGCATGAGGAACTTGGCATTGGCTATCTGAAATATTGATGTCTAGCTGAAATAGAAAGTATTTATTAAGAAAATTTATTAAATGCCAGGAACATGGCAAGTTATGAAACATATTTCTCCAACAGAGAAATATAGTACAGGTTACTGTCCAGATATACAGAATTAAGGCCAAAATGATAACTTGGTTGATAAATTTTTGCTTTTTGTCTTTCCTCATATATTTCCAATTATCATACCCCAAGTGTAATTCATGTGTTGCATATATGAACTATGTATACATACATACATACATACATAAGGTTGACTCAGCCTTCCATCTTTCCAAGGGGGGTAAAATGTGGACCCAGATTTTGGGGGGCAAGAGGCTGACCCTGTAAAAACCACTTAGAGAGGGCTGTAAAGCACTATAAAGCAGTATACAAGTCTTATTGCTATTGCTATATAAAGCCATATCAATATTATATTCCCAGAACTGTATAGAACCATCCCAGGATTTGACAGTGTGTTATATATACCTTATATCTAAAAAAAAAAGTTGTTCTTTTTTCTAAAAAAATTTATATCTAAAAAAAAGTTGGCTTTTTTTTTAAAAAAAGAATGACTTAAAAAAATAAGGTGCATATCTGATCTCTTTTGCTTTCTCCTTGCAGGTATGGTGTCAGTCCTGAAAACATCATTCTGTATGGACAGAGTATTGGAACTGTTCCCACGGTAGACCTCGCATCTCGGTACGAGTGTGCAGCTGTAATCCTTCATTCACCTTTGATGTCTGGATTGAGGGTAGCTTTTCCTGACACCCGAAAAACATATTGCTTTGATGCTTTTCCAAGGTATGTGCAGAATTCCATCAATGGGAAGCATCCTTCATTAGAAACAGTTAAATTCCATATGTCAGAAAAAAAAACTTAATCAGTACATTGTAAATTGTGAAAGGAGTAATAATAATCTGGGGTCTCTATTCTCTAACAGAATAGCAGCACAGTAGAGCTGAGCAGCATTAGAGGGGAAATATATCTGGATTCCATTGTCTTTGAAGTAAATCTGATCTTGGACTGATCATTTATTTATTGAATTTTTATTGCCGCCTATTCTCCCATGGCGACTCAAGGCGGTTTACAGAATATAAAACCATTACCTAGAGCTTGGAGCAGAGTATGATATTAGAATAGTTGGTTGTGAAATGAGATTCACTGCCAAATATGTAAAGCTGCTTAGCAAGTAAGCACAAACTGGTGAAAGCGGGCAAGTTTGAAAACGCCATTTTAAAAGTTTTCATAGAATTGGTAGTACGAACGTTAGACTAGTGGGAAAAATAATTACAATTATACAGAAAATAGAATAATTTCACAAACAGCCAGGATCTGCCATCCGGCTCACTCAGCTCACTCTCTTTTGGATTCTCAAGACTATTTGTTCTGACCCAAACCCTTGTCCAGTAAAACAAACACGAACCAAAGGGAACAGCAACCTTATAATGATTCTTACGAATCCCCAGTTAAAAGACTGCTGTAAACTAATTAACTTTGATAAGCACGAGCCTCAGCAAAACTGCGAGGCTGCCAAAAATAACAGATAAGGTTACCTAGAAATATTTTACAACACAAGAGTCTTCAAATACCAACTAAGATACTGCAATGTCCGCGAGGCTCGAGTTTCAAAACGTCTTTGCTTCCTGCAAAGAACGTCCGATTCACAGCTGGCTTTTATCTTCTTGAAGGAGGGGCCATTACCTTGCAGCCTTACTCCCGAGTTGTCCGTGCTGCTGCAGCTGCTCTCTCCTGCGAGCAATCCTGCGTGCAAGCACACTTGGCACAGGCTCCTCGGGAACCTCCTCATCACTACTGCCAGCCCCCACAATCTCTGAAGGCAGCACTCCACTCCCTGATGGTCCTGGCCCCTCATCTGAGTCCTTGCTCTCCTCAGCCATCCGCACCTGCTGCCGGCTAACCACAACACTATTCTTCTTTTCAGCAAGAAAGAAGGTTAGAGATACGTTGGGGGGTCCAACAGCTGTTTCTCCCTAGAAAAGCCCACCTGACTGCCATAAAATGGTCTTCTGCTTACCTGCTCTACCTGCTAGTTTTTGCCGCTCCATTCCTGCACGCCAACCAGACATTTAAGATGCCCCTTTTTTTACAATAAAGGAAAACGTTTTCCCCTGAAACACGCCAGACAGATTTTGTTGTATTACATGGACAGTTTTGTTAATTCCTTGAAGGCAGCTTCTGTGTCCTTTATCAGACACTATCCGTTACGGAGGAGGTCAAGTGCAAACATTTACATAACATTTTCCAGTTCCTGGTTTTGTTTTGTTTTATTTAGTCTGCATACGGTATCCTTTGATGTCTTTTCGTCCAAGCATGGAAAGCGGGGATATGTTCTTAAGCAGAAGGGAATTCTGATTCTCCAGATGCTGCTGGACGTTGATGCCAATGACTCTTAACAAGTGTAGCCGAGGGAGAAGGATGCCAATAGGAGCAGTTCAATAGTGGAAGATGCACCAACGTTGAAAAGATCTGGAAGGGACCTTGGAGGTCTTCTAGTCCTCTGCTCAAGCAGGAAAACCCATACTATTTCAGACAAGTGACTGTCCAGTCTCTTCTTAAAAGCCTCCAGAGATGGAGCATCCATGACTTCTGAAGGCAAGCTGTTCCACTGGCTTATTGTCCTCACTGTCAGGAAGTTTCTGCTTAATCCCAGGTTGCCTCTCTCTTTGATCAGTTTCCATCCATTGCTTCTTCTCTTGCCTTCAGGGGCTTTGAGAATAGGTTGACCTCCATTTTCTTTGTGATAGCCCTTAGACATTGGAATGCTACTATCATGTCACCCCTAGTCCTTCTTTTCTCCAGACTAGAAAAAGGTAAGAGATCTAGTTTGTTCTCTCTTGGACACAGAGACTATAGATTAACAGAGTTGGAAGGGACCTTGGAGGTCTTCTAGTCCAACCCCCTACTTAGACAGGAAACCCTACGGCACTTCAGACAAATGGTTATCTAATCTCTTCTTAAAAACTTCCAGTGCTGAAGCATTCACAATCTCTGGAGGCAAGTTGTTCCATTGATTCTCAGGAAACAGTCCCTTTCTCTCACACATATACACACATACACACACACCCATGTGAGAGTGTACAGAACAGCCTTTGCAATCAGAGTCAGGGAGGGAGGCAACATTAGACTTCCAAATTAATTTCTTGAAAAAGATACCTAATAGCTTTGGGATAAAATTAGACTGCTGGATGACCTTAACATTTCTTCTTTAAAGCTAAATTTTATGTTTAGGGACCATAATAATTTTTAGGGCAGGCTGAACCCAATAATTTACTGGCATGTAAATTATTATTTGTGGCAGCCCCTCAAATACTTGGAATACTGCTATCATGTCACCCCTAATTCTTCTTTTCTTTGGACTAGCCAAACCCAAATCCTGCAGCCGTTCTTCTTATATTCTATTCTCTAGGCCTTTGATCATCTTAGTTGCTCTTCTCTGCACTTTTTCCAAGGTCAAGGGCACAGCTTGTGCTGTCCCAACCAGTCTATGGGAATTGGATAGTTACTTAGGAATTGTGAGCTGTCCCCTTAAGAGAATGTCTCATGGTAAATGTAGTTAAAGGTATCCTGGGAAATGTAGTTCATGTCACGTGAATCCTGATTGGTCACTAAATTGACCTTCGATGGCTTGGGGGAGTTTCCTCCATTCTTGCCTGGACTCATGAACTCATAGCAGCTTCTTTCTATTGCTATGAGATGGGTTAGGAGATAACCATCTTTTACCTGCAAGGATTGGTCCTTAAAGAAGAACTTCATCACAAATGTGAGTTATGAGGATACCTGATGTACCAATAAACGTACTTTGTTATGGATGTTTTGTGGAATTTATCTATCTGCATCTGCACAGCTACAAATCCACCTCTGTGCAAAAGACAGAAAACAGCTTCTTTTGTGCAAGTGGTGCGTGCACACATCCTCCACTCGCACGAATGGAGCTTCGCACGAGAGCAGAGGCTGCTCGTGTACGAAGCTCCATTCACGTCTATGCCATGAGTGGAGCTTTGCGCACAAGCACTTGCCCTTTTCTCCTGTGGCCCAGTTACGAATAAGCCACGGCCCGGTAGTGGACCACAGCCCGGGAGTTGGGAACCCCTCATCTAATTTGGAGACTAAAATTACTACCAGTCTGTCTTCAATTGAGGATCTGTATACTGCACAAGTCAAAAAGAGGGCTGTGAAAATATTTACAGACCCTTCACATCCCGACATAAACTGTTTCAACTCCTTCCTCAAAAGACGCTATAGAGCACTGTGCACCAGAACAACTAGACACAAGGACAGTTTTTCCCGAAAGTCATCACTCTGCTAAACAAATAATTCCCTCAACACTGTCCAACTATTACAAAATCTGCACTACTATTACTGTTAATCTTCGCATCACTCTTATCACCTATCCCCTCCCACTTGTGACAGTATGACTGTAGCTTTGTCACTTGTATCCTTACGATTTATATTGACTGTTTCCTAGTATGATTTGATTGCTATTGTACCCTATGACCATCATTAAGTATTGTACCTGATGATTCTTGACAAATATATCTTGTCTTTTATGTACACAGAGAGCATTTGCACCAAGACAAATCCCTTGTGTGTGCAATCACACTTGGCCAATAAAGAATTATATTCTAATTGTTTTAAGAAGGATGCTTTGGTACACTCACCCAGTGCTTTTCTGAGCCATTTATTGTTACTGATCCTCTCCATAGAACGGATGGCTTTCTTTTTTTTAAAGGAATTTAGGCTGGTGGTTGATGGCCTTCTCCTTTAGAAACCCTCAAGGCTCCCGAGCAAAAGTTTCAAGAAACCAAAGTATGGCTGAATGTTGCATCCTCTTTCCTAACGTATTTGCTTTGTGCTTCTTTCCTCAGCATTGACAAGATTTCAAAAGTCACCTCTCCCGTTTTGGTGATTCACGGTACCGAAGATGAAGTCATAGATTTTTCCCACGGTTTGGCAATGTATGAGCGATGCCCCCGGGCCGTGGAGCCCCTTTGGGTGGAAGGGGCTGGCCACAATGACATCGAGCTCTATGCACAATACCTAGAACGACTAAAACAGTTCATATCTCATGAACTTCCTAATTCCTGAAAACACCTAAAGTACTTGACATTTTTTCCCTTTATTTTTTTTTTCCCCTTGGCTTTTTTTTTTTTTAACCTCATTTAACTGTGAATAGAAGAATTTACCTGTTTTTGCACATGCATTAACTGGATTAACTGTCATAGCTTTATACTATGAAGAACAGCCCTTTGGATAGGGCAGATCCAATCAAGTCTTGACTGTCTCCATTTTTATATCAGGAAGCTACTCTAATGGCCACTACTGTAACCCATACAATATTTTGTATTTTCCTTACACTAGAAGAGCTGGAGATGTAGAAGGACAATGGATGAACGTGAGGACACTATTTAATCTAAGTGCAGGATAATATTTCCACATTTTCCTATCCTGCCCTTCAGGTAGTTCGTCTTAGATATCTGTATGTATAGAGTTTTTCTCTCCCCACCACCCCTTTTTAAAATCTTCCCATGATCTGGAATGCAAAGGATCTGGACCACAGCTTCAGTCTTAGAGCATTTCCCATGTCGCATTTTTAAACTGTGTTATTGTAACTGGAAAGGAATTTTGTGGTGATTTTTCATTGTGTTTCTTAGGGGAGCATTTTGGGCAATTTTTCCTTCCTAACTACAATATTTAATGAAAATTTCTGGAGAGTGCCCACCGTTTGGTACACTGAGGCAATTCTCGGGCAACATTTCAATTGTCTTTTTTTGCAGATTTACAAAATGAAATACTTGGAAAGTTATAATAACTCAATGGATATGAATTCTTTAAAAAAAAAAAACTGGAAGAAATGTACAAATTTACTAACCCCATTCCTAAGATAATGTTCTCAATCTTAAATAAGAGCCAGTTTTGGCAGTTACTTGTGTGACTTGCATTCCTTCTAAAGGTGTTTTTTTTTTTTTAAATATTGTATATAAGTGGGTTTCCTTTAATACGTAACTCCTGGCAATTTATAAAATTTAAGTCTAGTTAACAAATTCTGGTTTATATATGAATATGTTTTGTTATAAGTTTTTATCCCTGCCTTGCTTTGCTATTAAAGGTTTTATAAGATTACCAGGACAACTAACAAATTGCACATTCGTTTTTTGATGAATTTCTGTAACTCTTTCATTGAAACTGGTCCTTTTTTTGTTTGTTTGTTTAGGGGAAATGTTTCATTCTGACACTGGAATTGCACAGAATATGCAAAACACTCTTTACATCATTACACTAAAAGGCCTAAAGTTTTGTCCCCAAGTTGAACGGCCTTAAATGTACTGTAAGCCTTTGATTGTTGTACAAAGAGATTGCAATTGATTATGGTTTGTGTATTTGTTGCCAGAACGCAACAACAGTGGTTGTAATGGAATAAAGGATGCATGGAATAGAGATTGCCAAATTATTGTATTGCTTTTTCCTAGTCACTACTGTAAATGGAGGATACATAATGAAATATTTCTGTTGGTATCTGCCAGAGGATGATAGAAGGAAGGGAGAAGCTTTCATTCGAAATATTATTTTGTTGCAGTATGGAATCATGGCGGCTGAATGATGTCACTGTTGGAATCAAACAGGGAAATTTAAGTTGCTAATCCCCATTTTAGAATGAGCATCTCTTGCAGGGGGTCATTTTGTGTCCTGCCAGGTGTTGGCTATTCTGGGTTTCGTTGTGTTTGATTTTACACAGAGCTTCATTCCAGCTTACTGGCATTCAAATGCTTTGGTTCTTTGGGGGTCCACCAAGTGTTTTCTGTGTGGGTCTAGCTATTAACCCGTATATTCTGTCTTGGGGACACATTGTAGACCAATATAGCATTTCATCGTTCTTGACCCCTGGAGTTCTCTCTCCCTCTGGCACCGTTTCCTAGCTTTCTGAATCACGGCAACCACAAAAATTGTATATAAGCCCCAGAAACGGACATAACTTTCCTCTTACAGGGAAGAAACAGCCAAAGAGAATTTCCAACCTGTATTGCATCATGACTTTTGACTTGCAGGATTGTTCTGTAGCGTCCCCCGATCTCTCCAAAAATATTAATTGTGGTTTCTGGCTGTCAAAATATTGCTTATCCTGCCTAGTCTGGTTGCTGGTGGTGGAGGGTTTAATGACAAGTCATAGAGCAGACCCTTCCCCTGAGCACACAACGGCAGAAGATCTCCAGGTGACTGCCAAGCCACCTTTTAATCCCGACCTTGTTCCTGTGAAATCTTTGCTGGAAGAAACGCAGGCCCCCCCTAGATGCAAGCTGCAAAACATATTTGGCCATTTCTGTTCCAAGGGCCATTATTTATAAGAGCCTGACACAGGCTTCTCTACTGCCAATAAGTAAACTCTTGAATGTGACAAAGAACTTCAGTGTTGCAGCACTGCCTCTCAAATAAACACCTGCCTTTCGATGCATGTAAAGCAGCTGCATAAGGAAGATACTGGAGAAGTTTCACAGACAGCTACTAAGTTTTTTTTAAAAATCATATTCAAAGCTCTGGCTGCAGCAGGAATGCAGTTTCCTCCACATCAGTGCTTGAGAATAAGAAGGTTAGTTTCTCAGCACAGCAAAGCCAGAATACAGATAATGTAATTAGTTTTGTCGCCTGGGACATAAAAGAATGAAGAACGTTTCTTCTCAATGCATGGGAACACGGTTCAGTAAGTTTTGTGAATATATGTGAAGACAGTTTAGTAAACCATGGTTTAACAAATTGGGAAAACCCAGCCTTTGTATTCATTTTTTTAAAAATATTTATTCAATTTCTGGAAGATATTAGAGTTTTATACCATCTTCAAATGCTGGAGGCTGCTACAAATTGTCCACAACCTCTATATATCTGATGAAACCCCATTACTTCTCCCAAGCAATTTGTTTTGCTATCCAAATGTTTCTCACTTAAGCTGCATTCTGTTCAGGTTCCCCAGGACTTCCTTTCAAATATTTGAACATGATTGTGGCCTTGCCTTATCAGAAACAAGTAACTTCTTTCTAGTTTCCCTCACTATCTTGATAGCTCTTTTTTGGGTTTCTGAAATCCCCATGCCCGTTTTTTGCAACATCTTTTCTTAAACCACATCCACTGATGCAATACTCTTGCAGGATAGGGTGCAGTTATAAATGTATTTATAACTGCATCCTATCCTGTCATACTTGCTGATGGTAACTGAACACAAGACCCAATTGGCTGCTTTCATCCATTAAACGTTTTTCAGTGCTAGGGTGAAACGTTGGGATTGGGTCTTTCTCTGATGTACCTGAAGTGATTGTCCCAAATTGGGATTTCATTTACCTCTCTCCTACTCCATCTTCAATACATAAAAGTACTAAAAATGTTGCTTGTACTGTCTTTAAGTTTCATGCCTCACACCGAAAGGCTTGTGTTCAACCAGTTCTCGCATCAGCTGATCCTGTGAAGTTAACTTATCCAGACTCCTATTAAGTTCATGTCGATAGACATAGGATTAGAGCAGCCATTCTCTCAGTTCCCCCGAAGAAATATTATTTTATTAGATATATTTACAAGGAGGTGGCCTAGCGGTTTGATAGAATAGGATAGCATAGAAGAGAAGAGAATTCTTTATTGGCCAAGTGTGTTCGGACACACAAGGAATTTGTCTTGGTGTAAATACTCTCAGTATACATACAGAAAAGGTATATTTGTTAAGGATCAAGAATCATAATGATAGTCATAGGGTACAATCAAATCATACTAGGAAACAGTTCATATAAATCGTAAGGATACAAGCAACAAAGTCATACAATCACAAGTGGGAGGGGATGGGTGATAAGGAGTGATGAGAAGATTAACAGTAAGAGTAGTGTACACTTTGTAAATCCTAGGTAGAGGCAGATGTTTCTCTGGACACACTGAGAATGTATCTACTGAACAAAACTCCACATTGGTGACAGGAAAGGCATCTGGCCAGTAAACACTCAGCTCCATTCAGTTGCCCAGACTACACCCCGCAAAGGATTATGGGGTCGTTAAAAGATGATGATGATTAAGTATATTTACACTTGGCTCAGAGATCCCTAGGTTATTCGTGATACACAGCAACAGTGAGGACGGTGAGTTCTTCTGAGCTGCAAAGTAAATTTAAGAAAGCTGCTTAGGAGGAATATTAATTTATTAAGGGTCTTTTTTGGGAACTGCAAGGATCAAGGAGGGAGGATAAGTCCCATAGCTACTCTAAGGCTATTGAACAAGATGGGCAGCAAGTGTTCGTTCCATCCCAAAGGTGCTTTTTTTTTTCCAAGAGGCAACTGGACTTCCTTGTTTTTCTTTGAAGACTTTTTGCTTCTCATCCAAGAAGCTTCCAAGAAAATCCAGTTCCCCTCTTGGGGGGGAAAAGAAAAACGAACACCTTTGGGACAACCATGACTGAGACTCTCCATAGAGATGCGTCCATTTCATCGCTTTTGGAAATGGGTGAAGAATAAAACGATCTGCCAAGCTGGCCCATCCGATGATCAGTAAAGATGGGTGGGAGATCCTGAAGAGAGGCTGTCAGCTTATTTAGTGGCCCTTCCTGCGCTGGCTCGATCCAAAACGTTACTGAAAAACGTCTCTTCCCCGAGAAAGGGCGTTCTGATCCTCGTTTCTTTTCGGAGCGCCAGCGAAAACTCAGGCGCGTTTTCCCGGGTGTTGGGAGTTGAGTGGCCTTCAGCTGCCAAGCGATTCAGCGATGGGAGGTAGCCCTGGAGAAGCCTGGGGGGAGGGCTTCAGATTCAGCCGGGGAGGGGGGGGGGAGCTTTCCTCCTGAATTGTGCTCAGGTCGCGCGAGGAGGTTGCTCTGCGCGCTTCTCCGCCAACCAAATCGCTCGGCTCGAAATCCCTGGCCGGTCCGCGGCGGGACACCTTCCTTGCGGATCTTGCTTGGCTGGATGCTCTCTTGGTGCCCCCAAGGCGTGCGCTTTCCCTCCTTCCTCTTCCCCAATCCCCATTCTCTGCGCCAAGGATCGGTCAGCCCCGTGCAACTCCAGGTGGACGCTTGAGAGGCGCACAGTTGGGCGACGGGACTGGCTTCGAAAGAGCCCTACGCCTGGTTGCAACCTTACCCCGAGGAACCGCACCTGAGAGAGGGATGTTTTCAGCGGTTTAAGGCTTGTCCCTGATTCATGAAGAGAAGGTGGCGGCAGGAGCGCTCGGATCCTTTTGGAGTTCTACTGGGCTTTTGCGCCTTCTTTGCGCGTTCGCCTTCCTCTTCTTGAGTTGGCCGCGCTTATGACTTAAGATTTTCCAGGATCCCGAAAAGTGGGCCTAGGACGAGGATATTCCTCTCCGGAGTGGCTCAGGGATCGTGTAAATATTTATTCAGGAATGAGGAGAAGGCGCGGTCCTGGGTTCCTCCTGGAGGATTCCGAAGCGCCCCAGAACTACGAGAATCATTCTTCACCGTCCCTTTCCGAGACGGTGAGATTGAGATCTCTGGATCGTAAACCTGACCACGAAGTCAAGAAGGAACATTACCAGCAAATGTAAAGATGTTGGGACTCTAGAAAGAGCGCAGAGAAGAGCAACCAGGATGATTAGGGGACTGGAAACTAAAACATACGGTGAACGGTTGCAGGAACTGGGCATGGCTAGTCTAGTGAAGCAGTCTTCCAATATCTGAGGGGCTGCCACAGAGAGGAAAGGGGTCAAGCTATTATCTAAAGCAGGGGTCTCCAACCTTGGCAACTTTAAGACTTGTGGACTTCAACTCCCAGCAAAGCTGGCTGAGGAATTCTGGGAGTTGAAGTCCACAAATCTTAAAGTTGCCAAGGTTGGAGACCCCTGGTCTAAAGCACCCGAAGGCCAGACAAGGAACAATGGATGGAAATTGAACAAGGAGAGATTCAATCTGAAAATAAGGAGAAACTTTCTGACAGTGAGAACAATCCACTCATGGAACAGAAGTTGCCCTCGGAAGTTGTGGGAGCTTCATCACTTGAGACTTTCAAGAAGAGATTGGACTCCCATCTGTCAGAAATGGTGTAGGATCTCCCGCTTGGGCGGAGGGTTGGAATAGATGACCTACAAGGTCCCTTCCAACTCTGATTATTTGTCAATCTGTTAAATGTAACAGATATAGGGACACTTTCCATTTGGTGTGGGCATTCTCTTTCTCTCCATCTTTCGGACAAGGAGAGATTTTCCTAATAGTCAATGCAGGATGTGGAGGATAGGAGTTGCACTGCTTTATGTTTTTATAATTCGAGTTCCTTTTCACACCACCCCATAACACAGTTTGATTTCAGTTTAGAATGCAGTGTTTTTGTAAGCCACAATTTACAGTCTAGTCTAATACACACATCCAGCCAATAGAGGCCTATACCATATTGGCAACTTTAAGACTTGTGGACTTCAACTCCCAGAGCTCCCAGATAATTCTGGGAGTTGAAGTCCACAAGTCTTAAAGGTGCCAAGGTTGGAGACCCCTGGCCTAGACAACAAACTATGTTAAAAGCAAAGCACATGTGAGCAAAAGTTTTCTTTTCCTTCATCTCAAGGGTTTATGATAAATTTTTGCGATCCATCCTTTGGGGCCTTCGGTACTGTGGTTTGCACAAAACACATTTTGAACCCCTTGCCAAATGCTTTGGGGCTAGTTTGTGTGGTCCATCTCGTTGTGCCAACTTGTTACTTAAAAATTGCATGAGCCCAGGCACTTGGATTCCTTTGCTAATTTTGGTTCAGGGAGTTGCATATTTTATTTTTATTTATTTATTTGCTATCCATCTCGCCAAAAGCGACTCTGTGGTACAAACTTCAGCAGAGTTGGGCATCGTGTGGTTTTTTTTTTTCCCCCTCTAAAAGATCCAAACAGGGGATCCAGTTGCTTGCCTCCATCAGACAAGAATCTCTTTTTGGCTTTTTAATAACTGTTTATTACTATTGATATGTTGCCCGTCTCAATGACTTGGGGCAATTTATACATTGTTAACCTTTTAAAAACAAAGAATGGTAAGAGTTTCTTCTCCTGTATTCTTAAGTGAGGTTCTGATGAAAGGAATTTTCTTTGTCGATGTTAAACATCTTCCTTTTTGCAGAACTTTTCTGGTAAGGCAGATTTTTTTTCACCTCTGTTCCTTTTTTTTTTTTTTTTTAAGAAGCAACAGCCAGAACTTTAACCTTAAACTTTAACCTTAAGCTGTCTACCATGGACCTCACTCCATTCCCAAGAGATCTGGAAGGGGGCGTGCATAAGCGCACCAGCGTGTCTACAGCATCCCTGTCCTACTCATTTATTATGTATATACTTATACCCGTTTATACTTATATGTTTATGTGTTATGTTCATACTTATACTTGTTTTCTCATACATGCTTGACAAATAAAATAAATAAAATAAAATAGAACTGCTGCTCAAGCTGAACCCATCAGCTGGCCTCTTTTGAAGTCTCGATCCCAACATTTCTCCAGCAGGAGAGAACAGCGATGAGTTGCCACCCAAGAGCTCTTTCTCACCAGAAAAGCTCCTCTGATGGCCACGGGAAAGTCTTCCTGCCTACTTCCCTTCTGTTAGTCTTTGCCAGATTCCTCCACCTTTTTCTTCCTGCTTGCCAGCCAGATGCTGACCTAAGATACCCAAGCAACCATTTAGGATGTCCCCTTTTTTTATGATAAAGCAAAACATTTCCCGCCCATAAATGACCCATAAATAGAGCTCATATCAAGCTATTTTGCCTGCAAATGTTTGTTCGAATCAGTGGGAGCAACTGAGAAAATGCACCTGTTGCTATGGAAAACCTGATGCGGGAGGGTTTTTTTCCTTGTTCCACCACCCAAGCTTTGATTCCCCTTACATCTTCCTTGATAAAGACTTCCCTGAAGAGTTCCAGGTCCAATAGGTCCCTGTTCTGGGAGGGAATCCAGAACTTCCCCGAATAAGTTGACTGGGGATGAGATTCAAATTTTTTTACTATCAGTTCTGTGGGCTTTGGCTTGGTGGGCATGGCAGGGGAAGGATATTACAAAATCCCCATTCCCTCCCACCCCACTAACCTGCTTTCCAGCTCTGTTCTCTTATGCAGGGCAACCAAAGAAGATCCAGCCAATCAACTGTGGGTGTGGTGTTTTGTGGGTGTGGCTTGGCTTGGTGGGCGTGGCAGGGGAAGGATACTACAAAATCCCCATTCCCTCCCCACCCCACTAACCTGCTTTCCAGCTCCGTTCTCCTCTGCAGGGCAACCAAAGAAGACCCAGCAAATCAACTGTGGGCGTGGTGTTTTGTGGGTGTGGCTTGGCTTGGTGGGCGTGGCAGGGGAAGGTTACTGCAAAATCCCATTCCCTCCCCACCCCACTAACCTGCTTGTCAGCTCCGTTCTCCTCTGCAGGGTAACCAAAGAAGACCCAGCCAATCAGCTGGGACTCGGGAGGTGGAGAATAGATGGGGGCGGGGCCAGTCAGAGGTGGGATTTGCCGGTTCTCTGAACTACTCCAAATTTCCACTACCAGTTCTCCAGAGCTGGTCAGAACCTGCTGAATGCCACCTCTGCAGCTGACCTAGGTCCCCTCTTTCCATGAGCAAACATTCAGGAGCTGGTTCATTCTTGTGAAAATGAAGCTCCCAGAACTGTTCACTTTTAAATGGTTTTTCCAAAAGGGGAACTGGGAAAAAGTGGGAGTGGGATGATGGGATTGCCCCTTATCTGAAACCCGGGAACCAGATGCCCTGAATGGGCAGGCTAGATTAGACTGGTGGTTTCCACTCTGTGACTGGTAAGCCTTGGATGGAGGTGTGTGTGTGTATTATCAACAGGTGTGGTATGGTGTGATCAGGGCCTGATGGGGAAGGTGGGAATTTTGATAAACTCTTCTTTGCTCAATTAAATGGTCCAAGGATCTCATATTTGGTGGAAACTTTTTTTTGGGGGGGAAGCCCATTTGTTTCACAGAAAAAGAGATGGCAGAGATGTGGCAAACGGAAGGCCAGCAAAAAATGTTTCGGGCTAACAAACAAAAAAGGGAAGGCAGGTTATATATGGTGTTTGTAAAACTGACCATGCAGTTATTTAAATATTATTTGTAACAATTGGAGGGTAGAATTGAATTTATTTATTTATTTTTATTTGTCAATTGCTTACAAGATAATAGGTATAAGTAAAAACATAGTTATGAATACATATAATAACATAGTTATGGATACATATAAGAAAAATAAAATATAAAAGAAACAATAGGACAGGGACGGTAGGCACGTTGGTGCGCTTATGCACGCCCCCTACAGACCTCTTAGGAAAGGGGTGAGGTTAATAGTAGAAAGTCTAAGATTAAAGTTTTTGGGGTTTGGGGAAGAAACCACAGAGTCAGGTAGAGTATTCCAAATATTGACCACCCTGTTATTGAAGTCGTATTTCCTGCAATCAAGTTTGGTGGGATTAACCCTGAGTTTGTATCTATTGTTTGCTCTTGTGTTGTTATGGTTGAAGCTGAAGTATTCATTGACAGGTAGGACATTGCAATGTATGATTTTATATACTATACTTAGATCAGACTGAAGGCAGCGTAGTTCTAGGTTGTCTAAGTCTAGAATTTCAAGTCTGGTGGCATAAGGTATTCTGCAATGACTAGAGGAGTGGAGAACTCTTCTTGTGAAATATTTCTGGACTTTCTCAACTGTGTTAATATCAGATACGTAATGTGGGTTCCAGACTGATGAGGATTATTCGAGTATTGGTCTAGCAAATGTTTTGTATGCTCTAGTTATTAGTGTAATATTACCAGAGAATCTATGAATCTAGGAAGTGCCATATCCCTCTCTGATATATTGTGTCTTTGAGTCCAAAAATAGTTCTGAAAGTTTAATCTGGTTTTTAGAAGAAAAGTTGAATCTTAAGAGTTCTCTGTGGGATCTGGGGTACAAAGATTCTCCTAGAAACCTCTGCCTCTCCTAAACCCCTGGATCTACTGAGAAGCCAATATCTCTCTGACTCAGGGGAGTGAAGGTTATTTCTAAGAAGCCAAAACTTGAGAGCAATAGTGAGAAACAGAGGGATTAATACAGTACCTGAAGTTCTTCCTCCATCCATCTCTCTTTATATTAAGAGCACGTTTTTGAAACCAGCCCAGTTCAACCTCTGATATAATCTGTGCTCATTTGGATCATCAACTGCTGGGGTTTTCAAAAATCTCTTTTTTATCTTATGCTAGATCCATCATATATTGAAGATTGAATTCAATCCATTCGCAAGACTATCAGAGAGCCTTCCAGACCACTGAATGAAGAAATACTTGACTAAAGTAGAAAAGAAAGAAAATAGATAGATGTAAATGGTGACTGCCCATCGTTTTTCTAGTGCAATGAGAATTTACAGCATCTCCTTCAGACAGCTGGGGATAACGGGAGGTACAGTCCTGCAAGATGAAAAGAGGCAACTTGTTAAGTCAAGAGGCAAATTGAACCATCTGTTCCCTTGTCTCGTGCACTGGGACAAAGCACCTATTTACAATTGCAAACACAAGTAATTTAAAAGTAATTTAAAATCAAGAATTAATTTTTCTACTAACAGACCTTGTTTTAGTGTCTTTGTACTTTTTTTTTTATATTCGGTTTTGTTTGCACTGGGAAGAAATTGGCATAAAAATGATCTTCCATTATTTCTAGGAAGGAGAGAAAGATTTACAGTCCAATCATTACCTTTCAAAGCCTACTAACTGATATTTATTATGGTCCTTGTGTGCGAATTGGGTGGCCACATAAATTATCTTCTAGCCTAGTTACAACAGATATTATTAACATTCAAAACAATCCTCCACTAAATGCACATCTCGTCCAGTTTGCCCGAAAGTTTGTTTTAATGACCGTTGTTCTTTTTAGGAGAGAAGCAGGAAAACTCCTTCACTGGGTGTCTAGGAAATGTTTGTGAATCACTATCAGTTGCTTGTGGCATTTGGACATACAAAAAATTCAATGTAGATGAAATCTATACGTTATGACTATCACCCGGTGTTTCCTAACACAATGGATGCCCTTGAGAAATTGATAGGAAGGATATTAGAAATGGGATTAATGGGTTAAAGGGCCCCCTGTTGGTCAAAGTGGAAATTACAGGCTCCTCGTTTGGTGAAAACAACTTTTTCCAACAACTTTCGGTGAAAACAAACTTTTTCCAACCTTGGAATTCTTTCAGTTGTGGCTTCTAGTTGGTGCAACACTTGCCTGTGTCTTATTTACTAGTCTTTATGGGGGTCTGAAGTAGTTGTGACCTTCATTAGAAATATTTCCTCTTTTTTCTATTGCTCTTTAGTTTTCCCCAGATAGAAAGGTTGCAATGACTCTAGAATTAGTCATGCTGCACTAAGGATGTTGAGTAAGACATTTTGACCCTGAAAGTAGTATGGGGAAAAATGCCACCTCTGATGGAGGCAAACTTATTATTTCTCAAGTGTTTATGGAATATTACATGCCTTTTACATAACAGCTCCATGTCCATCACCTGAATCCCCACATTTTGAACTCTACACGAAAACCTTTCAAAAATTGATAAGTCACCTACTTAACTCTTGGTACTAAGTCAATACCTGGGTGTTTGTTTTTTAACTCTACTCCCAGAATCCTTAGCCAGCGTCAGGTTGAGGAAGGCTGACCTGGAAAGTGGATTACATTGAGAGGCTTGTACTTGGCTAGAAAACCAGTGGGATGTGGTGGGATCAGTGGCTAAGACGCTGAGCTGGTGGATCAGAAAGGTTGGCAGGTCGGCAGTTTGAATCCCTAGCGCTGCGTAATGGAGTGAGCTCCTGTTACTTGTCCCACATTCTGCCAACCTAGCTGTTTGAAAGCACGTAAAAAATGTACCACTTTGGTGGGAAAGTAACAGCGTTCTGTGCACCTTTGGCATTTAGTCATGCCAGCCACATGACCACGGAGACGTCTTCGGACAGCGCTGGCTCTTCGGCTTTATAATGAAGATGAGCAACGCCCCCTTGAACCAGAAACGACTAGCACATATTATGTGTCAGGAGAACCTTTACCGTTACCTTTTTAAAAACCAAATGAGCTTGTAAAAGGATGCTCGAAGCCAAGGAAGTCCAGATATCATGGAAATTCTCAATCAACCAGATCATGGTTGTCCCCAAAGTGCATTTCCAAAAGGTACCTGGACTTTCTTGGGGTTTCCCCCCCCCCCCTCCGATAACATTTTGCTTCTCATCCAAAAAGTTTCTTCAGTTCTGAAAAAAAACCAAGAAAGTTTGGAAAAACACCTTTGGGATGCTTTGGGGAATCAGGCGGTCCAGAATTATCTGTTCACAATTTTGTATCAAAGGAATGTCTCCAAACTAAATTCCTGGGTCCAGATCGGGTATACACCCAACGTTCCATATTGTCAACAAAAGATTTTGAATCGATCGGGACTCGCCCATCCCATTATCAAGTTGGAGGGTGATTCAGGCCTTCCAACAACAATATTATCTGACTCAGATGAAATTGAGGAAAAATAAGTTGTGAGATATCACGTTCTCCAAATCCCCAGATGATCTCACCCAGCCAACAGCTGTTGGTGATGGAGAAAAGAATGAACAAATAGGCAACGAGACCCACTCTGAAATTCCATGGGAGTCAAACAGATGACCTCCCAGTTCCATCCCAATAAAGTCACTGCAATTTCATTTCGCACGTTGTTTTGTAATTCTTGTAAGGTTTATCAGTCTTTTTGGTCCCATATAGCTATTGGTTGAGAAATAAGATTGGCTGTTAAGAATGAGATTGGTTACACACCTCAGATAAGACATAATGAGATGCTACTCTGTTTTAACATAATCTCTGCAAAACCAGCTACTGGGATTTCTAAACCACAGCATTAGCAATAGCAGACTTATATACTGCTTCACCGTGCTTTACAGCCCTCTCTAAGCAGTTTCCAGAGTCAGCCTCTTGCCCCCTATAATTTGGGTCCTCACTTTACTGACCTTGGAAAGATGGATGGCTGAGTCAATCTTAAGCTGGTGAGGATCGAACTGATGGCAGTCAGCAGAATTAATCTACAATACTGCATTCTAAACACTATGCCACTATGGCTCTTATAAACCATGGTCTATAGCTTAGTGCAATGTGTGAGCCTAGCCATTCTGACTTTTAAAACATCTATGATTTAGGGAACGGTGTAAACTGGCCAATGCATTCGTGGCTGAGATCCGACTCAGAGTTGAAATTCTGCTATATCTATATATCTATATTTATGTTTATATCTATACATCTATCTATCTATCTATCTATCTATCTATCTATCTATCTATCTATCTATCTATCTATCTATCTATCTATGCGAAATACCACTCACTCATCATCACAAAATCTCCAGAACCATAAAGCCTATAAACTTGAAATTTGGCACGAATGTTCCTCTTGGTTCACTAAGAAAGGATTTTTCGAAATGACCATCAGAGCATTAGTATTTCGTATATTATTAACACGCTCTGATGCTAAGGAGTTCTACTCCCCCTCCCCACCTGAAATCTCTTTCAAATGCAAAACACAAGCAGAGGAGAGGAGTTTCAGTTTCACAGCAGCAACCAGCTTTAGTACAGAACAGTTGAGCTAAGCCACACCCGGGCTCCTTGCTGTCTCCTTCTTGCTCACACAGCAAATACTGTTTTGGTTTCCATGTTTCAGTTTCCAAACAGCCCTCAACTCTCTCACGCACTGACAGGATGCTAGCTAGATGAATACTGATGAATGCTGGTAGGCAGAAGCAGAATTTTTCCCCTTTATTTTCTTCCCCAAAACCTAAGCCCAGTCATATAGTTTTGTAGAGAAGCATAGGTATAGAGCTAGTTCAGTAATAAAGAAGATCTGTTTAGAATCCTCTAAATTATTGGGCACATTTTAGTACCTCCTCAGAATTTTGTTAGAGACCCACAATCTCTGGCCATCACCTATCGTTAGAACCGTACGGCTTTGCAGTTTCTTGTGTTAAAGACAAGGCCATAACTTAATGGAAAAGCATTTGTATCCCATAGGGAAAGTTCATCTTTGCTAAAGGTCTTGGGAGAGATTATTTTTCTTTGCCCAAGAGAACTGTTGTTGTTTGAGAAGACAACGGTGAAGCAGAGAGATACATTTCTGACCTGCTGTAACAGAAAGAGGCAACTGTCTCGGGGTTGTGTTTCTTGGGGACAACCTTTGGGGGTCCAGAGCCAAGAGCAAAAGGGGAGCACTGTTTTTCTTTTTGACACCCTTATTCATCTCATATTGAATGACCTAAGCGTCAAAACTAACTGCAACAGTATTGCCCAAAAGGCTTTAAGAGTTCTTAATCTAATTTTACGAAGCTTCTCCTCTGGTAATACTGATTTGCTAACTAGGGCATTCAAAACCTTTGCTAGACCAATACTTGAATACAGCTCTGCTGTCTGGAATCCGCACTGTATATCTGACATAAATACAATTGAGCAAGTCCAAAAGTATTTTGCCGGGAGAATACTACATTCCTCTGTTCACAACAGAGTACCCTACAGCAGGAAGGGCTGTAGGAAGCATGATTTCAGCAACAGTCAATGTCTGGAATGCACTACCTGATTCTGTTGCCACCTGCTCAAACCCCCACTTCTTTACCCTCAAATCAACCTCTATAGACCTCACCCCATTCCTAAGTGGTCGGTAAGGGGCATAAACAATATGCATAAGCACACAATTGTGCTTACCGTCCCTGTCCCATTGTCCCCAATTATTAGATCCTATTTCTTATATTTAATCTTATGTTCATGTTTATTTTATATTGTAAGCATTTGACAAAATGAAATAAATAAATAAATAAAATAAAATAAATCTCTCCATCCCACCCTCCAATGCTTCAAAAAAGGGTCAGCGAGTTGGGCTGACCTCTTCTAAAACATTTTTGGAATCATCACTACATATTTGCAATGACTCTGCTCTGAGGAACTTCCTAGCTTCCCCTGTCATCGAATGCCTACTTTTCTTGGAGGATAGAGGTGAAGAAACAGTGCCTCCCAAATGGATACAAGGCAGATTGTTATGTTCCTCAAGATTAAACTCTTGTGCAAACTTTAAGTGCAATCTCTGGGCCTGGTTTCAAAACCGTGATCCCTGGCAGGATATTGAATAGTTGTTGCGATGCCATAAATTCATCTGTCTTCCTAGGATAGACTTTCTAACGGTTTTGGTGATAGCGTTCTTCTATCTCCTTCTGCTAGGAACCCAAACATCTCCAGAAGATCCCTATCGGACCAGACCAAAATGTTTCTCAGCATCCTATTTTTCAAACGGTCAACCAAATCCTGCTAGAAAGGAAATAGCGTAGCTGAAAGCAGCATTGTTCATAAGCTCCAAATATTATTGGGATTCCCATGTTGGTTGGAAATGATGGGAACAGAACAGTGGTGGAATTCAAATGTTTTTACTACTGGTTCTGTGGGCGTGGCTTATTTGGTGGGCGTGGCTTGGTGGTCATGTGACTGGATGGGTGTGGCTTGGTGGTCATGTGACTGGATGGACATGCTTGGTGGTCATGTGACTGGATGGGCGTGGCCAACTCAATGTCACTCACATCAAGGCGTGCCTCACCTGGCCCCTCCCCTCCCAGCCATTCCTTGTCACCCAGCCTCAACTTATCTATAGCTCTGTAAAAATGTTGTTCACCTTTTTTGACTTTATTATCTGCATACTTTCATGGACCACTGAAAGGAGGAAATGGCTGACATGCTTTACCCAAGAGTGTGATAGGCAACAGGCTTTTAAGGGGCTGCCACAAAGAAAGGGGGACAATGTATTTTCCAAAGAAGCAGAATGCAAACAAGAAGCAATAGATGGAAACTGAACAGAGAGAAGCAACCTAAAACTAAGGAGAAACTTCCTGACAGTGAGAACAATTAGCCAGTGGAACTGCCTGTCTCCAGAAGTTCTGGATGCTCAATCACTGGAAGTTTTTAAGAAAAGACTGGACAGCCATTTCTCAGAAACGGTATAGGGTTCACCCCAAGATTCCTTCTAAGTATTATTCTGACACCTTTCCCAGGATTTCTACTCAGAGTTTGGCATCCTCAGTCTTCTTGCCTGAGCTGGGGGTTGGACTAGAAGACCTCCAAGGTCCCTTTTCAACTCTTGTTAAACACATGTGTATTTTATGCTCTGAACTATTGACATTGAATACATGTAAACCCTGAGAAATATGCGGTAGCTCTGGGCAAAAGAAAGGCAGAAAAATCACTCTATGGGTAGGGACAGTGTAAAATATTAACACATGATAAATAATGGAACAATTAAAAATAATAGCACAGAGTTTTATCTCTCTCTCTCTCTCTTCCTATTCTTTCTTTCTTTCTTTCTTTCTTTCTTTCTTTCTTTCTTTCTTTCTTTCTTTCTTTCTTTCTTTCTTTCTTTCTTTCTTTCTTTCTTTCTTCCTTCCTTCCTTCCTTCCTTCCTTCCTTCCTTCCTCTCTCTTACACACACACACATACAGACAAGCATTTTGGAAGCAGCTCCTTTAAATTTCTCCAAGGCTGGAGTGGATTCCCCCACCCCCTCTGTCAGACCGCACTCCTTCTCACTTCAGACATTTTAGCTCACAGGGGAAAGCGATACTTGCAGCGTCCAAGCCTTTCTTCCTTTCCCCCAGGGACAAAGTGTGGAGAATGGAAAGCCAGGAGAGCAATCACAAGTGAGCAACCGGGCGACCGGGTTGGTGGCATGGCCAGCCAGGTGTTGCCACCAGTTCGGCGACCCACGCCAAATAACCACTACCGGTTCGCCCGAGTAGGTGCGAATCGATTGAATAGTACCTCTGGAACAGAAGTCCAATATAGCTAAAGACCTGTGGGTGAAAGAGAACTGAAGTGGAGGAATACAGCATCTTGGGCATGCTGATTTTGAGCCTCCATCATTTATGCAGGATAGGCTTAAGTTCTAGGTCTCAAATTAAATGATACGCTTGGGAGAAAAGTAAGAATTAGAGAAATAACAGCTAAGGTTGGTTCTGATCTGACTTGCTTCTGACGAATTGCACTTGTCAATGCCTTTGAATCAGTGTTGGTTCCTGGCACCTGCCTGGACAAGCCAGGGCAGTTTTCTTGGCAAGATTTTGGAAGGAGGGGAAGAGATGCTACCCAAGAAACCATCAGACAAAAGAGGGAGGAGCTCCAGTGGCTTAAAGGTCAGGGGAAGAAATTTAGGAAGGATCTACCCTAATGAATCTGGCAGTTAAAAGCCAGGGAGGGGAGTTTGTGGTTTTAGACATATATGATTCTATTAATATAAAGGTAAAGGTTCCCTTCACACATACGTCCTAATTGTTTCTGGCTCTAGGGGGCAATGCTCATCTCCGTTACAAAGCCAAAGAGCCAGCGCTGTCCGAAGACGTCTCCATGGTCATGTGGCCGGCATGACTCAACACCGAAGGCACAGGGAATGCTGTTACCTTCCCCCCAAAGGTGGTTCCTATTTTTCTATTTACATTTTTTACGTGCTTTTGAACTGCTAGGTTGGCAGAAGCTGGGACAAGTAACGGGAGCTCACTCCATTACACGGCGCTAGGGATTCGAACCGCCGAAGTGCCAACCTTTCGGATCAACAAGCTCAACATCTTAGCCACTGAGCCACCACGTCCCTCTTTTATATCTATTAATATATCTTTTATATCTATTATATCCATGATATCTATTTATTTTATATCTATTTATTTTATATAAGGTATCTTTTATACCCAAAACGAGACTTGTTGATTCCCAAATTTGCTGGAATAACCCCTCACCAGCTTTAAAGATATTTGTGATTCTAAATTGTTTGAGGCCTGGGGAGTGTGGCATTCAGCACCCACAGAGTTTGTGAGCCTCTTTATTAAACCATAAATGAGGATTCTCCATTGACAACAAAAATCAAGGCATATTATGGCTTAGTTTTCTTAGGGCGAGTTTAAGCATTCAAGAGGAGGCTGTTCATTTGAATTTTCCCCTAAATTCCAAAACTCTGTTTACTGATAGAGTTGACCTAAAATATAAATATATGGCATCTTTTGCAACCCTATTTGGACGCTGCTTGAAGCCTGTGAGAACATTTTCTAAGTAGGCACATTGTGGAATGAGCTATAAAATGTTATTTCTTAGAATTTCAGTGACAGTGTTTGCTATGGTGGGAAGACCTAAAGAAGAACATTAAATCTTAACCTCCTTAATGGATTTCTCAGGCCCATCTCTCACCACAGTCATAAAATGCCAATTAAAAAGTGAAAATCATGAAGGAATTCAGCTTAAGGAATAAATAAGTATAGAAGATGTGTAGCTTAGGGACTGTATAAAAACAAAGGCTAACCTGAGAAAAGGCAAAACATGATGGATGTCTTGATATTCTACACATTGTCAGATCTTTGAAAGTGCCCAACTTCTGACTGATTCTGGGCTTAGTCAGAAAATCAGATTTATTTTCATTCTATTTCTAGCATGACTACCTGATTATGTAGCAAGCTTTGTTGTCTATGTCATCCACCTGGTAAATTCACAAGATTAGTTTACCTCGCCATGTACACATGTATACATCTGAACTAGATTGTGGTGTTTCTCTGTGTTATATAATGTATATGGATATATACATAATTTTGTATTTATTTATTTCATCATGTTTATGTAGTATATATTGGAGGTGGATGAGAGGGTTGTAAAGCACTGTGAAGCAGTATATAAGTCTTAAGTGCTATTGCTAAGTCTATTTGAGAGCTATATGCAATGAAATTTCATTTTAATGTATGTCGATTAGTGTACATTCAAAGCGGCAATAAAGTTATTACTCTACTCTACTCTACTCTACTCTACTCTACTCTACTCTACTCTACTCTACTCTACTCTACTCTACTCTACTCTACTCTACTCCCTATCCTCTCGTCTCCTCTCGTCTCCTCTCGTCTCCTCTCGTCTCCTCTCCTCTCCTCTCCTAACCTATCCTATTCTTATAATCAGCAGTTTATATATTTCTTTCTCCTTCCTCTCCCACCATACTCTACCTTGGGTCTAGGACAACCCATGATGGCCAACTCATCATGGCCAACTCATTATGCCCAACTTCGCCCAGGTCAATTTGCTCTGGCCAACTCACCACAGGATAACTCGCCACAAGACAAGAATTACTCTAATATTGAAGAAATGGTGGAATAGAATCATTAAAGAAAGGATGCCAAAGGAGGGAGGAAATGAAATGTGAATGACAAAAATTAAACTATTTTAAAAACTATTTAAAATAATTAAATTTAATTGTTAAATTATTCTGCAGTGAATTGTCCCATTCCATTCTATCTTTGCTTATTTAACTTATTTTTTATAAGTTAATAAGCAAAGATAGAGCAAAGATAGATTTTCTATAACTTTCTTTTTTAACAATTTGATATTGTTTGGTGGACATAAATTTTCACTTTTGTAGTGTTTGGTCTCCTGTTATTTTTTCATTATAGAACTGCAACCTGAGACCAAAATGTGAACTCGTAACTCATACTTATGATGATTGCAGTGTCCTGGGGTCATATGAGTTTGCTTTTGTGACCTTTTGAAGCCAGATTCACTTAACAACTGTGGCAAGA
Organism: Bungarus multicinctus; assembly: GCA_023653725.1. Classification (NCBI taxonomy): domain Eukaryota; kingdom Metazoa; phylum Chordata; class Lepidosauria; order Squamata; family Elapidae; genus Bungarus; species Bungarus multicinctus. The sequence goes on from CM042843.1 coordinate 12,485,810, forward strand.
AAGGTCGTAAAATGGGGCAAAATTCACTGAACAGATATCTCATTTAACCATTAGGGTCCATTAAGGTTGTACTATCTGTATAGTATAGCTAAAAATGACACCATTAACAAGACTGGAAGAACTTCTAAGATCAGTAACCATGTAAAATAAGTTTGGTGAGGACAAAAAAAATGTAAGGGTGAATTCTCAAAAACCATTCCGGCTAGAAGTGTCTTTGATTGCACAATGCACATACCTACAATTCACTTAAGCCGATTTTCTGGATTTGCACAAGAGTGAACCATGAAATAATCAGGTTGGCTGACTTTGTACATCACAGAAAACTAAAAGGAGAAAGTGTAATTTGGGGTCAGCATCTCATGCAGCTAAGCAAGCCATGATCTCTATGTTGTATAAACCAGGATAATAGTAAAAAGAAAAAGCCAACATCAAAATACAAGAACTGAAAGGTGCTCAGGAGACAAACCGTTGTGTTGTGGGAAACTGTTGGAAACAAAACTCCCATCTTGTAGTGTTGATAGAAAAATCTCCCTGGGAAGATTGCCCTCCCCTCCCCCACTCCTTAGAAGGTATGGGTTAGAAAAACTTTTGCAAGACCTGTTATGTTCTGCCTTTCTTTCTTTTTTTTCAAAATGTTGGTACATTTTAATTCATGGCTGAGAGAGCATTTGGAGTTGAGGGAAAAAAAGCAATTAAAATGAGTTGTGTTTTTTTTCCATACAGTAAAAAGGAAAGTCTTAAATGTTAGGGCCTTTGGTTCAGATGGAAAGATGATGGAGGAGAAAAGTGGGCGAAAGGAATTTCCTGACCCTCATTCTCATAGAGGATCCTTCCTTGTAGAGAAAGGAAGGAAGGAAGGAAGGAAGGAAGGAAGGAAGGAAGGAAGGAAGGAAGGAAGGAAGGAAGGGGAAAGGGATAGGGATAGGGAAAGGGAAAGGGAAAGGGAAAGGGAAAGGGAAAGGGAAAGGGAAAGGGAAAGGGAAAGGGAAAGAAAAGGAGGAAGGGAGGGAGGAAGGAATCAAAGGGAAGAGGGAAGGGAGAGAAAGGGGAAAGGAAAGGAAAGGAAAGGAAAGGAGGAAGGGAGGAAGGAAGGAATCAAAGGGAAGAGAGAAGGGAGAGGAAGGGAAAGGGGAAAGGAAAGGAAAGGAAAGGAAAGGAAAGGAAAGGAGGAAAGGAGGAAGGAAGGAATCAAAGGGATGAGAGAAGGGAAGGGAAAGGACTACCATGGTTTGGGTTTAATGTGCTAATCACTAGTTCAGGAATCCATCCAATGTGGCTTGACCGGCATTAGGAAACCATACTTAAACAAACCAAAGCTTATCAGGAAGCAGGGAGAAGAAGCTAGCCACACAATTGCGAAGTGTGAATCTCTCTCCGCAGAAGCGTCCCGAGAAGTTGAGCAGCGCGACCGCAAGCGCTGCACCGGAGGAGCGGGGAGGTGAGGGTTGTGTGTGTGTGCGTTCCTCCCCCACTGCCTGGGATTTCCCCCTCTCGAGATCGCGGATTCCGCCTCTCGCCTCCTCCTCCTCCTCCTCTCCCTCACCGGCTCCCCCCCACCCCCCCCCCCTCTCCAACGGGCGCCAGCAGAGATGCCCGGAGTGCCAGGAGGCGTCACTGGCTGGGAGGAGCCGAGTCAACAGCGCTCAGGCAATCCTATAAATAAGCGGGACTGAATCCGGGCAAAGGAAAAAAAGCCGGGCACCGCAGCGCTGCAGGAAAGCCTTCGGGGACAAGAGGCGCCGCTCGCTCGTTCGCTCGCGATCCGAGTCACCCCAAGGGCAGCTTCCCAGGATCGCCGCCGGAGCCTCCGAGCCAGCTCGCCCCGGGTGCGAGGAAAGGAGGTAGGGAAAGGGCAATTTGCCGGGGTCAGAGTGGGCGCGCTCCTCGCTTTGCGCTCGTTGGTCGCCGCGGATAGGTAAGAGCCGCTGGCATTCCCAGCCGCTGGACATCGCCACCAGGGGTCGCCGTTGCCGCTGGATTCGACGCAGCGGCTCTTTTGTTCCCTCCCGGCGCTCGGAGAGGCGGCTGAAGTTCGGAGCAAAACCGTGCAAGCAACCCCCGTTACAACAGGTTTACTCCGAAGCAAGCAACTCCTCTCCACTCTCCCCGGCAAAGGCAGAGAGGGAGGAATGGAGGGTTTGCCCGCGCGCTCGCCTCTTCCGAAATGGCAAGGAGCAAAGGCGGCGGGTCCTGCTCCGGGGAGCTCCAAAGCCCCCGGAGGTCCAAAAGCTAAGGGGGCAAGGGGTTGAGAAGCGGCGGCGGAGGCTGCTACCGGGCCAGGTAAGCAAAACTCCGCCGCGCCTTTTAAGAAGGAGCGGAGAAGAAAACAAGCCCGAAGGCTTGGAGAAGCGCTTGCGCGGGGGCAGGTGTGATGGCTCAAGTGGCTTCGGAACGCGGCCGCGTTGAGGTTCGCAACTGGCCCGCCAGAAGCGCCTTTCTCTCCTCGCCTCTCTCTCTCGCCGGACTTGCGGAGCGTCTCCAGGTGAGTAGTTGACCCGGCTCCCCAAGCCCTCCTTTGCCCTGGCAAGCCTTGGCGGGCCCGCCGCTTTCCGCTTCTCTCTCTCTCTCACCTGCAGCTGCCTGCATCCCACCATGCGGACCAAACTTGGTTCCGGGACAACCGGGACACAACAGCAGCCTCCCCCTCCCCACTTCCCCGTCGTGGTGCGTCCGAGAGCATCCTCTGTGCTTGGGAGGCTGAACGCCTCTCAGTCGTCACTCAAACTAGCCGGAAAGGTAAGTTCAGCAGCTGTGCGAAGCTCCAGCCTATTCCTAGCTCTCTCTGTGTGTTTCTCTCTCTCTCTCTCTCTCTCTCTCTGTGTGTGTGTGTGTGTGTGGTTGAGCCAAGCTCCTGGGAAGGTTTTGCAGGCAGCAGTTTGGAGAAGTGGGTTGCCTTTTCCTCCTCCTGCCCTTTTGGCTTCCTCTCCATCTCCTCTCTTAAGGGAGGCTAACTCAGGAGGAAGTGCAAGTGCATGTATTGGGACTTGGCAGAAGGAGATGCTGAGATTGTGGAATTTGTGCCCACACCCGTGCCTCTTTGGACTATGGCCAAAGTGGGGAAACTGAGTTTTGGCCCCTGTGCATATTTACTTGATTGTTTATATTCTCCAAAGTTTCTAACTTCAGCTAGTTTGCATTTGATATTTAAAAATGATCCTAACTCTCAGCCTTTAAAGAAGGGCCAGTTGATGTTTTTAATGGGGATGCAAAGCCCAGGCTGGTTTTGCACGCAATACTGGGGCAAACCCATTTTTAATTTGGGCCATGGTTTAGATGCCATTGTAAGCTCTTGTGAATGCCACATTATATACCAGGAACAAATGCAGATCGCTGTGTACTAAGCCTCATATTTAATCTTGTCCTGTTGAAGCTTTTCTACTCTAAAGTTTTCACATAAGAGCAAAAGGGGCTTTCCAACCACAAGTGGTTGTGAGTTTAACTCTTCACCTCTGGCTGGAAAGCGTACTGTCTGCATTATGATTTAGTGTGTGCTGTACAAATTAGCCACAAAGATTTGTCAAGCAAGGAGAAAGAAATACTCCTACCACAAGTTATTCCTTGATGGTAACTTCTAGGCAACCCTGGCTAAGCAGACAAACCTTAATCTGGTTGTAAAAGGGAGATCGTTAAGAATCTGAGGTGCTATTCAGCAGGTTCTGACCAGTTTTGGAGAACCAGTAGCGGAAGTTTTGAGTAGTTTGGAGAACCAGCAAATACCACCTCTGATTGGCCCCGCCCCCTTCTATTCTCTGCCTCCCGAGTCCCAGCTGATCGGCTGGGTCTTCTTTGGTTGCCCTGCACAGGAGAATGGAGCTGGAAAGTAGGTTACTGGGGTGGGGAGGGAAGGGGGATTTTACAGTATCCTTTCCCTGCCATGCCCACCATACCACGCCCACCAAGCCACACCCACAGAACCGGTAGTAAAAAAAAAATTGAATCCCACTACTGCTAAGAATCCTAAAATGGAAGAAAAAGCAGAAATAGCAACAAATCACTTTTATAGTGTTGCCAAGACAATTGCCGGGATGTGTTTATAAAATCACCGGGAATTGAGCTCCTCTTGATGGGGATTTGTCTTCATATGATTTAACTGGATTATTTTTGTTTATATCACCACATAATAATTCCTTTAGGAATGTAGGAGTCTTTGTGCCAAGTCAGCATTAATCTTGCATTGCAGATGGGGAAGCTGAAAGTGCAAATGAATGACTTGTGACTCTCTGGTAAATGTGCAACAGTAGCAGCAATAACATTCAAATTGGGACATTCTGAATTGCAGCCTGGTACTTTTAGTCTTTGTCCCAGCTTTCTCCAATTCGGATAACTTCCTCCCGATATGTGCCTTCAACTTCCAGAACTTTCAGCTAAGTTGGTTGAGAAATTCTGGGAGATGGCCCACTCATCTGGAGTGCTCCAAACTTGGGTTTGACTGCCTTGTACTATATCTATCTAGGGGGACAAAATATGATCTTTTGGCTTCCTTTCTAGTGATTGTGATCTCTGCAGTTGATCTGAAGTGCCTCTCATTCTTCAAGTACTCTTGAAAGATGGTGGAACTCTTTGCATGTGGATTCTGGGCCTGGTCCACATTCTGCCATTTGTCTCTACAGGAAAGTATTGAAGGAACTGATGTGAAAAGTTGTGGCAAAATGTTCCTGGGTGTGGCTAAGAAGGCATACTGGAAGTGCGTGGCAAAAGAGCTTCTGGCTTGCTCCTTGGGGAGTCCAGTTTGACTGTCGCAACTCTAAAAGGTTTTGGAAAAGCTGTGGCCTTGACGTTTGGATTCTGGGTGCCACATCTGCCCAGATGATGGTTGCAGAGCATTTTGACAACTCAGCTTCTTGTAGATGGAAGTGGAAAGCTCTGGAGATTTCATGCCATGTAACACCTGTGGCAGTTAGAGATTTTTTCAGCCAAGAGTGTAACCTTGGAGACGAGACTTCTTCTCAAGATCTTTCTGTGTAGCAAATTCATCCTGCATCTGAAGTAAGGTAAGTTATAGAATGATCATTTTTATGCATGCCTTTCTTGAATTGTGTAGGTTGCTTAAATCAAAAATAGTCTTGCTAGTTTTTAAGCATAGGCATGGGGGTCAAACTACTCACTATTTTAAGGCTAAGTAATTTTAACTTCATCTACTGTATTGTGCAATTTAAGCCTTAGCTTTTAGCCTCTTTGAATGTGGATTTGTTCTTGAAATGTTGTGTGTACATGTGTTATTGTTTTTTGTTGACTAAGAATAAGCCTGGATGTGTAAATTTTAGAATATGGATTGTTTATCTGTGGTTGGGACTGTGCTAATTCTGTTTCTGAAATTGTTTCTGTCCAATTTTCACAAGAGCTGTGTAAAGCTTTAACTCAGAGTCAATTTGGAAGTATTTCAGTTAAATCAACCTGTCAAATAAAATTATGGATTTAGTGTGTCAAAGTGAACAGAATGCTTTTGAATCAAAATACATTTCTATTCTGGATCTGATCAAATCAGTTTGGTTTGGATCACAAATCTGACCTGAATTATAAATGCAAATCAGTTTTGATGGATGAAATCAGTGTGATGATTTGTATTGGATCAAAGCTGATTAGTACACCCTGGTTTTACTCTTGGTTTTTTTTATTATTGAGCAGCTTTTTAGTTTAATTTTGCTTTCCTTTGGATCATCTGGTCCAGTTCTTTTCCCCGACAGCCCTAAAAAACCTGGTTTTGAAAAGCTTGAGAGGAAAATATCTTAAACTATACTGTTGTTTTTGGAGTTTGATCTAGTAGGCCACAAATGGCTAGATTCACATGGTATGCTGAGCTTTCAAAAACCACGGTTTACAGACCTTAATAGCTGAGATTCACGCATCACGCTAAGCCAACTGACGAACTGCATAGTGGCTTACTATAATAAATCAGTTCACCCCCCTTTGATTTTTGCTGGCTGCAAAACAATTGCTTGGTAGAATCTCTGGTTCTTGAGAGTCATGCTGATTCGATCCAAGAGATGATTTATTTTTTTCACAGTGATTGACCAAATGTTTTTGACTGACTCACAAGCCAAGTGTGGCTGTGAGAGTAGGCACCTGCTTATTGTTCCTTAGCAACAAGTATATCCAGCTTTGGATCCCACGGGTCACATATAGTTGTTATGACAATTGCACTATAGATAACTTTATCCTCTGTGGGCTTCTGTACTTGTCAGCTTCAGGTCTGTGTAGATGCAACTTATATATCTTCAGTTAAATCATTACCCTGCATTCATTTATTAACAATCTTAGGATTGCCAAGACACCTTGACAATTAAACCAGATCTCTTCTCTGCTTTGTTTTAGTGGTAGCAAAGAACTTAAGAGTTAGATAAAGAATTAAAAGTTCCTGCCCCAAAAGGGGGATTTACAATCTAGAAAGAGAGATAGAGGGAAAAGTAGAGAGTGATTTAAGGAAAGACCTGGAGACCAGTTTTACTTTGGGCCAGAGAATGAATCGGTTGTGTCAGATAACAACTTCTTTTACTTGGTCTCTACCCAGCATCATGGGAGTTGTAGTCCAGAGTATCTGGAAAGCACCAAATTAGGAAAAGGTTCTTCTCAGGATATCCAGATCTAAAGGCTTTACAGTCATGTTGGTCCACTTCTGTCACTCAGTACCTTCTGTGTTCAGAGTTTGTGGGTGTTACAGCAAATTCTTTGACTGGGGCAGAGTCTTGAAAAGCTGTAGCACCACCATGGACAGCTCCTGGGCCCTTTCTTAACCGTTGCATTGCTGACAGCAAATCCTATATTTGCATTGCACTTATGCATTGCATTCCTTTCTCTTCTTCTTGCAGACATAGGGGCAGCGAAGCTCTTGTTTTCTCTCCACTTCTCACTTCTGCTAGTAAGGTGTGAATGAAATGGTCCCTTCACAAGCCCAAGGCTTTCGTATTCAGCCTTGCTGACTCTGTACTGAGCTGCCTCCATCTCACTGTTCTATTTTCATCCATTTCTTCCCACTTGGGAGAAGGAATTGAAGTGAAGTGGGTTGGGAAGATGGTTTTTGCCATTGTACAACTGGCAAAACCATTGCTTGGATCCAGGCTGGGTTTATTTGCTGTTGTGAAGTTGCCTGCTGCATCTCCTCTTTTAAGAGTTACTTTCTCTGACCTCCTTTTTGCAAGATTGGGGGGAGGGGGGAAAGTTCGTAAGAGTTTTCCAATCATTAGTAAATGTAGTTATTGATCTTTTTCTAATCAAACCGACCCTATGTTTAATTAAAGGGCATGAGACCAAGGCAGTTCTTAAACAATAGCTGTCCAATCTTTACTTGACGTCCCCTAGATAGAAGGAATCTGGGTCATAGTAACAGAGGCTGCTGATTTAGGATATAAGAGAGAGTGTTTTGTCATCTCTAGGCCTTTGATTTCTCAGATATGAGATCTTCATGGCCTTGCCACATTTGCCAAGACAGGCTATGTCAGCGAATCAAGCAAAATGGCTTTCCTGGAAATTCAAAACGGCATATTGAGAGAAGCTGAACGCTACTGCTGCCACATTAAAAAGAAAAGGCAATGCGTTATGTGAAATGCTGAATATAAAGCTGTGAAGAATTTTACATATCTATTTTGTATACACACACAAACCACTGTGGTGCTATTGTTGCTCAGTCTTCACAGTTTAGAAACTAGCTGCAACCCCAAAATCTCTCAAGAGCACTCAATTGTGGGAATGGTATCCAATATATTTTTTACTCTCTTGAGATTAAGGCAGGATTTTGAGGATGAAAGCCATGTACATATAATTGTCAATTCTGGGAACTGGCTAACTTTGAAGCAAAAGATGCTTTGGTAGCTCAGCATTAAAATTAACATGATATTAAGCTGAAGGTTTGACTCTATAAGCTATATAAGAAAAGAGCTGTAGTGGCGCAGTGCTTAGAATGGTGTATTTGAGGCAAACTCTGCCCACTGCCATGAGTTTGATTCTGACCGGCTCAAGGTTGACTCAGCTTTACACCTTCCGAGGTCAGTAAAATGAGGACTCAGATGGTTGGAGGAAATATGCTGTAAATCATTTGGAGAGGGCTATAAAGCACTATGGGGCGGTATATATCTAAATGCTATTGTTATAAGCCAGGGGTCCCCAAACTTGACAACTTTAAGACTTGTGAACTCTGGGAGTTGAAGTCCACAAGTTTTAAAGTTGCCAAGTTTGGAGACCTCTGCTATAAGTTTTGAGATCTTTTCCAATTCTGTAATTCTTGAATGATTATACCTTTTTTTCCTGTTTCATCTGTTAACTGTTAAATCTGCAGCTACCTTCGGCCCCAATTCCTAATTTATGTCTATATGTTGAACAATTTATATTTATATATCAAAGGAACAAAATACCTGAAGTGGTTGAATCGCTGAGAAGTGCAATAAATGAAATCACATTATTATTTATCTGCAGATTTGTAAAAAGTTTCTAAATCACTGCTCCACCTGCCTAAAACCAAGCAAGTGGTTACACACTTGACATCCAGCCTTGTCTTATTATTGATGTCTGAATCTCATGGATATTGTCTGTCACATCTTTGTCTTACTCCAGACAGTCCTGGGTTGTTCTGAAGCTCCTCTGAAGTGAGATAGTTTTCACTATAGAAGATGCACTGCCCTCCCCAGGGAAGGATATAACATGGTTGAGAACAGCAGCAAAAGTCTGAAAACATGTGAAGACGTTCGCTTCGGAGTCCGTGCTTCCTGTGGCTGGAACAAAGGTGTTTCTTTCTGCTCTCATATTAAGGTAAATTATTCAGCTTTATCTTTTATTTCTCTAAATCAAGAGAAATAGTCAAGAGATCTCCGGAGACAAAGTGTCTCTCAGCTAACATATTGTACGATATCCTTCCTCACCCAAAACGGGGTTGATGGAAGTTAAAATTCAAGATACTTGGAAGGCAGATAAGGCAAAGCAATGCTGAGTCTTATCTCCCTATTAATGTGATAACATTCAACACTCTCTGATATTTTTATCAAGTATTTAACTTTCTTTAAAAATAAGAAGTAACTTCTTTTTTGATAAAGTTAGAAAGTCAGGGCAGTCTCTCGTTTTAGCTCTCACTAGCTAATATTTGGCTTAAGAATTGTTCTTGTAAGAATTAGAGCTAGTCTTTGGGTCTCTTCCTTTCGTAGATTAAAGTGAAGAACTGTTTGATCTCTTGCAGGTCAGGGTCTGCAATAGATAAGTGGCTATTTTGGCTTAGAAGCTGACTTCAACTTTTGATAATAGTTAAATCAGTTTTCTTGTTCAGTTATACCTTTCAGTACAGTTCTGTTAAACGGACTGATCAGAGTTGGGAGAGAGGGCATTAGAAGTGTAAAACCAGGCCTGTTTAAACTTGCTGTCCAAATTTCCCCAAAACCCTTCCACAAGGAGGAGAAAATAGCTCAACATTTGGCAATCTCAGGAACTTTAAGTTTGTATGAACTTCAACTCCCAGGATTACCCAAGTTGAAGTCCATATAACTAGGTTGAGAAACACTGCCCAGCTGTTATCAGATTCCAACAGTACCCTTTGGCATGATCATTAATCAAGTGAAATTGGCATAGTTGCCTATTCCCCATTTCTGTTCAATGTCTTCTGAGCACCATTTGCTGCTCAGGTTCAGTAAACCTCCTTTAGAGAACCAGATCTGCTTCTTTCCTTGCATGGCACCCCTTTCTCTCTTCTGGACTTCCAGTCAAGACATCTTTCTACAAAGCCTGGATTAGCTTTACCATTATGTGTACCAAAACAGTTTCCTGAGACAAATAGTTTTGAGGCTCATGAGAAGAAGCTGATTAATTTACTGTAATTGTTTTATTGCTGGAAGATTAGGAAAGCTTCTGGTGAGTTTTTTTCCAGAAGTGGTGAACCATTGTTGAGTTTTGTAGTTAGACAGAGGGTGTTTTGAGGAGATAACTCATAGTAACTTCTGGTTCCTGATCAAAACTGACAGAGTTTCACATCTGGTCCCTAATATTTGGACCCAAAATTCCCAAGAAGCCCACAAGCCCAAAAAACATTTTGTCTGGCAGTAGTTTCTAAAGAACTTGGGTACCTCAGCCTTTTATCTTGTGATGGTCTTATTTCTTATTTAGACAAAAGTTGTGCCTTCTGTCTGAATTTCTTCCTTTCATTCTCTTGACAGAAGGAAGTAGGCATGTTAAGGGTATAAGTGCCACTGTTTAAAAGAGGTGCTTAGCTGAAATGGAATTTGAAATAATGACTTTAAAGAAAGATGAGCAGTGATACTGCTTATGGATTGTCTTCCTTTTCCCCTTGCCCCTCCCCCACTCCTCCTCCTGTACCACTTCAGGTGTCAAGGAAGATACAGAATTCTGGTTCTTGCTCTTCTGGATTATGGATTAATGTTTTAAAATAAAATTGACATTTTCCTGCCCTGTCCACCTTTTCCCAGGAATACCCATTATGAGTTTGAAGCATTGAAAGGAATCATTCTGGATCTGATGGATGAAGTGACCAGTTGGTGAAATCACTGTTGCCAGCACTATCTACTCCATGTTTTCCAGCTGAAAGATAAGCTCATACTGCTATCCTGCCCTTAAAGCTGGAGCAGCCAGTTGAAAATTGATGGTATGAGTTTTTTCTCTTTTTTTTTCTTTAAAAAATAAATCCTTTGCCCTCTTCTTTGGAGAATGAGACAACATATACCACTGAGTTTCTTCAATTTTTTTTATTTTAGGAAGTTTACTTCTTTTGCCAGATAGAAAATGCTTTTACTAGTGGTAACACATAAAGCTTTATTTGACATTTGATTCTTTTCCATGTTCTTGAAAATCCTGGAAAACATTGGTTGTTGCATGGTCAAGTCTTCTAGTGAACAATTACTGCTTATTTATTTTCTAAGGACTGGCAACTGACTTCTTATTTTCATCCATTGTGCCTTCTGGCACTGACCGATCTCCCTGAGGCTTTGTCCAAATAATCTTTTCAAAGAGTAGGGTTCTAGCATTGACAATTAAACGGAGCTGATTGAAGATCTCTTATTTTCCATCTGAACCTATTTTTTTTTCCTTCTGGTAGACAAATTGATTGAAGAAGCAAGAGGAAAAAGTGGGAGAGATTAAGAGAGCATAGAGTATCATCAAGGCAGTTTCTTAAATACTTTAAATAAGGCCATGACTTCTCATCCAGAAATATCCGTAGCAGACGAGACATGGGGAAGATAATAATTAGATGTCTGGCTTGTTTTGAATTGTGTTAGTTAATTAATAATAGGGGACGGTGTTTTTTTTAAGCGAGGAAACCCACTTTATCTTTCTATGGAGGGGAGATAGTAGATGGCATAGACATGAAAGCAGAGGTTGAACTTTTGACATGAAATATACCGGTACTTATTCAAGGAGAAATAGAATATTCCTACTATGGGTCGAATCGCTGCCAATTTTTCAGATTCAGTACATTTTGGAGGGCAGATGAAAGTGAGGACATGTCCAGATATGGCTTGTGGTTTCTTACCCCCTTCTTTGTTACAAAATCTTTCTAAGGAGTAATTGTTTAAGTTTATACCTAAATGCCCAGGGATGTGATGGGTCCTGGGTTTGTTTCATTCATTCATTGTACATACCGTTTCAGTTACAGCAGCAACTCTAGACACACATTAGGATTAAAAACCAACAAAATAATACCAATGTAGTCCCCAGATCTTTGCCTATGATTTTAAACCTTCATACTTTATTCCAGGAAGAAACCCATTTACTTCCTAATTAAAAGGGTTGATTGTAGGCTGCTCACTCCTGATTAGGGAGAATGATAGCCCATCAACATAGATAGGATCCAGCCAGTTGGATCAAAAGTCTGATTTGGTATATGCAGTTTATTCATGATGAAATGCTAAGTTTATGCTGTTGAAGTATCCTGTAGTGCAGGGGCTCCCAACCTTTTCGATACCCCTGCACTCTTGGAATACTTCTGATATATTCCTGCATCCCTTAAAAAATAATTATACGCATATAATTAAACATATGCACTATAATTTTGAAAATTCTAAACCCATGTTTTGGCACCCTCTGGAATATTATCTCGCACCCCCGGTTGGGAACCTCTGCTCTAGTGGAATTCCTGTGGTTGTGGATAAGTTGTAAGTCCTTATAGGACCAAGTTGTGCTTTGGGAGGTAGTGGTTTTATTTATTAAATTATTCAAAGTATAAGCTCTTTCCTCTCTCATAACATCTCCTTTGTCTAGCAAGGGCTACCAAAAGGAGATAAAGATTTAAAAAACCCAAGAGCTTCTGAAACCTTTAGGATTGTGGGCTTTATGTTGTGGGATCGAACGAAAGAGAAGAGGGTGTGCGTCTGAATGGCCACACACATAGAGGTGCCCTTCTTTTTGGCTTGTAGGTAGAACTGTGTTCTTGGATCTGATTGCAATGGATAAAAGTCTGGGATCATGGAAGGATTCCATCTGTTCGTACAAATGGAAACTTCAATTTTAATGAAAGAATTTTGCACAGGCATATGTCTTGCAGCTTTAATCCTGTTAACAACAACCTGTTAACCAACTTTGTTCTTTTAATCCCTGCTAATTTAGTACAGGTAGTTGTCCATTTACGATCAGCCCCAAATTTATGTTGCTAAGTGAGAAAGTTATTAAGTGAGTTTTGCCCCATTTTATGACTTTTCTTGTTAAGTCAATAGCAATAGCACTTAGACTTATATACCGCTTTGCAGTGCCTTCCAGCACTCTCTAAGCAGTTTACAGAGTCAACCTCTTGCCCCCCAAAATCTGGGTCCTCATTTTACCCACCTCGGAAGGATGGAAGGCTGAGTCCACCTTGAGCGAGTCAGGATCGAACTCCTGGCACTGGGCAGAGTAAGCCTGCAACATTGCATTCTAACCACTGGGAGGGAGGGAGGGAGGAAGTAGCAATAGCACTTAGACTTATATACCGCTTCACAGAGCTTTCCAACCCTCTCTAAGCGATTTACAGAGTCAGCCTCTTGCCCCCAACAATCTGGGTCCTCGTTTTACCCACCTCAGAAGGATGGAAGGCTGAGTCAACCTTGAGCCTGGTGAATTCGAACTGCCAAATTGCAAGTAGCCAGCAGAAGTAGCCTGCAGTACTGCACTCTAACCACTGCGCCACTGTGGTTCTTCAGTTGTTAAATTAGCAACACTTAAGTGAATCTGGCTTCCCCTATTGACTTTGCTTGTCAGAAAGTTGCAAAAGGGGATGACCCCAGGAGACTCTAACCGTCATTGATGTGAGTCAATTGTCAAGCATCCAAATGTAAATCATATGACTTCAGGTATGCTTGCAAGGGTCATACGTGACTTTTTTTCAGTGGCGGTGTAACTTTGAATAGTCACTAAGCAAAACTGTTGTAAGTCAAGTCAAGGATTGCCTGTACTGATAGATGGGACACCTTAATTGACAGGGCCCTGCTTTAATGTGTATTTTGTTTTAATTAAATGTAAAGTTTAGAAACAAGCGATGTTGTTTAATGAAAGGTAGGCCAAAGGCCAAGGACTTTATTCAACTCTATCAATTTTATTTTGGCATGCATTGTGTCCTTGACAGCTTTCCAAGCACCTCAATCATCATATTAGTTTAAACTTTGCCTCCATAGGGATTTCCATCCCCCCACCCCAAAAAGATGACCTAGCATCATGGTTTCCAATCCAGTTAAACTGTATACAAAGTTGTATTGATTTATGATCCTAAGGAACGTCTAGTATATATGAAAATTATGTTGCATTCCACAAAGCAAGAAAGATAATGGATGAACTGATCGTGTCAGTTTAGCTCTTCCTTTGCTTGCATAGTTGAAAAGATTTGTGATCTGGGGTAGGTGGGAGTGGGTGAGTAAGAAATGGGATCACATCGATTTCTTCTAAAGCCAAATCTTCCAGATCCCTTCTGGGCTTTCAAATATGAGAAGATTTGGGTCATTTCCAAAGAGCCTAATTTATATATAGCTTGTTAACGTAATAAATAACGGTTGTGCTCTCCAACAATATGTGTTGAGGACTATCCCATAAAATGTTCGGTTGTGGTCAAATTTGACACTCCACCTACCATACAAGATAATGCTGGAGGAATCCAGCCAAAATGTTTTCAGAATGTCTTTTGGGCTCACGGCCCAAAAATTCTCTTTTTTGCATGGGAGTGCGGATACCAAATACTAATAGGAGAGAGCATTTTGCATGGGAATGTGAATACCAAATACTAACAGGAGAGAGCATTAAATCAAACCTTAGCCTAAAGAAATCAGTGACATGGGGTTCCGCAAGTGTTTTTCACGTGTTCCATGTGGTTGCCTTGTAGGGCCTTGACTGGTCTCTCTGTTGTTGTTAACTCAAAGGAGTGGTGGAACTCCCAGAGTTAATATGGACATGATAGGATGTAGGATATTGGATAGGATAGGATAGGATATAGGATGTGATAGGATGTAGGATATAGGATAAGATGTAGGATATGATAGGATGAGATGTAGGATGGGATGTAGGATAGGATAGGATAGAATGTAGGGTAGGATAGAATGTGGAATAGAATCTAGGAGAGGATAGAATGTAGAATAATATAGTAATAGTATAGCATAGTATAAAAGAGGAATTAGAATTAGAATAGACTAGAATGTTTTGCAACATTGCATAGAGTCCCAGAACTTTAGCCCAACTCATCTGTTGCGTTGTGCTCTCTTTTTGGGGGGATGAGGGTGCTTAATGTGTGTGAACTCTTGAAAACGATTGTTAGGATGCCATGAGATCCTTTGCAATGTTTTAACACAGCTTTTTTTAAAAAAAAAAAATCTTTGCAAGAAGAATCAGAACACTTGCACTTGTTAACTATGTAGAGCTGTCCAAGAACTCACCTTAGAAGAACTAAACTGCAGCGCAACGTAATTCCAGAACTGTCGGCTGATTTAAGTTGGCTCTCCAAACTTCGCACAGTTCTCTCAACATGATGGCTAACCTTGGTAGACATGTTGTGAATGGGGTTCTGCGAAACTGAAGACTGGTGTTTGAACTTGCAGGATTCCTAAATGTATTTCTCAGGCCCAAACATGTGGTGTCTCCCACTTGTAGCTTGGGTGATGTTCCCTGTGGGTGTGCCATACAAAGGCAATTAAATGCTTACTCATTTTACCACCTGACAGCTGATGAAGGGCTGACATGGTTGCCAAACCCACACAGCATAATGCATTTTATATATATATATATATAAATATATATAGACTTTGACACAGCCTTGTCAGTTAAAGCAGGAGTCACTGAGGAATGTTGGCAAATCCTATCAAATGGGCTTGTTGACTATGAGAACTGCTGTATTGTCTTTGATACTGGCATCTGATAAGCCAGGCTTTCAGCTTCTCCCCGGGTTGAGGTCATGTCTCCGTTCAGTAGGGCAACCTGAGAACTCATTCTCATGTTGGCATACAATTTCAAGTTTGAACTTCCAACAGAAGAAAGATGCTCTGCAGTGGCGGGATTCCAATTTTTTTACTACCGGTTCTGTGAGCATGGCTTGGTGGCCGTGGCAGGGAAGGATACTGCAAAATCCCATTCCCTCTCCACCCCACTAACCTGCTTTCCAGCTTCGCTCTCCTGTGCAGGGCAACCAAAGAAGACCCAGCTGATCAGCTGGGACTCAATAGAAGGCAGAGAATAAATGGGAGCAAGGCCAGTCAGCAGGGGTGTTTGCCGGTTCTCCGAACTATTCAAAATTTCCGCTACTGGTTCTCCAGAACTGGTCAGAACTTTCTGAATGCCACCTCTGGTGCTCTGGGAAGATGCTACAGGAGATGCTTGCTGGTCAAGATCCTATGGTGCACTAATATCTTTCTCCTGTTGACACTGTTCTGTATATAATAGAGTAGAATTTCCCATAGTTATCATGCTAACGCACTGCTAACTTGGCTTTCGACGTACAGCTGCTTTCCTGATTTGCTCTTGACTTTAAATATTTGGGCAGAACCATCCTTCTGTGGAGGAAGGTCCCAAAGTTCTTAACATCTCTACTTGCTTGGGTACTTATCAGGACTAAGAGATAAAAATCCTTTTGATTCCTGCAGAATAAACTCTACCACGTGGCTTCTTGGAAGCCTGGATGTAGTCCTCAAAGCTCCCAAAAGTTGCCACCAAATTGTAATGTGTATGTTGACATCCTGGGACTGTCTGAAGTAGCGCCACCCTATCCAGAACCAAAGATAGAAGCATCAGGAGGGACAGAAACACATTCTGTCTTGCTTGGGTTGAGCGCTGTAGTCTATTGTTCTCCGCCCTCACAGCCTCCAGGCACTGGGATGGCATCACTCAAAGAGCCTGAGGTGGAGATATAAAACTAAGTCTCATCAGTTTTCAAACTAGTTCACCTGCCCAGAAGGCAAAATATGATGTTTATCTGTTAAACTTCTTTAATTTAACTTAAAATTAAAACTAAATAAAATTATGTTTCTGTTTTGGCATCCAGTTTATCACTCAAGGGCTGGATTCACCTGGCATGCTGCAACCAAAACCCAAATTAACAAAAGACAATTGCTGCATTTGCATAACAAATGAACGCCATTACGGCTTAATGTAACAACCTCATTCCTAGAACATTATTCCACAAGGCTGCGTTCCACAACAGGCTGAATCACGAGTTACTCAGCTCCGTTTCGGCCTAGAGTAGCATGTTGGGCAAACCCTAACCAAAATTTAAGTATGTCCTTTGGCGTGACATTTTGTGCATGGACTGAATTTCTCACCCATATAGAAAAAGGGGATTATGTCTGCTTTATGAAAAAAAATTCCAGTTGTTCTAGAAAGTGGGCAAAATACCGAGGTGTTGATTTCATGTCGAAGACTGCTTTTATAATCTTTTGAGATTATATCTTGCATTTGCATGTTTAAACCATGCATGTTATTATCGCAGCCTTTGGCTAAAGAGTGATATATTACGCTGTTGTTTATCTGCACTTATTTGGTGTCAGTATCTTGCAGCCTGCCTGCTTTGAAGCCATTCCTGAAAATGAAGCATCAAGTTGTCTAGCTGTGTTGTCCTCCTATACTTCTCCCTCAAGGATAGGTGCAAAGCTAAGGCTTACTTCCTACACATGTAGCAAAAGCACTTAGACTTAGAGAGTGCTTCACAGAGCTTTCCAACCCTCTCTAAGCGGTTTACAGAGTCAGCCTCTTGCCCCCAACAATCTGGGTCCTCGTTTTACCCACCTCGGAAGGATGGAAGGCTGAGTCAACCTTGAGTCGGGAATCAAATTACTGGCAATGTGAGCAGAGTTAGCCTGCAATACTGCATTGTAACCACTGGGAAGGAAGGAAGGAAGGAAGGAAGGAAGGAAGGAAGGAAGGAAGGAAGGAAGGAAGGAAGGAAGGAAGGAAGAGAGAGCATTTAGATTTATATACTGCTTCACAGTGCTTTTACAGCCTCTCTAAGCAGTTTACAGAGTCAGCCTCTTGCCCCCAACAATCTGGGTCCTCATTTTACCGACCTCGGAAGGACGGAAGGCTGAGTCAACCTTGAGCCTGGTGAGATTCAAACTGCCAAATTGCATTCAGCCGGCAGTCAGCAGAAGCAGCCTGCAGTACTGCACTCTTAACCACTGCGCCACCAAAGCTCATGTAGCCATCATTTGAGAGTTTGGCCATCCAGGAGATAACTATTAACACGTAGTCCTCGATTTGCGACCACAGTTGAGCTCCAAATTTCCTTCGCGAAACCAGTTACATGGGTTTTGCCCCATTTTACGACATCTCTTGCCAGATCTCTTAACTGCAGTTGTTAAGCTACCAGCATGGTTGTTAAACGAATCTTGGTTTCCCCATTGACTTTGCTTGTCAGAAGGTTGCAAAAGAGGGAATCACACAGCAAACGGTCATACTTATGAATCAGTTGCCAAGCACCTGAATTTTGGCATGACCATGGGGACGCTGCAAAGGTCATAACTGTGGACAAACGATCATGAGTGACTGTTTTTCAGGGCCGTTGTAACTTTGAATGGTCACTAAACAAAGCTATTGTACGTTGAGGACTCCTTTTAATGCTAAGTGAGGGAATAGCCAAGGTTTAGGTGAACGAAAGGAGTTCAAGGGGTAATTTTTGCCTTTGTGACTGGAATTGTTTTTAATGTAAGATGGCCATGGGTCGCTTTTTTTCAGGGCCATTGTAACTCTGAATGGCTACTCAATGAACCGTTGGAAGTCAAGGACTGCCTGTAACCCATGCCTGCCGTGGCATCCAGAGATCTAGGAAAGGAGAGAGCAGAGTTTCAGGGGGGAGTTTCCTGAATCGTGGGATGACTTCCAAGGCAGCATATTTTCCCCATTCTTGAGGGCTTAACAGTCCAGGAGATGCTTTTCCTACTGTAGGATTCCAGCCTGGCTATTTATAGTCTGGAAGTACAATATGCAGTCACATAAGCTCAGCATAGTTGAAGCCCTTCCAACCTGCAGACACATTGCCAGAAAAGCTGGAACTCGGGGGCTCTGTTTCAGCTCAAGAAATTTGGAGGGGTGGACTGACCCTCCTCCCCTAGCTGCGTGTACAGCAATTTCCAATTAGTTTAGTTTAGCTTGTTTTACTTTATTGTCATTGCATCCCGTACAACGAAAGTAAATACCATCTTCAGTGTACATCTTCATCTCTATCTCTATCTCTATCTCTATCTATCTATCTCTATCTCTATCTCTATATCTCTATCTCTATCTCTATCTCTATCTCTATCTATCTATCTCTATCTCTATCTCTATCTCTATCTATCTATCTCTATCTCTATCTCTATCTCTATCTCTATCTATCTATCTCTATCTCTCTATCTCTATCTCTATCTCTATCTCTATCTCTATCTCTATCTATCTCTATCTCTATCTCTATCTCTATCTCTATCTCTATCTCTATCTCTATCTCTATCTCTATCTCTATCTCTATCTCTATCTCTATCTCTATCTCTCTCTCTCTCTCTCTCTCTCTCTCTCTCTCTCTCTCTATCTATCTATCTATCCATCCATCCATCCATCCATCTATCTATTTTTATGCGAAATACCACTTACACATCATCACAAAATCTCCAGAGATCATAGAGCCTACAAACTCTGAAATTTGGCTTCTAGGTGCTCACTAAGAAAGGATTTTTCAAAATGACCATCAGAGCATTAGTATTTCATATATTATTATTAACACGTTCTGATGCTAAGGAGTTCTACTCCCCCTTCCCACCTGAGAAGAAATCTGTTCTCCCCACCTGAAAAGAAATCTGTTCCAAAACACAAGCAAAGGAGAGCAGTTTCAGTTTTAGTTTCACAGCACCAAGCAGCTTTAGTACAGAACAGTTAAGCTAAGCCACACCCAGGCTCCTTGCTGTCTCCTTCCTGTTCATACAGCAAATACTGTTTTAGTTTCCAAACAGCCCTCAACTCTCTCACACACGGACAGGACGCTAGCCAGATGAATATCGATGGATGCTGGTAGGCAGAATTTTCCCCCCTTATTTTCCTCAAAAACTAAGCCCAACCACATAGTCTCGTAAGCGAAGCATAGGTATCGAGCTAGTTATACATATAAAAACCCACATCCTTCACATTCTATACAATTGAATTGAAACCCCTGGTATTGCATTAATATTGCACTATACAGTAGAATTCAATATAGTCACTGCCCTGGGATAGAAGCTGTTTTTCAGCCTATTTGTCCTTGTTGTTATTATTCTGTACCGTCTGCCAGATGGTAATAGTTCAAAAAAAGGATGTCCAGGATGAGATGGATCTTTGAGAATGTTTTGAACTTTCTTAAGGCAGCGGGAGCTATTCCAAAGAGAAGAGAGGGCAACCAGTGATCTTCTGGGCAATGAGGTTAACTCTCTGGAGTGCTGTCATATCTGCCATGCCTTCAAATTCTTAAAGAAATCTTCTGGATTGGTTAGAGAGGGATGGATGGATGGATGGATGGATGGGTGGATGGATGTAGGCAGGCAGGCAGGCAGGCAGGCAGGCACCGTAGGTAGGTAAGTAGATATGATCATAGCATATTTTATACACACACATGCACACACACACACACAAACACGCACACATACACACACACGCACACATACCTCTTTCTGATTGGGTACTCTAATTTGGATCAATGGTATTTAATTCTGGGCAATAGCCCCAATGAAGAATTACACCAGCCACGAAGAATCTTGAATTCTTTAATTCAAAAGGTTTTGATTTCATCAACGAAGTAATTCCTCTTAGATTGCCTCTTTCTGTACAAATAAACCTTTGAATGGAAAGACTGAAAAGGTTTAAAATTATATCTGTTTAGGATTACCGATGCATTTATATATAATCCTAAACTATGCACTTTTTTTTTTCTCTGTATGTTTTTATATAGCTCATTTTCTGGATGTTTTCCTTTTCCTTGGGGTTCTTATGGGTTGTTTTTGCTTTTAATGTTTTTGTTGATTGCTGTGAGTTAATAAAAAATGTCTTGCCTGTTAGAAAGTAGCTCCACGTCTCCTTGCAAAAGCGTAAATTCCATGTGTGCTGACATGAAAACATTTCCATTTGGAACAGACGCATGAGGTTATTAGCCAGCCAAATGGCCCTCGGCCCATTCTAGCTACAATTTTTTTTTTTAATAAAAAAAGCTCTTTTAATAAAAAGAAAGAACGATCAGAAGGCAGCATGCTGCAAAATGAAAATACCAACCTCTGCTGTCATCCTGAATTGGAGGAATGCCTCTACCCCCATCTGGGGCCCCTGGAAAATAAATATGGCAGGAACTCCAGGCCAGGGCTTTGGGTGGATGCCCAGAAAAAAGAGACCAAAGAGTTGTTGGAGAGCATCTTGGGAGGCATTTGAGAAGGTGGCAAGGACCATTGTCACCAGTTTGACTTCTGACAGCCATTTTGTGACCTCCAACATTGCAAATGCCAAATATGTGTACTGGACTTAAAAGACAATGTTAAATCCTTTTATTAGGCCTTCCTTCCTTCCTTCCTTCCTTCCTTCCTTCCTTCCTTCCTTCCTTCCTTCCTTCCTTCCTCATTCATCTATTTTTCCTTCCTTCCTTCCTTCCTTCCTTCCTTCCTTCCTTCCTTCCTTCCTTCCTTCCTTCCTTCCTTCCTTCCTTCCTTCCTTCCATCCATCCATCCATCCATCCATCCATCCATCCATCTATCCACCAGAATAAAGCTGGAAGGGACCTTGTAGGTCTTCTAGTCTAGCCTCTATGCCATTTCAGACAGGTGGCTGTCCAGTCTCTTAAAAATCTCTGGTGATGAAGCATCTACAACTTCTGAAGGCAAACTGTTCGACTGGTTAATTGTTCTCACGGTTAGGAAGTTTCTCCTTAATTCTAGGTTGCTTCTCTTCTTGACTAGTTTCCATCTGTTGTTTCTTGTTCTGCTTTCTGGTACTTTGGAAAATAAGTTGACCCCCTCTTCTTTGTGGCAACCCCTCAAATACGGGAATACTGGTATCATGTCACCCCTAGTCCTTCTTTTCTCTAGACTAGCCAACATTCTTCATATGTTTTTGTCTTCAGGCAGTCTTAGTTGCTCTTCTTTGCATTTCCCCCCCAAAGTCTCAATATTTTTTTTTGTAACGTGGTGACCAAAACTGGATGTAGTATTCCAGGTGTGGTCTTCCTTCCTTCCTTCCTTCCTTCCTTCCTTCCTTCCTTCCTTCCTTCCTTCCTTCCTTCCTTCCTTCCTTCCTTCCTTCCTTCCTCCCTCCCTCCCTCCCTCCCTCCCTCCCTCCCTCCCTCCCTTCCCTTCCTCTTCAGCAAAGTTGGACTAGCTTTGATGCAAGGTTGATATGTTCACACTGTTTTTGCACATTTAGGACATTGTTGTCCATCTAATTATAGCAATGGAACTTTCTCCGTAGATGAAAGCCGCCGTCAGGAAGTAACTCCTTCTGTCTTTGTTGGCAAAGATGACAGCGTTGGATCTTGAGAAGGGCAAAACAGCTCCGGAGGGAGAGGCGCCAATGGTGTATATAGGACACTGCCCTGAAATAAGTAAGTTCATTCACAGTTTGTGGTTAATTTTGGTCGGTTGCATACCTACAGACCCAGCATACTGTTTCTATTCAGAGTAAGCAGTGTTATGTCAAGCATTGAGAAGGGGACATAGTAAGCCAAAGAAATGAACAGCATTAGGTAAGAAAAGGGAGCGTAGATATAATTACATTATTTGCTCTTCAGTATGCTTCTTTGTTTATTTCTATCCTTGCTTTAGTCATATATACCTCCACCATATACTTCTTCATTCATTGATTGTCTTCTGTAACGTTCTCATGTCTTTGTGCTTCATGATCCGATTAATTTCTTCCCCAAACCCCAAAAACTTTAACCTTAGACTGTCTACTATTGATCTCACCCCCTTCCTAAGAGGCCTGTAAGGGGCGTGCATAAGCGCACCAATCGTGCCTACCGTCCCTGCCCTATTGTTTATTTTTATATTTCTTATATGTACCCATTTCATGTATTCATAACTATATTTATTCTTATACCTCTATCTTGTAAGCGATTGACAAATCAAATGAATACTAAAATACTACATACTAATTCCATCCAACCGCAAC
Source organism: Bungarus multicinctus (assembly GCA_023653725.1). Taxonomy (NCBI): domain Eukaryota; kingdom Metazoa; phylum Chordata; class Lepidosauria; order Squamata; family Elapidae; genus Bungarus; species Bungarus multicinctus. The sequence goes on from CM042843.1 coordinate 12,508,322, forward strand.
TTTCTCAGTCTTCCCTTTCTTCATACATTTGGTTTTCCTTCATCCATGTTTTGGGACTTGATCCTCAAGACAATGAAACCGCCTCAAAGCCCTTCTTGGCTTTGAGGCGGTTTTGTCCAACCTTGGGCCGCGTGTATTCTCCTCAATGGAAAAGGGTGTGTTTTAAAGGTTTTCTTTAAAAAAGCCACCTGGGGAATCCTTTCATGTGGCACGGAGCACATTCCAGAGAACTCAGACAAGAACAAAGAAGGTTTGCTCCTGAGCTCTACCGAGATGAATTTCTGGCAGTGGTCAGTAAATCTCTGGAGAGTCAGTAAATCTCTGAACCGTTGGGGTGAGGATTAGAGAGAAAGAGGCATTCTTTTCGGGGAACTGGACGTAGTCTGTAGAGAACTTGAAAGGTCATCAGCAACACTTTGTATTTCACCTCTCTGCAATTAGCAGCCAGTAAAATGCTTTCAGCGCATACGTAAGATTGTATCTTGCCAGCAGATCAAGCTGAGAGAGACAGAGACACAGAGAGAGAGAGAAAAGAGAGACAGACAGATACACAGAGAGAAGAGAGAGAGAGAGACAGAGACAGAGAGACAGACAGAAGAAAGAGAGAGACAGAGAGACAAAGGCAGAGAGACAGAAAGGCAGACAGGCAGAGAGAGTCCAACTAGGAAGATGTATGTTCAGTTATGTCACTTTGAAAATACTTGTCAATTACTATGAAAACAGGAAACTGAAGAGGAGCTAGAAGAATAATCTTGGGCGGGGTGGCAGGGGAGTAGAACTAGCTGAATTGAATTTACCCATTTTGGTGCTGAAAATGCTAAGTACCATTGTGTTTTGGGAACATGAATGTGATCTGGCTGAGGTATCTGTCACCCATTGATACCACTCGCCAGAAATGATTAGTAGAAATCTCTTTCATCCCTCATAGTTCCATGTGTATTTTCTCCTGAGGCTACATACTTAGGGGAAGGGACACACAGAGAATGAGACACAGAGAGAGAGAGACAGGCAGAGAGAGAGAGAGAGACAGAAAGAGAGAAAGACACACACAGAGAGACTATTACATTATTTTAAAAAAATCTTTATTGGTCATATTTTCATAATTAAAAACACATTTTCACTCATTACAGCATGTTTGTAACGGTGTTCACTCACACTGACATATTCCTAAGTATGTGGATTATTACTAAGTATTGTTACAATTATTTTTACATTCAATTTATGACATATATTCATATATTTACACAGTTATTTACATGGTTATGCACAATATTATTTCATCTTACCATAACCTTTCTTTCATTTATCTACTTAACGAGAGACTATTACATTCTTGTGTGGGTCTTTTGTGACTGTGCTGTTGAGGAGGTTATCTGACAATCGCCTTCAAAAAAAAGAGGTCTGGAGGCCTCATTTTAGGATTGCTCTGAAGATCTTCATCTTGGTTTCCTATTAAATGTCAAGGTCAAAATTAGTTAGGGAGAGCAAATAAATCATTCCCCTTTATTGAGATTTGATTCACGGTTGGTATTAACTCATCCATCTTCATTGTTTAGCAACTTTCCTGGCATTGGGGTGACCAGAGTTAGTTCCAGCTCTTCTCTTCTTTTTCCCCACTGAGGCTGTATAAGCAATAAGTTTCCTAAGAGTAAATGTCTAAAAACCCATTCTAAAAAGAGCGGGAATGAATTAAATTGAAACAGGTATACCCAAACATGTAGTCCTCGAGACGTACAACCACACTTTCTTTTTCATGTGACCCCGGGACATAACAACCGTCATAAGTATGAGTCAGTTGCCAAGCGCCTGAATTTTGATCACATGACCAATGGAGTAGGGCCTTCTCTGTGGGGGCCCCCGCCCTCTGGAATGGTATGTCTCCAGAGATACGCACTAATACGGATCTGAGAGCTTTCAGACGTGCATTAAAAACCTGGCTCTTTGAGCAGGCCGGCCTAGGCTGACATAGGATTTTTAATTTAGTACTTGCGTTTTAATTGGGTTTTAATATTTGGGTTTTAATTAATTTATTGGGGGAGGGTATAATTTTTAGACAGCCTAAATTATTTAATCTATTTTTAACTTTTGCATATTGTAATGGGGTTTGTGATTGGCTGTGCACCGCCCTGAGTCCTTCGGGAGAAGGGCGGTATATAAATAACAAAATAAATAAATAAATAAATGTTGCAACAGTCGTAAGTGTGAAAAACAGTCATAAGTCCCCTTTTTTATTTATTTATTTATTTATTTTTAGGTTTTATATACCGCCCTTCTCCCAAAGGACTCAGGGCGGTGAACAGCCAACTAAAATACATATAGACAAATATAAATCGTTAAAAAAGAATTAAATCCTAGGCTGTCCCTATAAAAATCTAAAAAACCCCAATTAAAATAAATTAAAACTTTGTACCCCATCCCAACTAATCTAAAAACCCCATTTAAAAATCCCATTTGAGTCAGCTCAGGCCGGCCTGCTCGAAGAGCCAGGTCTTCAGGTCACGTCTGAAGTCCCTCAGGTCACTGGTCGTTCGTAGTCCAGGGGGCATCCCGTTCCAAAGGTGTAACTTTGAATGGTCGCTAAACAATCTATTGTAAGTGGTAGTCTCCCTGTAATGCTAGTAGAGGGAATAGCTGAGGTTTAGGTGAACGAAAGGAGTCAAGCAACGGGTTGGACTAGATGACCTCCAAGGTCTCTTCCAACTCTGTTATTCAGTCTATTCTGTTCTAAGGTACTTTTGGTCTTTGCGATTGGAATTGTTTTTAATGTAAGATGGTTCCCTGCCCAGCAGCACTTGCTGAGATGGTTGGCCACACAAATGAAGCAAAATAAATATAGAAGTAAGTGGAGCACCAAATTAAAAACAAAAATTGGGTGAAAGGACAGAGACAGCTCCATCACGGAAAAAAACTAAATTAGATTAAAATAAAATAAAATAAAGGCTTGGATTCAGTTGGAGACTCCTCCAACCCGGGGAACTGGGCAGGTGGGCCACCATTTAGAATTGAGAGGGTCGATCACCTCTTTGGATTTGTGCCTCCTTCAAGAAAAGTCGTGATTTGGATCCAGTTCTGGCACTTGGATCCCTTCTGGCAAGAGCCGAGTAGAGTTTTTACTTCCACGGCGATCTTTGTCTCCAAGTGCCATGCTTTAATTCTCTCTACTCCCCACCCCTCTTCATTTAATTAACTTTATTGTTTCAATTTACACCCTGCCCTTCTATCTGTCTGGCACTCAAGGCAGTTAGCTGTAAAAATAAAATATGACATGACTAGAATACAAGATTTCAACAAAAGCTTAATCATTATTAGTCAGGTTCTTAAGGGCTTGGCTGAAAGGGAAGTCTGTTTGAAAGAACAAAAGCCAGATACATTCTCAGGGTTGGGAGTAGCACAAGAATATATATATATCTGTGCCCCTGAGCATCACAAATCGGTTCTTGAAAACTTGGGCATCCTAACGAAGAGAATTATGGGTCTGAAGAGGAGCACTGTGGGTCAGAAAGGGGACCTCGTCTTGCTAGTGAAGAGAATTATGGGTCTAAAAGGGGACCCGGTTTTGCTAGTGAAGAGAATTACGGGTCAGAATTATGGGTCTGAAAAGAGATTTGGTCTTGCTAGTCCTGGCTCCCAGACCGATGTATTTGGAACTAAATAGGTGTTTCCTTAGATTATTTATCAGATTTGTTTACTGCTCACCTCGCCTTGATAATCAGCCCTTAAGCTCTTTTAAGACTTTCATACTAAAAACACAGCTTCTGTTACATTCAGAAAGTCATCAGCTTCTAGCAGCAATCTTTTCCTAACTTATTTTTTAAGTTGGGATGGATGATCAACCTGCAGTGATACTGTCAGGCTACAGAACTTTTTCCCATTCAATTAGCAAGAATTAACTTCTGAGAACCAAACGTATCAAAAGGAATCCTTTATTGAGATGAGACAATTCATGTAGGAATTCAAAGCAGCGTCTGAGGTCCCTCAGGCATACAGTGATAGGTAAGGGAGTTTAGAACCCCTCCCCCTATCTCGATGTATATTTAGTGAAACAAAAGCCAATATGTTAATTCCCTTCCCAGCCCTTCTGTAGGAACGATCTTTCTCACAGTTTCCCAGGTCATACCTAATTTCCCTCCATCTCCTTTTTAGAATGGACTTTTTCCAGAGATTCCCCGGAAACACCTCACTGTGGAATTTTTATGATCTTCTCATCTCCTGGCTGTGTCTCTCGGAGGTGATAGGTTCTGGCCATCTGGCTTTTCTCCTTCCATTGTATTATGTGTGGGTATACAAATTTGATATAAGGTTAAATATATTCAGGTTACATCAAGAAAGTATTTCTTTATCAGTTCCTCCCCCCCCTTTTTTTTTTTCTTCTTCCACTGAAGAAATGACAGATACACGGATCTGACATCTACGTTCTATTTTTATTTATTTGGTTTGTCAAGTGCTTACAAGATAATAGGTATAAGTAAAAATATAGTTATGAATACATGGATACATATAAGAAAAATAAAAGAAACAATAGGACAGAGATAGTAGGCATGTTGGTGCGCTTATGCACGCCCCCTACAGACCTCTTAGGAAAGGGGTGAGGTCAATAGTAGAAAGTCTAAGATTAAAGTTTTTGGAGTTTGGGGAAGAAACCAGAGTCAGGGAGAGTATTCCAGACATTGACCACTCTGTTGCTGAAGTCATATTTCCTGCAATCAAGTTTGGTGCGATTAACCTTGAGTTTGTATCTATTGTTTGCTCTTGTATTGTTATGGTTGAAGCTGAAGTATTCATTGACAGGTAGGACATTGCAATGTATGATTTTATATACTACACTTAGATCGGACCGAAGGTGGCGTAGTTCTAGGTTTTCTAGATCTAGAATTTCGAGTCTGGTGGCATAAGGTATTCTGCAACGAGTAGAGGAGTGGAGAACTCTTATTGTGAAATATTTCTGGACTTTCTCAACTGTGCTAATATCAGATACATAATGTGGGTTCCAGACTGATGAGCTGTATTCGAGTATTGGTCTAGCAAATGTTTTGTAAGCTCTAGTTAGTAGTGTGATATTACCAGAGAAAAAGCTATGTAGGATTAGGTTAACAACTCTTAACGCCTTTTTGGCTATGTAGTTACAGTGGGCTCTAGCACTTAGGTCATTAGAGATGAGTACTCCAAGGTCCTTGACAGAGTTTGGATTTTCTGTTGTTTAGAATGTAGGTTGTGCTGAGTCTACAAACTGAAGCTCCGGTGGCAGGGTCTTTACTTTGCTTCTTGGGGACTGTCTAGGATAGGATAGGATAGCAATAGAGGAATAGGAATAAATATAGAATTAGAATAGAATCTGGAAGGGACCTTGGAGGTCTTCTAGCTGAAGCAGAAGACCCTCAGAGTACAATCTCAGAGAAGTGGCTGTCCAATCTCTTTTTAAAAACCCCCACGACTTCTGAAGGCAAGCTGTTCTTCAGGTCCATGGAGATTCTCAATCATCCAGGTCATGGTTGTCACAAAACTATTGTTGTTCATTCTCGTGCTTCATTTTCCCAAGTTTTAACAGAATAACAGAGTCGGAAGGGGTGTTGGAGATCTTCTAGTCCAACCCCCTGCTCAAGCAGGAAACCCTATAACCATTTCAGACAAATGGCTATCCAATCCCTTTTTGAAAACCTCCAGTGATGGAGTACCCACAGCTTTTGAAGGCAAGTCGTTCCACTGGTCTCGCTGTTGGGAAATTTCTCCTTAGTTCTAGGTTGGATCTCTCTTTAATGATCTTCCATCCGTTGCTTCTTGTCCTGCTTTCAGGGCAAGCCAAGGCTGTTCCAACTTCTTTCCCTACTGCAGTTTTCAATTTGGTTTTCCAACCCATTGTCGACAACTGAATTTGTTGGTCTCTCTATGCTTCTGGGGGAAATCTGTCTTTTAAAACAAACCTCCCAAGAATGCCTTCTGTTTTCTAATTTTGACTTCACTTCCTTGGCACCTCCCTCTCAAATTTGCTCCTAGAAAGAGTGATGGAAACAATCAAGGCCTTACTGTTGTTATTGCCATTTCTGCAATGCATTTAGTTCAGACGTCTCTTGCCTGATGGTCTCCATGTGTTTTGGAGTACAGTGTATTCCAGGAGGACACAAGGTTGGGAAAAGATGAGTGACAGCGTCGTGGGCCTTTATTATTCACTTAATAAAATAAAGAGATGTCCTATGAAAGATAGATAAATTAAAGAAAGAGAAGAGAAACATCTAGGAACCTGGTGGAAATGGAATTTTATCTGGTTTGATAAAATAAGCAAAGATAGGGCAAAGGAAATCTGTTTTCAATAAACTAGGCATTTTTAATCAAATGGACAGAAATGATAAGTACAAATATACACTCGGTTGAAGGTAGCTGCAAGAATTAAGGTGGCGTCATTCCAGAAACCCTTATGATAAAATAAGAAAGTGCCAAAAATAGAGAATTGACTCCTCAAACTATACATAATGATATTAACAGACAAAAATAGGGGAAGTATTTTAAAAGAAACCAGATTTATTATAGAGGGAGGGAAAAAATACCGAGTAAGCTGAACAGATGCGTGCTTACTGAACAAAACTTCGAAGCGGAAGAAAAATGCAGGAATGCTCTTAGCTTGACAACAGAGCTGGATCATCCAAAAAGAGAGAGAGAGAGAGAGAGAGAGAGAGGAAAAAACGAGTGTCGAATACGTGATCAATCTGCCTGTACCGAAATCAGTACATATTTGTTGATGTTTAAAGCCACATCTGAAATACTCATGAATATACATAGTTCATTCCGTTAACACACTGTCAGTCCTAGTGAGGCCGCCATCCTCTTCTGGAATATTATAATTTCCCATGTGTGTTTTAGGAATTTAGGATAGGATAAAAAGAATATGCTCAGTGAGCTTTCCTTATCCATGCAAGGCTCCTAGAAAACCAGAGTTAGCTAGACTGCATCTCAAAACTTAAGTCTCAAACTTGGTTGTCTGGGTGCTGACTGGATGCTTTCCAGGTTAGGTTTGTAGCAAAGTTTCTCCCAGTTACTCAAGGCAGCATCCATTGTATTCTCTTCTCCAAAATCATTTGCATGAAAACAGTTGTTTGAAATAGACTGGATTGGAAGACAGTGTCATCTCAAAGTCATCTGGTGAATTGAAGCATGTCTACCTGGATCTCCAATTCCTAGTCCAGCACCTAACTCAACCATATCCCGTTGACTTGAAAAATGGTCAACATTTTTCAAGAAGCCAAAGTAATTCTTACATTCAAGGCCAAGATGTGGATTGAAGCCTAGTTATCTTTTAGACTATGTACCGTTTTCTGCATTGAAAGGCTGGTCGTACGTTCAACATTGGGTCATTTTGGGAAAGCTATGGATCAAAAGCAAAATTAGGAAAAATATTGTATTTAAAATCTACAATCACACAGAATATAGGATATAAGACTACAGATCTTGGGCTGCTTCCATGTAGCTCTCTAGGTTAAACGATGGTTGGCTGGCTTGCAATTCTGCAAAAATAAGGTCTCCTGGTTACAGCTTCTCTGTCCCTACTGAATATTGGTCTCTTCTATTTTGCAATATTTTGTAGGACTTTTTCAGTCTGTGGCTTTCAGTTTTATCCGGGTCCCATCCTGAATGTTGAGAAAATTTAGCACCATCTTTGTGTAGGGAAATGGGCAAGAAGCCCTTGAGAGTTTGATTTTTGTGTGAGTGACATGACTATGAAAATTGGCTATGCATGTTTCAAAAATTATTAGGGAGAAATCCTTCAGATCTCATTGCAAGAACAGCATCTCTCTGTCCTCCATAAAGCAATGGATATTTTTTTTTCCTGGGATGTGGCTACTTTGAGTCCTTCTGAGAAAGAAAAAGAAGATGCAGTTGCTTTAAAAATCGACTCCTTAGTAGGAAAGAGACAACTGAAGCTCTAGCACCATTTTCAAACTATGCTCAGCCTTTTTAGAAGCTTCTAGGAGTGGTTGGAAACAAGATGCACTTGTTTGCTTGTAGGTCATCCCAATTTCACATGGGGAGAGATACTTACGATGTAGGACAGAAGAGCACAATGTTGTTGTTGCAAGCCTGACACCTCTGGGGAGTTTGAGGATAATTGCGAGTTCACTCCTGGTTCTACCCTGGAGATCTAGAGCTGTGTTCTGCCAAGACCTGCTTGGCTCCAGGAAGACGGCTTCATCTTGTCCTTCGAATCTTGCCTTGGGCTCCTAATAACAAAGAGTGTTAAATATTCAATAGCTCTTTAATGTTCCTTAGTATAGTTTTCAAGATATAATTAACCTAATAGCAAGAGAAGAATAGGTCATGACTAATCCTTGATTTAGTTATCCACAAGAAGGTAGATAGTAAAGGTAAAGGCTCCCCTCACATATCCGTGCTAGTCGTTTCTGGCTCTAGGGGGCGCTGCTCATCTCCATTACAAAGCTGAAGAGCCAGCGCTGTCCGAAGATGTCTCTGTGGTCATGTGGCCGGCATGACTAAACGCCGAAGGCGCACGGAACGCTGTTACCTTCCCACCAAAGGGGTCCCTATTTTTCTACTTGCACTTTTTTTTAACATGCTTTCAAACTGCTAGGTTGGCAGAAGCTGGGACAAGTAAGGGAGGGATTCGAACCGCCGACCTACCGACCTTTCTGGTCGATAAGCTCAGCGTCTTAGCCACTGAGCCACCATGTCCCACTAGAAAGTAAGACTGTATAAACATCTGTGTTGAAGGAACTTCTAGCAAATTATCCTTTCCAATGGATGTCAATAAAATTGAAAATGTATATAAGCATGTGCATATGTGTGTTATGCCTGTGTTTGGGTAGAGATACATTTTCTCTTGAGAGCAGGCAACAGAATTTCATTTTTAATATGGGCCGGTGTGCTCACAGTAAAAAAAAAAAAAGACAATTATCTTATCTATAGAACTGAAAAAGAGATTTAGTCCTGGCTCGACAGTCTAATATTCAGGAACCTTTTTGTAGGAATCAATTTTAAAAGACCAGATTAATCAACAATTTGAATTGATTTAATTATTTCCCAACAGAATGACTTTCACACCCTCTTGTGGATAGTTTATTCTGGGCAAATAGCAAAAAGAGACCTCACAAGAATTACTCTGTGGTGTAGGTGTGAAGAACATAATGTAGAAAAGCACTTACTCATCCTTTTCTCAACTTTAAAAACTTTGTATGATAGTTGTGAGGCTAAAATGGCATGACCCCACTGTATTTTGAATATGCTTCAGAAAGTTTGGGCTGCCTACTTCCTACTTCAGGAAAAACAGCTTGAAGCTCTCCAGCTAAATGGACCAGTTCTGATCCACGTCCGCTAGTTCAGCAAATAGCAAGGATGGAGAAGAAGTCCCATCCACCGTGGGAAGAGTTTCTCAACCTTGGCAGTTTTAAAATGTATGGACTTCAACTCCCAGAATTCCTCATTGCCAAGGTTGAGGAACATGAATTAGAAGTTAGAGTGATCATGATTGACTGAATACGTTTGATGTTTTCTTTCTGGAAAGGAGGGCTTAAGCTGGTCTTGGACCTATCAGGTTATGGTTTAGAAACAGCCATAGTGATGGTGATAAAAATCCCAATCTTCTGTGATTTGTTAATGGACACCCAGACAATTCTTTGGGACATCTGGACTGCCTTGTTGTCCATAGAGGAGCAGAATGTAAGTGCCAGAAAATATACACAGGTAATTGTTGGTTTTGCAGAGAAGTAGCATATTTTGGACTACAGAAGTTGAGCAGGTAGCTTCTGTGTGAGTATCTATATTGTGTTATCTTTGATTTAAGGTGTACCTGTATGCCTCTAGGTGTTCTGACTCACATTTTGTATTTTGCTCCTCACAACTTTGTATATCTCTAGTATTAAGGCCAATCCTTTGGAGCCTACCACTTACTTTTGAAGCAAGCTTGGTAATCATTGTCGGAGACAAAACATAACTTCATGGTGTTATCACTATCTTTACCGTGGAAGTTTTTTTTTTCAATATTGATTTTCTATTAATACATTTTTAGTGCTTTATAACATCATGTTGTCTAGTTATTTAATTTGCTTAACAATACAAATTACCTTCTTACTCTCCACCCCTTTTTGCCAATCATTGGTAAAACAAATTCCATGTTTGATAATATTCTGTCCTCTTGCTTAATTTTCAATGTTAATCTGTCCATTTCTGCACAATCTAGTATCTTCTTAACTATTTTTTCATCTCGAGACACCGTGGAAGTTTTTATGGTGATGTTTTGTGTATGAGACTTTAGCAAGTTTTACTTAGTACTTTTTGTGCTATTATCATGAATTCTGGAAACCTGCTTTTAATTTTTAAGAATCTTAGGATAGTGAAGCTCACTCCTTCTTTGAATCTTGCAGGCATCCAAAGGTTGTCTTAAGAATCAGGATAATGACCTTCATTTTCTTCCCATCTGATGACCTCGTTTCTTCATGGCTCTGCTAGTTAGCATTAGAAATATTAGTTGGGGAGTATCGTGCAACAAAAAACCGGGGTGTTGGCCATTGTTACTTTTTAAATCCACAGATAGATGATTAACGTTCCCCAGGATTTTCTCATTAGATGTGAGAATTCCTAACTGAATTAAGGGAATTTAAAATATGAATTTGAATTTCATGTTTGGCTAGCATCTGCTCAATATCCTTCTCTTCCTTAAACAATTTACATGTCAGTAAATTATTGGGTTCAGCCTGCCCTAAAAATTATTATGGTCCCTAAACATAAAATTTAGCTATAAAGAAGAAATGTTAAGGTCATCCAGCAGTCTAATTTTATCCCAAAGCTATTAGGCATCTTTTTCAAGAAATTAATTTGGGAGTCTAATGTTGCCTCCCTCCCTGAATCTGATTGCAAAGGCTGTTCTGTACACTCTCACATGGGGGGGTGTGTATGTGTGTGTATGTGTGAGAGAAAGGGACTGTTTCCTGAGAATCAGTGGAACAACTTGCCTCCAGAGGTTGTGAATGTTTCAGCACTAGAAGTTTTTAAGAAGAGATTGGATAACCATTTGTCTGAAGTGCCGTAGGGTTTCCTGCCTAAGTAGGGGGTTGGACTAGAAGACCTCCAAGGTCCCTTCCAACTCTGTTAGTCTATAGTCTCTGTGTCCAAAAGAGAACAAACTAGATCTCTTACCTTTTTCTAGTCTGGAGAAAAGAAGGACTAGGGGTGATATGATAGCAGTGTTCCAATGTCTAAGGGCTATCACAAAGAAAATGGAGGTCAACCTATTCTCAAAGCCCCTGAAGGCAAGAGAAGAAGCAATGGATGGAAACTGATCAAAGAGAGAGACAACCTGGAATTAAGGAGAAACTTCCTGACAGTGAGGACAATAAGCCAGTGGAACAGCTTTGCCTTCAGAAGTCATGGATGCTCCATCTCTGGAGGCTTTTAAGAAGAGATTGGACAGGGGCAGGGGTATAGGGTAGGGCTCTTCCAACTTGACAGCTTTAAGACTCGTGGACTTCAATTCCCAGAATTCCTCCTCCAGTCATGTTAGCTCAGGAATTCTGGGAGTTGAAGTCCACAAGTCTTAAAATTTGCCAAGTTTGAAGTCAGTTAGTATAGGGTCTCCTGTATGGTTGCTAAATGAACTGTTATAACTTGAGGAGTACCTGTATGACAATTGAATAAGCCAGAGCTAAGCAAACCATGAGTTAGTTAGTAGTCTGTATATAACTCCTGTTGTACTACATGTTTCCCAGCTTCTTTCTCCTTGGATGTGCTACCAGGGGGACTGATGGACTATTGTGAATTGCTTGTTCATCAGTGGTAAAGGATCTGGCCAGATCTGATCAGGATTTTTTTAAAAAAAGATTTGGGGGGGGTGGCAATGCTAGACGGTAGACCCGGTGTCTCATTAGCAGTATTTGTTTATGATCTTTTTCTGGCTCACGTGTACCAGTCTTGGAATTAGAATGAGATTTCTGGAAAGGAAAAAAAAGAAAGAAAGAAAGTTAGATTGCAAATCATCTTTCCTGGAACCCTGCATTCATGAGTTGAAACAAGCAAACAGATGCAAATTTGGCCTAATTTGTTTGGGCCTGCAAATCAGCATTTATTTATTTATATTTTTTGTGCCAAGTCATGAGAAGTAGCTGTTTTATTCATATTCTGCTGACGGGCAAGCTGTTCTGTATCATTTAATTCAAGGTTTTAAAATTACTTTGATTTGGGGAAGATGGAAAACTTGTGCAGTTGTAATATCGATTAACTTTCTTCCTTTTTCTGTTTTTTTTTTTTTAATGTGTTCTATGGCTTGCTTTTTTGAGTCACTTGTTAAGCAACACCAAATACGCAGAGAAACAGATTTTGTTTATTTTTCTTTCAAAGTAAGCCACACCTCTACGTGGGAGATAAAAAATAAACATATAAAATATTTCAGTGAAAAACTTTTATCATGTTTTTTTTCACTATTTTTAATTTTGTTTTTTTTTAGTAAGATACTTTAAATTACCTTTACCTATTGGGGAGGTTTAGAAACGCTGCAGCTAGATGCTGTTGTTTAGGGTTAAGGCAGGTCCCTTTTTTTTTAATTTTAAAAGACATTAACAGATTAACAGAGTTGGAAGGGACCTTGGAGGTCTTCTCGTCCAACCCTCTGCTCAGGCAGGAAACCCTACACGGTTTCAAACAAATGATTGTCCAATAATTAAAAACCTCCAGTGTTGGAGCACTCACAACTTCTGGAAGCAAAACCTTCCACCGATTAATTGTTCTCATTGTGAGGAAATTTCTCCTTAGTTTTAGGTTGCTTCTCTCCTTGATTAATTTCCACCCATTGCTTCTTGTCCTGCCTTTACATGCTTTGGAGAAAAAAGTTGACCCCCTCTTCTTTGTGGCATCCTATGAGATATTGGAAGATTGTTATCCTGTCACCACTAGTTCTTCTTTTCACTAAACTAAATATACCTGATTCCAGCAACTATTCTTCATATGTTTTAGTTCCAGTCCTCTAATCATCTTCGTTGCTCTTCTCTATACTCTTTCCAGAGTCTCAACATCTTTTTTTATATCATGGCAACCAAAATGGGATGCATTATTCCAAATGTGGTCTTACCAAGGCATTATAAAATGATCAGAACACTTAAACAGATAATCAGAGTTGGAAGGGACCTTGTAGGTCATTTAGTCCAATCCCCCACCCAAGCGGGAGACCCTACACCATTTCTGACAAATGGCAGTCCAATCTCTTCTTGAAAGTCTCAAGTGATGGCGCTCCCACAACGTCCGAGGGCAAGGTGTTCCATTGGTTGATTATTCTCACTGTCAGAAAGTTTCTCCTTATTTCCAGGTTAAATCTCTCCTTGTTCAGTTTCCATCCATTATTCCTTGTCTGGCCTACAGGCGCTTTAGAAAATAGCTTGACCCCCTTCCTCCCTGTGGCAGCCCCTCAAATATTGGAAGACCGCTATCATGTCTCCCCTGGTCCTTCTCCTTACTAGACTAGCCAAGCCCAGTTCCTGCAACCGTTCATTGTATGTTTTAGCCTACTACCCCTCTGTTTATGCAGTCTAGGGCTATGCTGGTTTTTTGGCAGCTGCAGCACACTGCTGGGTCATATTTAAGTAATTGTCCACTAGGACTCCAAGATCCCTCTTTCAGTTACTACCTTACAACATTTTACTTCGATGGAAGAAGAAATCTGGTGGAAACCACTCATCATCACTGGGCAAAAAATTATCTTGGCACGATGGTACTTTTGATGATCTGGATGGTCCCTCAGCTCCAGACTGAAATGCTTGTCTTCTCTTGTCTAAACGCTCTTAAATGTAACTAACAGAATAGTTTTAAGCAGTAGGTTTTCTCAGCCTTACAAAGAGATGTCAGGGACCGGAGTCAGATCTTCTGCCTACCAAACCCTCTGTTCTATCGTAGGTCTGCATTTGATGTGGTTCATGTATCACACTCAAACATAATGTGATGGTTAAAGTTTTGGCTTAGCATGTTGTGTGAATAAGGCAATTGTGGCTTGCATGGCTTGATCGGATGTGGGAAGTCAAACATTGTGCCGTTGAAGAGGATGGCATTTCGATCCTCATTGCGCTGAATTCATGATGATACACAATCAGAGCTATGTCTTTTGTTTGCTTTTCCTTTGACTTTATTTCTATTCCCTTTTCATGATGGTGATGGGAATGGTGAGGCCTTTTTTTCCACTCTGAGAAGCTTTCCTTGGCTACGTCTAAGGAAGAGCAAACAGCGACCTTTTTTTTCTGGGATCTCTCATTTTCTTATTACCATCTTCCCCATCAACAAACATTACGAATGGGCAATGAATGCCTTTCAAAGGCCTTTCCCCTGGTCTAAAAGGGGCCGAACTTAAAAAAAAAAACAACCTGGCACAGATACCAGAGAGGCATTTCCAATTTAAAATAGAGCAAACATTTGTAACCGTCCACGTTGTGTCATTTCATGCCCTGAAAGGAGCATCCAGTTTATTTGGTTCTTTTAAACACAAGCTGGTTTGTATACTTTCTCCAAATTTTAGCTTGGAGGAGACCTAAAGGGACTTAGCCAATCATGGAGGTCCGTGAAAACTTTAGTTCACTTTCAACTTGGAAATTCATTACCAAGTCTGTTTTTCTTCCCCTTCAAGAAAACAGGGCACATCTTTTAAAGAGGCAACCTTGATGCCTTAAGCTTCGCAGGCATTTATGAAATTCTTGGAATGGCCGTCCCTTTCCAAAATGGCTTCTGCTGAATGTGAATTTCTGGAGGCCAGTCATTCCATTGGTTATGAGCCGTGGTGGCGCAGTGGTTAGAATGCAGTACTGCAGGCTATTTCTGCTGACTGCCAAATGCCAGCAATTCAGCAGTTCGAATGTCACCAGGCTCAAGGTGGACTCAGCCTTCCATCCTTCTGAGGTCGGTAAAATGAGGAGCCAGATTGTTGGGGGCAAGAGGCTGACTCTGTAAACCGCTTAGAGAGGGCTGTTAAGCACTGTGAAGCGGTATATAAGTCTAAGTGCTATTGCTATTAATTGTTCTCGCTGTTGGGAAATTTCTCCTTGGTTCCAGATTGCTTCTTTCCTTGCTTAGTTTCCATCCATCACTTCTTGTTCTGCCCTCGGGTGCTTTGGAGACTAGCTTGACTCCTGCTCTGATCCAAATCCTTTTCTAATAAGACAAATAATAATCAAAGGGAACAGAAATCTTTTAATGAGTCTTACGAATCCCTGGTTAAAAGGCTGCTGCAAACTAATTAACTTTGATAAGCACAAACCTTGCCAAAACTGTAAGAGACTGTAAAGAATCACAGATAAGAAATCTTTCACAACATAAAAGTCTTCCAATACCAACTTAAAGTACTGTAATATCCACGAGGCTGAGTTTTAAAACGTCTTTGCTTCCTGCAAAGAATGTTCGCTTCACAGCTGGCTCTTATCTTCTTGAAGGAGGGGCCATTACCTTGTAGCCTTACTCCCGAGTTGCCCGTGCTGCTGCAGCTGCTCTTTCCTGCAAGCAATCCTGCGTGCACGCGCACTTGGCACAGGCTCCTCGGGAATATCCTCATTGCTGCTGCCAGCCTCCACAATCTCTGAAGGCAGCAGTCCACTCCCTAATGGTCCTGGCCCCGCATCTGAGTCCTTGCTCTCCTCAGCTGTCTGTACCTGCTGCCAGCTAACCACAACAATTCCGTCTTCTTTGTGGCAGCCCCTGAGATATTGGAACACTGCAATCATGACACCCCTTCTTTTCATTGAACTGGACATGCCCCATTCCTGCAACTGTTCTTCATATTTTTTTTAGCCTCCAATCCCCTAATCATTTCTCTATACTCTTTCTAGAGACCTGTTGAAACCGATTGCAAATGCCTGAAGTCCATTGCTAGCAAAAGGCATTTTGCAAGCTTCACTCACAGAAGCTGAACTTTTATTTATTTTATTTTTATTTATTTATTTTTATTTGTCAATTGCTTACAAGGTTTTATATATATATATATATATATATATATATGTATATATTTGGTTCTTCAGGTTTTCTCCCGCGTAGAATTGGAAGTATCTAGGCAATGTTTCGATGAAGTCTCATTCATCATCTTCAGGCTTGTGTCTTCGGCCTTGTGCTTCGAACACAAGGCCGAAGACACAAGCCTGAAGATGATGAATGAGACTTCATCGAAACGTCACCTAGATACTTCCAATTCTACGTGGGAGAAAACCCAAAGAACCAAAGATCCACATACAAATACCCGTGAAAATCTCAGAAAACACACACATATATATACTGTATATATACTGTATATATACAGTAAAAGAAACATTAGGACAGGGTGGGCTGATCTTCCAAGCTTCAGCCTCAAGTGATGCCTCAGCAAAGTGACACCATTACCTGGCAGTAAGAAGCTGCAGCAAGAAGCCATCTTGCGTGGGATCAACTTCGGCAGGTTCCATAAGATGGGAAGCATAAAGCAAGATCCTTCCCTGGTGGTTCAGTGGGGTTTTGTTGACTGCCTATTGCTTCTCTAAATTCCTGCTGTTTTGTTAAGCTTCTGAGAAATCTGGCCTGTTTAAAGCAACCTTTTAAGAATGACATTGACAAAAGACGAAGGAGGAAAATCTCCCCCTGTTTTTAACTTTTGCTGCCATCTCTCTGATGTGTGGAGTTGTTTCCCCTTCCAGTAAGTTTATTTTGGAAACCAATTCGAGTTACTGTTGGCATTCTCGGAGGCTTCCCTGGCAAAGTTATCCTGGCTGGTTTATGTGAGCTGTTGCATTTATAATGGAGTTCCTATTTCGTTCTCTCCTTCTGTAAAGGGCAACGGTGGTTGGCATGGATGCCTGGGTGAAATTGTGCTTCCCACCCACCGCATCCTGGTCGCCTAAACCTGCAACTGCTATTTAATTTTGAAGTTATATAAAGCACCAGAGATGCAAGAATAAAACATACCTACGTACCACACCAGCAAGATCTTTCTTTCTGAAAGAATCCTCAACTGTCCTACAATCGTTTGGGATTTTATTCCATCAGAGATACCACATTTCACAAAATAGAATTGAATTGTAAGGCTGGATCTTGGAGGTCTTCAAATCCAACCTTCTACCCAAGGCAGGAGACCTTACAAAAATAGCAATAGCTCTTAGACTTATATTCTACTCCACAGTGCAGTTATAGCACTCTCTGTGTGGTTTACAGAGTCAGTATATGCCCCAAATATCTGGGCCTTCATTTTACTGACCTGGGGAGGATGGAAGGCTGAGTCAACCTTGAGTCCACCAGGATCGAACTCCAGGCTGTGGGCAGAGTTAGCCTACAGTACTGCATTCTAACCACTGCGCCACCAGGTCTCCTAGTATAATCATATATCTCACTGTTGCTCCTATACATCCCATTTCAATAGGATAAAAAAAAATGACTTTAGATGCATTCTAACCAGCACCCAGAGGCTCTTTAATATCATCCTGGACAAATGTCCAATCTTTTCTTGAAAGCCTCCAGCAATGAAAGACCCACCACTCTGGAAGGCAAGCTGATCCATTAATTCATTGAATATCACTTATTAGAGCAGTGTTTTTCAACCTTGGCAAGTTAAAGACTTCAACTCCCACAATTCCTCCCTCCCCTCACTACCTCGTGTTGTTCACAATGCAAGCGACGCAAGCTTTGTGTTCCCGCGGGCCATGTGGGCGGCGCAGCCTTGTGTTCCTGCGCAGCCTGGATTAATTGCTTTGGGGGGGGACATTTCTCTGCAGACCACCAAAATTTTCTCGCGGACCACCAGTGGTCCCCGGCCCACTGCTTGGTGACCGCTGCTCTAGAGGGTTGGGAACATATCCTTTCGTTCCCTCTCCTACGCACATACTGTACATATCATATTTCTTTGCAATGTTTTTCTCCACGTTGCCTAGTTTGCATTTCTGTTCCTTCTGCGAAATAGCTGGCCTCCACTTCTGGTGTGTGAAACTCCTTCGCCTTGAATGCATTTTCAATTATGAGCCATTTGGAAGCAGCCCCTGACCTTGGTTGGCAGATGGCAGCTAGACTGTTTTGGAAATGAGATGCGGGGAGTTCAACACAATTGCCCTCGCGTTCTGGCTCGTGTTTTTCTCTCCTTCCACCTCCCTCCAGGTCTGGTTCATTTTACGAGGGATGATGCCTCAGCTCCTTGGCGAAGCAAGAAAACTCCCAAGGGTTGTTTAGTCTTAGGCTGATATAAATGGCAAACCAGGACTTCAGGTGATGAGCAAAGATTAGAAGCGGCCAGGGAGGAGGAGATAGTAAATCAGTTGCTTTATAAACAGAAGGCCGAGAGTGACTTTTTGCAATAAAAGAAAAGGTCAGGTAGTGGATGAGAATGAAGTTTCTGGCTGGAATTCTGGACAGATGCTGTGGGTCAGGGTGGACTAATCTTTCCTGGAAATAATTTTAAGGTTTCAGGGAACTCTTGCATAAACATTACTGTATTGTATCTACAACTAGCATTACAGGATGGGCCAGATTTAAAGGTTTCTTTTTTCCAATCACAATATTTCTTGCAACCCTAGAATTCCATGGAATCTCAATTGAGAAAAGCTGGTATAGACAGAGCTGGGCTACATGGTGTTGGTCTATGGCAGAGGCAGTGGTGGGATTCAAAATTTTTTACTACCGGTTCTGTGGCTTGGTGGGTGTGGGTTGGCTTGGTGGGCTTGGCTTGGCTTGGTGGGCGTGGCTTGGCTTGGTGGGCGTGGCTTGGTGGCATGGCAGGGGAAGGTCACTGCAAAATCCCATTCCTTCCCCACCCTACTAACCTGCTTTTCAGCTCCGTTCTCCTGTGCAGGGCAACAAAAGAACATCCAGCTGATCAGCTGGGACTCGGAAGGCAGAGAATAGATGGGTGTGGTGTGGCTTGGTGGGCGTGGCTTGGTGGGCATGGCTTGGTGGATGTGATGGCAGGGGAAAGATACTGCAAAATCCCCATTCTCTCCCCATCCCACTAACCTGCTTTTCAGCTCCGTTCTCCAGTGCAGGGCAACAAAAGAAGACCCAGCCGATCAGCTGGGACTCAATGGGAGGCAGAGAATAGATGAGGGTGGACCCAGTCAGAGGTGATATTTGCCAGTTCTCTGAACTACTCAACATTTCCACTACCGGTTCTCCAAAACTGGTCAGAACCGGCTGAATACCAACTCTGGGCAGGGGTGTCAAACTCAATTTCATTGAGGGCCGCATCAGGGTTGTGTTTGACTTCAGGTCAGGTTGGCGTGGCCAGCTTGATGTCACTTGTGTCAGTGGTGCCTTTGGTAGCCCGAAGGTTCTGCCAGTGAAAACGGGTCCCAAGCTCCATTTCCGGCTGCGATGGCCTCCTGCAACCCTCTGTCAGTGAAAACGGATCCTGGGAGGGCTGCACGCAGCCCTTGCAAGCTCTGTTTTCAGCTCCGATCGTCTCAGTTTTCACTGGCAGAGCCTCTGGGCCAGTCCTTTGCTGTTTCCCTCTGGGCCCAGATCTAAGCACGCTGCAGGTTGGATCCGGCCCCCAGGCCTTGAGTTTGACACCCCTGGTCTATGGCAACTTCCCAGGATAAAGTTGCAATAGCCCAGGGTCATGTGATCGATCCCCTAGTGAGACCTTCTGACAAGCAAAGCCAATGGGGAAGCCAGATTTAGTTCACAACCATGTTACCAGAGGTGGGTATTCAGCAGGTTCTGACCAGTTCTGGAGAACCGATAGCAGAAATTTTGAGTAGTTCAGAGACCCAGCAAATCCCACCTCTGACTGGCCCCACCCCCATCTATTCTCCACCTCCCAAATCCCAATTGATCGGCTGGGTCTTCTTTGGTTGCCCTGCACAGGAGAACGGAGCTGGAAAGCAGGTTAGTGGGGTGCAGAGGGAATGGGGATTTTGCAGTAACCTTCCCCTGCCATGCCCACCAAGCCACACTCACCAAGCCAAGCCATGCCCACCAAGCCAAGCCACGCCCACCAAGCCAAGCTACACCCACCAAGCCACGCCCACAGAACTGGTAGTAAAAAAAAAATTGAAATTCATCACTGCGTGTTACTAACTTAACAACCACAGCGATTCGTCGAACACCTGTGGCGAGAAAGGTTTTTCAAATGGAGCAAAGCTCCCTTAACAAAATGTCTCATTTAGCAGCATAAATGTTGGGCTCCCTTGTGGTCATCCACCGAGGACTACCTGTGGTTGGAATTGATTTGGGGCAGGGCTGCCTCATTGTTGGGGTTTGTTTGTAGGCAGAAATGTGAAATGAGGAAACGAGTTAAGATAACAACAAGGCTATATAGATAAGTCCAGGCAATCCGGACGTCTCCCATTTTACTGAGTTTGGTTGGGGGCGGCATGCAGATTTCAGAATGCTGGTTAATGTTTAATCCGATGCGCTGTTTTCGATAGAAGGGAAAGTATGTGCAAAATGCCGATTGTGCAAAACCAGGAACTTTGATTGGCACGTTTAATAGCTATCGTGTGGTCTTGCTTAAACTCAGCTTGATAGCACGGCTAAGTTATTTTTACCCCAGTGGACCGAGATAGTGAAGGAGAATGGTCTTCCAGAGAGGGCAGCCATAGTGTGTCTGGAATAAATATTTTATATTGGCTAAGAAAGGTTCGTGGGGGAAATAAAGAATTTTAATGGCGGGGGGTGTTAGACCATTCCTGGGGTCATCTGTAATGCTGACACTTAAGCCTTGTGTATGATTAATTCCTTTGCTTGACTGGGCGCCAAAAAAATAAAAATAAAAATCCACCGATGTATTTTGGAAGGTCAGAACATGTTCGAAGAGATGGAATTTTCACTGGCCTAGATTTATTAGCTGATATCAGCTAGTGACCAGAATGCTATATAGCTGGGGTTGACATATCCCATGAAGCTAAGATTTATTTAATTGTGGCTTGTAGCATGGTGTGTAAATTCCACCACTGTCCTTTTGCAAACCCATGCCGTTGTAAAGGTTGGGTAGAAATACTCTTCCTGGGGCAGGGGGTGCAGAGGTAAGGAGATAGTTGGGCCAAGAAAGCGATGCATCTATAGGAATTTTAATTGCCCTTGTGGAACTCATAAAAAATAATTTGGGACCTGCTCTTGTTTAGCATTAGGGTAAATAAAAGCTTTTTCCAGGTCCATAAACCTGTAATAATAGCAGAATGGATGTTCTGTTTGCTTTTAATGTTCTACCACTATAATTTCAGCCTCTTGTCTCATCTTTTGCACCCATCCTCTGGGTAATGGGTGACAGCCTAACATTTCATGCAAGGAAGGCTGGATCAAATTGCTGATAATTTGATGGAGGCCAAAGACTTTCAGTAGATTCTGCCTTGCGAGGAAGACCAGAACCAGAAAGTTTTGGGGAAAGGATAAGCATAGCTGGTGAAGTTGGGTGAAAAAATTGGATATGTCATAAAGACAAAAGGAGCACTAAGGACAACAAGTCACAACAAGTAGGCACAGCCAAAGTCTTTTTTCTTTGCCAGCTTTGAAGACAGGAATAGTGGATCACATCGTCCAAATATGTGGCCTCATATAATGAATAAATTAAATTGGCCTGGCTTAATCATGTGCACATGTCTTCTTAATCAGGGGTCTCCAACCTTGTCAACTTTAAGACTTGTGGACTTCAACTCCCAGAATTGAATTGAGCTGGCTGAGGAATTCTGGGAGTTGAAGTCCACAAGTCTTAAAGTTGACAAGGTTGGAGACCTCTGTTCTTAATCATGTGCCCAGGTCTTCTTCTGGAATGGGACAACTCACAGCAGCCAACTCATCAGGGTTAACTCGCCATGGCCAACTCATCAAAGGATAACTCACTGCTGGACAATTCAACAATTCAATTTAATTATTTAAAATGGTTTAAAAAAGTATTTTATTTTTTCTCATTCACATTTCATTTTCTCTCTCCTTTGGCATTCTTTCTTCGATGATTCTAGTCCACTATTTTTTTAATATTGGGCAATGCTTGTCCCATAATGAGTTGCCCCATGGTGTGTTGGCTATGGCGAATTGTCCCATGCCAAGTTGGCTATGGCAAGTTGTCCTAGATCTGTCTTCTGCTTCTGCTTCTTCCATAATGCTGGAGATCTTAATTTTGATTTTCATGAACTGAAGGGAGAACAGCTCTACCAACAGACCTTGTGCCTTGCAAAATGATTTACTGAGTTGAAGATTCCTTTCTCATGATGAAAGATTTGTAATCAGAGAAATGATCTGTGTGTCTGCTACTGTTGATTCTTATCTTAGCCTCCTAGACTTTCCTCTAGTGAAATTGGCAGTGAAGGCCACCCTAATAAATCTGAAAATTTCATCCTGTCTTGAGCCAACAATAGCAAAAGTTGCCAGAGACACTTGCAAGAAGCTTCTCTTCAATGCTTTGTTGCAAGTCTGTTAAAATTAAATCTGAACAGAGATGCAAATTAATTCGTTGGCCTAAAATGGTTACAGTGGGAAGTGTCCAAATGGCTTTGAGTAAGATTGAAATGTATGTTAACACTTGGAATTCTTCACTTGAATATATTAGCTTGGGCTCAGGAGGTGGAATGCATTAAAAAGAGGTATAATTTAGGAAGAGTTGCTATACCATTCTCGCTAGGGATGGAACAAAATCTGGAAGAAACATAGAGATGCTCTTTTCAGTAAGAACCATTGATCTTGTGTAATGATGGGAACTAGAAAATATGAGCTATGTCAACCACCGAATTAGGAACTATCCAAGTTCCTCTTACCGGTTTTCTAGCGTTTAGAAGAAAAGGGAACATCTCAATTAGCTGGTTCTTCTAATGCTAGCTGTGGCATGAATTGATCGTTTTATGGACTAATAAGATGGAGATGTGGACTTCAACAAAAGAAAGGTTTGAAGAAAGACCTCCGTTCATTACTCCAGCCTAGATGCTCTTCTTTATTCTCCAAGTAGTGTCAGCTGTAGGACGATTCCTTGATTGAACAGAAGAGGTAGCATCTTTTTGCGGCTGTCTTCCATTCCAGTTGAACCTGTTTAGGAATGCAGCAGCTTTGCCATGCTGGCCAGTGAGAAGAAGTATAAGAAAGAAGTCTCCTATTAGACCTTCTTCAAATAGATACAAACTCTTTGGAGGAGTATAATAAAACTAGTAGTCTTTCTTCCTCCATCTTGCTACTCACCAATTGGCTTGGGACTACAACTCCCAGCAGTGCCATTCAGCATTTTAGAATATCTGGAAAACACCACATGGGGAACTCCTATTAATTTTTCCAGGCTCCCTATTGTATTTTAATAATAATATAGCTCTATATTGAGCTTTGAGTGGGAATAACGTAACAAGAATAACAGAGTAAAACAAGACAATTGCAGGACTATAATAGTTTCTTTCTTTCTTTCTTTCTTTCTTTCTTTCTTTCTTTCTTTCTTTCTTTCTTTCTTTCTTTCTTTCTTTCTTTCTTTCTTTCTTTCTTTCTTTCTTTCTCTCTCTCCTCTCTCTCTCCCCTCACTTCTCTTTTCTTTTTCCTTTCTTCTTCTCTTCACTGAATTAGAATAATAGTTTCTTTAATCTATGCAGATCTTCAATTAATATGATTAATTCCTGAATCTCTGCTAACTAGCAAACATAGTTGGCAATGAAGCATCCAATTTTCTCCCCCCTTCATTAGGAAGGGATGGCACCTGTAAAGAAAGAAACATAGATGAGATGCATCTTCTAGAAGAAAGCCATTTGATTAGTAAGCAACTTTCCTCCCACCTGCTTGGTTTTTAGAATGCAAAGAATTGGGAATTAACATGTGCCAAAGAAAGAGAAAGAGAAAGGGGGAGGGGGAGAGAGAGAGAGGGAGAGGGGGGGGGAGAGAGAGAGAGAGAGAGACCAATTCATAGTTGAGAGACACTTTTAAACAAGCAACACTGGCATTTGGAGCAGAAGGGTACTCTGCTAAGCCTCTTTGGATCCTACTTCCTTTTGAATGTTATCTTCCCCCCTGCTTTCTAAACTGTTAATCGCCCAATGATTAAATTCCTTGCTGGTGATACACTCAACTGGGAGAGCAGAGTTAACACACCAAGGCTTGAGACAGCCTGTTGCAGACATGCCTAGCTTAATAGAGACTTTTTCTGTCTCTCTCTTCTTTTCCCCTTTCAACACTTTATGAGCAATCAATATTTGTCTTCAGAGGGAGGAAGAGGAAGAAGATGGAAGTGAATTGTGAAGAGCTCTTAGAAGCTGCTGTATTGTTGGCAACGAAGGCGCCAGTGAACTTCAGTAATAGCTCTGCTTTGTAAGAAAAAAAAATCTATACAGCTGCCCAACTCTCAATGATCCCAGCAGCTTACAGAGTTAAAAACCCAATACAGGTAGTCTGTGGTGACCTGGGGGGTGGCACAAAGGCAACACAAGCAATCAGAGTCCTTTTATTATCTCCAACTTTGCCCCCAATGTCTAGGTTACCTTCAGCTGGAGAAAAACTCTCCCAGGAACAGCCTTTAACTGTAGAAAATTCAGTCCAAAACAAGGTACACACAAACTGTAACTTAAAATCCAAGCAAACCAAACTGAAGTAATTAGCTTGACAGGGCAGGAGAAGGAATTTCAGACTTGAAAGCACGGCAAAACTCACACAGTTGGGAAGATGCCAGGAACACAGATAAGCCACGATGATACAAGATAAATTCATGTTTGCGCCCAACAGCTTGCTGCACGCAGCTTCCTTTTTTTATAAACTGTGTTCCCAGCTGCAGCTAATGAAGGGAATCAGGGCCCTTTCCTCCCCCGTAAGCCACGCAACCCACATTGCTGTCTTCTCCATTCCTCCCTGCATGCCCTAGGATGAGGAGGGGGTGGGCCTGGGTCTTCCTTTAAATTCCCTCTCCCTTGCTCTACCTCTCCCCTGCTCTGCCCAGCTGGACTTTGCCCTTCCCCAGTTTCTTCCACAGCCAACGGAGCCACACTCCCACTCTCTGTCAGCTGTTTGGCTTCTTCCTCCAAGTCAGATTCTGACAGGAACATGACACCATCTTTGACTTATGACCACAATGGAGCCCAACATTTCTGTTGCTAAGCGAGACACTTGCTGAGTGAGTTTTGCCCCATGTCATGCTCTTTCTTGCCCCGGTTGTTAAGCGAATCACTGCTGTTGTTAAGTTAATAACATGGTTGTTAAGCTTCCCCATTGACTTTGCTTGTTGGATGGTCGTGACCCGTTGTCATGTCCCTGTTGGAGACTGACCCTGAGGAAGAGGAGGAACAGCCAACAGGGAGTGGAGGTGTGGCTCTGGAGGTTGTGGAGGAGGCTGGGGAAGGGCAGAGTCTGGCTGGGCAGTCAGAGAAAGACCCGGGCCCATCCCCTCTCCATTCTAGGGCATGCAGGGAGGAATGGAGAAAGGAACAACGTGCCTTACGGGAGAGGAAGCATCCATGATCTCCCTCATCGGCTGTAGCTGGGGGGAATAGTATAAAGGAAGGACATTTAAAACGCAGTGTTGCTAGAAGCAAAGCATGTTTTATTTTTGGCTGAGGTTTATCTTGGTTGGCGTTCTTCCAATGGACTGTGCCTTGTTATCTTCTTGAAGTTTGTAATTAATTATTCTGGTCTGTCGTGGAAATTCCTTCAGTGTGGTTTGTTTGGTTTTTTATTTCTCCATTATCTGTTCTTTGAGTTTGGACTGTATTTCTTTCATTTGGAGACTATTTTGGAAAAAGTTTAATCTCCAACTGCGAATAACTAACCAGTGAGACCAAATTGGAGGCATTAAAGGAAATTTATTTATGTTTGGGAATTTATTACGTGTGTGCTGCTTCCTGGGTCATCACATCCCTAGACAATGCAGCTGACATAAATACATGCCAAGCGTCCCAATTTTGATGGCATGACCATGGGGGATGCCGCAACAGTCATAAGTGTGAAAACGATCACCAGTCCATTTTTTCAGTGCCGTCGTAACTTGAAACAACTGTCGTAAGTCAAGGACCGCCTGTACCCAAAACACTAAAGAGCTCTTCTGAAGAGCCTACAGATAGATCTCTTTTTTTTCCTCTTTCTCCTAGCTTCTGATTTCTTCCTAAAATTAACTGGTCCATCCGCCATTCAAAGAGAGTATCAGAAACGTAACTGACATTCTCTTGAGTTTCACAGATGCCCCAAATGGAAACGTCAGCAGTGCAATTAAAAATAATAACGAGGAAAGGGGAAAAAAAGGAGCTGCAAAAGAAGGTATTGAGTTCCTTTTGCTAGCTGCTTCCAAGAGGATGTAAACAGAGCGATGGCGAGTTTATTTAAAAAGAAGAGGGGGAAAAAAATTGGTGTGAAATGTTGAGCAAAAGAGTTATTTTAGGTTTGAGATGCTTGTTGCTGGGATTTTTTTAAAAAAACTGATTGTAGCTTTGGGGTTTTAGAGTTCCTTTGTGCGCTGCACTCCGCTGAACTTTACAGAGATTTCATATTGAGCCTTGTTTCTTTTCTTTTTTTCCCAAAGAGTTTTTTATTTTTATTTATATACATCTCTTCACGTGAGCAAAGTGGTTCCAGATTACAGCATAGTCATACATAGTCATAGTTACATTTCCATCTATCTTGTATAATATCACCTCATGTTATTATCCATTCCACTTATCTTTAAAGAAATTTCCATTTCATATTTCAATTCATTAGTTCAATAGCAATATCATTTAATCCACACATATATTTTCAATTCTTTATCCCCTGTTATTTCTATTTTCAGCTTACCACCTATTTTATTTTACATCAGACATCATTATCATCCTTAAGTTTCCTCTAGGCTGATATATAATAAGCAATCTAAAAAGAGTAAAAATAAAATAAAATTAATATATTTAGGATCCACATAGTATATCCCCCGTTTCTTCAAGAGCAAACATTTAGGGTGGAAACCAGAAGGCGAAACAGCTTCCCAATAATAGAAGTGGAGGGGGGGAAAGTTATTCTTGATGCAGAATAGACCCTTTTTCCCAAAGGAATTGCAGATAGAGATATCATCTGCTTGAGTTCTCTCTGTCTTGGAGAAGAACCCTGTGAATTCCGATATCTTGAAAGCCAAATCCAATCTTCAGGTGTTTTTCGCACTAGTAGTCAGCCAAAAATATAGCCAGTAAAGTGTTTTTTTAAATAATTAGAGAGAAGGATTCTAAGATGATTCTGAAGGTAAAGGTTCCCCTCGCACATACGTGCTAGTCGTTTCCAGCTCTAGGGGGCGCTGCTCATCTCCGTCACAAAGAAGAGCCAGCGCTGTCCGAAGACGTCTCCGTGGTCATGTGGCTGGCATGACTAAACACCGAAGGCGCACAGAATGCTGTTCCCTTCCCACCAAAGGTGGTGCCTATTTTTCTACTTGCATTTTTTTACATGCTTTCGAACTGCTAGTTTGGCAGAAGCTGGGAAAGGTAATGGGAGCTCACTCCGTTACACGGCGCTAGGGATTCAAACCGCCAAACTGCCAACCTTTCTGACTGACAAGCTCAGTGTTTTAACCTCTGAGCCACCGTGTCCCTAAAATGATTCTAAAGCCGTATTAATAACCAAGGAAGCATAGGGCACATTTTTAATCATCTGTTTAAATCCTGGCTAGCAAATCTCTCAGGTTCTATTGTTGAACAAAGAAACAGATGCAAGAAAATGTTCTAAATTTCAGAAGCTGGAGTGAAATTCATAGCCTATACCCTTCCGCTGTAATTTTCTCCAGCAGTAGTTTTCTTTTTAGTTTCAGCCTGTGGTTTATGCATAAATAGACACCCATGGAGAGATGCTGTTTTTAAGCCAGGCCTGTTGTAAATTCCTACCAGGGGAAGAAGTTGGCAGCTGTGACTTTGGAGTTGTCTACTGTAGGCGTGAGCAGTTGGCTTGCAACTGAGCAGCACAATTACGATTACATTTTGGTAAGTAAAGATTGCAAAGGGAACGGCACCAGCATGACCACCCCAGAGGAGCGTAAATTAGGAAGCTTTTGACCCATTTTCAACCTCTTTGGATTAATATTAATAGTTGTGTTAAGTTTCTCCAAGACCAAACATGTCTATCTTTATACGATGTACCACCCACATTAGCTAGAAAATGGCCCTGCCAGAATTCAGTGGTTCTCGCTCCAAGCCAAGGGAATCCGAACCAAATTCACCTTTCTGTATTCTGTAGAGAGAGTAAAACATGGATTCTGAAAAGCAAAGCAAGGCCTTTATAGTTTCGGAGAGGAAGCCTTTCGAAGGAAAAGATTTGCCTTCATTCGTGGAATGATTCTAACCCTATTTTTTTTCCTAAAGGGTCAGCAAATTTAAACACAGGTAGTCCTCAACATGACTACCATAATGGAGCCCATAATTTCTGTTGCAAAGTGAGACATTGGTTAGGTGAGCCTTGCTCCATTGTACGAACTTGCTTGCTGCAGTTGTTAAGTTAGTTTAGGGGGTTATGAAGGGGATCTGGCTTTCCCACTGCTTGACAGAAGGTCGCAAAAGGGGATCCTTTGACCTCAAGATGGTCATAAATACAAGTCCGTTGCAAGCATTTGAATTTTGATCACGTGACCATGGGGATGTTGCAGCGGTCATAAGTGTGAACAATAGTCAGAAATCTTCTTCAGGTTTGACAGGACAGTGAGGAATGAAATGATTGATGGATTGATCCCCACTATCCTGTCAGAACTGAAGAAGCTTCTTGGATGAGAAGTAAAACGTCTTCAAAAGGCATAAACAAGAAAGTCCAGTTGCCTCCTGAAAAAGCACCTTGGGGCAACCATGGACTGAGAATCTCTACAGACTTTTTAGATAAAGGGTGCCAAAAGAGGGACAAAATGAAACGTGAATGACCAAAATTAAATGGATGTTTACATTATTTTAAATAATTACATTGAATTGTTGTATGGTCCTGTGGCTAGTTGGCCAGCGGCAAGTTGGCTGTGTTGAGTTGGCTGTGTTGAGTTGGCCATAGCAAGTTGACCCATTCTGTGGAAAACATTGTTGTGGTTCGCCAGCAGCCAGTGCAGACGGCAGCAGAATTGGACAGTGGGGAAATACGGGGACCAGTCTGGGAGTCTGGAGATGACTCAGGCAAGGATCTGCATCTAATGCAGAGATAGGGCCAGAACCATCTGGGAGTGGAGTGCTGACTCTGGAGTCTCCGGAGTCTGGCAGCAGCGAGGCAAAGGAGCAAGGGGAGCCTGTTCTCAGTGCATGTGTGCACAGAGCTGCTAGAAGGCAAGAGCAGTTGAGACAAAAGGGGTGACTCGGGAGTAAGTCTGGGAGGTGATTGCCCCTCCCATAAGGTATTAAGGACAGGCAAAGGTGAAGAAACCTCTGTAGGAAGCAAAGCCATTCGTTCTGTTCGGATTAATCCTTGAAGTTCTGTGTGGACTTTGTACTTCGGTTGGTTTTTTCTAGTTCATTGGGCACTTTAGTTGTTGGCAGCAATTCAAAGGAGAGAAAGGTGAGTGCTTATCTCGAGGGACTGTTTAGGACTCATTACAGGCTGGGAATGTACATAATTCCCAGCATTGAAATAAAACAAGAGTTGTTTGGACTAAGCATGTGCTTAATTACGGTCTCGGAAGCCTTGGTCAAAACAAACATGTAGGCTGTTACTAAAACTCTATTCCTTTTTTGTGGGGTTCTAGGGCTTTCTTAACTGATGTATGGAACAGGTGCATTTTATAAACCCAGTTAAACTTAAATTCAGTTTTGAACTTTGGGGGCTACTGTGGTTCAGATAACAATAGCAAGCACAATAAACATCGGCTAATAATAGTAACCATTGCACAAGGGAGCTCACAGTTTGAACCACATGTTTGTGTTTCGTTTCAGAAAAATAATAATCGGAAATGGCTTAAAAGGAGTTTAATTGTCTCCTGGTTAGGGTTTGGAGAAAATAGACACTCTGTCCTGAAAAGAGACAATCTGCATTTGCAGAACTCCAAGCATTGAGGCTGTATTTAATTGATAACTGTCAGCTCTGGAACTAAAATTAGAATTTCTCATATGTTTGGACAACTCTTGTTGACCCCTCAGTCTGTGGAATGTAAATTCCAGAACAGAAAGGACAATCTGTTAACTTCTGCCTGTCACAATGGGAATTGGGTAACCTCGTATATTTTCCCCTACTGCCCTGCTTTAAGGAAGTGTGCATCATGTTACTCCCAAATTGGGCAAATAGCTTGTTTACCAAAAATTGTTTAGCCACCCAATTATGCATAATATCACAACATGATTTTTTTTTAAAAAAGTCTGAAAGCTTGTTCTGAAAGCCGAATGAGATGGAAGTTTAATAGCTTTATTCTGTTTGGGGTTAGGGTGGTTAATTCCTAAAGATTTTTTTTAACTGCCTCCTGCCCAGAATATGTTGTAAGTTTGGAGATGAAACCTCTTGCTTCTGAGGCAGTCAATTAAATGTTTTGCTTTGTTTTCTTTTCAATAAAAAATTGTTGTCTGGCTAATCACACACTAAGTCGTGCAAAAATCTCTTTATCCAAGGATTTACCAAATCCACTTTACCAAATGGTTGTCATCTGCAGAAAGGAGTTGAGAGATAAATATGTAATTTGTATTCTGACCACATGTCCTTGATTGTCCTTTGTTTCAGAAAGCTGTCCATTAGATTTATTTATTTTTCAAAAACTCTCCCTTGTCCTTCATGTTCGTGTGCAAAATATGGAAATCAGACACATATAATATTTCAGTGTTAGAAAGAACAGGTGTGGAGGTTTGTAGAGTGGCAGAAATTTGTTTTGACTTAACTGACTCTTCTTTGCCCTTCTTTTGAAGAAAAACCAACTCATATGTTTGATCATGGAGGCTTGTGCTATTTGTTAACATGTGGCTAAAGTTGCTGACTGGTGCTTTAGTAGTATTTCCCCCACTTTATTTCCTCTTCCTCTTTGCTCCCCAGTAATTCCCTCCTGTCCCATTCTTAATAATCAATCTTGTTGCAGATTGGAGATTTATCCAATCCAATCAAGCACTTGAGCACCAAACTGTTACTCGCTCCAGGTTTTTATGTTCCCGGTGGGCATTTCCCTGTAGCAGCCTTCTCTTCCTTCCAAATTAACAGTTGTACAAAATTGTTACCCTTAAACTCTCTTTTTAAGGATGCACTGCTGACTTCTCATTTAAGGGGATAATTGCCACCTTCGGTCAAATGAAAAGGCCAGTCTCGTGTCTAGAAGACAGCCACACAAATGCCTATCTGATTTGGATACCCAAGCATTATTTTCAATATCTTTCATTGATTTGCTTGTATCCCAGGTTTATTGTTTATTGTTATAACTCAAGGCAGCGAATCAATCTGACACAACTTTTCTCTTTCTCTTTTCCTTGCAAATTCCCTGAGGTGGGTTAGCCTGGGAGAGTGTGACTGGCTTAAAGTCACCGAGCTGAACTTTTCCTGGTTGAGACTGGACCTGAACTTGACCTGCTTTCTAGTCTGGGGCCTTAACCACTAAATCCAACTGGCTCTATATTGTATATATGAGCATTTAGAGTTGGCTGACCAGCCCATGTCTCCAGAGTTTTAGAAGTTGGGGCCTTGTTGGAGGATATGGGGAATTATATTTATGGTTCTTGCAACAATAGTGGATATTGAGTGTAACTCCAATATATGGATTCCAGACTCGTGCCTTTGCACGAGTCTTTGCTGGTTTCAAGTCAAGTCCTTTTACAGGTCCTATATGTGGTCTAATAGGGACGCGGTGGCTCAGTGGCTAAGATCCTGAGCTTGTCAATCAGAAAGGTCGGCGGTTCAGCGGTTCGAATCCCTAGCGCCGCGTAACGGAGTGAGCTCCCGTTCCTTGTCCCAGCTTCTGCCAACCTAGCAGTTCGAAAGCATGTAAAAAAAGTGCAAGTAGAAAAATAGGGACCACTTTGGTGGGAAGGGAACAGCATTCCGTGCATCTTCATCGTTTAGTCATGCCGGCCACATGACCACAGAGACGTCTTCAGACAGCGCTGGCTCTTCGGTTTTGTAATGGAGATGAGCACCGTCCCCTAGAGCCAGAAACAACAAGCATGCATGTGTGAGGGGAGCCTTTATTTTTACCTTTTATATGTGGTCTGCTAGTCCATTGAACTGGTTCACCTTCTTCTGCAATTATTCTCTCCAACAAGGCATGCTCTGGATAGGTTGAAACTACAAACCCCAGAATTCCTATATATTGGTTGGACTACCTAGGAATACGTGTTGTTGTAATCCAGAGGGTACCACATTAAAGAGAACAGTTCTAAAGTCTCCCAACATTTGTCGATGAACCAATGGGATACGGGAGTAAGGGTATTAAACCAAAAACATCCAATCAGGCTTAACTTCCAGGCCCAGAGAAGACTGGACAGGTGCTCAAACCTAACGTATTTGACCCATGCAAAAATTCAAATAGTCAATTATATTCTAATCCCAGTAGCCTAGCTCTTAACATCTAGTAATTAATTATGTGTGTTGATTCAAACTACCCTCTTTTTAAATAATTTCAGGTTGGTGTCAAGAATCGACGTTCAACTGATGTACATATGGATCCAGATTCAATTTCTCAGGGTGGCAGAGACAGATAACGATGCCAAGGTGGTTTTTGATAAGGTAGGTCTGTCATTCAACATGATACATGAATGTATGCAAGCAACAGTCAGTGTAGTTTAATAATTATATGGTCCAGTTTTCCTGTATCCCAGCCAGGTGATATTTTCTGTGATATTTTTAACTCTTTGACACAACCAATGCCATGAAGATTTATGGTGCACTAACTAGTTTTCTTGAAATACCTATAAATGTCAGATGAATTCTGGGAAGTGACTGTTGGGTAAAGAATGATGCTGAAAGATAGCAATAGCAATAGCATTTAGACTTATATACCGCTTCATGGTGCTTTACAGCCCTCTCTAAGTGGTTTACAGAATCAGCCTATTGCTCCCAACAATCTGGGTCCCATATTACTGATCTCGGAAGGAAAGAAGACCACGTCAACCTTGAGTTCATCAGAGTCAAACTCCAGACTGTGGTCAGAGTTAGCCTGCAATACTGCATTCTAAGCACTGCATCACCACGGCTCTTTGAGATATAGACTATATTTTCCAACTAAGATAGATACCTGGAAGAACATATATTGAAATAAACTTTATAAGCGATATGTCTTGGATAATAGCCTCCTAAATCAAGGCAGAGCAGCATGCCTTGCAGAAATTCTGGGAGTTGAAGTCGACACTTCTTCAAGTCACCAGGGTTGAGAAAAACTGACATAGAAGGAACTGTTTCTTTACCCAGCAGTTAGTTAAACTGAGGAATGGAGTGGCATTACATGCTGTGAAGGCCACGCACTTAAGATAGTTTGAAAGGAAGCCCAGTCATGAATGAATGAAAAGGCTATTAATGACCACTAATCTTATTAATATTGAAAGATAAGCTCTCTCCCAATGGTTAAAAGCTTCTTGAATGCATTGGGCTGGCGGTTGCATAAGTCTAACAGCTAAGCCTGATCCAGCCAAGTTCTTCTTAATGATATTATCAACTATGGAATGCTGGTAGCAGCATTGTAGTTATTGATTTCTTTTCCACAATTCCATAGATAAAACCCTTTAAAAGAGATGTTATTAAGCATGTTCTTTTCAAGAGCTGCATCATTAGTCCAAGCAGTTTCCAACAATCATCTGAAAATAATCCTAGTTATTATCTTCAGCTTTTCCTTGACTAATCTTTTCCTTCCTTCCTTCCTTCCTTCCTTCCTTCCTTCCTTTCTCTTTCTCTTTCTCTTTCTCTTTCTTTTTTTCTATCTTTCTTTCTTCTAAAATGAATGATGCCGCTAGACTTTCCAGTAAAATTTGGCATGCTTACTTTCCTTCCCTTTCCCCTTTCATTTTCTTTTCTTTCTTTGTTTTTAAGTAAATCAGTGACTGGACTTTCCTATTTGCATGCTAAGTTTTTTTTTTCTCTCTCTCTCTTTTGCCTTGGGTGTATTTTAAGCAGAAGAGTTGGATGCTGTCTTCTTTTTTTTTTTTTGCATCTGTTCCACATTCCTTGTGGTTTTTCTTTCTTGCCACATAAACATGGAACAAAAGAGATTTATAGGCAAAATTCTTGGCTGCTGGCAAAAGCAGGTCAAATAATCTGAAAACAGATGCCTACAGTTCATGATCCTTCATCCACGTGCTCTCAAGTGGCCATCCTTCCCTATTTTAACCGTCACCGAATACAGTGGCATGACATCACGAAGGAGGAAGACTTGAATTCACTTCTCCAGCTTTAAATAGTGACACAACCTTCCCAGCTTCATTCCAAGTCTCAGAAGCATCAACTTTGAATTTGACTTTTGAGGGGATTAAAGCAATCTGTGCTACTCTTAAGGAAAGCAGAGGTGGGCCTATTTCTTGAAGGAAAACAGGTGGAAATTTTGAGTAAAACCTTAGCTTAGCCTGAGAAAACAAAAAAATGTGAGAAAGAAAATCAAGATTTTCCCACCTTGACTTCTTTGGTATAAGGAGACAAAGTAAAGGGAAAATGCTGTTACTATAGCCTATATCAACAAAATTCAGGTTTAAAGAATTTTTTTGTGAAGTTTGTTTCCTGATCTGGCCTACTTATAAGAGCTGAAGCATGCAAAGTTTTGGGGCTGTAAACCTTTTTTTTTATCCTAATAGGATTTGGCTGAGTGAGTGCTGTAGTATGGAAGCCATCAACCCAGTGCCCTAGTTACCAACAATCCTGGGCAGTATATCTAATGTCAAGGGATAGTCTGAAAAAGCTGGTAGGCAGCCATGATTCCTCATCTCTGCTTGAGGGCAAGTGGCAGAATCTATGGATCAGCATTACTTTAAGCCTCCTGTTTCCCATCCAAATTCAACCCTGTCTGATGCATTAACTATTTTTGACAGGGTCTGTCATGCTAGGTTGAAACTCCCTACTTTTAGCCAAGCTTGAGAGTGACTCATTCAGAAAGCATGGCGAGAAACCTCAGTGGAAAGATGGGGGAAAAACATAGGGAGCATAATATTAGGCAAGGTCAGATTTCCTCCTTCAGCTTGGACCTAAAAAAATCTGGATCAGCAAATTCTGCAAGTTAAGGAGTTACATAATTCTGCGAGTTAAGGAGTTACATAAAAAGCTGAAGAAAGTTTGAGCTGGAGGAATGAAAATTTCCCTATCTGTGGTACTGTGGTATTTGTAGCTCAGGTTTGAAATGAGGGGTCCTTGGTACTCTCAGAGTTGGTTGCTTTCTTGCAGACATTTCATTAACACACTAGATATCATCATCAATGTTAGAAGGGAATAGGGTTTGCACTAGTGATCTTATCTAGTTTGGGTAATGAAACATCTGCAAGAAACGAGCCAAGCTCAGAAAGCACCAAGGGCCCTCAATTTCCCCCAACTTCTGGATCAAGGAGTGATGGATACAGTATTTAATTAAGGTTAAGTTGAAAATGAAAGGGAATCCGAGTTAATTTTTCTATCCAGGCCTCCCATGTCTTTGCTGTGGCCCCATCCACTTGGGCTGGGGGAATGTTTTCTAGTCTATCACTTACAGGTGAGGACTAGAAGAATAGACGGATCTCATCTTTTGCAGGCCTGTTCCCCAATTGGATTCTGAAATAGGAGCATCAGTTACTCAAATATTGTTTGAGGATTGTTCCAGTACACTTCCAATCCGGTGACATTTTGGCCCAAAGTTTTTAAATGCAAAGGCACAACGTGACCAAAAAGTTGTGCAAAGGCACAATAAGCTCAGCATTTCATGGATGGAGTAAAATGCAGGTTTTTTTTTTTTTTTATCTTGAGTGGCTTGCATTTGAACTGGGCAACATCCAGGTCTCAAAAGGAACAAGAAACTTACTTCTTTAAAAAAAAAATGTCTGTGAAAGCAATTTTTGCAGACGCCAGGTTCAAAGAGCTGGCTGTTCTCTTCTTTATAAACTGTGGTTCTTCAATTAAAACCTGTTTCAATTGAAAATCCATTCCAGTCCTTCAAAAGGTTTTGCTTCAATTTCTTTTCTTTTTTTGCTGGACTTAAAAAACAACCATTAACCGAATTCACCAAACCTCCTACCCCCAAATCTGTGTAGATGGCATTTGTGAAATAAAGCAATTGCTATTTGCTTAGCATATTTAACCTGATTTGATGGGTTTGGTTTACTTTTGTTTTGTTTTCCTCTCTAGTAATTCTTCTGAAAAATAGGTCAAGAATATTTGGCTGGAAAACTCAGCCAAATCTTTGTTTTAGAAAGAAAAGATCTTACTCTGATAGGAAAGCCAAACCCTGTGACGCAGTTCTGATCCTTCCCTTGCAAGTTAACAGCTTTATTTCCAATTGCTGAATATTTAGTCTTCTGTAACATTAGGGTTTTGGACACTGTTCCCCCCCAAAGTAAGCTGATATAAAAAAAAATACTGACATTTACTCTCCGTGTTGTAAATACCAATGTTGCAAATGTCTCTATTATATTGGTACACGGAATGAAGAGCTTGGTTTGGTTTAAGTTTCTTTGCTACTGTTTTGCAAAAATTAGTGGGAGAAGGGAGAAAATATAGTGGTTCAAAATAAAAAAGAAGCAGGCTCAAATTGGCCTACACTTAAGCAAGAAAAACCAAAAGCACACATATAGACTGGGTGAAACCAGACTTAACAGCAGTAATTGTGAAAGAGATCTTGGACTCTTAGTGGACAACCAGCTAAATACAAGCCAGCAGTGTGCAGCAGGAGCCAAAAAAGCTAATGCAATTCTAAATTGCATTAACAGAGGGATATAATCAAGATCAAGTGAGGTATTAATACCACTCTATAAAGCTTTAGTAAGACTACACCTAGAGTACTTCATCCAGTTTGGTCACCACACTATAAAAAGATGTTGAGACTCTATAAAAAGTACAGAGAAGAGCAACCAAGATGATTAGGGGACTGGAGACTAAAACATACAAAGAACGGTTACAGGAACTGGGCTTGGCTAGTCTAGAGAAGAGAAGGACCAGGGGAGACATGATAGCAGTCTTCCAATATTTGAGGGGCTGCCACAGGGAGGAAGGGGTCAAGCTATTTTCTAAAGCACCTGACAAGGTCAGACAAGGAATAATGGATGGAAACTGAACAAGGAAATATTTAACCTGGAAATAAGGAGAAACTTTCTGACAGTGAGAACAATCAACCAATGGAACAGAAGTTGCCCTCGGAAGTTGTGGGAGCGCCATCACTTGAGACTTTCAAGAAGAGATTGGACTCCCATCTGTCAGAATTGGTGTAGGGCAGAGTGTTGGACTAGATGACCTACAAGGTCCCTTCCAACTCTGATTATCTGTTATCTGGCAAACATAGGTATCTTTAAATTTCCTAAAATATATTGCTCTTTTTATTCTGTTGGCATTTTGTTTTAGGATTGCAGCGATTGGGAATTTAATTAGGCTTCTTTGGACCTAGGCCTCTTATATTGCTCCAGATATAGCAGTATTTCTCAAACTTGACCACTTTCAGTTTGTTGACTTCAACTCCCAGAATTCCCCAGCCAGCATCGGGAAATCTGGGAGTTAAAGTCTACACACCTTAAAGTTGCCACAAATGCTGATCTGAAACAGTGCTCTGAAATGCGAAGTAAAGCAAGAATGGGGAAGCTGCAGGGTTCTAGAGACCTTAACCAGCAACTTAGCTTCCGTCAATATGACCTTTTGAAGGAATGCTGAGCGTTTTGTTCAACAGCACTAAAATCTTTTCTATCCCTGGGAATGCCATGTATGATTCCAAATCTAAACAAAGTTTAGCCTCAGTTGGTTGTGAAAATACCTAGTTTGGAGGTAACTTTCAGGCTAGGTTATTTGCAGGAACTCAGCAACCAATTTTTATGGTTGCATATCCATTAATCCAGAAAACAGTTGAGAATAAAAGCCTTTGTAAGGAGAACTTCCCTTCCATAAGTGATACATTTCTCAAGCTGTGTTGGTGGGGCCATCTCTTATGAGCAAATATTGGAGGAGCGGCCACATGGAGCTTCAATCTTTTGCTCCTTTCCCAAAAAGCCTGGCCTTTGACCTTCCCCGCTGTCCTCACTTCCCAGCCGCCACATCCAAATTTCTCCCTGGGTCGTTGCAGTTGAGCTAATTAAAACCCATCCCCTGCCAGCTGCCAGGCGTGTGGAATCTGCCCCCCGACCCTTTTAATCATACTGCCCTCTCCGTTTTCCAAAAGGCCATCCCATTCCACCTGGGAGGTGGCCATAGCAGGAGGCCAAGGCTTGCTGTGTAATTACAAGGCCCGGGCGTTTGCCCTCTATGGATTCCTTAGCGCTGACAGCTTTGCTTGCATAAGCAGGAGAAATTGCTGACGGGCTTTTCTGCCTCCTTTCCTCCAGCTGCCTCCCTTCCTCCAGAAATGCATTAGAGTTAATGATGCTGTCTTGAATGGGGTCGACCCCATTGTTCCATTGCTCTACCACGTGCCCATTGCACAAAGGGACTCCTTGGCATGGCATCTTCTTTGTGTCTGCTTCTGGGCAAAAGCAGGAAGGCTGAATAAGGAGAGTCCTTAGGTTCTTCTGTAGACTCTAACACTGAATTATTTTTTCAGTACTGCCAACAGGGGCAAGAGGCTTTCCAGTTAAGACACCCTTTAATTCCTCCTGGGATGGACCACCATAATGGCCACCAGAGTCTACACTTTTAAACATGTATAAAGCTTCTTGAAAACTAACCTTGCAGTGAATGCAGTGGCGGCCTGGACACAAGCTGCAAGTCCTAAATTATAAGACCCCCTCGATGTTGGAGGATCCACTGCAGACGTTCTCTTCCTCCAATACCATTGGTTGATTTCTCAACTGTGCTAATATCAGATACGTAATGTGGGTTCCCGACAGATGAGCTGTATTCAAGCATTGGTCTAGCAAATGTTTTATATGCTCTAGTTAGTAGTGTGATATTACCAGAGAAAAAGCTACGTAGGATTAGGTTAACAACTCTTAATGTCTTTTTGGCTATGTAGTTACAGTGGGCTCTAGCACTTAGATCATTAGAGATGAGTATTCCAAGGTTCTTTACAGAGCTTGGATCATTAACAAAGTCTTGACTATTCAGCTTGTATTTTATTTTCTGATTTTTTTTGCCAATATGTAAGACAGAGCATTTATTTGTTGAGATTTGAAGTTGCCATTTGTTTGACCATTCTGATACATAGCCAAGATCTTTTTGAAGGGTAACAGTATTGTCTGTGGTATTGAACAGCTTTACATCATCAGCGAAGAGAATGCAGCTGCTCTTAATATGATCACAGAGGTCATTTATGTAGAGTATTAAGAGAGTTGGTCCTAGAACGCTGCCTTGGGGGACACCACTGTTGACAGGTACAGAATTTGATAGGACACTCCCAATTTCTCCTTGGTTCTAGGTGGCTTCTCTCCTTGATTAGTTTCCATTCATTGTTTCTTGTCTTGCCTTTTGGTGCTTTGGAAAATAGTTTTGACACCACAACCCTCTTGTCTTTGTAGGAGCCCCTCAAAATATTGTAACGTTGCTAACCTGTGTGCTTCTTTTCATTAGACTACTAGACATACCCGTTTCCTTTAACCGTCCTTTGTATGTTTTAGCCTATTTAGCAACATATGTCATGAAAGTAGCCTGAATTGTAAATCAGTTATCAGATCTCAACCAGAAATATTCAGCCCTGGGTGATGATGCACCCAGGTGTGTCCATTGATGAGCGCAATGTTAAGCACCCAATGTTAGGATTCTTCAGAGTAGACCAGGAGTCGCCAACCTTTTGGACCTCAGGGACCACCGAACTCATAATTTTAAACCCAATGGACCAGAGATCCTGGGAAAATCCCCAAAAAAGTCTGCAGGAAAATTCCCCACCCCGTTTTCCTACCTATCAATCATTCTTTATTTGGGATCTTAGGAAACCATCTCCAGGTCCATTCTCAGGGGGAGAGAGAGAGAGACTTTTGGGTTCATGCAAGAAAAGCCGCAGAAGCAGCAGAAGTCTTTCTTTCTCTCCCCCAAGCTCTGCCAGAAACGAGTCTTTATGAGACTTGTCATGCCAGCACAGCCTCTTGGATCAGGAGGACTTGCAGGGTCCCAAAGACTCATTTCTGGCGGAGTTTGGGGGAGAGAAAGAAAGACGTTTGCTGCTTTCCTTGTGTGCAGCCAAAAGCAGAAGAAGAAAGAAGTGGAAAGAAGCAGCCCAGTGGCCGGGCGAGGCACGTGGGGCGAATGGGGCAAGTTATCCCGCTCCACCCTTTTCCCCCTCCCCTCACTACCTTGTGTTGTGCACAATGCAAGCGACACAAGCCTTGTGTTCCCATGGGCCACGTGGGTGGCACAGCCTTATGTTCCCATGCAGCCTGGATTAATTGCTTTGGGGGTGACATTTCTCTGCAGACCATCAGCATTTTCTCATGGACCTCCAGTGGTCCCTGGCCCACTGGTTGGCGACCACTGGAGTAGACTGCATACTTTTTCCATTAGAGAATCAGATTCTGGAAGTTGCACAACTGAAAGACAGATCCAAAATCAGTCTTGACAGCAAAACACTTTTCAGGAGCTTGGAAGGTAATGATGCTGAATGAGGGCCTTTTGCCAGAAAACAAGATCTCTCCAAAATGCACAGTTATGTCTCCTTTGGTGAACTTTCTGTTCCGGCTTTCTGTTCTGTATCTTTTAAAAACGGGCACTTATTCAAAAGCAATTTCCAGTGGGAGCATTAAGCAACCTACACTATATATCATATTTCATGGAATGCGAGCAAGTGTTAACAAGAATTCAGAATACAGAACATTGCATACGTTTTTCTGCAACTTATTTGCCCAACTGACCCTGTTGTATTTCCTCTTGTTTTTCTGTCTTTCTCTCCCAATCCAGTCACTTCTGCTATGCTTGCATATCAAGGAGAATACGATCCCTTGGGATTCAAATCTGCAGTCAAGTCCATGCCTCTCCAATATTACACCCCCCTCCCTAATACTGAGAAGAGTACAGATGATGGACAATGTGAAAAGCCTTTTGGGGTACAACCCAGAATGTCAATCTACGAACTCTCGAAAGCTTTCTAAATCAGCTACATCATGCAACGTCGTAATTGCTGTTGTTACAGTGGGATGTTTGTTACAAGCTTTTTATTGGAAAATGCCTCAAAAATACAACATTCATTTGACCCAATAAATATATTTTGCTGTGATAAGGAGGGAGGGAAGCTTTGTTGTTTTATTTTATATGCCGGCTCTGCTCCTTTGTAAGCAGAAGAAGTTTAAGTTTCACTGCAAGTCAGATCCCTCTTCTGGTAGGACTGTTTCCCTAATCCTAGGAAGATGGAGGTAAGTTTGGGGTTGAAAATACAGTATTCACAAAGTATTCACTGCAATTGCTTCCCACTTGATTTCTCTGCATGAAGTGGAACATTCCTAGATCCACAAATGGTTCCTGGCACCCAGATTCAAATCTGGAGAATGGAACCAGATCTTTAAAGCTCTTCTTTCCTGATACATATATATATATATATCCCTCTTAGGCTCTGTATCTTCTGGAGACCTTTTGATGACTCTGTTGAATTTGGATAGCAAAACACAACAATCCTGTGAAATTCTTTGGCTAAGAAAACCGCTGAAAATAGGTGTGGCAACCTTCATAGGATTTATTGTTAGAGGTACAGGGATGAAAAGAGTTCAGATGAATCTTTGACATGAGGTGTTGAGTGGTTTTAGAGCTCCGCATCAGATGCTTTTAAATAATTTTGAAATACCTTCTGAGGGTGCGCAGATACCTGAATAAAACCGATGTTCCAAATCGGAAATCTTAATTGGATTGCCCATCTTAACAGATGGTTCAAATTTGAATTGCTCTTATCTATTCCTTGCATTTTTCTCATCAACAAAGGGCAGAAGACATCAGTGGGGGCTCAACTAATGTGTCAGCCCCTCCAGCCTTCTAAGACGAGGAAAATAAAAATTATAAATGAAGGGTAGCCTCCATCTGAAAAAGGTGTCCAGTCTGGAATGAAGGTTATCAGCCTGGAATGAAGATTATGCTGCTATCATAGGTTTGAAAAAATGAACTTGTTAGTGGGTAGTATCCAGTCCTTTTTTCCCCCTAAATAAAAAGTGATTCTTGAGTAGATGTATGTTAAGAATCTTTTTGGCAGAGAAGATTTTGCAAATGCTCTTTTAATCACACTCTAGTAAGATTTTAAAATAGCACTGCCTAATTCTCCAGCTGTTTTCTATTACAGCTCCTAATACAGCTAGTCCTTGACTTATGACCATATTTGAGCTCAAAATTTCTATTGTTAAGTGAGACATTTGGTGAGTTTTGTTCCATTTTATGACCTTTTTTGCCACCGTTGTTAAATGAATTGTTGCAATTGTTCAATGAGTCACATGGTTGTTAAGTGAATCTGGCTTTGATTTCCTGTAGAAATCAAAAGACAGAATGATAGTAATGGAAGAGTTGGAAGGGACCTTGTAGGTCATCTAGTCCAACCCCCGCATGGCCAAAGACATCCTATAAGAATCAAAAGACATCTAAAAAAAGATGTAACTTATTCCATCTGTTTTGCTTTAGAATAATGTCCAGTTCAATTTTCTGTAAGGCTGGGGGGAAAAAATCCTTGGCTTCAATAATTAGAAATTGGCCAGTCTAAAATTAACAGGTTGAGGTTTATTGTGGTTTATTTTCCAGGCACAGATGAAGTCCAGCCTGCTTCAGAATCCTCTGCAACTTGCAGGGTTTCTGCAAAGCAAAACCCAGAGTTTGCTGAGATGGCTGATGTTGAAGGTCTAAAGCCATTATTTTAGAGTTAACGTTAAAACTGCCCTTTAGATGTTTTGGAAAATTGTAATTATCCACGTAGAATCCTACTTTACTGGAAGGTTCTGTGTTGTATCCTGTGGTTTGTTTTGAGCAATTCGACTGTCTGGTGCTTCTTCTTCACAGGGAAATAAATCTTTTCTTCGGGGTAAATTCTAGAATGGGGCCACAGCAGATGGCCATCATTTTAGAATTTGGCCAGGTTGCAGATACCTCCGGCTGGGGTTTCTTCCATTTCTCTCTCGTTGTGTTAGGAGCCTTTATGGCTCAGATCCAGAGCTTTTCGGGATTAGGTCTCTGGCCTGCATTTTTCCTTCCCAGTGATGACTCAATTTCCCTTGCCTTGCCTCCTGTCTCCCTGACATCATGTCACTGACTCATTCTCAAACCACAGAGCATCAGTTGCTTGCATGACTCAAAAACAAAAGTGTGTCCGATCAAAAGGGGGGATGATTAGAGAATTTGAGGGGAAGAAAGACACCTGAGGTTGGCCAGGGAGGGAAAATAAAAAACCAGAACAAAGATGAGGATAGCTGAAAACTGATCTGTAAAACATAGATAAGGCAACTTTCTTGCTTCTGTTATCATGGCTTAGTTTTGCAAGGAAATGTCTGTGGTGTTTTTGGGCATGATAATATCCCATGCAGGCCACATCCAGGATCATCAATCATGGTAGTTGCATGGTGACGCAATGGTTAGGGTGCAGTACTGCAGGCTACTTCTGTTGCCTGCCGGTTGCTTGCAATTTGGCAGTTCGAATCTCACCAGGCTCAAGGTTGACTCAGCCTTCCATCCTTCTGAGGTGGGTAAAATGAGGACCCAGATTGTTGGGGGCAAGAGGCTGACTCTGTAAACCACTTAGAGAGGGCTGTAAAGCACTGTTAAAGTGGTATATAAGTCTAAGTGCTCTTCCCTCCTTCCTTCCTTCCTTCCTTCCTTCCTTCCTTCCTTCCTTCCTTCCTTCCTTCCTTCCTTCCTTCCTTCTTTCCTTCCTTCCTTCCTTCCTTCCTTCCTTCCTTCCTTCCTTCCTTCCTTCCTTCCTTCCTTCCTTCTCAATAGTTACAATGCAGTATTGCAAGCTAACTCTCCTGCTCACATTGCCAGGAGTTTGATTCCTGACTAGCTCAAGGTTGACTCAGCCTTCCATCCTTCCAAGGTGGGTAAATTGAGGATCAAGGTTGTTGGGGGCAAGAGGCTGACTCTGTAAACCACTTAGAGGGAGCTGTAAAACACTGTGAAGCACTTT
The DNA here is from genome assembly GCA_023653725.1 of Bungarus multicinctus. Classification (NCBI taxonomy): domain Eukaryota; kingdom Metazoa; phylum Chordata; class Lepidosauria; order Squamata; family Elapidae; genus Bungarus; species Bungarus multicinctus. The sequence goes on from CM042843.1 coordinate 12,552,213, forward strand.
CTAAGTCTAAATGCTATTTGGTTGACTTTTATTTTGCATTGACCATCTGTGGTTGGAAGAAGAAGTTTCAAGAGGGCGTAAGAATCTTCCTCTCAGGAAAGCCTCACCCACAGGTAAGAACCCAGGAACCGGCTTAGCTTCTCTCTGCCTTCTGTCCTGTTCCCAAGCTATTACCTGCAGGCATTCAAGCCTACCCTACTGATCCTTGAGGATTCTCGGCTGCTGTTTAAAGAAACAAAAACAGCCCAAACCAAAACAACCACAAAGAAATTCAGGAATGTGGAAGGCAAATTTACACCTTGCTTAATAATAGACTATCGTGGCTGCCTGGATCTATTTATCTGCTATTATCTGCAGGAAGAAATATTTTCATTGAGGCACATGGAACTATTTTTGCAGCACCTGAAAAGTTATTTGCTGCCGTGTGGAAAGTCTTTTTTTTTTTTTAAAAAAAAACCCTTTCATGAGATTGAAATTGTAAACTGGAAGGCAGAAGTTCCTAGACCATCTAGAATAGAATTAATAGAATGAACAGAGTTGGAAGGGATCTTGGAGGTCTTCTAGTCCAGCCCCCTGCTGGTGAAGGAGACCCTATACCATTTCAAACCAGTGGCTGTCCAGTCTCTTCTTAAAAACTCCCAGCGTTGGAGCATTCACAACATCTGAAGACACGTCGTTCCATTGGTTGATTGCTCTCCCTGCTAGGAAATTTCTCCTTAGTTCTAGGTTGCTTCTCTCCTTGATTAGTTTCCATCCATTGTTGCTAGTCTTGCTTTCCACTGTTGGAGCATTCGCAGCTTCTTGAGGCAAGTTGTTCCACTGATTCATTGTTCTAACTGTCAGGAAATCTGAACTAATGTCAGAGTTGCTCAGGTTTAGCTCAGGACCAGCGAGAGATACAACCTCATTCCTCTTCAACTCTTCCGTGGGCAAGATCTCAAACCTTCACAGAGTCAAAGATGCTCTGCTACCATTTCTTCCTGGGACAAGGGTAGTATTACTCGCCCAGCAAAAGAGGAGGGAACAATAAGGTTGACCTTCTGGAAAATTACACATTCAGTCCAATTGCCACCCCGACAAGGGGGTGGGGGGGAAACAAGATGAGCTGAGCCACTGGTAAACAAGATCTAGGCTACAGAGGCAGAAAAGAAAACTGTCTCCACCCCATTGGTGTAAGAAACAAGCAGATACAGGAGACTGGAGCAGGGAGCAGGTTTCAGCAACTAGCCAGTCAAGTCATTGGAACAGATCTCGAATTGGAGAATCCACAAAGAGTCGGTGGAGGGCAATCTGGGTACGAGCCGAGTCCTCGAACTACTCCAGGTAAGCTTCAAGCGAGCTCAGACTTGTTCTGCGTCTCCAAATAATTTGATCCTCGAAGCAAATGAGGACATTTCAACTTCTGGGTTTTGTCGTGATGGAAATTCCTTGGTTACACTACTGTCAGGCGACCGGATTTTATTCTCGGGGATCTAAAGCGGAGACGTCCAATTGGTTTTGGGATGAAACTTAGGAAGAAAATAGGCTAGATAGGGCTAGGATAAAAACTGAAATGGGGCTTGTTCTTCTGCTAAGGGCGGACAACATTGTGGATCACTGGCAAGTCACAATTGTCCCCTCCCTTCCCCCCCCCATATTAATATCTACAAGTCAGTACAAATGGGAGGGGGATGGCTTGGAGCAGGGAACTTAAGGAGTTGGAAAATCAGATTTAGCCCTGGAATTTTAAGCTGCATACTGAATGTCCCGTTTATGGCAGTGTAAATTTCTGCTTCCCTGAACAACATTTTTTCAGCAGATCCAGACAGAAATAACTGAAGCAAAGGCAGATCCTTGAAGCCTTGTAGAGTCCAATATTTTGTGGGCATGCACGTGCGCGCGCGCACACATACACACACACACACACTGCAGCATATAGTGCAGTGCCAGAGGCTACAAGGAGTTAGATCAGGGGTCCCCAACCAGTGGTGGGATTCAAAAAATTTCACTGTCGGTTCTGTGGGCGTGGCTTGGTGGGTGTGGCAGGGGAAGGATACTGCAAAATCCCCATTCCCTCCCCATCCCACTAACCTGCTTTCCAGCTCTGTTCGCCTGTGTAAGGCAACAAAAGAAGACCCAGCCAATCAGCTGGGACTTGGGAGGCGGAGAATAGATGGGGGCGGGGCCAGTCAGAGGTGGTATTTGCCGATTCTCTGAACTACTCAAAATTTCCACTACCGGTTCTCCAGAACTGGTCAGAACCTGCTGAATACCACATCTGGTAGCTAGACAACTTGCTTAAATTTATATTGCTTCATGAAAACCTGAAGCATTTTGTGGTGGTTGTTTTTTTTAAAAAAAATCCTCCCCGCATCCTTTGGCCCTGCAGGTGATTTTCAAATCTATTTCTATCTATTAAAATCTCTTACATATTACAGTAGAATTCAAAACATTGGATTAGTAAGCCGACGCACCACTCTGGGAAGAGAGAACAAAATTTGCAATAAAGGGAGTAGAATTCACAAACAGAGAGTTAAGCTTTCCCTTCCCCACTCTTAAAGTTGCAGCTTTCTTTCTGCAGCGGACTACATCTCTCATAATCCCTGGCCATGTTCTGTGTTCAGCAGTTAGGTTTACATGGATAGGATTGGATTGGACTGGACTGGATTACAATCCATATTGCATTCTGCACAGTCTGAAAAATGTCTTGAGGCAATCAGCTTGCTGAGTTTGGGGTGGATCTTCTACCTTGAGTGGGCTGGAAGTTTTGGGTTTTGCATTATAGTTGACAACTCCTCAAGGGATCCGGGTGCCTCACCCTGATTGCCTGATCCAGCTGGACCTTCTGGCTTGAATAACAATGGTGCCCTGCCACTGCCTTGTTTTGCATTATTTATTTATTTTGGTCTGGAGACTGACACCTGCAGTAAACAGTTATCAAAGGTCTTTTTTATCTGCTTTCAGCACCATCTGCTAATATTTGCTATCTGGAAAGATCCCAGTGGCTGGGAATCTTTTCAAAACAAGCCTCTGGCCAAAATAAGAGATGTAAAACCCATTGATGTCCTAGCCAAATAGCTCCTTAATGGCTACTTGTGTCTGTGTGTGTGTTAGAGGAATTCCAGCTTATATTGGAAGAGCTTTTCTAGCTCTTTTGGCCCAACCACCTACTTAATAAATGAGCTTCTTTCTGAACAGAAAAATCACAAACACCTTTTGCAATGTGTTGTAATTGAAGACATTAAACTTTCACTGTCCTCTCATTTCTGTGCAGTATAATGTGACACCTGCTAAATTTCTCCTTTTAAGAGGAACGAGCAAAGATTCCTTAAAAGAAACAGATTTTACTGCACGGTGTTAGTTTGTTGATTTTAAATCTTGTAACCTAAACTTTAAACCTTGCCAGCTCTGAAGTCTGAGACAAGAGCTAAACCATATTTCTTCCTTGCCATTGTTCCTGGTCCTTCTTCTTGCTTCTTGCGCTGGGTTTTCTCTGTCCAGAAAGCAGTCCCTTCCCAAGTGAAGATGTTCAAGCATCTGTCTCATCACAGGGGATTTGCCACCAAGTTTTTAGTCAGGCTGGATAAACCACATCACAGCTTTATCTTTTCTCTTCTACTGCTTTAGGAGAAGAAAAAATACCTTTCTTTGTGTCTAATCATTAAAATAAATCACAACCCTCTTCCAAACTATGCTTTGTCCTAGTTCATGCAATGCACAAGCCATGGTTCACTTAATTATATTTCCATAAATGAGTTATTGCTAAGGGGAACAAGCTGTGCCATAAACCATGGCTTATATACCATAATGACTGGCTTTGCAATGAAGACCAAGTCTAAACCAAATCTTATCTTATGGCAGTTTGGTGTAGTTGTGAACCTGGTCATGGCAGGTTTTCTCTTAGACAAGTGAACAGGTAGTCAAAGAAAGGATATGGTGTCACCATGGACAGGTATTTCTAGGAGTTGACAGTAGGCCTTATCCCCGCAGAGATGTGGCACCAGCATCTTAATGAGGTTGCGTCCTCACCTTCATGACTCAGTTTCCGTTGTTGAGCAGTCAGGCCTGTGAGTAGCTTCTCTGCACCTCTCCTACAAATTTCACATGCTCAGAATCTCAGTTAAGTCCCACTTACATAAATGACACTGATTCTAGTGAAGAGGGTGGAAAGATTCTTGATGAACTATCAGAGAATTTAAAGAGCTGAAACTCAGGATGAGGTCACAGAAGTGGTGGGATTCAAAAATTTTTACTACCAGTTCTGTGTGTGTGACTTGGTGGGCATGGCGTGACGTGGCAGGCATGGCTTGGTGGGTGTGGCAGGCGAAGGTTACTGTAAAATCTCCATTCCCTCCCCACCCCACTAACCTGCTTTCCAGCTCTGTTCTCCTGTGCAGGGCAACAAAAGAAGACCCAGCCGATCAGCTGGGACTCGGGAGGCAGAGAATAGATGGGGTTCACGGGGCCAGTCAGAGATGGTATTTGCCAGTTCTCCAAACCACTCAAAATTTCCACCACCAGTTCTCCAGAACCAGTCAGAACCTTCTGAATACCACCTCTGGGTTGCATGTGAAGACACTGTCATCATGGCTTCTGCCCAGGGTCCCTGCCATACTTGGCCATCATCCCTCTAAGCAAATTTTCTCGAGGAGGGCTACCCTTGTGAGTTACCTACACAACGGTGGACCTCCTCGAACATTAAAAGAAATAAAAAAGCTGTTTGATGAGAGATGATAGTAAGGCAGCATTTTCCAGCCAAGCTCAAAGGCACTTGCTATATTTCTGCATGACTATGGAATTAAGCGCTTACTAATACAGCCAGCTGGCAGTAGGCGAAGTTCTAAACATTCATTTTGGCATTGGGGGACAATAAATAGTTGGATTTGTATTTTCCATTGTAAAGAGGAAAATTCTGACTTTCTCTTCCTCCTCCTCTAACTCCAAAATCAAACAGGCTGAAAATCTGTGTTCTGCCTTCAACTGGAGTTTGCCCAAGAAGAGTAACAGTGGCCTTTTCACACAGCTGCTTATGGGATTCAAAAGCTGGTTAGTTCTGTCTGGAGCAGGTAGCCATCTCTTCAAGGGTTTGAGCTTCCATATCTTGAGTGATTTCTTCATGGGCACATCTTTACACTGAGAGGGAAAAAACTTTACAAGGTCTTTTCAATTCTTCCTGAGCCGAGATATATTGAGTTGTACTTTCTAGCATTTTGCAAAAGTTGCCTGGTTAAGAAAAAGTGGTCCATATCAAGATTGAGCTTGGTTGGGGGGACACATTTAACTAGGTTACAATGTGGTTGTGTATTTAGTGTCCAGTAAATATCAGAAATCCATCCATTATTTTGGTTTGTTGTAAGAACCAAGAAATGTGATATATTTGTTTGATATTGTGTGTTATGGAAACACAGGAATTTTGTGGGTTAACCGACTTTAAGGTTTAGCATGTTGTCAGAACTTGCAATAACCAAATCAATCTGGCTGGGTGACTGGCAAGAGAAGAAAACTACTCATGTATCTTTTATTATGGCACCAGATTATGCTGCAGTCTGAGACTCCTGGTCTGCATTTTTTTCTCTGCAGGAATCCAATCATAGCTGCGTGCTTTGTGCTGTCTAAGAATGCTGTCTAGTATTGTTGGCCTTGTCTTTTCCAGTATGTTGTTAAGAGGTTGAGCACTCTTTGTATTTAAAATGCCATTGACGTGTTTACTGAAATCTCTTTGTCTACCTGCCCAGCAATTATTTTAAGCTAAGTCAACAGCACTGGCAATTGGGTAATTCTGTGTTTGTGCTTTAGAATAATTCTCGTAGTCTTGCTGGAGCATAGCTGGTTGAATAAGATGAAAAAGGTGTGGAAAGGTTGGTGTACTACTTAGTTTCAACTTAATTTATATCATAAGCATTCTGATTTATTTAAAGCAGTGCTTCTTAACCTTAGCAGATCTGTGGACTTCAACTCTTCAGAATTTCCCAGGCAAGAAGGTAGACTAGATAATTTGAGGAGTTGGAAGTCTACACATCTTCAAGTTATCAAGGTTGAGATATACTGGTCTAAAGTATTAATCAACCTGTTTCTTTCATGGTTAGAGGTTCTGTGTCTTTGATCTACAGCTATTCCTTTTCTAGCTTGGTATCTTCTATATGTCTTGGCATTGGAACTCTCAGACTTTGCAGCCAGCATGTTATGAGGTTGGATGTTATGAGGTTGGATGTTTGCAGTTGTTGCCGATGTGTGTCCAGGAGATCTAAAGGGCACAAGGTTGGAGAAATATATTAGAACCGTCTCACCCCTACATGATGCAATTATGGACAGGGGTGGGATTCTACCATTTTGCACCTATTCGCTAGAACCAGTTGTTAACATTCTGAGCAGTTCGGAGAACCGGTTGTTAGAAGAAATTACTGGTGTAATCCTGTAGGAAGGCAGGAAGGAAACGTTCTGGTGTTGCTTACAGAAACTGCCTTTCCATTAACCCTTTTTACGTTCTTGGCAGGACTAGACTTCCTGTCTCAGGAACTTCTCTGGAGTTTTTTTCCACTCCTTTGTTGGTACTTTGCTTGTGTGGAATGACCATTCAAAGTTACAATGATACTGAAAAAAGTGACTTATGATCATTTTTCACACTTACAACTGTTGTAGCATCCCCACAGTCATGAGAGGCCAGGCGAGGAGATACGTGCCTCAATGTGAGTGATATTAAGTTGGCCATGCACAGCCAATAACTTGACCACCAAGTCATGTCCACCCAGTCACATGACCACCAAGCCACGCCCACCACCAAAGCCACGCCCACAGAACCAGTTGTTAAAAATTTTGAATCCCACCCCTGATTATAGGTATCCATTTCTATCTCCTAACTGGGAAATTATAGCTGCCTTGACCACCAGTTTTAAAAGACAAATAACATTATACCTTCATGTCACAAAAGGCCCATGGTACAATTTCAAAAGCTCTTTGTAAGTAATTACTTCATACATTTGAGGGAAGCCACTTATCTATTCTTCAAGAGCCTGTTTTGTAAGGGCTGAGAGAAAGGAAAGATGGTATCAGAAAGGTGAAAAAGGGAATAAAAGGGATGCCAAGAAAATGAAGGAAGCATGCCAAAGAAGAGGGGGAAGGATGGCCTCGCCTACTTTTCTTCGTAATGCCTCTCAGAGTTGTCAGCTTTCAAACTAATTACTCCTGTAAATACTGTAGGATGAGTAGAAATTTTCCTGATTCTTATTTATAGATAAGACACCCCTCTAGTTTGGGGATATGGTGGCTTATTGAGAATAGGAATAGGAATAGAACAGAACAGAATAGAATTCTTTATTGGCCAAGTGTGATTGGACACACAAGAAATTTATGTCCAGTGCATAAGCTCTCAGTGTACATACAAGCAACAAAGTGATAAATCATGATCATAATCATCAGAAAATACAATAATCATAAATCATATGATACAACATTCAGTAATTGTCATAGAATACTAAATAATCAACATAAATCACAATGGGATACTAATAAAAACTATCAACATAAATCATGAGATATAAACCACAGAGTTATAGTCATAAGAAGCTAAGGAAATAGGTAACAGGAAAGTAGTTTCAGGCTTTTGTAAGCTATGAATTAATAGCCAGAACCATTAGCTCAGTTGTGTGTCTGCCTGCTAGAAGTAACACTTCTTTAACACTTCTGTAATATGCCATAAATTGACCACAAATATTTCTTATATAGACTGGCTAACAGGTTGTGGTTTTGATACTTGGCTATGATACCTTGCAAGTTATTAAAATACAGAAACGTGACATGATATTTAGCTTAACCAGTGGTTAAAAGAGTCTGGACAATTGACCAGAGGTAAGCAAAATTCATCATTATAATAGTAAAAAACCCCACCTCCCATATAAGGTAGTCAATTTACATGATAATGAATAAATATGACTTTGTTTTGTGAGCATGTGTGACTGTCATGAATCGATCAACATTTCTCTTACTTTTGTTCCCTATACTAAATTATACAAAAATAACAATGGTTGATTTGTGATATGCTCCTTGGGTGTGAAACTCAGAGGCATCCTTTTCTGCTTCTGTACAGAAATAAAAGTTTTGTCTTTCCTCAATTCTGCGTGGATATTGGCTTCTTTACACCGCCTTCTCATACCAAGCCAGATCTTTGGCCATAGGAAGTAATCAGCAAGAGAAAAAAAAAAAAAAACAAGATAGTTCATCCTTTCGCTAAGATTTTTTTTAAAAATTTCTCCTCTGGATGCCTTGACTATCTGATGGAGGACAGGAGGAGAAAAAGACATTTTCTACTGGGGTACCCATTTATGAAGGACTATCACTCGGCATTGTCCTCTTTCCTGTTCCTAATTTTTTAAACTCTGGAATATTTATCTTTCTGATATATTGGGTTATTTTATGATTATGCTCTATCCACTGATGTTCGATTTGAATATGTGCTGAATATGTTTGAATATGTTTCTTTGGAGAGCACTATGATCTATAGATTTATCTATCTATCATCTGTCTGTCTGTCTGTCTGCATTTATGTATGAATGTATGTCATCCATCAAGTATCGTCTCTCTCTCTTCCTACCTACTGTTTACCTCTATCATTTCTTCTCTCTCTCTCTTTCTCTCCTTCCTGCCTCCCACCCACACTCCATCTATCCATCCTATTATCTATCCATCCATGCATCCGGGCAACCATCATCTGTCTGTCTGTCCGTCCATCCATCCATCCATCCATCCATCCATCCATCCATCCATCCATCCATCCATCCATCCATCCATCCATCCATCCATCCATCCATCCATCCATCCATCCATCCATCTATCTATCTATCTATCTATCTATCTATCTATCTATCTATCTATCTCTTTTCTAAAACAAATTGGCCAGAGATGATAATGGTTTACTATTTCATTGAAAAAAATTCCTAGGTTAAAAGCCACATCCATTGAATATATCACCCAGTTTATCATGAGAGTCATCTCCTATTTAATAAAATTTAATAAATACATAATAAGTAATATAATATAATAAATTCTGCATCTGAAAGAACTACACAATTCTTGGGGTGATTTTTGTTATTGTGTGCCATTGGCTTTCATCTTAAAATTTTTTAAAGGCTCATTCTTTGTGTGGTGTATACGATCAAACCACTCATTTTGTCTCAAGGGTGTGAGTTTTAAGGCACACTTAAAACCGAAATAGATTTTGAAGCTGGAAGGGGATAACTTGAGATCAAGTTCTCCTGTTTCCACATGAATCTTCAACCACATGAATTGGTGTACTTGCACAAGACTTTCATTTTCATTGTTTCTTTCTGTGTTTGTATAATGCCAAATAATTTTAACACTAAGCTCACGCAAAGGGTGCATAAAAGGTGAGGCGAAAGCTTAATTCAGGTTAATGTGAAAGCTTAATTTTTACCTTTGTGGAGCCAAGTTAAGAAAAGGGAAACTTTAGCATATTACTTAGTCATACAATCAAGCTTAATCTTGCTTTATGCTTTTTTTTTTTATCTAAAACATACACGCATGAATTCTGAATGATTCCTTGTGCTGTGATTCTTCCTATGTGCAGCTTTGCAGAAGACAAAGAAGATCAAGAGACTGTTACGCATCCAATGATGTTCCTGGCCATCGGCATACTTTCTGTCTTATTTATGCTACCTGCTCGACATATGGGTAAGAACCATTGCCTATCTATAACCCAGGGGTGGGATATGACAGGGTTAACTACCAGTTCGGGATTGACGAGCTTCCCTGCACTCTGTGAACCGCATGTCTGTAAATCATCATCAGCATGCTGTGTGCAGAGACGCGGCCTTTGAAACATTTATTTATTTATTTATTTTATTAAACTTATATACTGCCCTCCTTCCCTGACAGGACTCAGGGCGGTGTACAGCCGATTAAAAATACAACAACAATACCAAATTAAAAACAATTAAAATCAAATATAGAGGCTGAAAATAAAAGCATATAAAGGGAATTAAAAAGACTAAAAACCAGATAAAACCAGATTAAAAACCCTAAGAAAACCCTAGGCCAGACCGGCTTGGCGAAATAGATGAGTTTTCACTGCCCGCCGGAAGGTCAGGAGATCAGGGATGGTCCTCATCTCTGGGGGTAATTCGTTCCAGAGGGAGGGTGCCCCCAACGAGAAGGCCCGCACCCTCAGGGTCGCCAGCCATCTAGCCGGCGGCACCCCGAGAAGACCCACTCTATGGGAGCGTATTGGCCAGCGGGAGGCCGATAATGGCAGGAGGTAGTCCCATAGATACGCACAGCCCCTTTAAGGACCTCTTAGGAACGGGATGAGGTCCACGGTAGACAGTTTGAGGTTGAAGCTGTGAGGCGATGAGGCTGTAACAACAGAGTCAGATAGGGCGTTCCAGGCGTTGACCACTCTGTGGCTGAAGTTGTATTTTCTGCCATCGAGTTTGGAGCGGTTTACCTTGAGTTTGTATCGGTTGTTTGCCCGTGTATTGTTGTGGTTGAGGCTGAAGAAGTCATTGATAGGTAAGAAGTTGTAACAGACAATTTTGTGAGTTGTGCTTAGATCGGACCGCAGGCGGTACAGTTCTAGATTGTCCAGGCCCAAAATTTTGAATCTGGAGTTCATAGGGAATTCTATTGTGAATATTCCTCTCGGTTTATCATGGGAGATATTAAAAACACTGCCTTACTACTGTCAGTCCTTTTTCATGGTCTCATTGCTACCTGCTTTTAAGGAAGTATGCTTGGAGTTGTAAGACCTCCTGAGCTACAATTAATGCTGTCTGTTTCTTTTCCTATTTCTGTGTCTACCGAAAAGTCAGGGTTTCTTGATATGATCTCGTGACAGACTAGGAAGGTGGGGGAGGGGCATTCCTAGATGAGTATTAAATCATGGGGACATTTGTACTGGATGAGAGATTTCGTTTGTGTCGGGAGGCAGATACAGAATGGACAAAGAGAAAGAGACAGTTAAGAGAGGGGTTGTAAAACTGTCACTGTCCCAACTGGAGTTTGCAATCCGTTCTTTGATTTATCTTCCAAGCTTGGCCATTAACCATCTGTGCAACTTAAAATTGCCCCCACCTCTGCAACCCACCCTTGAATTACTGGCTTTTGATGGTAGGCTATTAAAATGGTGCCTTCTGTTCAGTCATCTGGGCATTTCCTCATAGAAGCCAAAAGTAGGAATATTCTAGACTAGAAATTCTCAACTTTGGAATGTTGAAAGCCTGTTTAGGACCTCTTATAAAATGGTAGGGGTGGCCAGTCATAAAACACCCTTTTATCAGAAGACAATTAACAGCCTTTTATTTTCTAAGTATGCCTCTGGAATGCCTTCTTGGAGATCTAGACGATAGTGAGCCAGTAAACATAGTGGCCAGTCTTCACTCTCTTGAGCAGGTCAACGTGTCCTGCTAATCTGACGTTTAGCCTTCCATCACAAAAATATTTAAATTAGAATGAGATGGGCTAGAGATTTTTTTTTTTAATCTCCTGAAACTGCTCCGCCATTGTCCTCATATCAGGAATTATTTCTCTTTTTAAAATACAATTTATATTGAAGAAAAATTTAACAAGATAAAAACAATACAAATATTAGGAAAAAATAAAAATAAGCGTGAATAAGAAAGAAAGAAAGAAAGAAAGAAAGAAAGAAAGAAAGAAAGAAAGAAAGAAGGAGGGAAGGAAGGAAGGAAAGAAAAAAAAGAAAGAAAGAAAGAAAGAAAGAAAGAAAGAAAGAAAGAAAGAAAGAAAGAAAGAAAGAAAGAAAGAAAGAAAGAAAGAAAGAAAGAACAAAAAAAGGAAGAAGATGGAAATAGAAAGAAGAAAGAACTTCTTCTGAAATTTTGGACAGCAGTTTTAAATGCAATTATATTTTACCCTCTCTGAGATTATGTCATATTTTCCTTTTTTTCATAAACTAGCCTTACTAATCCTAGAACCCATGAACACTAATTTGTTTTTCTCTTTTTCCCCTAAAAATTCCATAAGGGGTAGGAATTATTTCTCAATATATTGGAACTTGGACAACATTGTATGGATTGCTATAGAAAACAGCCTTGGCCCCTTGAAAATAAGAGTTATTTCTATATGCTTAGCCAGATACATTATTTATTTTTATGCAAATAAGTATAAAATGGTTAAAGTCCAGTCAAGACTTGTCAACTTCTAGGACATCTTGAAGTTGTCAGTCTGGAAGGAGAAAAAGTATACAATAGAATATAGGAAATGAGCTTTTTTTTTAAAGGAATGTTCTCTATGCATGAAATTGATCGTTTTCCACAGATAGTTTTGTTATGCGTGTTAGAGTATATTGTTCACATGACCATATTTCAAGTGTGAGCCAGCCACTAGAATTAGGGAGATAATAGCAAGAGAAACCACAATTTTTCCATCAACAATTTTGTACCATAGAGGGAATGTTGGCATGTGCAGCTTTTCTATCCCTGAGTAAATAAATTAGGATATTTGTAGAAATGTCATCTCTTTCTCCAGACATAATTAAAGGAAGAGTACATTTTGGTGTCTTCTGGTCACTGGATGAGAAGTTCAGTGAAGTATGTGTTCATAGAACCATGAGAGAGCACATTTGACAGATCCATTTCAGGGCTGAATACAGCAGGAAATTCTCTATTTTTCCTTTATCCTTCCAATGGCATAGAAGAATTCTGTCAGTTGGAGAAGTTCTCAGATATTTGGCTCTGAAGGTATTTACAGTGAAAGTGAATCCATATTGGCTCTTCCTAAGAAATATGATTCTCATTTCTGAGAGCTGCAAGGAAGGAATTAGCAGCTTTGCTTAGGCTTAAAGAGATGTGATATATGGTACAGGCTGGGTTGGGAGAGAAGGGGTTGCCACCCAAATCCCCCCAGTGAACTTCCATGAGTTGAAGTTGAGACTAGTCCATCGTTTAATCTACCTCAAGATCGTACATTCACTTTTCCCCCCATAGTTGAACAGCCTTTATTCATGTAAAGGTAAAGGTTTCCTTCACACATACATGCTAGTCGTTTCTGGCTCTAGGGGGCGATGCTCAGGGGTGGGATTCAAATTTTTTAGGGTTAGCTTATAGGGTTACCGGTTCGGTTGTTAGGGGCAGGGTTAGGCTTAGGTTAGGCTTAGGGTTAGCATTAGGTTTATCAGCATTAAGGTTAGGGTTATTAGGTTTAGGGTTTGGGTTAGGGTTAGATTTAGGATTATTAGGGTTCGGGTTAGGGCTAGGGTTAGGTTTATTAAGGTTAGGGTTAGGGTTATTAAGTTTATTAGGTTTATTAAGGTTAGGGTTAGGGTTATTAGGGTCACTCACATCGAGGCACGCATCTCCTCGCCTGGCCTGTAACGACTGTGGGGATGCTGCAACAGTCGTAAGTGTGAAAAATGGTCATGTCACTTTGTTCAGTGCCATTGTAACTTTGAATGGTCACTCCACACATGCAAAGTACCAGCAAAGGAGGGGAAAAAAACTCCAGAGACGTTCCTGAGACAGGAAGTCTAGTCCTGCCAAGAATGTAATAAGGGTTAACGGAGAGGCAGTTTCTGTAAGCAACACCAGAATGTTTCCTTCCTGCCTTCCTTACAGGATTAGGCCAGGAATTTCTTCTAACAACCGGTTCTCTGAACTGCTTAGAATGTTAACAATCGGTTCTAGTGAATAGGTGCGAACTGGTAGAATCCCACCCCTGGCGGTGCTCATTTCCCTTACAAAGCTGAAGAGCCAGCGCTGTCCAAAGACGTCTCTGTGGTCACATGGCCAGCATGGCTAAACACCAAAGGCTCACGGAACGCTATCATCTTCCCACCAAAGTGGTCCCTATTTTTCTACTTACACTTTTTTTTTACATGCTTTCAAACTGCTAGAGTGGCAGAAGCTGGGACAGGTAACAGGAGCTCACTCCGTTAAACAGTGCTAGGGATTCAAACCGCCAAACTGCTGACCTTTCTGATCGACAAGCTCAGTGTCTTAGCCGCTGAACCACCACGTCCCTCTTCATCCATGTAGGCCAGTGTGTTTTTTAAAATCCCGAAGGATGCTGAAGCCACATGACATCCAAGCATCATGGATTGGAAGTCAACCCCTCTATGTTTCAGCTGAGGCACAGGCAGGGGTGGGATTCAATTTTTTTTAACAACTGGTTCTTTGGGCATGACTTAGTTGGTGAGTGTGGCTTGATGGTAATGTGATTGGCTGGGCGTGGCCAACTCAATATCACTCACATTGAGGCATGCATCTCCTTGCCTGGCCTCTCATGTCTGTGGAGATGCTGCGACAATCATAAGTGTGAAAAATTGTTATAAGTCACTTTTTTCAGTGCCATTGTAACTTTGAATGGTCGCTCCACACAAGCAAAGTACCAGCAAAGGAGGGGGGAAAAAACTCCAGAGAAGTTCCAGAGACAGGAAGTCTAGTCCTGCCAAGAATGTAATAAGGGTTAACGGAGAGGCAGTTTCTGTAAGCAACACCAGAATGTTTCCTTCCTGCCTTCCTTACAGGATTAGGCCAGTAATTTCTTCTAACAACCGGTTCTCCAAACTGCTTAGAATGTTAACAACTGGTTCTAGCGAATAGGTGCGAACTGGTAGAATCCCACCCCTGGGCACAGGGCTTCCTCCACAGGAAAGCGTAGATAGCATTCCAGCTTGAAGATGTCATGTTTTCTTTGTGGTTCACCAAGATCCACTGTGGGTAATACCAATCTTCAAATTATCTCTGCCTTCAGCCCAAATTTTCATTCTCTCTCCGCTTCCTTACTCAGAAGTTTCAGAAATGGTTCCTTGGTCTTCTAAGCTTAATGGCTTTGTGTTCTAGGTACCAGATAAAGAAGTCCATGTTCTTTATAGTTTCCTTTGTGTCTGCCAACAGGAATGACCCCGTCTTGTCCCCATTTGGACCCAGAACTAAAACTCTGGCAGCCAGGACACGACGAGGAGAATCGTGTGAACATTAGCCAAGGCCAAAAACTTCTCTTATCTTCTTCTGCCACCGTTCATTCCATTGTCATCACAAATGGAGGTAAGGCTGGTTTGATGGAAAGCCATAACATTTGCACTATATTCAGAATTACTCGGTTCCTTGATGAAGACCTTCCCTTAATGAAAATAACCTTAAAAGCGGTTCTAAAAATTGCATTCATTCCTTGAATTTTTTTTCCATGAAACCCCTATTTATCTGGTGCTTTTTATTCTAATAAGCATCTAATTTCCTATTTAGGCTAAATATTAACCTATTCAGCTGAATCCACCTTTTCCAGATTGACCTAGAACAGTTTCCCAACTTTGGCAGTTTAAAGTTTTGTGGACTAATTCATGTTGGCTTGGGAACTCTGGGAGTTGAAGCCCTCACATCTTCAAGCTGCCAAGATTGAGAATCATTGAAACAAGTGATGAAATGCACTGGGCATCCTGGGACAATTAAGTTAGAATGAAGCACCATTTGGGGGCAATAACATGACAGCCTTTGGGAACTCACTTTATTTAAATTTCCTTGCTGCTGGAGGAAAGTTTTAACTCCCATCCAGATAGGTATCAATGCAAGTAAAAGCTAAACATACTTATTTCGTTATTTATTATATTTGTTTTGGAATGAATGCAAACAATTCCTTTTTAATTTGCTCTAAAACAAAAGCACATTCCTTATTCTCAGGATTTCAGCAAGCAAGGCTGCATGCCTCTCTCTGGTATTCTAGTTTGCTTGTGCCAGGTGTAAGTATTACAATGTTTTTTTGGCTAATGTCTGGATTCGGTATAGTGTCAAACTCGATTTCATTGAGGGCCGCATCAGGATTGTGTTTGACCTGGGGGCGTGGCCATGGTGGGTGTGGCCAGCATGACATCACTTGTGTTGGGTGGAGCTTGTGGTGGCCCAAGTGCTCTGCTAGCGAGAAACGGGTTCCCAGCTCCATTTTTGGCTGCGATGGCTTCCTGCAACACTCTGCCAGCAAAAACTGAGCTTGGGAGAGCCATACATGGTCCTCACAAGCTGTTTTTGCTGGCACAATCACCATGGGCTGGTCCTTCACTATTTCCAGGGTTGGGTCACATCTAAGCACCCCAGAGGGTGGATCCAGCCCCCGGGCCTTGAGTATGATACTCCTGGTATATACAGTTTCAATTACTTATACCAGGGGCAGCTTTATATAAACAGCATCACCTAGTAAACATTTTGCTGGACTTCCTCACATGGAGGATGTTGGCCTCTATTTATGGGGAGATTTATATTGGAACGCTGCTCCTCACTAAATTAAAAGACAAAGAGAAGTCGTGTAACACAGATACAAATATAGCAATGTCAAGATAAACAGTGTTAAATTTAATATGGATAAAACCAACTTTGGTTAATATCAGGGTAGAAATTCTGTGGAATTTGTGTCATCAGCTACCTTGTCTGCAGCTAACCTTGTTTTGTTGTCCCAGTTGGAAAAACTGCAAATTTGATTGTTGTGTTTCTTTTCCACTTCCTTTTTCAATGTCCTCCTAACCATTCACTGAGAGAGTCCATAATTATAGGATGGGTAAAGGCGCAGTCTGCTATAAAAAGTCACTGTACTGCAGGCTACTGGTGCCAAGGGACCTGGCTTGGGGGAAATTCTTACTCCCTACTTGTCTTGTAGAACGGAAGGATGTAAAACCTTTTAGACAAGGGCTCCCCAACCTGTGGGCTGCAGCCCCACTAGTGGGCCATAAGGGGTTTGCAACCGAACCACGGAAACAGCCAGCGAGCACACATGCTCCCACAAGTGAGGATGTTCGTGTGCGCAAGCAATGAATGAGCATGCATGTGCACTCCATTTAAGTGAGCAGCAAAGATCTTTGTCAGATTGTTCAAATTGGCTGCTTTTTATGGTTATTTTGCCCCAGTTGTGACTGAGTTATGGTTCATGCATTAAGAATTGTGGTCTGAGCTGAAGATAGTCAGGTATTATTATCCTAGTGTTCTACAGAAATGAGAAAAATTGGCGAAATAAAATCAGCTTTCATTTGTTGTTGTTGTGTTTAAGAAAGTTCTGACTCTTATGGTGAAGTGCTGAAATATCAGATAATAAAGCTCAGATTTCCAAGAATCACGCCTAGGAATGTTGTGGTTCGCCGGCAGTCTGTGCCGACAGCAGTGGAATTGGACAGTGGGGAAAAACGGACCAATCTGGGAGTCTGGAGAGGACTCAGAAGAGGGTCCTGTGTCCGATGCAGAGATGGGGCCAGGACCATCTCAGAGTGGGGTGCTGACTCCGGAGCTTCCGGAGTCTGGCAGCAGCGAGGCAGAGGAGCAAGGGGAGCCTGTTCCCAGTGCACGCATGTGCAGAGCTGCCAGAAGGCAAGAGCAGTTGAGACAAAAGGGGCAACTTGGGAGTGAGGCTTGGAGGTGATTGCCCCTCCCCTAAGGACAGGCAAAGGCGAAGAAACCTTTGTAGGAAGCAAAGTTGTTTGTTCTGTTCGGATTAATCCTTGAAGCTCTGGGTGGACTTTGTACTTCGGTTGGTTTTTTCTAGTTCATTGGGCACTTTAGTTGTTGGCAGCAATTGAAAGGAGAGAAAGGTGGGTGCTTATCTCAAGGGACTGTTTGGAACTCATTACAGGCTGGGAATGAACATAATTCCCAGCGCTGAAATAAAACAAGTGTTGTTTTAACTAAGCATGTGCTTAATTACGGTCTCGGGAGCCTTGGTCAGAACATAGATAATATATAGATAAATGTGCTTCCAGAGAAACAACGAAAAACATTTGCTGCTTTCAATTTCACAATTCTGCTCTATAACAGAAGTCTGATCAATCCACTTAGTTCACGTTTAATAAAAGGCATCTATTTATGACTACCTCGGTCTGAAGAAAGTGTCAACCATGTGCAGCAGAAATCAAACCTGCCGGTGAATTTTCTGGGGATGATAACAGACAATGGTCACCAAAAGATAGCACTAACCAATTTGATTTTTTTTCCTTCTGAAAAAAAAAAAAGAAAGTCTTTGCTTTGCAGAGAATGTGTTTAGAGAGAATCCACCAAGGAAGGGGGGAAAAAAAATCAGAAGATTAAAAATATCCGTCATAGGCCATGTTTATCATTTGCCTTCCTTCAAAAGAGGCACAACTGAAAAATCCAAGCATGGATAACATAGAAGGAAAATGTTAACGTTATGCTGCAGTTTTAAATCAACCAACTAAATACCCCTTTTTGCTTCTCCTCTGTTAGGAAAACTAGTGATTAAAGATAACACAGCCCCCATTCTTCTACGCACTCGTCATATACGGATAGAAAATGATGGAGAACTACATATCGGGAGTGAGAACTGCCCTTTCCGGAGCAGCCTGACAATCATCTTATATGGACGGTATGTAATTAAACCGACCTCATCCATAATTTTGAAGATTCGCCCCACAATGCTTTTTTTTTTTTTTCTGGATGGATGGAGGGAGGAGCAGAAATCTGGTGCATTAGACACCGAAATTACTACAATGCACTGAGAAGAAAGGTGCTTGTGAGAGGATACTTAATTTTGAAAACGTAGCTCCAAGTCCAAATATGGACCCTGCAGATACACATAGAATTATTACAAATCAGAACTAATACTGCCAAGAATAAAAACAGACTGAGTTAAAAGTTATTAAGATAGGATGCAACTTAAATTACTAGCTTTTCTGGTGGAGAGTTTTGGATTGAGGCCTCAATGGCAAGACATAGGTTAGATATGACCCTATCATTGCCCAGATAAAATTCTGTTCTTATATGTTCCTACTCAATCCAACCCTTGGGTTATATTTGGAAACTTGGTTACAAACTTTTGCAATTCTGAGATCATAAAAGTGAGTAGTTGAGAATCGGAATGAAAATAGTACTTCCAAAGATATATTTTCAGGGGCAAGTACAACTGTTTGGAAGATTTCTTTGGATCTGGATCATCTGATTAGGATCTGTTTGAATCTTTTTGCTACTTACTAGTTATCTAACAATAGCTTCCTACATTATGGAATTCTTGTGTCACAAATCCTCCTTCTTTTGCTGCCTAGTGAAATCATTTCAATTTTCTGGTGCCCTATTTTGGCTGCAACATAATCAGTAGCCTTCCTTTATTTTTCTGATTTTATTTTCTGCTGCTTTCAGAAAACATTTTTATTCATCAATGAATCATTCTTTATTTGATGATTTCAACGGATGGCTTTTTAATGCGCTGTTTATTTTTTTGGCACTCTGGCTATGGCTGCACAGCTACCCCCAAAGGTGTGAAATAAAACACTATTCAAATTCACCCCACAGGGCGGATGATGGCAGCCAGCCCGATAGTTACTTTGGGCGAAAGTTCATTGGCGTCATTAACGGCGGGACTCTTGAGGTTCACGGTGAGCGAAAGCTGTCCTGGACTTTCTTAAACAAGACTCTGAATCCAGGGGGATTGGAAGAAGGGGGCTATTACTTCGAACGAAGCTGGGGGCATCGTGGCATCATCGTCCATGTCATTGATCCCAAGACTGGAGCTGTCATCCATTCTGATCGGTGAGTTCAAACTCTTTCCCTGTTTCAGCCAATGCAAGCAAGCAGTTTGACAGGATTCCAGCAGTTACCCCCCATTTAAATCATGAGTCTCGAGCCAAACTTCCAAAACTTCAAAAGGATTTATTGGAAGTTAAACTGTCTGGCATTGCCTGGGTGTAGCCAACTCTGAAACACATCATTCATTGTCCCCTTTGACCCTGGTTTTCCCTCAACCTCCTGGGTGTACCATAATTCATATTCTCCAATGGGACACATCCATAGCCAAGAGTCATCAATCATGTTCTTCAGTTAGAATTTTGCTTGGCAAAAACTTCAGTCACCTAGTTACTATCTTTGAAAAACTATTTATGGAATGCACTGTCGATTTCCAAGCTGCTGCACTGCTCCCTTTCTGCTGGCAATTCTAAAAAGATCAGAGAAATATTTTATGAGTTGACACTTTTCTCTTTTCTTCTTTGTATTGTTTTCCCGAGGTCCAAAAAAAAAAAAAATGCTCAGCCACTCTGACCTCACGGGTCAAATGGAATTGAAAACACCATTAATAAGTTGTGCTGTACTTCTTAAATGATACACTAGCTGCCACAGGCACTAATAACTGGTGAGATTCGGTCCTGCAAGAGCTTGTACTGAGTTGACAGCCTGAAGATGCTCCCACAAAGGCAATCATTTAAATAAATGCTGGTTTGATGTTGGTTTTAAGCTTTGGTTGTGCGCTGTCATTTTCAAGAGTGCATGAATGTTTCTTCTTGTGAACTAGTTTGGAAAGGCCAAGGAAATTTAGCTGAAACACAAATACAAAACAAATCATATACAGGATGGTGACAATCCCACTAAAAAGGATGTGTGTGTATGTTTTGCAGTTGTTAAGTTTACACCCTACCTTTCCTTCAGGCAACATGCATTATATTTTCTCCTCCACTAACATTCTCACTTTGTGAGTTAAGTTGCATTTTAGACTAATAGCAATAGTACTTAGGCTTATATGCCTCTAAGCGGTTTACAGAGTCAGCCTATTGCCCACAACAATTTGGGTCCTCATTTACCCACTTCAGAAGGACAGAAGGCTGAGTCAACCTTGAGCCAGGTGAGATTCGAACTGCCAAATTGCAGGCAGCCAGCAGTCAGCAGAAGCAGCCTGCAGTACTGCATTCTAACCACTGGGCTACCATGTCTCTTGAAACCTAAACTAGGTTGCACGGTGCATTAAACCCAACAGACTAAATTCACACAGATGCAAAACCAGAATAGGAGCTAAGCCAGGTTAATGCTAATCAAGCTTAGTAAGTTGGTCAAATTTACTGACCGTTTCTCTACCTTGACAAGGGGTATTGTGCAAACCCAGTTTGTGAATGCAGGATGCAATGTATTTAGATTTTGGAATGAACCAGGGGGCTGCAGGTGAATATAAAAGGGAGGGTGGAATGGGTGTGGTTTAGGCAGGGAGTATGGCTGGAGGTCAAAACCCACATTTTCCTTAAACTTCATTCTGAAGTTGATTGCCCCTTCTTCTTTATCAGGCTTAAAATTACAGTGTTTAACTTCCTGAAAATAGGCAGGAACAGGAGAGAGGGCTGTTGAATACACAGAAAAGCGGTTTGAGTAAGTTTAGTTTAATTATGGACTAGCCCAGCATCCTAAAATGAATAAGCACTTCCAGTAGAATCATATATATCAACGATATGATCGTGAAAGGAGTAAAAGATATACAAACTTGCAGCTAAAGGCTTAAAAGACAGAAAGGAATGGAGTTCCTGGGACCAAAACTTGTACTCCTGCGACAGATATAACGGCAAGAAAAATCCACTATACTGGGATGAGTTATGAGTTATCTGATGCCTGCAGGTCACTCTGTCCCACAAAGTTGGCTTCTCCTGGGTGTGAAAACAAGTATTGATGCAATCTTCTCTTTCGGGAATGCCTGTGCATGTATCAACATGGCAAAAATTTAACATCCCATACTACCACCTCTTACAATACTAGACAATACAGTATTAACAGTAGAGACCTTCAAATGTCTAGGTTCTATCATATCACAAGACCTAAAATGGACATCTAACATCAAAAATGTCATCAAAAAAGCACAACAAAGAAGGTTCTTTCTGTGCTGACTCAGAAAGCTCAAAGTGCCCAAGGAGCTGCTGATCCAGTTCTACAGAGGAATTATTGAGTCTGTCATCTGCACCTCTATCACTGTCTGGTTTGGTTCTGCAACCCAACAGGACAGACACAGACTTCAGAGGATAATTAGGACTACTCAAAAAACAGAAAATTGCTACCAACCTGCCTTCAGTCGAAGACCTATATACTGCACAAGTCAAAAAGAGGGCTGTGAAAATATTTACAGACCCCTCATATCCCAGACGTAAACTAATTCAACTCCTACCCTCAAAACGATGCTATAAAACACTGCACACCAGAACAACTAAACACAAGGACAGCTTTTTCCCAAACGCCATCACTCTGCTAAACAGCTAATTCCCTCAACACTGTCCAATCATTTACTAAGTCTGCATTACTATTACTATTAATCTTCTCAACACTTCTTATCACCCATCCCCTTTCACTTGTGACTGTATGACTTTGTAACTTTGTCGCTTTATATTGACTGTTTCCTAGTATGATTTGATTGCTTATTTGTACTCTATGACGATTATTAAGTGATAGACCTGATGATTCTTGACTCTTGACGAATGTATCTTTTCTTTTATGTACACTGAGAGCATTTGCACCAAGAAAAATTCCTTGTGTGTCCAATCACACTTGGCCAATAAGGAATTCTATTCTACTCTAAATGCAGATATTTCTATTTCTCACGTGTCCTTCTGTGTTTCTTCAGATTTGACACCTACAAACTCAAAAGCGAAAGCCTCCGCTTTGTGCAATATTTGAACGCTGTGAAGGATGGCATGATCTTGTCGGTCGCGGTCAATGACGAAGGCTCCAAGAATTTGGATGACTTGGCCAGGAAAGCAATGACCAAACTGGGCAGCAAGCATTTCCTCCACCTTGACTTTAGGTAGGAGCCTGTCCTGCCAGGTTTACAACACAAAGTCCTTATTGTGCTTTTTTTGGATCTAAAATAATTCCACTTTCCCCTCACCCTCTCTGCCCAAGAGGACAAACATCCCTCCCAGTGATTTTCCCTCCTGCTCCTTTTCATCCAAGAGTATTCAGAGGCCAAGGACACTGCTGGAGATGGGTTTGGTCCACCCAGTTGGGTTGAAGGAATGCTTCAACATTGAATCAATCAGTACAAATTGGACTAATGACCTCTATTCAGAGATAGAGGTAAAAATACTCCATGCAGAAGGTCCCATGTTCAGTCCCTGGATATTTCCACAGAAGGCTCTAAAAATCCTCCAAGATTTTGTAGAGCAGTTGTGGGGCTTTGCAAGAAAGCCTTAATGGCCATGGGTATCAATGCATCCAGTGACTGTATCCTTTGCCTCCCTAGGAATCCTGCTCTACTTGATGATTTGCAAGATTCTTTTAACTCAAAGATATGAGGCAGGAAGTTTGCACATTGCAAAGGAAATCAGTAACATGTAGTGTCATCTTGGTGCATGTAATAGTGTCTTCAAGCTTTACAGGGACATTTTTGGAAATCAGAAATTAGAGTGGTTGCATTTCATAGTTTCTTTTGGAAACCTGCCCAATTGTCCAAAATAAAGATATAGTAGTAGTTCTCCTGGAGTAGAACCCCTTCTGCTGATAAAACTTAAAGGGAGTCATTTTACTAGTTTCTATAATGGTATGTGAGAATGACCTTCATAGACCGAAAGAAGAACCGGGGAACAATCAGATAAGAGGCAGCTAGATAAGTTTGCAGAAGGAATGGGATTCTCCCTAATTTCTTGGGTTGTAAAGGCGACAGTGGGAGAAATGTCCTTTCAGACTTGCAAGATTAGATTCATGTAACTTTACAATGAAGTTGAATTGGTTCATCTGGGCATACTTCCAGTTTCCTTTTCACCATTTGGTGAGAGAATGTATAGTTCATTCTACAGTGGGGTCTCCAAATTCCTAATCATAGAAAGGTTGCCTTTCCGTTATGCAGACGGTGATGCAGACGATCTCTGGTCTCACTCAATAGGAAGCCATTTCTGGTGGGATTCCAACATTCCTGTCCTTCACTGTCCCTCTCCCCCAAAAAACGAACTGCAGGAATTCTGACCCATCTACCAATTTACACTCTGAAGGCTGAATCTTGATTAAACCAACCACCCTAAACCTCCCAGACTGGTCTTTTTGTCATGAGAAAAATGAGCTGCAATCTTCAGGAAGCCCTTACCTGGCAGTCGGCTGCCTGCCATACTTATGAATAAGCCTGAAGAGGATTGTCTTACAAGCGATTGCATTTCCTGTGGTTCCTCGCTTTGTTTTGGAGTTTTAGTTGTGGGGTGTGTGTGTGTTTATGATATCCTGCCTTTTGTGGAGGTGGCATAAGTAGCACTCCCTGCTCCATTGTTTCTCCAGAAATCCTCACCCTGTCGGGTAAGTTTGGATGAGAGCCAGAGGTGGTATTCAGCAGGTTCTGACCAGTTCTGGAGAACCGGTAGCGGAAATTTTGAGTAGTTCAAAGAACCAGCAAATACCATCTCTGGCTGGCCCTGCCCCCATCTATTCTCCGCCTCCCGAGTCCCAGCTGATTGGCTGGGTCTTCTTTGGTTGCCATGCACAGGAGAACGGAGCTGGAAAGCAGGTTAGTGGGCTGGGGAGGGAGTGGAGATTTTGCAGTACCCTTCCCCTGCCACGCCCACCAAGCCACGCCCACAGAACCGGTAGCCAAAAAAAAAAAATGAATCCCACCACTGATGAGAGCAACTGACTGGCTTGAAGTCACCCAGGGAGTTTCTGCAGCCAAGGGTGGATTTGAACCTGGGCCTCCCACTCCATCCCTTTAGCCACCACGCAACACTGCCTCACCAGTGTGTGTGCTTTGTTTTGTTGTGTTTTTAGAATGTATTCTTAGCTGATCTAGTTCTGTCAAGTATTTTGTGGTTGGGTTTGATGTTTGCAGGCATGGAAGCCAATCCTCTCTCCCAGCCTTCCAGGAGACTGATAAGCCATTTTTTCCACTTGTCCATCCCACTCATCTGGATGTGGTTCATAGTCTTTTCCAAATTCCTTTTCTGCATGGCATGTCCAAATCTTATCCAGAAGCAGCCCTGGCTTCACATGGACAGTATTTTTTCTCTCTCCACCTCTCTTCCTGCTGGGAAGAGCACTGCAAGCCACCCCCTCTAGGGGATTTGATTGCTCAGAATTGTTCTAATTAGGCATCTCTCATCTTGGGCAGCCTTTATGGTTTTTGATTGAAACCAAAGCCACGATTGCTGTTTGAGAAAACGGCGTTCTCAGCCCTGTCCAATATCTGTACCTTGAAGACAAGAAATCGAGCAATTCCAGGCAGAGTGACAAATTATCTCTTCTGTTTGCCAATTTGTCAAGTGCAAACATATTTTTTCGCTTTAGGCCGCTCTTGCCCTTGCTGTAGCTCTGGGTTGCTGCCATTGTCCTCCTGCTTCGACTGCAGGCTCGGCTTAACCATTGGTGAACCCTTCCTGCCAACGGTGGTTTCAATTAGTGGTTTTTCTCATTGGAAGAGGTTAGAGGTTCCCAAGAGGTTCCCCAGCCCCCCCCTCCCCCCCCACAATTCCAAGCACTTTCTCCCACTTTCTCGCCTCATCAATCCTTCCCTGTTCTCAATCTCTGTCATTTTAATTTTTTTTTTAAAGTAACATGTAATTGTCTGCCCAAATGGAGAACAGCCAGCTGTGTACTTTTCGCCTGCTAGTTGCTTTAACGATTGTCTGTCTTTACTGTCCAAGGCAGACAGTAAACATGGGTGGCTTGTGTCAATCACAAGCTTGACTTTATTGTGCTGTTCAGAGATGCCTTATGGAGTGCAACTATAAATAGAAGAACCTTTGGCCAACTTTGCTTGACCCAACAATGAAAGAGGAGTGTGTAAGCTGTTGTAGATATAAAGGGAGGTGAAACTTCTCTATATCAGACATTAATCCCGATGGCTAGACAGTTGGCACCTCTGTCTGAATCCAATTCAAATGTCAGGTGGGAAAGATCAGGGCCACATATGACATTCTAATTAAAGTGATTTATTTCTTGTCATTCCTATGCATGGGAATCTATACAATTAATGATTAGCACTACCTTTGCATAAGATCAGGTTAACACAATTCAATAGAAGGCTGGACTTATGTCTTTTTGTGGCTACATAGACTCCAAGCCAATTCCTCTTTTGACTCCATCCCAAAATTTATCACCACTTCTCCTATATCCACCCTTCCTGAAGAAAGGTCTTGTTTGAACCATCCACAGGCAATATTATTGGACAGACATATCGATCCCGCTTGGTCAGCCCCAAATGAGAATGGATGCTAAATAGAGGAGAGGAGAATAGAGGAGAGGAGAATAGGAATAGGAATAGAATAGAATAGAATAGAATAGAATAGAATAGAACAGAACAGAACAGTTGAAAGGGACCTTGGAGGTCTTCTAGTCCAACCCCATATATCATTTCAGACAAATGATTGCCCAATCTCTTCTTAAAATTTCCAGTGTTGGAGAATTCACAATTTCTGGAGGCAAGTTGTTCCACTGGTTAATTATTCTAACCGTCAGGAAATTTCTCCTTCATTCTAGGTTGCTTCTCTCCTTGATTAGTTTCCACCCATTGTTTCTTGTCCTGCCTTCTGGTGCTTTGGAGAATAGCTTGACTCCCTCTTCTGTGTGGCAACCCCTGAGATACTCCCCAGTCCTTCTTTTCAGCAAACTAGACATATATAGGTGTCTTTTTCACATCTATTGAATCGTGACTCTTTCCTGATTACATGTTTATTTTTCTTAAAAGCTGGAGGAAAATATGCATAACAGAAACTAAGACACTAAGACATTGAGACACTTAGACAAAGGCTGAGTCTGAGACTAAGATAAGACTTGAGCTGGATCATCCAGCTATGCTGTTCTAGAATGACCAGAGACGATGTCCTGCTATGTACCCCATTACATTGGGTTGTTCTATTCCATCTTCTCTCTACACTGAACAGGCCAAACTGCCTCTCAAAATCAAGCAACATGCAGATTTTCATCTTCTTCTTCTCAATAAACTCTCTCATAGTAAAAAGATAGACTCCAATTCTTTTCAGGCAGCATTGGGCAAAAATGGCCTTCTAACCTACTTTAAGGATGATGAATAAACAGCCAATTTGCAGTCAAGAATGCAGCTAGTGGAATCTAGCACCATTCTAACCACACAGAGAAGCAAAATTAAATATGGCAATGATGGAAAGTTCTACAAACATTATGCTCAATAATGTGTCTCTTTTAGTCTGTTTTTTTTAAAAAACTTTTGAATCCCAGTTAGAATCCTGTAGGCTGTCTTGAATATCCCACCAGGGCCTTCTCGTTTAGTAGTGGCCAATGCCATTAATTCATAAAGTTGTTGCTTGGAACAGCAGGGCAAACTCTGGTAGGACAGAGAATTTTCAGTTCTTCTTGTTTATGTCTGGTTATTCCTGCCCGCCCCCCCCCCCCCCCCCCCCCCCCCCCCCCCCCCCCCCGCAAATCTGTGTCCTCTTGCTCGTGGTCTTAGTGGCCTCTGCAACTGTCTGGTTTGAAAAGTTAATAGCAAAAAATAATATATTAAGAAGAAAAAAAACCACATGCACATATTACTCATCGAGATTTCAGAAGGATCTATAAACACCGCTGCTAATTTCTCAGAGTTCCATGAATTCAAGCAGACTCATATTTATTAAAAACACACTCAGAGAGACATATTTAGTCAATTAATCAATAAAATGAATCTACCTACAATTACCCTCTTTGTATTCTGCTGTATTCATTTGCCTAGTCTTGATTCTTCCAGAGAGTGGAATTAACAGTCAGATATTTTCAGTTCATTGAAAGGCATTTCTAAGAATTCAGCATGATTTCTGCAAAAGCTAGCTCTTTTATAGTTTGATCTCTAATGGGATTCCTCTGAAGAAGTTCTGAGAAGTTTTTCATCCAAAGCTGGAGCTTTGTCAACTTGGAAACGGTCGAGTTTTATGCTGTAAGGCGTTTGCACGATGGGAATCCTTAGAAGTCATAACTCTTTGCTTTGTTTCAAGCCGAAGGAAATAAATTCATTAAGATAAGCAAATATTTTCTGGCTTTATAACAGTTCTTAGAAAATATGTTTTGTATGTGAATAAGTGCAGAGGCACCACTGACTTTAGCCGGGTTGAAGTTAACTAGACTTGGAAAATCAAATACACATTGCAACAGAAGGCAGTGGCAAACTACCTCCATCAAGCTGTCAGGAAAACAGCTGGATGCAGGCACCAGGAGACTAGCTTCACCCATGAATTTTTTCAACAACAACAACAAAAAAACAAACCTCAGAATTTAGTCTGTCTGGGGAGCTGCGAAAAGAGAACAAAACAAGCCATATTCCAAAAAGATGCATGCATTTCTTACAAAAAAGGGATACTGAGTTTCTGTGTTGCAAGATGCATGTATTTCTTGCAAAAGAGTAATGTTAAGTTGTTTTTTCTTCGATTCCCCAGGCATCCCTGGAGCTTCATTACAGTCAAAGGAAAACCTTTGTCATCTGTTGAAGATCATGTTGAATATCAAGGTAATCATCAAGATATGGCCATTAGAATAATGGCAGATAGATTATATTGGGTGGCATTTTGGCATAAGGCATTGCGCTGCTTTAGGTATTATTTGAGGACTGGTCTTATGTTGTCCGGAATGGAAAACCTTCTGAGAATGAAAGGCTACAGTTACTAAGCAGAGCCCAAATTCAGGAAGGATTTCACTTTCATCATATCTCTTGAGTTTGTAAGAGGCACCAGAGCCAAAAATCTAGGTTCCTTTCTCTGGTTTTGAATCCTATCTGCTGAAATCTCTCAGCCTCTTTTGTACTTGGCCCACATCTCAATACTGTCCAATGTCTTATGGAAGAGCAAGGATTCTAATTTCTAACTATGCTTGGGTGACCATCCATGATTCAAACCTAGCCTCAGGTCACAGCAGAAACTCTGAATGGGCAAACTGACGTCAAACATTGCATTGAAATCCTGGTTTATCTGCAATTAATGAGACTTTGTGGACAGGCTAGGACTCAACCACAAAGTAGACCAAGAAATAAACTTTGTTATTGCGGTAAATTGTAAACTGGCCAATTTATGCTGTTGTGTTTTAGTTGCATTCCTCACCTTCTTGAGTAGAGTAAATTTCATGGGTAGCTTCCTAGAAGGTCACAATTCTGGTGGGAGATTGGACACTAAAACATCCTTTGCTCTAATGGTATGTCTCGACATTGTGTCTCATACTGCAGTCTAAACCCAGGGGTGGGATTCTACCAGTTCGGACCAATTCTACAGAACCGGTTGTTACCATTCTGTGGAGTTTGGAGAACTGGCAATTCACACCACTGGCTGGCCCCGCCCCTCTCCGCCCACCCCCTCTCTGCCCCACCTAGTCACTCCTTATCACGCATGCGTGCCATCCAACTCGCCTGCGTTGTGCAAACAAATTTTATGTGACAGACTCAGGCAGCAGATTGCAGAAAGGTAGAACTGTGAGTGAATCTGTGATTCTTCAAGCAACTCAATCTGCCTGCCTGCTTTGCCTGACTTTGGATAAAAGTTGTTCTTTTTTTAAATAAAAAATTCAATATTTACATAAATATTTACAATATTTACATACAAGCCACGCCCAGCCAGTCACGTGACCACCAAGCCACCCTCACAAATTAGGCCACACCCACAGAACCGGTTGTTAAGAAGTTTGAATCCCGCCCCTGTCTAAACCCCATTTGCAGACGTTTCATTACCCGAACTAGTGCTAGATTCTCCAGCACCTAGTTTGGATAACAAAATATCTGCAAGAAAACAACCAAGCTCAGAGAGCACCAAGGACCCCTTGTTTCAACCCTGAGCTACAAATACCCTCCTTTATTGGTAACTTTCTTATCCCTACACATTTACTGCTGGTTTATTTGGAACTTCTTTAAGTCTTTCAGAAGTCCCTTTATAGCTCTTCTGCAACCAGAACTTGAGAGATGTGGGAAAATAAGTAATTTACATTTCTTCTCTCCTGTCATTCTGCTGAATTTGCAGATGCTCCTTTTCAGATTGACAATCAATTTTGCTTAAGAGATGACATAAACAATCATGTCCATGTTGAGCACTTGCATTTAAAACTGTGCAGGTCCCTTTCATATGTGTGTTCTAAATCCCCCAAAGAAACACAACAACCAAACTGTTGACACCTTCTCCATAACTAACTGTAGCTTTGGGGATTACTAGGAAGTCCTTCTCTTGCTTCCCTTTTGGTTTTTATTTTTTTTTATTTTTATTTTGCAGGACGCAAAAGTTCAGCTGTTGCCAAAGTATTCAAATTGTTCCAGGCTGAAAATGGAGAGTATTTCAATGTGTCTTCAACCAGTGAATGGGTTCAAGGTGAGGCTTTTCTTCTTTGGATCAAGTTTGCAATGCAGTTCCTGGTGCAGTTGGAAATATTCCTCAACCCCAACATACAAAAATCAACCCAAGGCTGAACTACAGCTCCCAACATCCCTCAGCATTGGCCCTGATGTGTGTAGATGTTCAACAACACAAGGGCAATCCCTGAATTTCCACTGTTTGGTCCCATAGTAGACTGAGGGGGGTTACAAGCTGTTTTGATGCTGCACAAAGAAACTGATAGCTTTGTTTCATCACATCCAGGCTGGTGATGACCAGCTATTGATACATTGACTGTAGGTAATAGCAATAGCACTTACTCTTATATACTGCTTCACAGTGCTTGACAGCCCTCTCTAAGTGGTTTACAGAGACAACATATTCCCCCCAACAATCTGGGTCCTCATTTTACCAACGTTAGAAGGATGGAAGGCTGAGTCAACCTTCAGCTGATCAGGATCGAACTGCTGGCAGCAGGCAAAGTTAGCCTGCAATACTGCATTGTAACCACTACACCACCATGGTGCTTAACAGCAATAGTACTTAGACTTATATGCCACTTCACAGTGCTTGACAGCCCGCTCTAAGTGGTTTACATATTCCCCTCCCCAACAATCTGGGTCCTAATTTTACTGACCTTGGAAGGATGGAAGGTGAGTCAACCTTGAGCTTGTCAGGATAGAACTGTTGGCAGTGGGCAGAGTTAGCCTACAATGCTGCATTCTAACTAGTGTGCCACCGTGGCTCAGGCAGCCCTCCAGCATTCATTTATAGCACTCCACAAAGAAAATAATTAAATTGGAGCTAAATTTAAAGATGAATAGTAGCAATTGGCCTCAAGGCAAATTCCCTCTTCTAGTCTTATACTTAAACTCATTTCTCTCTCCTGATGCTCAAAGCAGATGCACAGACTTCCAAACTCATCCAGTTTGTTTCTAGTGGTATGACCAGGTGGTCTTCTACAGTCCTCCAGAAACTTGAAATATTGCTCCAATCCCTCATAAATTGTCCTCTTTAGACATACTAACCTTTGACAGTTTCTCATGAGAACTCTATTTTGTGATTTGTGGCAGGATTTGGAATAAACATAAGTTGAAGAAAAGAATGTCATTTATTGGCTAAAATGCTCATATTAATCGCTATTTAGTGATATTATCATTAGTATCTCTTCAATATTATACCTTGAAATGTACCAGTAAACCATGAATGTTCCATCATAGACCCATTGATTTTGGTTTTGCCACATCTCTTGTTCTCCAGCCTATCCTTCAAAGGCCAAATATGGAAAGATTGGTTTCTCCTTTCATCACTAGCCTGGTGTGCTTTGGGACACCTAACATCTGATGACCTGGAGAAAACTCCAGGAGTGGATAGCTTTTAAATAGATTTCGTAACATATTTTGGCATCGAGATTTAATGGAGCAGCACATTTTTTTCCAGCATTCATTAAGACCTGTTGTGTCCAAAATGACCTTAATTTGAGTGGTTTCCTTTTTTTTTTCCAGATGTTGAGTGGACTGAGTGGTTTGAGAAGCCAAAAATATCAAAGTCCAAAGACGGAGAGAGACTCTCAGACTTAAGAGCTGCTCACCCAGAAATCTGCGATCATCCTGTGGGCCTCCAGGTATGTCATATGGAGTAATCATCCTCAATCGTAGGAGGCCTTCAAACTTGACAAAATTAAGACTTGTGGACTTCAACTCCCAGAATTCCCCAGCCAGCCATATTAAAATTGAAGTTCACAAGTCTTAAAGTTGCCAAGTTTACCTTAAAGTTGCTCTAACGTTATACCTGCTTTCCATAATTTGGTTCTCGCTTGTATTCCAGTTGATGGAAGCTTGGTTGTTGATAGATTATTATTTTTTTGGCTGATAGGTAGTGATTCTCTCTCCAGATAGGAATGAGAGAGAAATGTGTACGGTTTGCATATGAAATCCAGCGTAATGAGGTATGAACAAATATGTGAAGCAAAACTTAAAGCCTCATTTGAAAGTCACATTTCACCATTTTTCAACCCAATTTTC
The DNA here is from genome assembly GCA_023653725.1 of Bungarus multicinctus. Lineage (NCBI taxonomy): Eukaryota > Metazoa > Chordata > Lepidosauria > Squamata > Elapidae > Bungarus > Bungarus multicinctus. The sequence goes on from CM042843.1 coordinate 12,584,175, forward strand.
ACTTTTTTCTTAGAGAAACATCTTTAATATTCAATATCTATATTGTCAGGAAAAGACGGTACTCAAATGCATATTGCTAGGGGAAACGGTTTACAAAATTCTCTATGACAAAATTTCAAGTAAAAAAATTGGAGAAATGACACACTTAAACACATACATGAACTTTATTTTTTTAAAAAGTAGAATTTAATCTGATGGACCTGAAAAAAAAAATAAAAAGAAAAATGGGAAGAAATTAAAAGCCACCCATCCGTACTTTCCAGTTGGCATGACCTGCCCAGTTCCAATCATTGTGTAATAAACTGGAAAGTAGAAATAATTTCTTTTGAAGTTTATGGGTCCTTTGGGCTTTACGATGGACTATGTTCTGCTCATTATTGGCACAGTATATTGTTTTGCTCAGGTTGGTGTGAGATGAGTGGTGTAGAGCCAACATGAAAATACTTAAGAGTCATGGATCCCAGCTTTTTGTGCCATGACTGAAATTTGCTATTTCAGAATAACAGAATTGGAAGGGACCTCGGAAGTCTTCTAGTCCAACCCCCCTGTTTGAGCAGGAGATCCTATATCATTTCAGACAAATGGCTGTCCAGTCTCTTTTTGAAAGCCTTCAGTGATGGAACACCTACAACATCTGAAGGCAAACTAATCCATTGATTGTTTGCTCTCACCGTTACAAAATTTCTCCTTAGTTCTAGGTTGCTTCTCTCCTTGTTTAGTTTCCAACCATTGTTTCTTCTCTTACCTTTTGGTACTTTGGAAAATAAGTTGATCCCCCTCATCTATGTTGGAGCCCCTCAAATATTGGAACAGTGTTAGTCCTTCTTTTCTCTAGACTAGCCATACCCAATTCCTGTAACCATTCTTCATATGTTTTATCCTCCAGTCCCCTAATCATTTTTATTGCTCTTCTCTACACTCTTTCCAAAGTCTCAACATCTTTTTCATGTTATGCAAAGACTTAGTCCCCCAAACTATTATTTTGAGACAGAGAGAGAGAGAGGGAGGGAGAGAGAGAGAGAGAGAGATATCTTCATTAAATATCTAATTTTTAGTGGAACAAGGAAGAAGGTAATGCAAGCAATATATGTGTTGGGTGGACTCACTCTAGATCCTGGCTGCCATGTCTGATATCGATAATCCCTCTGTTCTGAAAAGGCAACTAATTAAGAAAATTCCTTTCTTCTGTCACGGATGGATCAGAAGCTATCAGGCTGCCAATCATAACAAATAATCCCATCATAAACCATTTCAAAATGATTTATTATCATTTAAGAATGATGAGTCAAGTAATCTGCCCTGTTCCAAAACCGCTCCAAAGTTTTCAGAGATTTCCGCGAAGAACTTGGCACCGCTTAATAAAGTAAAGCAAAATCTTTAATACACCCCTGAGGGATGACACTTGAAAGAAGAGATTTGCTTCAAACCACAAAAAGAGCTGTGGCCCACAGATTATTTTCGTAGAGAGCAACCTGCTGCTTGTTATGTTGGACTCGCTCCTGGATAAACCTGGAATAGATTGTTATTCTATCAGAATTGTTATTCTCTGTCTTCTTGCTGAGTTGTCTTTAGCACATGGCTCTCAATCTGGGTATCGTTAGGCCTTTGAAACAAGGGCAGCAGGAAACAAAAAGACATTTGAATCAATCAGGGCATTTAGAGTAGAGTAGAGTAGAGTGGAGTGGAGTGGAGTGGAGTGGAGTGGAGTGGAGTGGAGTGGAGTGGAATGGAATGGAATAGAATAGAATAGAATAGAATAGAATAGAATAGAATAGAATAGAATAGAATAGAATAGAATAGAATAGAATGCTCGTTGAATTTACTATCTCTATTTTGAGGCTACCTGATTATTGGAACTCTGGGTAGCTAACCATTAAAAAGGAATAAAAAAGAAGATATGTCAAATAAAAGGGAACATGATCAACAGAACACTGTTCCCATAACACATCCTAAATCAAAGGAAAAAAAAACCCCAGATTTTTAACAATTTGTGAAAAACCAATAAGGCATGAGTGAGATTTCAGACCTTCAGGATGGATATCATTGCAGAGAGAGGAAATATCATTACAAAGAGCCACTTCCTAGTCCCTCAAGATGGCATTGTTTTGTATCAAGCTTGAATAGCATTTGTTCAAAACTAGAAAAGTGAAAACATTCCCATAGAAGAGAACGTGGTTAGGAAAATATTAGAATGTGCAGAAATGAATAGACTAACACTGGCAATTAAAGAAAAAGAACAAACTGAATATTATATGAATCATTCTATCAATGGTTGGAAAAGAAAAATGGAAATTAGAAATTAAATATATAAACATAGAGGATATCTATATAGAACATATATGAATATAGAGGGGAAGAGGTTAAGAAGAGGATGGTTACAATGATAAGACATATTATGTATAGTAGTGCAAAATAAGAATGTAATGTAATTATTGTTGTTGTGGTAAGGAAATGGAATTAACCATAAATATGGCACAAAATATTTGTACCAAGATGACACACTGTTTGAAGAAAAGAAAAAAAAACTTATAGGGGAAAAAAGATGGCATTGTTTAATCCATGTGACCTGAGCAAGAATAAGTACAAACATAAGAAATAACTTATTCCCTGTCTTGAATTATTTATTAAAAAAATAATAAAGGCTGGATAAAAATCAAATAAATAAATAAAAGATAAAAGTGTGAACAGCAGACAGGTTATTGCTATGCACCACATCCATTTAAAATAGGAATCTTGCAATATATTGAAAGAACTTGGGCAATTAAAAGGCTTTTGATTTGGGGTGAAAAACAGAGAAAGTTGGTGGCAGGCCAAAAAAAATATCTCATTCGGAAGAGCATTTGGCAGCTAGCAGTTTAAAAAAAAAACATGTCCATTTTAAGTGTAAGGAACTTGCCGTGGAATGTTCTAGAGCCCAAAGCATCTAATGATGATCTTAAGATGGAGACATGAAAAGGTTTTCAATAACTCTGGGTCCAAAGCCAAGAACTGCTTCATGGGCTCAAATTATGACTTCAGACCTGGGGGACCCAGTGGAGATCATGGAAAATATGCATTCTCTGTTCGTAATAGTGCTTTTGGGTTGCCTCCGAGGTAAATTCCGCTCAACTCACTGCAATGATTTAGATAAGAAGTTAGCAGGCAGAAAATGCTTGTTTTTCTCCTTCTCACAAGTGTTGCTGAGCCTATGGTTCCAGTTGTTGTTGTACGAGCTGTTATTCTTAATAATCATACGCTTGGCAATTATTGTGTTTGCTCTTCTCAGGCGGTCACACTTGAGGGAACGAAACTGGCAACTGAGGTCCTATACAAAAAAGGCCATGATTATAGGTTTTTTTGCCGGGGCCCAGAGCAGACGGAGAAAGGCTGCCATAACTACAGAGTGCGCTTCTTATGTGGCCAACCTGGTAGGTGACTCATTCTCGAAAGCTAAGCACAGTATAATTGGGAGGAAACTATTCTGAAATTTGCTCTACTGATCTGTATATTCTGAAGGCAGCAAGATTTTACCTCAGAGACTTAAATAGAAGTGCCGTTTTTTGTTTTTTGCACAAGTCTAAAACTTTGGGGTTTCTGTCACACAAACACTTTCTATTTCCAACTTGGCTTTCCATTTTCTGTATCATGTTACTAGTCCTCATGCAGCTGTCCCCGCTGTTGAAATACAGAGCATATAAGGGCTGGCTATAAAAGGATAGGGAACATGACAGAGTCATGGGATGGCATAAAGGGCTACACGATGGGTGCATTTGTTTCTTGGTTTTTCTTCAGAAAAAAACTGGAAATGAAAAGCAAGTACAGCAAGGTGAAGTCTATGTTCAAGTCTTTCCCTGTCAGGCTAGCTTTCTACTTGCATGGAATATTTTCTTCCGGGCATTTTATTTTATATGAATGGCACTCAATAGGCTACCCTCTACCCAGAGGCCCTTTTGCTTCCTCAAGGAGATTGAATGGAAGATAGGGCAACCTCACACCATTTTCCATGATGGCTATATGCAAACTCTCTCTGTGTGTGTGTATATATAAATAACACAAATAATGACAACAACTTCCTGATTATAATCATCAGATCTATGTGGTAGATGGTAGCTAAATAACAATGTAGGATCTATTTACTGTGCTTCCTGAGTAAGAGGAAGACGCAAATTTAGCTTGTGGTTGACAACAGCTGTCTTATTTTTCCAACATCCTTGTTTTATGAGTAAGAAAGGTGTTTGGGTTGTGGAGAACTGGAGAAGGAGCACGTGAGATGTTCCTCTGCACTTCCTCCCTTCATCCACTTTCTTTCCCTCGTTGGCTTTTCAGCAAGACCCAAGCTTACCGTGAAGATAGATACCAATGTGAACAGTACAATCCTAAGACTGGCTGACAACGTGCAATCATGGAAGGTGGGAGACAAGATCGTGGTGGCCAGCACTGACTACTCCATGTACCAAGCTGAAGAGTTTGAGATCTTGCCCTGCAGAGCCTGTAAGCTCAACGAAGTCAAAGTGGCAGGTAAGGAGGCTGAATGGCTCGTGCTCTGAAGGAGAGCTAATGTCCTGTGTTTGTGTGGGTGTCTTTGGGGCTGAGAGTGCTACTAAATAGTAAGTTACATAGCTGATCTCTTATCCTCGACATACAATAGCAATAAAACTTAGAGTTATATTTTGCCCGATAGTGTTTTATAGCAGGGGTCTCCAACCTCCAGTTTCTGGACTAGCACTAGCCCGCAACATGCCAGAAACCAGTCCGTGCAAACAAGTGAAGCCCCATCTGTGGGATGCGGGCGGCACACAAAATAACGTTCCCTCCGGTCCATGGAAAAACCTTTCTCCACAGAACCGGTCCCTGGTGCTCAAAAGGTTGGGGGCCACTGCTTTCCAGCCCTCTAGAAGCGACTTACAGAGTCAGCAGCCTGCCCCCCACCCCCAACAATCTGGATCTCATTCTACTTACCTCGAAAGGATGGAAGGCTGAAACAACGTTAAGTTGGTCAGGAATCAAACTCCTGGCAATGTGAGCAGAGTTAGCCTGCAATACTGCACTGTAACCACTGGGAAGGAAGGAAGGAAGGAAGGAAGGAAAGGAAAGGAAAGGAAAGGAAAGGAAAGGAAAGGAAAGGAAAGGAAAGGAAAGGAAAGGAAAGGAAAGGAAAGGAAAGGAAAGGAAAGGAAAGGAAAGGAAAGGAGGGAGGGAGGGAGGGGAAGGGAAGGGAAGGGAAGGGAAGGGAAAGGAAAGGAAAGGAAGGAAGGAAGGAAGGAAGGAAGGAAGGAAGGAAGGAAGGAAGGAAGGAAGGAAGGAAGGAAGGAAGGAAGGAAGGAAGGAAAGGAAGGAAGGAAAGGAAGGTAGGAAGGAAGGAAGGAAGAAAGGAAAGGAAAGGAAAGGAGGGAGGGAGGGAAGGGAAGGGAAGGGAAGGGAAGGAAGGAAGGAAAGGAAGGAAGGAAGGAAGGAAGGAAGGAAGGAAGGAAGGAAGGAAGGAAGGAAGGAAGGGCATTTAGACTTATATACCACTTTACATTGCTTTACAGCCCTCTCTAAGCAATTTACAGAATCAGCATCTTGTCCCCCAACAATATGCATCCTCATTTTCCCAGCCTCCAAAGGATGGAAGGCAGAGTCAACCTTGAGTCAGTAAGGATCGAACTTCTGGCTGTGGGCAGAGTTAGCCTGCAATACAGGCAGTCATCAGGAATGACACTGATTGAAAGGCACACACATTACATACACATACCCAAGCCAAGACAATCCTGCAAAAGGTAATCCCTTCTATCTTCCAGAATAGATGTTAAGTTATTCAGTTAATTTCAGTAAGGCAGTTTTCAGCACTACATCATCCTCTACAAATTTGACTCCTCCATTGTGCTCATTAATTTGGCGTGCCTTCAGATGTTGTGGCTGCTCCCTCATTGGACGTTTTTAAGAAGAGATTGGACAATCATCAATCTGAAGTTGCACAGGGTCTTCTGCTTGAGTAGAAGGTTGGATTAGAAGACCATCAAGGTCCCTTCCAACTATGATATTCTGTTACTATTCTGTTTTGCGTTTTCTTCTTCCCATAAGCAACTTGGTACAATATTAAAGGTAAAGGTTCCCCTTGCGCATATGTGCTAGTCATTTCTGGCTCTAGGGGGCGGTGCTCATCACCATTACAAAGCCGAAGAGCCAGCGCCGTCCGAAGACGTCTCTATGATCATGTGGCCGGCAGGACTAAACACCTTCAAAGGCACACGGAATGCTGTTCCCATCCCACCAAAGGGGTCCTTATTTTTCTACTTGCATTTTTATGTGCTTTCGAACTGCTAGGTTGGCAGAAGCTGAGACAAGGAACGGGAGCTCACTCCATTACGCAGTGCTAGGGATTCGAACTGCTGAACTGCCGACCTTTCTGATCGACAAGCTCAGCGTCTTAGCCACTGAGTCACCACATCCCTTTACAATTGTAAAAAAGTATACAATTGTAGCTTGTTCCAAAACTATATTTTAGCCAACTAGAGCTTTGGGTGATGTGTCAACTCAGTGGATTAATGCCTTGTGGTACTGTCGCTGGGTCTGTGACTTTACAATGAAATTGGGTTGCATGAGAAAAGGAGAAAGGGAGATCGGATCATCCCACACCTCTATCGTGGCACAGATCATCCTTAAATCATGAACCCCATTAAGTCTGATGCAAGTGGCTCAGTAGGAAATATGGCTTTTTTGGCTTGTGGTTGTTGCCAAGGCTGAAAGAAAGTGGGAGACTTATGCCAAGACAAATATTTTTCTGTGTTTTTAAATGCATCATAACCTCATGACCAAAGATGGCAGGCAGTTCTCTGTAGGGAAAGTGTCTCTACGGCTCTATTTTCTTTGTCCTCCCCCTTTCTCCAGAAACACTTACACGATTAGGGGGAGAAAACCACACTAAATGAATGTGAGCCCCAAAGATATCCAGAGATAATAGAAAGAGAGTGGAATGTTGAGTGCCTAGTTTTAGTTTAGTTTAGTTTATTGTCATTGCACCTCGTAAAACAAAATCAAACACCATCTTCAGTGCACATCATGACCATGACCATGAAAATAAACACAAACACACATCCTTCACCCTTCACACATTGAACCAACACTGACACAACACCAACACTGCACCCAACACTGAACCCAACACCACACCAACACTGCACTATACAGCAGAATTCAAAAGAGCTACTGCCCTGGGATAGAAGCTGTTTTTCAGCCTATTTGTCCTTGTTTTTATTATCCTGTACCGTCTGCCAGATGGTAATAGTTCAAAAAAAGGGTTCTCAGGATGAGACGGATCTTTGAGAATGTTTTGAACTTTCTTAAGGCAGCGGGAGCTATAAAGCTCTTCCAAAGAGGGGAGAGGGCAACCCATGATTTTCTAAGCTCCGAGGTATCTGAAAATGAGGATGGTGGAAGGGAACAGAAGAAGAAGGAAATGCTTAAAGAATTCCTTCCTTTTGCTTGTCCCAAGAATGACAGAATAATAGGGTTGAAAGGGACTAGTCTAGCGAAGAGAAGGACTAGGGGAGACATGATAGCAGTCTTCCAATATTTGAGGGGCTGCCACAGAGAGGAGGGAGTGGGGGTCAAGCTATTTTCTAAAGCACCCATAGGCCAGACAAGGAAAAATGGATGGAAACTGAACAAGGAGAGATTCAACCTGGAAATAAGGAGAAATATTCTGACAATGAGAACAATCAACCAATGGAACCGAAGTTGCCTTCAGGAGTTGTGGGAGCTTCATCACTGGAAGCTTTCAAGAAGAGACTGGACTGCCATCAGTCAGAAATGGTGTAGGGTCTCCTGCTTGGGCGGGGGGGGGGTTGGACTAGATGACCTGCAAGGTCCCTTCCAACTCTGTTAATCTGTGAGGATCTGTGAGAAACTCTGGAGGTCTTCTAGTCCAACCCCTGCTCAACCAGGAGACCCGATACCATTCCAGACAAGAGACTGTCCAGTCTCTTCTTAATAGCCTCGAGTGATAGAGCATTACAACTTCTGGGGGCAAGCCCGGTTAATTGTTCTCACTCCTAGGAAATTTCTCCTTAGTTGTTGCTTTTCTTTTCCCATTGATTGCTTTGCATTGGGGGGAGCTGGTGACTTCAAAGAGCCAAAGCCACACGTGGATCTGTGGTCCAGGATGAAAAAATAATAATAACACCCAATTTTCTAAGGCTTTCTCCGGAATGGTAGGATTACAATAAATACCTTTGCCGGTAAACTTAAGACACCAATATTTTCATATTCTCCTCACGGAATACTTGCTGAACGAAGGGAGCTATTTTGGAACAATTTAAATTTGTGGTGTAAACAGCTTCTCAGGAGGATCAGCGAGGAATCAAGTCCCTTTTTGTTTGTTAGTAGCAAAGACCATTAAATTGGTTGTTAAGAATCGTGGTCACCCTTTCTCCTTCCTGCCAATCTACTTTTTAACTCCTTAAAATTAAGGCAATTTAACATCAGTGATTCAACTCAAGAAAGCCATCAAAACAGATTAGGCAATTGGCATGGGAGGGCATATTTTGTTCATTGTCATAAAATAGCTGCAACCACAGGAAAGTTATCTCCTCCACCCCCCACCCCCCAAAAAACCCTTTAGCAGACTTAATTGGGATGGCTAAGAACACTCAATTATCAGAAAGCAAACAGCTACCAGTCACTCAGGGTTGGTTTCAATCAATCCATCTTATCTTTGTCTTACTTCTTTTCCCCTTGGCATCCTTCCAATGAAAGCACTAAATTGTAGCTACCTGCTATCTTTATTTTTCAAAAATATCTCCAGAGCAATTTCAGATCCCAAAGTAATTTTAGAAATAATGATAATGAAGAAGGCCTGGACTTTGTAACATGCCAGCTTTCCATTGATTCTTTCTTTCTTTCTTTCTTTCTTTCTTTCTTTCTTTCTTTCTTTCTTTCTTTCTTTCTTTCTTTCTTTCTTTCTTTCTTTCTTTCTTTCTTTCTTTCTTTCTTTCTTTCTATCTTTCTTTCTTTCTATCTTCCTTCCTTCTTTCCTTCCTTCCTTCCTTCCTTCCTTCCTTCCTTCCTTCCTTCCTTCCTTCCTTTCTTTCTTTTTTTCTTTCTTTCTTTCTTTTTTTCTTTCTTTCTTTCTTAAGCCAAGCATGTTACATCAGCAGATGAAAAATAAAATCCCCACTAGTGAAGAAAACTAGCGGTTTGCACGTTGGCATCTTCACCACTTCTTCATTTAAGATGACTCTTTGACTGCTTTCACACAACACTTTTTGATTAGATTATGGCCTACTGACTGCATTTGCACCACAAGCTAGGTTGAGTTAGTTAGTTTTAACTTCCCAGGAGGTGGGAACATTAGCATATTGTGCTTGTGTTTAGTTTATGGTTCAGAATATTATACAGAGGCAGAAAATGAATTGATTCATGAAACCAACTAAGGGTATTGTGGGAATGCAACCCATACCCACCTTAAGTCTATTACCTAGATAACTTGGAAACCCAGCCCAGAGCACTTTAAGAGCTCTGGAAGATTATAAGCTTCTACTGTGGGTGGCTATTGAGATTCTCAGTCATCTAGGTCATGGTTGTCCCAAAGGTGCTTTTTCAAGAGGCAACTGGATTTCCTGGTTTTTCTTTGAAGACATTCCGCTTCTCATCCAAGAAGCTTCTTCAGATCTTGGATGAGAAGCAAAACGTCATCAAAGAAAAACAAGAAAGTCCACTTGCCTTTTGAAAAAAACTCCTTTAGGTTCTACTGTGGAGCAGTATATAGGCAATTACCTCATTAGACACCCACACCATAACTCTTCTGCTGGACCTAATGGGAAGGCAAGATGCAATCAGGAAGAGGTTGTCCATCAAATAACCCAACCCAGGTCTGAGTTTCCTTGTAGGAAGAGAAAGTCAAAATATTATTGATGAAGGACCAATTTCCTGAACCTCCTGCCTCAATATCCTTGTCCCTGCAACATTCAAGCTTCCTTTCCTTTAATGACTGCTATGCTGAAACCTGGTTGTCATTGCAAGAATGTCACAGGGAAAACATGTTCAAAAGAAAGTTTTTCTTCGTAAAATATTTTATTTATTTATTTGATTTGTCAATCGCTTACAAGAGAATAGGTATAAGTACAGTATATACATAGTTATGAATACATGAAATGGATACATATAAGAAAAATAAAAGAAACAAAAGGACAGGGACGGTAGGCACGATTGGTGCGCTTATGCACACCCCCTACAGACCTCTTAGGAAAGGGGTGAGGTCAATAGTAGAAAGTCTAAGGTTAAAGTTTTTGGGGTTTGGGGAAGAAACCACAGAGTCAGGTAGAGTATTCCAGACATTGACCACTCTGTTGCTGAAGTCGTGTTTCCTGCAATCAAGTTTGGTGCGGTTAACCTTGAGTTTGTATCTATTGTGTGCTCTTGTGTTGTTATGGTTGAAGCTGAAGTATTTATTGACAGGTAGGACATTGCACTGTACGATTTTATATACTATACTTAGATCAGACCGAAGGCGGCGTAGTTCTAGGTTTTCTAGGTCTAGAATTTCAAGTCTGGTGGCATAAGGTATTCTGCAACGAGTAAAATAAAATTGAATGAGAACTAGTTGGGCATCAAGAAAATAGGACGATTTTGTTCTCTAAACAAATGGAGTTCAGAAGTCCATGTAGGTTTCAATTCCCATGCCAAGCAAATGGGTGAAAGGAAATACCTCCCTTATTTGAGATATTTCAGTTTTCCTATCTGCACCAGATTTGGGTTTTCCTGCCATGGGTGAGCTCTGAGGGTTTTTTTCCACTTTCTGTGAAGGATTCGATGCTTTTGATGCTTTACATCCGGACTTTGCTGAATTGGAGACTGGGAGCAAAAGCAGACAAAGGACTACAGGAAAGCAGGAAGGGTGGGTTCTGGGAAAGGGAGATCAAACAAAACCTAAAATCCCAGCCGTTATCTTTAGACTCGTAACTACGTGGAGGTGAGACTGCTTTCAAATCTGGGGAGAATCATACGTAGACAAAAATGCTGTGATGCCCCTTTTTCATGGAAGAGATAAAACAGCGAATAAATTGGCAGGCAAAATGATCAGACAGACTAGCCTGGTTTTTATACAGGGCTGTTTCCAGTTTGGCTTTGCAGATATCTTGGACTCTGAACTGGGTTGCATAAAATCGATTATCCATAGATTTCTGCAAAGGTTTACCTTAAATCCATGGAATCCTAACAGTGTGTAGCAAGTGTATGGGATATCTGAAATCAGATGGAAGGTTTACAGGCCCAGATTGTCTACTGGGTCTTCTTTAAGAAGGAATAATGCCAGGGGCTTTTTTTGGGGGGGGGGGTGCTAGCGGTTAAGACTTGTTGACCGGAAGGTTGGCAGTTCAAGACCTAAGTATCACATGATGGGATGAACTCCTGTTACTTGCTCCAGCTCCTGCCCTCCTACAGTTGGAAAGCATGCAAATGCAAGTATATAAATAGGTACCACTTTGATGGGAAGATAATAGCATTCCATAGCCTCAGCATATAGTCATGCCAGCCATATAAACCATGGAAGCATATTCAGATAACACTGGCTCCTTTGGCTAGAATAGAATAGAATAGAATAGAATAGAATAGAATAGAATAGAATAGAATAGAATAGAATAGAATAGAATAGAATAGAATATTTTATTGGCCAAGTGTGTGATTGGATGCACAAGAAATTTGTCTTGGTGTAAATACTCTCAGTATACGTAAAGAAAATATGCATTCATTAAGAATCAAGAATCATAACGTACAACACTTAATGATAATCATAGGGTACAATCAACAATCAAATCATACTAGGAAACAGTCACTATAAATCGTAAGGATACAAGTGACAAAGTTGCAGTCCTACAATCACAAGTGGAAGAGGATGGGTGATGAGTGATGAGAAGATTAACAGTAAGAATAGTGCAGACTTTGTAATAGTTGAGCAGTGTTGAGGGAATTATTTGTTTAGTAGAGTGATGCTTTTTGGGGAAAAATTGTCCTTATGTGTCTAGTTGTTCTGGTGTGCAGTGCTCTATAGCGTCTTTTGAGGGAAGGAGTTGGAATAGTTTATGTCCAAGATGTGAGGGGTCTGTAAATATTTTCACAGCCCTCTTTTTGACTCGTGCAGTATATAGGTCATAATAGAGATAAACACTCCCTCTAGAGTCAGACACAACTGGACAGGGGAAACTTTTACCTGTTTTTCAATGGCAGTTTTGCCCTTCAGAACTGGTTGAAGTTCAAACACACCCATAGTTGTGAGCGCTCAACACACTGAAGTGAATCAAGTTTAGCAGAACCATTTGCCTCAATTATGTCGTTTAGTTAGATTGCTTTGTGGCCGAGCATGTTGTGAGAACTTGGCTCATTTGGTTGGCTTATCATTCAGTGCCTTGTGAAAATAGATTAGTTCAGAAACCAGGTTATGACATGATCGTGTAATGAATGCAGACGGGTAGATAGGAGGTAAAGCAAGCAATGAATAGTGCTTATTATAAAGATAAATATCTGAAATGTTTTGATTACTATGAGCTACTTCCTCAGTATGTGCGGTTCAGAAAATTCCATACTAAGATGGCACTTCTCCAGATGGATAATTTTAAAAAGTTTTTTTTAATTGGTTTACGTTCCAGCCGGAAGTTTCACAGCAACATGCCTTTCACAAAAGCCTTGTGTGATATGCCCTAGATCTTCAAAAGTTGTTCCTAACTTAGTTTATTTAGTTCTATGAAAGAAGAAAGTGATTAAGTACCTAACTAGAGAATTCTCAACTTAATGATATTTAATTTTAACAAACTAAATGCTAACCAGGCCAATTTTTAATTTTGTCTGGTCCCAACCATTACTTTGTAGAGTATGATTGATGGAATACTACTCCAAGGCTAGATTTGGTCTTCAGCCTGGGGAAAGCGATGCATCCCTCTGACTTATCTTCTCAGGTTCTCCTAATGCAAAAGGTTTTGCATGCATTTTTAAAAAAATTAGTATCTATTAATCTAAATTGCTCAAGAATAAAGCCTTGATGAAGTCTATTAATAATATACACACTAGGATCTATATAGCACGAAGTAAGCATCTTCCATATGGACAAATCTCATCCTTCAGATTTTTCTCAGTTGGACTAGACAGTCCCTCCAGAATTCTGTGAGGAATTGGTGAAATCCATAGAGAGTTTTTTTTTGCACCATCAGAAAATTTAAATACATCTGCAGATCTTTTACAGATCTCCTTTCTTGGCAATACCAAAGTGAATTTGCGATCTTCTGCATTCACAGGAGAGGCTTTTCTGGTGTACTGGGCTTCACTCTTAGATATAAGAGCTTGGTTTACTGCTGTTCTGGATAAGATGGTTTTTGTCTTATTGTGTACTGTACAGTCGGCAGCTTCCTGCGGCTGTTATCTAATACAAATTGCCCTCTCTTTGATGTGTATTTCTCAATGTTATGCGGATAAGAGTCCTGCCATTGTAGGTTTCTTCTGCATTATTCATGTAAAACCTTTCTTGGAATCCTGTGACTTCTGGCTCCTTCTCTTCTCCAGGCAATGGGTCGAGCCACATTTGAAATGCTAAGATTGTGCCACCCAAAATGTAAGGCCAAAAAATAGTGATAACCGACACTATGCAATCAGATAACCAAAACACGAATTGCTTTTCAGCAGCTGTTACTGAATAAACTAGAATTTTACTCCTTTCTTTAAAGACCAATTTCTCTATCAAGAAATTTCTCCTTAGTTCTAGGTTGCTTCTCTCCTTGATTAGTTTCCATCCATTGCTTCATGTCCTGCCTTCTGGTGCTTTGGGAAAACAGGTTGATCCCCTCTTCTTTGTGGCACGTTTTCTTTCTGTAGGACACGCATATTTTGAAATGTGAAGTCTGGGGAAAAGTTTAGGGAGGAAATTAATACTTTGCCCTCATTTTTCCTCCCTCCTTCTGATTCAATTCTTTCAGCGAAAGCCTTTAAGAAGTAAAAAATGCTTCCTTCCACTTTTCTTTTGCATTCACCTCATAGGTGATCTTAATAAGCCGGAGCCACACATATTTTGTGTAAAAATATTTAATAACCCATTATGGATCTTTTTTTGTTTTTATTCTAAGGAAAGACATCAAGCTAGATTAGGCCATGAGTGATGCAAATTTTACAAGGCCTGCAGAATATTGAAAAAAAATCTCTCCATGCTACTTCATTCCTATTGCTTTGTATGTCATGAATCACAGTGCATGTTTTTTTTTTATTCCATTCAACATTTAATCTGAATATTGAAACAATGTGATATTTTATGCAAATCTCAACTAAGCAGAAGGCTTGAATCCTAAACATGATTGGTCTTCAAGGATGAAGAAACAAAAACAAAACTAGAGATATCATTAAAGAGCCCTAAGTCAGATCTAGGGAGAAATGCAAACACACCATCTGTCTCCAGCTATTTCTCATGCATATCCAGAGCTGTTCATAGATGTGGTTGGATTATTTAATGCAGGACACCTTGCACAGTTCTAGCTACCACTCTGATGGCATCACCTCTAAATAAACTCGTTTTTGCTGTGGCCATCAAACAAGGCAATTCCTTTAAAGTTAATGGCTGTGGTAACAAACATAACATCACCCTTTCTGAAGGAGAAAAACATACCTAGTCAAATTTACCTCAAGCCACCCGTGGTTGTTTCCTTATCTCGGATCATGTCAAAACAGCAAAAAACACTTTGTATAAACAACATCCAGTACATGAGATGCTACACATTCAACATTCTTGCCACAACATTCTTAGCAGGTCTGGGCAGATAGCTAAGAAAACACGTGTTACCAGAAAGCTGAGGCTAGCATAAAAAACATTGCAGCTTCCAGGTGGATGTTTTATAATTCACTTCTTTGGATCAGGGTGGTGGGTGTTTGAGCAGAGAACCATTATCCAAAGAGAACAGCTTGCTGGAGATATTTTTGAACTTTTGGCATTATTCATTCAGAGTTTTGAGTTGTTTTTTTAATCTACCTTATTGCCTTGCAAAGTCACAAAACTCACTGGTACCGGTTGGAATGGATGTACAGTTAGTCCTTGAGTTACAACTATTCATTTGCTGGCCATTTAAAGTTACCACGGCAATGAAAAACCGGCGACAATTTTTCAAATTTAACAATTGTGGTCACGTGATCAAAATTTGGATGCTTGGCAACTGGCATGTACTTATGACGGTGGCAATGTCCTGGGATCATGTGATCACGTTAGGTGACCTTCTAACAAGCAAAGTCAAAGGGGAAGCAACTGCATTACTAACTTAACGATTGTCGTGTTTCACCTGGCACAACTGTGGCAAGAAAAATTGAAAAATGGGGCCAAACTCATTTAACCACTGTCTTGCTTAACAACAGATATTTTGGGCTTGATTGGGATAGTAAATCGAGGGTTACCTGTATAGAGAAAGAGGCAGAATCAAATATTTATATGGTAAAATGTGGTAAGACTCTGATAGGTCTTCACGATCTAGGCATAAATCTTGGGGGTTTTGGTCTGGGTCTGGATAATGTGTTTGGAAAATGGATTCATTGAGGACAATGGATTGGCCCATCCTTTGCTGCTTCTTCACAAGGCATCCTTCCCACATTTTAGGGCAGGTTCCTGGCCATGCAGAATTTTTTTTCTCCTGTGTATCTCCCCCATTACGTTAATCTTGTCCCTTTTGTGACACCCAGAATGTTATCCTTTTTCCCTAGGAAAAGCCAACTACCTTCACACAGGAGAGATAATTGATGGAGTTGACATGCGAGCTGAAGTCGGACTGCTCAGCCGGAACATTCTAGTGAAGGGAGAGATGGAGAGGAGATGTTATGATTATAATGCCCATCTGTGCTCCTTCTTCGATTTTGATACTTTTGGTGGCCACATCAAGGTACAGCTTGCAGCTCCGTTGGTTCACTTGCCTGGCTGAGAGAGATGGTGAAATTTAGATTTTATATTTTTTTGATTTGTCAATCGCTTACAAGATAATAGGTATAAATATAAACATAGTTATGAATACATGAAATGGGTACATATAAGAAAAATAAAAGAAACAATAGGACAGGGATGGTAGGCACGTTGGTGCCCTACAGGCCTCTTAGGAAAGGGGTGAGGTCAATAGTAGACAGACTAAGGTTAAAGTTTTTGGGGTTTGGGGAAGAAACCACAGAATCAGGTAGAGTATTCCAGACATTGACCACTCTGTTGCTGAAGTCACATTTCCTGCAATCAAGTTTGGTGCGGTTTACCTTAAGTTTGTATCTATTGTTTGCTCTTGTATTGTTATGGTTGAAGCTGAAGTATTAATTGACAGGTAGGACATTGCAATGTACGATTTTATATATCATACTTAGATCAGACCGAAGGAGGTGTAGTTCTAGGTTTTCTAGGTCTAGAAATTTTGAGTCTGGTGGCATAAGGTATTCTATAACGAGTAGAGGAGTGGAGAACTCTTCTTGTAAAATATTTCTGGGCTTTCTCAACTGTGCTAATATCAGATACGTAATGTGGGTTCCAGACTGATAAGTTGCATTCAAGTATTGGTCTAGCAAATGTTTTCTATGCTCTAGTTAGTAGTGTGATATTACCAGAAAAAAAGGTTATTGACTGCTCAGATTAAAGAAAAGGCCTTTGCTAGCTCTATTTCTAACCACTTTGGGACTTCTTGCTTGAAATGGAAAGAAATGAAAATTTAACTTTGGAGCTGGATGACCAGAACTATTTATAACTGCAGAAGTACTGTGTGCTATGGTTTACTCAAGTTCAAAGGGACATTCTATTTCATGCTTGTATCAGTAAGGAAGAAAGTTGTACGTTCGTCTTTTCTTGTAGCCTTTTTCCTCATTTTTTTTTTTTTTTTTGGTCTGCATCCTCCAACTTCGCTTTTTCCCCTCTAACACGAAGTGCTGATATCACCATCTTTTTGGAATGTTTAGAAGGCCCAGATGACAACTCCCAACCTCTTCAGCCCTCCTTGTAGTCCAGCACTTCTGGAGGGTGCCAGCAGTCTGACATCTGCAATTAACTTACATTACTGCAGCCTGAGCTCAATTCTTTCCATGGCTTCCAATGGAGTTCTGGGTGGATTAAGTCCTTGCTTATTTTATTTTTTTTGCTTTATAAAAGAATCCTCCTTATTTAAAATGACTTAATTTGGTCTGGATGCCCCTTGATGGTGTGTGGTGGCTGTGTGTTTATAACCTACCTAAAGATGCAAGTTCAGCTATTTTCATTCCATATTTATCTCTGTTCTCTAGATTGGGCTTGGATTTAAATCAGTCCACATGGAAGGCATGGAGCTGGAGCATATGGGCCAGCAGTTGCTGGGACACTACCCAATTCACTTCCACATGGCTCAAGACGTGGATGAGAAGGGAGGCTACCAGCCCCCTACCTACGTGAAAGATATGTCCATCCATCACACCTTCTCTCGTTGTGTCACCGTCCATGGTTCCAACGGTTTGCTGGTAAGATGCTGGGATTTGGTTCTTCTAAGATGAGATGGCATCACGTAGACAGAAATTGATGAGTTTTCTGTCTTATTATCCATCCACTTAAGAAATGGGAAAATAAAACTTCCCTTGATGGGATGGGAAAATAAAACTTCCCTTGAGATGATCTCAGCTGCTGCTGGTTTCATAGACCATCAATATCGTTTTCTTGATAACAATTCTAGAGTAATTTGACATTTCCTTTTTCCAGGATTTTTTTTTTAATGTCCAGTTCAGCCTAAAGATTGGACATCTGTTGCAAGGTAGACTGCCTCCTGCTTAATTTCTTGAGATTAGCCAAACTAGGTCCTAAGAATTGTCACTTGCACAGTGAGTCTAGTGCATTTTCAAAACATATTCTAGGCTGTCATGCCAGCCAGGATGGGACCATTCCCCATTCTTCTCCTAGATCCTCAAGGGAGGCTCCTTACTCCATGAACTTTTGTGGGAAGGGGGGTTTAATATATTTAGAATGAATGAATAGAATAGAGCTGGGAGGAACTTTGGAGGTCTTCTACTCCAGCTCTCTGCTTAAACAGGAGACCCCATGCCATTTCAGACAAGTGGCTGTCCAGTCTCTTCTTAAAAACCTCCATTGATGAAGCACCCATGATTTCTGAAGGCAAATTGTTCCACTGGATAATTGTTCTCACTGTTAGCAAATTTCTCCTTAATTACAGGTTGCTTCTTTCCTTGATTAGTTTCCAATTACTGCTTCTTGTCCTGTCCTCTGGGGCTTTGGAGAATAATTTGAGTCCCTCTTCTTTGCAACAGCCCCTCAAATATTGGAACACTGCTATCATGTCACTCTTAGTCCTTGTTTTCTCTAGACTAGCCAAACCCAAAGCCAGAGACCCTACCGGGTAAACCTTCTGTCATACAGTTGTGTTTATTTGGAAGCAAACTTAACCTCAAGCATTGGAGGCACCTGGTTAGGTCAGCCCTGTTGGTTAGTTGCTTGCTGTCAGTCCTTTGTAAACTAGAAGAGTTTTATTTGGAAACTCTAGAGTACTATATATTCATGGTTATTGTACTTGTTTTGAACCATCTTGGATTGCTGATGTTTTTGTTTTGCCTCTGATAGCTGCCCCGGGGTCACCGCAGCAAGGTGGATCGGCATATCAATTGCTTACATAACATAAATTAAATACAGGTTGCAGGTGGCGTGTCTATGAGTCATAGGCACGAGCCAGCCTCAGGATGAAGGCCGCAGAGTTACCTACACTGAAAATGGGAATGAGCTTAGGCAAATTCAGTTGGGTTGACTTGACTTGCAGATTAGCTCGCAAGGAATCCCCAGAGGTGCTTTTCAAAAGGCAAGTGGACTACCTTGATTTTTTTTTTCCCCTTGAAAACCTTTTGCTTTTCATCCAAGATTTGAAACATTTTTAAGGGAAAAAAAAAAAACCCAAGAAACTACTTTCTGAAAAGCATCTTCGGGGCAATGACAACTTGGAATGATTGTGACTCTCCGTAGACCCTTGCAAGGAATTGCACTTTTGTATACAGAGAACTGCAACTATTTGGAGGAACCTCCATTCTACTGAAAGAACAAGGCTGCTCTCAAACATAAGAATTCCTCTTGTATTCAGTCAAATTATGAGTTCATCTAGCCCAGGGGTGTCACATTTGATTTCACTGAGGACCACATCAGGATTGTTTGACTTCGGGGGGAGGGGGGGCAGGGTGTGTGTGGCCAAAGTGGGCCTGGCCAGTTTGACATCACTTGTGTTGAGGCGCCTGTGGTAGCCCAAACACAGGCTCCCAAGCAGTGGTGGGATTCAGAAAATTTTACTACTAATTCTGTGGTTGTGGCTTGTTGGGCGTGGCATGGCTTGTTGGGCGTGGCTTGGTAGGTGTGACGGGGAAAGTTACTGCAAAATCCCCATTCCCTCCCCACCCCACTAACCTGCTTTCCAGCTCCATTCTCCTGTCCAGGGCAACAAAAGAAGACCCAGCCAATCAGCTGGGACTCAATGGGAGGCAGAGAATAGATGGGGGCGGGGCAGTCAGAAGTGGCATTTTCCAGTTCTCCGAACTACTCAAAATTTCCATTACTGGTTCTCCAGAACTGGTCAGAACCTGCTGAATACCACCTCTGCACCCAAGCTCTGTTTTTGGCTGTGACAGTCTTCTGCAAACCCTTGGGAACACAACGGGCCTCGTCCTTCGCTGTTTCCAGGGTAGTCCCACCCCCGGCCAGATTTAAACACCCCAAGGTCTGAATCCAGCCCATGGGCCTTGAGTTGGACACCCCTAATCTAACCCAATATTGTTAACACTATGGGCAGCCATGCCCAGTTTTTCCAGCCATACCTACGCATACTGGGGGCCACATTTTGCAGTGATGCCACCAAATCGCAACCCTCCTACGGTATCATAGCAGGACTGTGTCAGCCTTGTGGTCCAAAGAAGGTCTTCAGAGTTTCTTTCAGCTAGCCTTTTAACTACATGGATTGTCTGCGCGGGTAGCAAACACTGCTAACTGGGGCAGTTGATCTGGTGCGAAAAATAGCACACATAACTGAAACCCACTCACTCCTCACTCCCTACCCAGGAGAGGCATGTTAATCGGCCTGGGCTGCCTGTACCAGTTAAAATGTAAAATGTTGCTCCGGTTGCAATTGAGGTTTTGAAGTGCCCTCTGCGTTTCTGCTCTCCTCATTACCTTCCTAAAGAGTGTGGCTGCAAGGCCCCCTGGCGAAAGCTGCCGTCTTCACCTTCTGGCCCTGAGTTATGGGGAACGATGTTGATATTTATGGCTGTGGGAGCTGCACGTTCAGCCAGAAAACATCGATGTGCTCTATATATGTAGTGGAAGCGGTTCCCCGGGCGTAAAATTTAATGAAGCCTGGCAAAGAATCTGCCAAAGGGAAGAGGTTCCAGATGCATTTTCGAAGCTGACCAACTGTGGCCGTTATTGCATCTGGCAGTGGGTATTTCCATTTTTAATTCATGGCTCTGGCTTTAATGGGAGAAAAAGCCCATCCCTCCCTGTTCCTTTGGCTGATTTTTAGGCATTTCTCGTTTATAAATCCTCTGACTTAAAGCCATGTCTTCTTTCGGGCACATGATGCTCGAAGGGTTGAAGGAAGCGGGGAGGAAGGGGGAGGTAGAGGATTAGAAGAGAATTAAAGCCAGTATCCTGATCCAGTTTATAGCTATTATAATCTACTGCATGATGCCTTATACTGGTTGAAGGAAAAGCCTCTTCTATGTACTTGCTTTCATCCATTGCAAGAATGAGGGAGAAGGAATCGTTTCGTTGAAATTGAAGTTTTGTGTCTGTGCAAGCAAGAGACAATAGCAATAGCGCTTACTGTAGACTCACACACACACTGCTTCACGGTGCTTTACAGCCCTCTCTAAGTGGTTTACAGAGTCAGCGTATTTTCCCAACAATCTGGGTACTCATTTTACCCACCTTGGAAGGATGAGTCAACCTTGAGCCGATCAGGAATCAAATTCCTGGCAGTGGGCAGAGTTAGCCTGCAATACTGCATTCTAACCACTGTCCCATTCTAGCTCTTATATTCTCAGGGATCTGGGTGAAAAGAGAACTATTAAGCCAATTGGGGTGTAGAGTATGCTTCAAATCCAGCAAAAAGGGTGAGGAAAAATATTGCAAAGTTTCAGTTCCTTTGTAACTGAAAGGAATTAGATTCAACAACAATTCAACAACTGTGCAGATTTGTTGAAAGTTTCAAGATTAATGCAGTAGGTCCCCCTGCTTTTTTTATAAAAACATCCACGATGAAGTTTTGAGGGAGGCAGTTTGATCTAGTGGTTAAGACATCAGGCTAAAAGCCAGGAGGCTATGAATTCTAATCCTACCTTAGGGATGAAAGCCGGCTGAATGACTTTGGACCCAGTCACTCTCTCTCAGACCAACCCACCTCTCAGGGTTGTTGATGAGGGGGGAAATAGGAGAAGGAAGGTGTGTTGGATAGGTTGACCTCCTTGAGTTATTTGTGAAAATAAAAAGGTGGGATATAAATAAATAAATTCTCAGTGTAACAAGTGCAATAGACATAACCCATCAGGAATAAGCATCAAGAATGTGAAAAAAAAATATACACAAGGTATTATATATTGGGTCTGTGTGCTGTCCCTGTTATTTTCCTTCCAAGAAGGATTATTTATTACTTACATATCTATGTGGCAAGAAAGGAAATTAATAAATGTCAGCAAGGGGAATCTGCAAATAGCTGAAGCCATATAGCATAACAGTGAAAACAAAATACAAGCCCAGCACAATATGTACCTAATCTTGGAACATCTGTAGCATACGACAAGAGAACTCCAAAATACACTGCCAAAATATAAAATACAGAAAAAGGACAGTATGTTTGGGGCAGGGTTTTCTGCATGCATCTAAAAATAATAAGCCAAGCAGATGTGTTAAGCCTCTATTAAATTTAATGCCTTTGTTTTAATTCCATACAAATCCACAAAGCCCCAAAGAATGAATATGTTGGCTATATTACCAGAAAGCTGGTCCTTGGGAGCTTTTTTTTTTTTTTTTTTAGAAATGTGACCATCATCACTGCAACAAGGTTGTCCAAATCTTGCATATTGTAAGGGGTTTTTTATCGTTATTTATTTATAACAAATAGATTATATGCCACTTCACAGTGCTTTACAGCCCTCTCTAAGTGGTTTACATAGTCAGAATATTGCCCCCAACAATCTGGGTCCTCATTTTACTGACCTCGGAAGGATGGAAGGCTGAATCAACCTTGAGGATTGAACTGCTGGCAGTTGGCAGAATTAGCCTGCAATACTGCATTCTAGCCACTGCGTCACCATAACTCTTCCTGAAGAGATATTATCAATAAGTCGACAAAGAAAAATGTATGTATATTTCCATACATACAGAATATAAATCTTTGAGCTTAGTGTTTCCACTGTATTATTATTTATAAATACTAAAAATAAGTTAAAAGAGAAAGGAAAAACCACAGACATTACATTCCTAACTTTCTGCTTCTTCTTTGAACCCTGATCAATTTACAGTATTTATTAACGTAAACATTAGAAACCATACTCAAAATTTTTATAATTGCCTTGCTGTGTGATATGTGAGAACCATTCTTGCTTCAATCTAGTTAAACTTCTGTTTTGTATATGTACTGTGAGTTTTGTCATTGCTGCGTATTCTCCAAGTTTAAGTTCCAAATCAGATATCCTGGTACTGTGTCTTATTTTTTTTCAATGTTGTACAAAGCAAGATCTTTTTGGAACAGCTATCATGAGAAAGCTCTTCCTTCTTCTATTTGTTGAGAGGAAGAATCCTGGGCTCAGATCAGGGGTGGGATTCTACCAGTTTGCACCTATTCGCTAGATCCGGTTGTTAACATTCTAAGCAGTTCAGAGAACTGGTTGTTAGAAGAAATTACTGGCCTAATTCTGTAAGGAAGGCAGGAAGGAAACATTCTGGTGTTGCTTATAGAAACTGCCTCTGTTAACCCTCATTACATTCTTGGCAGGACTAGACTTCCTGTCTCAGGAACGTCTCTGGAGTTTTTTTCCCCTCCTTTGCTGGTACTTTGCATGTGTGGAGTCACCATTCAAAGTTACAATGGCACTGAAAAAGGTGACTTATGACCATTTTTCACACTTACGACTGTTGTAGCATCCCCACAGTCATGAGAGGCCAGGCGAGGAGATGCGTGCCTCCATGTGAATGATATTGAGTTGGCCACACCCAGCCAGTCACATGACCACCAAGCCACATCCACCCAGTCACATGACCACCAAGCCACACCCACCACCTAAGCCATGCCCACAGAACCAATTGTTAAAACATTTGAATCCCACCCCTGGCTCAGATCCATCCATCTTCTTGCTGTTTTTGTCCACTCAGATCAAGGATGTGGTTGGGTATGACTCGTTGGGTCATTGCTTCTTCACTGAAGATGGACCTGAAGTACGTAATACCTTTGATCACTGCCTCGGACTTGTGGTGAAACCAGGTACTTTGCTACCGTCAGACCGGGACACAAGAATGTGCAAGACCATTACTGAAGATGCTTATCCAGGATATGTCCCAAAACCCAGGCAGGATTGCAAGTGAGTAGGGAAACATTTCCTTTTTTAAGTTATATCTGGGTTACAGAATGTTGCATCGCTCGCTGAACACACAAGGGTGGGATTCTACTAGTTCACACCTATTCGCTAGAATCGGTTGTTAACATTCTAAGCAGTTTGGAGAACCAATTGTTAGAAGAAATTACTGGCCTAATCCTGTAAGGAAGGCAGGAAGGAAACATTCTGGTGTTGCTTACAGAAATTGCCTCTCCATTAACCCTTATTACATTCTTGGCAGGACTAGACTTCCTGTTTCAGGAACGTCTCTGGAGTTTTTTTCCCCTCCTTTGCTGGTACTTTGCTTGTGTGGAGTGACTATTCAAAGTTACAATGGCACTGAAAAAAGTGACTTATCACCATTTTTCACACTTATGATTGTTGCAGCATCCCCACAGTCATGAGAGGCCAAGTGAGGAGATGTGAGTGATATTGAGTTGACCACACCCAGCCAATAATATGAACACCAAGCCACATCCACCCAGTCACATGACCACCAAGCCACGCCCACCAACTAAGCCATGCCCACAGAACTGGTTGTTAAAAAGTTTGAATTCCACCCCTGCTCATAACCAAATGAAATGTCCAATGTTTTGCTTGCATGAAATAGCCACCTGAACATTGGCTTCCAAAAAGGATATTTTCCATGAGGAACATCAAAATGTTCCTATGACCAAATCAAAAACATTTAAATTCTTTTGCTCTCCAGTAGAAGAAGAGAAGTGCATACCTAATTCATCATTCCTATTAAAGATGCCTGGAAAAGAAAAGGCCTAGCTATTATTTCAGACAACGATTTAACTTCTCATTCATGTTTTCCATACTCTTTTTTTGAGACGGCATCATATATGCATGATTTCTAGGCATCGATTGAACTGGATAAAGTTCCATGTATACATCATACAGTTCCTAAATGCACAGCCCACTAGGATCAAGGAAAATACTCCTTCTACTCCTTCTGGATCATTTCCCACAGAAACTACTAGAGTTTTATTTTATTTATTAAATGTATATGTTGCCCATCTCACTGTCAAACAACTGTTGTGCTTTCTCATACCTGGTTATCTTATCCAACAGTGCCGTATCAACTTTCTGGCTGGCAAACCCACACAACAACCTCATAAACTGTGCCGCTGCAGGATCTGAAGTGAGTATGATGATTTTCGCTCTCGGGCCAAAAGTTTTTCGATGGGAACAAAAATGGCCTTGCCATTTAGGCATGCTTAGTGGGATGCGATTCTTTAATCCAACCTAGATGGGAACAAACCCTTACTATCCCATCAGCCAGTCTGTAAATCATTTTGTGTAAAATAACCCTCTTGTTTCCTGAGTAACCGCAAGAGACCAGCCTATTCTTAAATTAAAATTGATCGCACTCTAAACACATACAAAAAGGATTATTTTTAGGGTGTGGAAGAATTACAATATACTGTAGTTCCTGAAAACCATTCCTCAAAGATGTGTCTGTCTGTGCACATCATTTTTTGGCAGCAAATTTTCCAGCTGAGAGTCCAGAGCAGTGATCTATGCATAATTGTAACTAAGAGCTTCCCCAAAGCAGCTGATCTTATTGAATCTTTGTTTGAGATTAAAGGATCCAAGAGAGAGTCGGAGAGTAACAGGCTTCAAAGGAGCTCCTTTGATGTTATTTGGACATAACTCTTGTTACTATTGGAGGGCTTGTGTAGGAGAAGCGAGCCTGAAACTGCAATTCACTAAGTAGCTGATGAGAATTCTCATGCACAATAATGCCAAAGAGAGAATGGAATAATGTACAGAAAGAGGGCGAAATGTTCTGCTCTTGGATAGAAAGGAAGCAGGTGCAGAATTGTATATCACACAGAACTGTGGTTTTTGATCTCCTAGGAAGTTTTAATGACTTATACCATGCATACTGTCAAGCACGAACAACTACAACAACACATGCAGTATTCCAAGAACATACTTTCTTATGTACTGCCTACAGTATAGGAATCTCTTCAGTCTCATTGTCTGTTCCTGGGAACAAATAGATAAAGCTCCAAGGAACTTAGGGAGGATTGGCCCTGGTGCTTTTGTGGTTGTGCAGTGACTCCAGGCTACCCCCACGCTTGATTCCTCCTCCCTGCCAAGCTAGATGCTTTCTGACATTTACAGAGAAAGGAGGTGACCTTGATGGAAATAATTCACTGCTAACTGCAAGTTAACATGCTCCTGTTTGTGATCTTAATTACGTGATTTGTCCTCTCCAGCCACTTGAATGACTGCCTGAAATTGACAAAAAAAAAATTGATAAAAGAAATCAGTTACAGACTTTTTGCCTTTTAATAGGGATTGAAAAAAAATGATATTTCTGATGCTGGGACAAAAAGTAACTTGCTATACATTTAGGGCTAAGTACATTTTTAGGTTTTGCTGTTTTTTTTTCTATTGTTTTTGTCGCAGATGCCAAGAAAGTTAAACAGTTAATATGTCCTCCTTTTCCTTTCCAATACTGTCTACCCAGTTTCCAAGCCTAAGGGAGGAGTAGAACATAGCTCTTCCTACTCCTACTTCAAACTGGCTGTCACATAGGGTCTCTTTCTATCTATTTTTTTAAACTTTTTAATCTTTTAATGTAAATGTAACTGTAAACTGCCCAGAATTACCTTATGGTAAGATGGGTGGCCAATAGATTTTCTAAGTAAGTAAGTAAATTAGATTTTCCTTGTTTGTAATATCTCACATAACCCAGTTCTGCTTTGTCTGTAACAGTAGTTTGACTGGACTACTGTAACGCCCTCTACATGGGGTTCCCGAATGGAAGCATCCGGAGGCTTCAACTGGTACAGAATGCGGCCGCGTGGGTGGTTATGAGGGCGTCAAGGTTCTCTCACGTAACACCCCTCCTGCGCGAGCTGCATTGGTTGCCAGTGGCCTCTCGGGTGCGCTTTAAAATTTTAGTGTTAACTTTTAAAGCACTCCATGGCATCGGACCAGAATATTTACAAGATCGCATTCTGCCAGTTTCCTCTCACCGTCTGGTGCGCTCCCACAGGGAGGGTCTCTTGCGGGTCCCGTCGGCATCTATGTGCCGGCTGGTGACCCCGAGGAATAGGGCCTTCTCTGTGGAGGCGTCTGCCCTCTGAAATGGGTTGCCTCCGGAGTTGCGTACAGCCACGGACCTGGGGATCTTCAGGCGTGCCTTGAAAACCTGGCTCTTTGACCAGGCCGGCTTGGGCTGATTTTAGATTTGGGTGTTTTAATTTTTATATCAAATTTTAGGGTTTAAGGGAGGGGTTTTAATTGTTTGCAGCCAGGACCTTTAATTTAATTTAGTTTTAACTTTTATATATTTAATGTTTTAATTGCATGGCTGTGCACCGCTCCGAGTCCTTCGGGAGAGGAGCGGTATATAAATAAATATTATTATTATTTGTCTGAAACCATTGTTTTCCTTTGCAGGAAACAGGATTTTGGTTTGTGTTACATCACGTACCAACAGGGCTCTCTGTTGGAATGTACCCACCTGGCTATTCGGAGCACATCCCAATGGGCTCGTTTTATAACAATCGGGCCCACTCCAACTACAGAGTAAGTCCACCTGCTGTGAAAACAGACAAAATCCACATTTCTTGTGGTTTAATGATCTTTTCCTCTTCCAATTTCTGAAGCAGAGATCTGTTATTGGTCACTGTTCATATTCCCCTGAAATCAATGGCAAATCAAAGAAGAAAATATGCAGACTCTGTTTTGTTACCTTTTGAGAGGGGGGGGGGGCAGGGAGAGGGGAGAGAAAAGGAAGGAAGGAAGGAAAGAAAGAAAGAAAGAAAGAAAGAAAGAAAGAAAGAAAGAAAGAAAGAAAGAAAGAAAGAAAGAAAGAAAGAAAGAAAGAAAGAAAGAAAGAAAGAAAGAAATTAAGGAAGGAAGGAAGGAAGGAAGGAGGGAAGGAAGGAAGGAGGGAAGGAAGAAAAAGAAAGAAAGAAAGAAAGAAAGAAAGAAAGAAAGAAAGAAAGAAAGACTTCTTCTTGGAGTCATGAATGGGTGGTGGAATGGAATGGAATGGAATGGAATGGAATGGAATCTCCAAATCATGAACCTAAAAGGAAGGGCAATCCATTTTATACCAGATAAGGCATCAAATTCCTTTGCTGCGATTGATGTTGTAGAACCCTCTGCCCCTCATAAAAGATATATGCTTTCCCCACCCTCTAAGAATCGTTCCGTGTTGATATTGCTTACCCAAACACTTTTCCTCTTTCTCCCCAGGCTGGAATGATAATTGATAATGGAGTTAAAACAACACCAGCATCAGCCAAAGACAAAAGGCCAATCCTGACTCTGATTTCTGGAAGGTAAACTGATTTTGGTGGCCTTGGATTTGGAATCACAGTTATTGTTCTTATCTCTGAGAAATTTTGCATGGATTTGAGCTGTTTTCAGACAAAGGGAATCTGATCTGCCAAGCCACAAAACTTTATTATCTGGGAACACCTTTCCTACTCCAAGTCTCTATCTTAAGTTTCCATATAAGTTTCTAATCATCTTCCAAAGTGCTGATTTCCTTTTTTTTTTTTCTAATGCATCTCCTGATCCATGAAGTTTTCTAATTAGAACTACAAGCTTAACTTGGATGCAGGAATTTGTGAGGGGATAATATCAAAGCAGCTGGCCTCAAGGTGTTGCCAAAAAGGCATTAAGAGTTGTTTAACCTAATTTTGTGAAGCTTCTTCTCCGGTAACATTGAACTAAAACCACGGCATACAAAACCTTCACTAGGCCAATTCTCGAATACAGTTCATCTGCCTGGAATCCACACTAATAATGGACGTTAATACAATTGAGCGAGTCCAGAAGTATTTCACAAGAATAGTACTACACTCCTCTGCCTGCAATAGAATACCTTATGCCACCAGGCTTGAAATTTTGGACCTAGAACTACGCCACCTATGGTCTGATCTAAGCTTAGTACACAAAATTGTCTGCTACAATTGTCAAAGCAAAAAAATTCAACTTCATAAGTTAGAGGAAATGAACCGTTGTATGTTTCCAGTATACTTTATTTACACATAACTAGGAAGAACAAAGAAAAGCAATACATTCTAAGAAGCAAACAAAAGTAAAGAAAAGTAAAGTAAAATTCCTCCCCTGCACACACGCGCAGTAAATCAAACATCACAAGACACTCATATCTTGTTACTATAGAAACATGATAACAAGTCTGGTATATTCTGGAAGCTCAGCAGACAAATCCAAAATAAATGCAGTGACAACAATGTCCTACCTGTCAATGACTACTTCAGCTTCCACCACAATAACACACGGGCAAACAATAGATACAAACTCAAAGTAAACCACTCCAAACTCGATTGCACAAAATACGACTTCAGCACCAGAGTGGTCAATGCCTGGAACTCACTACCTGACTCTGTTGTTACATCCTCAAACCCACGGATGGGATTCAAAGTTTCTAACAACCGGTTCTGTGGGCGTGGCTTAGGTGATGGGCAAGGCTTAGGTGGTCATATGACTGGTGGACGTGGCTTGATGATCATGTTATTGGCTGGATGTGGCCAACTCAATATCACTCACATCGAGACATGCATCTCCTCGCCTGGCCTCTCATGACTGTGGAGATGCTGCAACAGTCGTAAGTGTAAAAAATGGTCATAAGTCACTTTTTTCAGTGCTATTGTAATTTTGAATGGTCACTCCACACAAGCAAAGTACCAGCAAAGGAGGAGGAAAAAACTCCAGAGAAGCTCCTGAGACAGGAAGTCTAGTCCTGCCAAGAATGTAATAAGGGTTAACGGAGAGGCAGTTTCTGTAAGCAACACCAGAATGTTTCCTTCCTGCCTTCCTTACAGGATTAGGCCAGTAATTTCTTCTAACAACCAGTTCTCTGAACTGCTTAGAATGTTAACAACCTGTCCTAGTGAATAGGTGTAAACCGGTAGAATCCCACCCCTGCTCAAACCCCCAAAACTTTAACCTTGAACTGTCTACCGAGGACCTCACTTCATTCTTAAGGGGTCTGTATGGGGGCATGCATAAGCACACCAGCGTGTCTACAGCATCCTTGTCCTACTGTTTCCAATATGTATATACTTATACCTCTTTATACTGATATGTTTATATGTTATGTTGATACTTATACTTGTTTTCTCGTACATGCTGGAGAAACTAAACCAAATAAAAAATAAATAAATAAATGTTTCCTGAGGTGGCTGATCCCCCTTTTTTTGCTTCTTGCAATTCCAGATACAGCCCACACCAGGACGCTGACCCTTTGAAGCCCAGGGAGCCAGCACTAATTCACCGTTTCATCGCTTACAAGAACCAGGACCATGGAGCTTGGTTGAGAGGAGGAGACGTGTGGTTGGACAACTGCCAGTGAGTTTTACCTCTCTTCAGTCCCATTTTTCCAAAGAGTTTCATCTGGCTGAGATTTAGGTGGCAATGAAAATCAGCAAGGCAATAGGCCTCTTGTTTTTGCCAATACAACCCCAGCTTGTGTGCAAAGCCTGTGTTGGTGCATCGTGGGTGTTTTGTTATGCACGTCGGTATGCATGCACTCTTTTACAATACGCCGCAGCAAAAGAATTTTAAACAAACTCTTCTTCCTCGAAAGTCAAATATAAGCATCTGGCCTGGTGCTTTTATTTAATGTGGTCGCACAGGCTTGCTAAGGATTCCAGTGCCAGGGAAGTAGACCTAAGAGAGTGTTCTTTGGAGAGAGGCTGCGTAAACAATGCTCAGCACAAAACTCTCGTACAGATGGAAGACCGTTTCCTTAGTTTGCTTTCTGAGAAAACTGGATGAACTAATTACGTGTTTATTTTTAACATTTTATTTACATTTTATAGCCTGCCCCTAGTCCACAAGGACTCTGGGCAGGGTCCAGCAAAACCAGAGGTCAGGTTTTGAAGATTTTAATTCTCCAGCTCTAATCCTTTAAGCAATCCTCACTCCAGAGTTGCCTATGGGAAAGAGGGCTGGTTTAAAAAAAATATTCAAGATGTTGGCCACAGCTACGAATTTGAAGCTCCACCCTTGTTTACTTCCACGAACAAGGGGGCAGGTTCAGTGTCCTGGCTGCAGTAGCCATGATGGCTTTCCTTGAACCCGCTGCAGACATCTTTGCAATCACTGTCTCCTGCTTTGAGCAAGGGGCTGGAGTAGATGGCCTCCAACATCCCTTCCAGCCCTTGATTCTATGACCCCTGCTTTAAACAAAATCATTCGTGTTATTTCACTTTTAATGCAGTTCTGCTCAAAGCTGACTCTCCAAGATTTCCTGTCTTAGTTGAGATTCCACTTGACCTGGAGTCACCCCAAATTTCCAGGTTGCTACTGGTGTGCTCTAGAAGCCAAGGAGTGCAAGCAACTCTGGTGTGCTTATTTGACACCGGAAATTGCCCTCCTATTCAACAAACAATGGCTATGCTGACTCCATCCATTCCACCAGGTGCTTGTGGTTACTGTGGCAAATTGGTCGCTTAACCTCCCTTCCCCAGCCTAACATCTTCCAAATGTGTTAGGTCTGCAGTGGTTCGAAGTCCCAACCCTCAGAGCCACCGGTTGCGCAAAGTCCTAACACACCTGGATCGGATCCTGTTGCAGAAATCTGAGCTTGGCAACACAACTCAGCAAAACATGTGACTTCTTGTTTTGCCTCTGAGCTACAGTCTGCTTGTGTCTTGAGAACCAACACTGCATATTTCCTTCTTCTTCTGGTCTCAGGGCAGCCTGTATTACTTTAAAACAAAACAGTCTCGTGTTTTTGAAAACTATGGATTTTTTTTTTTTAAAAATTGTTTTTACATAGGCCTGCTTTTAATCTACACATAGCCAAGTATTATCTTAAATAAGCAAGGATTAACATGAAAACTGTTCAGTAGCATTTCTGGGAGTAATCTGTAATTATCCAACAATCTACAAAATCCAAAGTTAGTTTTAACAGCCTTTGCCAAAAGAGAAATGTAAGGAAAGTACTTGAGGATGGTAATTTAAAATACCGGTAGTCCTCGACTTACAACAGCTCCTTTACGGACCGTTCAAAGTTACAACGGCACTGAAAAAAGTGACTTATGACCTCTTCACACTTACAACCGTTACAGCATTCCCATAGTTACAAAATTCAGATGCTTGGCAACTGACTCATATTTATGACGGTTGCAGTATCCTGGGGTCAAGTGGTAAGCTTTGGCAACCTTCTGATCAGTGAAGTCAATGGTGAAGCCAGATTCATTTAACAACCGGGTTACTAACTTAACAAATGGAATGACTCACTTAACAACTGCGGCAAGAAAAGTTGAAATGGAGCAAAACTCACAAACGAAGGTGAATAAATGTGTTCTAGGATAATGTAGCAGGATCTAATCTGGGTCAAATCTCACTTAACAAATGTTTCATTACCAACATAAATTTTTGGGCTCAATTATAGTCGTAGCCCCAAAGACTACCTGTAGTATTATTTTTTCTTCGAAGAGTGTACTCTTATTTTATCACTAGTTGCTCCTCCCTTTCTTCCAAAGAGATTTCTTTCTAAAAATACCACATTATAAAACCACATTATAAAAAAAGATGTTGAGACTCTAGAAAAAGTACAGAGAAGAGCAACCAGGATGATTAGGGGACTGGAGATTAAAACATATGAAGAACAGTTACAGGAATTGGGCTTGGCTAGTCTAGTGAAGAGAAGGACCAGGGGAGACATGATAGCAGTCTTCCAATATTTGCGGGGCTGCCACAGAGAGGAAGGGGTCAAGCTATTTTCTAAAGCGCCTGTAGACCAGACAAGAAATAATGGATGGAAACTGAACAAGGAGAGATTCAACCTGGAAACTTTCTGACAGTGAGAACAGTCAACCAATGGAACAGAAGTTGCCTTTGGAAGTTGTGGAAGCTTC
The DNA here is from genome assembly GCA_023653725.1 of Bungarus multicinctus. Taxonomy (NCBI): domain Eukaryota; kingdom Metazoa; phylum Chordata; class Lepidosauria; order Squamata; family Elapidae; genus Bungarus; species Bungarus multicinctus. Next base: position 12,616,586 of record CM042843.1, read on the forward strand.
ATCACTTGAGACTTTCAAGAAAAGATTGGACTGTCATTTGTTAGAAATGGTGTAGCGTCTCCCGCTTGGTTGGGGGGTTGGACTAGATGACCTACGAGGTCCCTTCAAACTCTGATGATCTATTATCTACCTTTAGGTGGTATAGCTATAGGTTGACATGTATCTTACAGTTTAATCCTTATAACAAAAAAGATTCTGGGAATTTGGTGATGCTGCCACAGAGAACCAACAAGTTGCCTTAAAATAGGCTTTACTGTTTGTCCAACCTACTCAGTCTTGGCAGTTGCATCTGGCAGTAACTTTCCGTGGTTCATGTAGAGCTTCTTCTCTTCTCACCTGTAGTTGGTGCTTGTTTGTTTTTAATTGCAAATGCCAAGGCTTTTATACAGAGTGTTCTCTGAGTTGTATTCCCTTCCATGCTGTTCTTAAATTTTTACTCATTCTTAGATTGACATTCCACCTTTCTTTCATACACAGGGCACAGAAGAGTGTACCTAATAGGAATAGTACTTAGACTTATCTACCACTTCACAGTGCTTTACAGCTCTCTCTAAGAGGTTTACAGAGTCAGCATCTTACCCCCAGCAATCTGGGTCCTCATTTTACCCACCTCAGAAGGATGGAAGGCTGAGTCAATCTTGAGCCGGTCAGATTCGAACTGCCAAATTGCAGGCAGCCTGCAATACTGCACTCTAACTACTGCACCAATGACCCTGTGTCCTATTTTCCCCACAAACACAAGTTGTGGAATGGAATGGCCTGAGAGAGAGAGAGAGGGAGGGAGGGAGAGAGAGAGAGAGACTGGCCCAAGGTCACCCAACTGGTTTTCATGCCTACGAAAGGACTAAAACTCACCATCTCCTGGTTTCTAAATCAACACCTAACCACAACTCCAAGCCAGCTAGATAATTCTACGTTGCATTTATAGACATCAATCCTGTTAAAACTAGTTTAAATATATAATACGAATTTAGCATTAAAATAGTCCTAAACCTTGCTTATCTTCTTTTTTCCTGCCTTTACTTTCAAGTCACAAAAGGCAGATTCTCCTTTCTTGTTAACCTTTAGATTAGTAACTTCTTTAGAACAAGCAGCTTTTTCTTACTCCAGCTTCAAACCACATTACGAGATGATTTTGCGTAGTTAATTTTAGTTGCTACTGGATAACTAATGTCTTGTTGAGTCATTGTTCCAGAGGTATTTCTTTACCAAAATAGAGAAACAGAATGACCAAAGGCAGCCCAAAAAAAAAACCCCTGTGGAAGTAAGAGTGACTTCCGACTTCCTGCTGGCTTCCCCAATGAGTTTCCTTGTTGGGAATCTGGCAGGGAGCATCGGAAATCTCTTTCCCTTCTCTTCCCTTCTCAGCAAGCAGATTAGTGGGGAGGGAGCAAGAGATTATGAGACTGGCTGAGAAACGGTAATGGAAGTTTGAAAACGAAGATCACATGACCACAACAGCAGCCCAGCAATGCAGTAGCATCCAGTAGCATAAAAGCAGCTATAACCTTCTCATGCTTGATTTCCTTGGATGTTGGACACATTCTGTAAATTAGCCCACTTGAGACACCCTGATTCTAAAAGTGTTACCCTGGGACAATGATGGCAAACCTTTTCAGCACCGAGTGCCGAAAAGGGAATGTGTGTTCATGTGCACTCATTGAGGATGAAACCCGGAAGAGGAGCTGCCCAGGGGGCCTGCGCCTGCTGGGAAATAAATTTCCGGTTTCTGGCATGCATTTCCAGTTTCTGGTGCACATGTGCATGCAACAATAAGCTGGCCGGCGCGCATGTGCACATCAGAAAATGGAAGACCACTGACACACGCACGAAGGCCAGCTGATTGTCACGCATGTCAGAAACCCGGAAGAGGAATGGACGAAGCCTTGCGTGCCAGGCGACATGGGTCTGCATGCCACTTTGAGCATGCGTGCCATAGGTTCGTCATCACGGCCCTAGGATGCACTGTTTCACCCAGTTAAAAGTCAGAGACTTTTAGTAGAATATAAATGTAATACATATAAATGTGCCACAAGGTGGTGAAGGCTCACCAGCCTATAGACATATATAAGTTTGTTTCTCTTTCTTTTAGCCTTCGGGTTTTCTTTCACCCATCAAGCCCTTGTAATTGTATATTAACAACCAATTTGAATATCTCAGCGCTTTTTTTTCCTTTTTTTTTAATCCCAGAAAGTTTTTTTTTTCCCAGCTTGTTAAGTTTTTGGCAGTGTTTATCCAGGCCAAGTTCAAATAAGTTTCCAGGTTTCATAACTTAAGTATTTTTATAGCTGTAGGGATCTAGCTGTTTTAATATTTTGTTACTGTACCAGAGCAACACTATGTACGCTAAAGTATATTGCAATATACACCATTTTTCAGGGCAGCAATTTGGGAAGGCAAAAGTAATTTGCTTTGAACCAGGAACATCACTTGCTAGCTCTTTTAATGCAATAATTTTAATTTAATAATTTTAGGGGGTTCCCCCATCTTTTTATCCCATAATTTTTGTTTTCTAAAAATCAAATTTAGACCCACTTTCTGGTCTAAAAAATAAGCAGGATCCAACCTATAATAGTACTTAGATGGAGACACTGGGAAATCCTGCAGCTGAGTTAGACTGGAAAGTGCCAGTTTGGTGTAGTGATAAAGGTACCGGGAAACTGGGAATTCCACTTTAAGAAGAAAAACCAGCTGGGTGACATTGAGCCAGTCACTCTTGCTCAGCCCTAAGAAGAAGGCAAAGGCTTCTGAAATCTTGCCAAGAAAACTGTGAAGACTTGTCTAGGAATGGGAGGGAACCTTGTCTTGAAGGAAACTTCATTGTACTTCATGCTCTCTAATTGACATTCACATGGGGTGACTTCAGAATAAATGATCAGAGCCACAATTTTGCAAGAATATAAAGGGCTAGCTCAATACCTGTGCTTCGCTACGAAACTATGTGGTCAGACTTAGTTTTGGGGGAGGAAAACAAGGGGAAAAAATTCTGCCTCTGCCTACCAGTATCCATCAGTATTCGTCTGGCTAGCATCCTGTCAGTGTGTGAGAGTTGAGGGCTGTTTGGAAACTGAAAGAGTATTTGCTGTGTGAGCAAGAAGGAGACAGCAAGGAGCCTGGGCATGGCTTAGCTCAACTGTTCTGTAGTAAAGCTGCTTGGTGCTGTGAAACTAAAACTGAAACTGAAATTCCTCTCCTCTGCTTGTGTTTTGCATTTGGAACAGATTTCTTTTCAGGTGGGGAGGGGGAGTAGAACTCCTTGGCATCAGAGCATGTTAATATTATATGAAATATAATGCTCTGATGGTCATTTCGAAAAATCCTTTCTTAGCACCTAGAAGCCAAGAGGAACATACATGCCAAATTTCAACTTTGTAGGCTTTACGGTTCTGGAGATTTTGTGATGATGCGTGAGTGGTATTTCGCTTTTATATATATATAGATTGGTTAGGAAGGTCCAACAGAAAGATTTCATCAAAATGATCTGGGGGTAGGTGAGTTGCAAAATTTGTGTGTTATTAAAGTAATATCTTTACTGAGTTCTTAAGGTTTGCAGCTCCTGTTACGTTTAATTCTGGTTGAAAAGTGCAATGAAGGAAATAGCAGTCTTATTTATGCCCTTGGTGCTTCATAATCTAGCACTACATTGGGAGAACCAGGAAGGGGTGGGATTTGAATTTTTTAACAACCGGTTCTATGGGCGTGGCTTAGTTGGTGGGCGTGGCTTGGTGGTCATGTGACTGGCTGGGCATGGCCAACCCAACATTACTCACATCGAGGCACGCATCTCCTCGCCTGGCCTCTCATGACTGTGGGGATGCTGCAAGAGTCATAAGTGTGAAAAATTGTCATAAGTCACTTTTTTCAGTGCAATTGTAACTTTGAATGGTCACTCCACACAAGCAAAGTACCAGCAAAGGAGGGGAAAAAAACTCCAGAGAGGTTCCTGAGACAGGAAGTCTAGTCCTGCCAAGAATGTAATAAGGGTTAACGGAGAGGCAGTTTCTGTAAGCAACACCAGAATGTTTCCTTCCTGCCTTCCTTACAGGATTAGGCCAGGAATTTCTTCTAACAACTGGTTCTCCGATCTGCTTAGAAGGTTAACAATCGGTTCTAGTGAATAGGTGCAAACTGGTAGAATACCATCCCTGGAACCAGGACTTCTGAATTATACGTAGATTCCATTTGTAAACCCTTTGTTTAATGAGTTTTCCTTCCATATCTTTGCATATTCAAAGAAGCTCATTTAATCTAAGAAATCATGATTTTTTTCCTCACTGCAACAATGAGGGAATGTTACTGAGAACCAAGGAAGTTAAATATAAATTAATAATGTCATTAAGCACCGACTTGAATCCAGTTCTCCAGATTAACCCAGTAATGTCTCTCTTCCTTCCAGGTTTGCTGACAATGGGATTGGCCTCACTCTGGCTAGGTAAGCGTTCTTGTCTATGGAGATTCTCAGTCATTCAGGCCATGGTTGTCCCAAAGGTGCTTTTTCAAGAGGCAACTGGACTTTCCTTGTTTTTGCTTGAAGACGTTTTGCTTCTCATCCAAGAAGAATGGAAGAAGCTTATTGGGTGGGAAGCAAAATGTCTTCAAGTAAAAACAAAGTCCAGTTGCCTTTTGAAAAAAGCATCTTTAGGTAAGCATCCTGGGTGCCTGTTTAGGATTTTTAAATCTTTTGCAGTTACAGAAAAGCAGTATTTTGCCTGTCCTGTACAAATACTGTACAAATACTGTACAAAGACAGATAGATAACTCCATAAAGCATCCATACAAAGTCTTTTTTATTGGTTCATCAGGCATCCCCATCAACTCACAGTTATGATGAGGTTCTTCTTATTTCCAATCCTTTGCATATCAGTCTTTATGGGTAAAAAGATGGTTATCTCTTTCATCCCATATCGTAGAGGCAGAGGGTAGCTACTACCACGAGGCTGTGTGTTCAGGCAAGAGTGAAGAAACCTCCACCGACCCACCAAGGATCAATTCAGTGACCAATCAGGGTTACAGATGTGGCCACATGACATGTACTACATTTTCCAGGATACCTTGACTACATTTACCATGATGCATTCCCTTAAGGGGACAGCTCTCAATTCCTAACTAACTATCCCAAATCCCATTAACTATAACTGTCCGGACAGCACAAGCAGGATTTGGCCCAAGAAGCCACACTGACCAGCCATTTTGATTTCTCCTAGTGGAGGAACCTTCCCACACGACGATGGATCAAAACAAGAAATTAAAAATAGCCTTTTTGTGGGTGAAAGTGGAAATACGGGGACTGAAACAATAGACAACAACATCTGGGGACCTGGAGGATTAGACCACAGTGGACGGACTTTGCCCATTGGACAGTGAGTTTCTCTCTGAACATTTTCTTGTTAGGTTCAGGTTTGCAAACCAGTATAGAATTTAATTCAATTCTTTCTTTTTTCTAAACCTGCCACTGAAAAGACCATAAATGGGGGGGAAAACCCATCTCTTTGACCTTGTTCTGTTCTTCTACAATGAACAGCCACTGATAACACATTTGAGATTCCTTTTTCAATCAGTCAGTCCAAACTGAAGTTCATCCAACCTCTCAAAGACTCAAATAAACTACTTTTTTTGGCACAAGAGCTGCTTCTTAACTCATAGTGGTTTTTAATTTGTCCGCAATTTGTCCCTTTGGTAAGTAAGGGTTCTGCCTGTTGAAATAGACTTGAAAAGAACAGCATGAAAACTGTCTTTCCTTCTGATAAGAGTTGATAGCTTTTGTGCATTGCATTTTAAATCACATTATTCATTGCACATTTGGAATTGAGGCTTGTGATATCAATGTGGACTACATGGAAGGCAAAAACTACTCTCACTACTATCATACCATTATTGGTTTCCATTAGTATAGTAATTGTAACTGGCTCTTAAGAACTTTACTGCCTCACAAATTGGATCCCACCGAAGAAATTATACAGTCCAGCTTTCTGCTCTGGCAATAACTAGCTACTATGCCTCTAGGAGAAACGTGGATATAGAACACAAAAGCAGATTCTATTTCAATTCTGGAGGCAATATATGAGCCTCACAAACAATGGTCATTGATAGCTTTGTCCTCTCTAAACCTCTCATTCCAGACTTGGATTTACATTTCAGCCACATGCTTTCTCTGTTCTGGAATATCTGGCTAATTTAAAAGCATCAAACAATTTCTGTTGACTTCTTTTCCCTCACCCTCCTTTCCCAACTTCTGTTTTCTGGTAGTCACTTATTAAGAATCAATTTTGGGAAATATTTCATGCAATGAATGAATGAATGAATGAATGAATGAATAGGTACCTTGCTTCTTAAGGGGTTGGCGCACTTATTTGATAAATGGATGGATGGATGTACAGTCACAGAGACAAATGTCCCCCCAGTTGAAATATAACATTTCAACACAGAGGCACATACAGCCATTCACAGCTTGAACATAACTTTAAAAGCCCTGAGGTATGTTAATAGGCATCTCAAACCTTCCTACATACACACCTGAAAGACTGTAGAAGCTAATTTCTTCAGTTTGACAATGGTCCAGTAACGTGCAGGATTTATGCTTCATTATTGACTTACTTGTTAGATGTATAGTGCGGTTTTCCTCCTGGAACTTAAGATAGTGTATATACTGTATTCCACTCTTCTATTTTTTTTTCCACCATAATCCTAGGAGTTGGGCATAAATAGTGCCTGGTCCAGAGACAGCAGTGAGCTTTCGTCACAAAGTATAAACTGGTACTTGGGTATCCTGGTCTTTTAATTGTTGCACCTCTCTGGTTCTTGACAATGCATTGATGCTTTCTAACAATCCTTAAGAGTAGGAGTGTCAAACACAAGGCCCGTGGGCCAGATCTGGCCTGCAGAGTACTTAGATCTGGCCCGTGGGGCCATCCTGAAAACAGCAAAGAACCAGCCTTCGTGCAGCCCTCCCAAGCTCTGTTTTCGCTGGCAGAGGGCTGCAGGAGACCATTGCAAACCAAAACAGAGCTTGGGAGCCCGTTTTCGCTAGCAGAGCACTGGGGCCGTCACAGGCATCCCCGACATGAGTGACATCAAGCTGGCCATGCCCACCCGGCTCCCTGAGGTCAAACACTACCCTGATGCGGCCCTCAATGATGTCGAGTTTGACACCTCTGCCTTAGAACTAATCTAATGGGCATCTTTCACAAATATGTTTCAGGAATTTCCCAATCAGAGGCATTCAGTTCTATGATGGGCCAATCAATGTTCAGAATTGCACTTTCCGAAAATTTGCTGCCCTGGAAGGCCGACATACCAGCGCTCTGGCTTTCCGCCTGAACAACGCCTGGCAAAGTTGCCCCAACAACAACGTCACAAATTTGATCTTCGAAGACGTCCCGGTGAGTTTGTCTTCGGGGTAGATTGATGAACTGAAGGATTGTGCCAAGGAGAAATTTTGGAGGCATAGCAGAATTTGCAGAGGAAATTCTGCCCCAATGACAGAATTTCCTCCCTGTACATTTGCAGCTGGTGTTGAATTAAGTTTGGATTTAGCTTCAAACAAGGATCTACAAGTTGGTTTTGGCTCTGTTAAAGTTGACAGTGATTTTGTTGTTGAGGCCATCATAATCCCATTTTAGGGATTTCTCTTTGTCTTCAACTTACAGCCATTCATTTAGTGACCATCCAAAGTTAAAATAGCACTGAAAAACATGACTTATGACTCGCCCTCACACAAGCATTGCAACATCCCCATAGTGACATGATCAAAATGACCCTTGTATATATTTATGATGGTTGTAGCATCTTGGAGCTACGTGATTGCACTTTTCAATTAAAACATCTAATTAAACAAAGGATGAACATATATTCTATTATTGGGAGATCACCATTTGGGAAGCAAGTTGTGTTCCTTATGTATATTCAGAGATCACCATTTGGGAAGCAAGTTGTGTTCCTCGAGAAAGAGATCCCAGCATTTACTGAGCAATATGTCTGTCTTCTTCCATGTAGATTTCCTCCAGAGTTTTCTTTGGAGAACCTGGGCCTTGGTTCAATGGGTTGGACATGGATGGCGATAAAACATCCGTTTTCCATGATGTAGATGGCTCAGTGTCAGAATATCCTGGATCATACCTTATTAAAGAGGACAATTGGCTCATTAAGCATCGAGACTGCATTGAAGTTCCAGATTGGAGAGGATCCATCTGCAGTGGACGCTATGCACAGGTAGCAGGGAATGTGTGGACACACAGATTGGAGGGTTGTTGGTTCCCTGTTCCCTGTCACACCTAGGACAGGTTGAAAATTGAATGTATGGGCTGTTTGAAATCCAACAGGAACCCAAAGTTATAACAGAATTAGTAGAATGAAGCTCTTTCCACAAAGCCCCATTCCTAGAAGTTAAAAGGCCCCAATAAACTCAATTACATCCTTCTTACAAGTGTTTGTTTCTTCTATGCACTGATAGCTGAATGGGAAGCCAAATTTTGTGCAACACGAAAGATTTAAATAGCTTTTTTTTTAAAAAAAAAAAATGCCATTGCCTGAAAGATAGAGATGGATAGAAAGCCCTTATTGAAGGCAGGAATTTCATAACCCCTGGAAATAAATAGCAAAAGTACTTAGATTTATATACTGCTTCACACTGTTTTACAGCCCTCTCTAAGCAGTTTATAGTGTCAGCATATTGCCCCTAAGGTCCTCATTTTACCAGCCTTGGAAGGACAGAAGGCTGAGTCAACCTGTTGAGCTGGTCTGGATCGAACTGCTGACAGTAGGCAGACTTAACCTGCAATAGGCATTCTAATTAAATATATTATACTTTCTCTCTTTTTTTTCAAAACAGGTGTATATCCAAGCATATAAATCCACCAATCTGAAGATGAAAATCATCAAAAATGACTTCTATACACACCCTTTGTATCTAGAAGGTGCCCTGAGCAAAAGTACCCATTACCAACAATATCAGCCTGTGATCACTCTGCAGAAAGGCTACACCATCCACTGGGACAAAGCAGCCCCCGAGGAATTGGCCATCTGGCTCATCAATTTCAATAAGTGAGCATGCAAGCCCTAAAAAAACCTTTCTGAACTTTGATTGTCCATAATCTAGGGAAGCGGTCTCCAGCCTTTCCAGCTTCGCAGATTGACAGGAGAAGGAGAGTAGTAGTTCAATGCATGTGTGCATGCAGCTCTATTTGTGTAAGCAATGTCACTCACACAAATGGAACTGCGCACATGTGTTCACCTGCCCACTATGCATGCAAGTAAAGATGCCCTTGCACATACACCCACCCGCTGCTTCCATGGTCCGATATGGAATGGACCATGGTCCAGTAGTGGGCTGCGGCCCGAGGGTTGAGAACCCCTGATCTTGTCAGCATTCCAGCGAAACTCCCCATCTCATTCAGCACTCAGAAACAAAGTTCCTCCAAGTAAGAATTTATTATAGAGAAGTCATATTGGCACATCTGGGAAAAACCCGAATCTGAGAGGTCTGGGTTTTGCCTTCGTAGTTGAAAATCAAACCCCATCCCCTGCACCCACCAGTCCATTATATGGTCCAATCACCCATTGTCCCAACTGGAGACATTCCTCCAACCATTCCTTTCCAGGTGCAGGGTCACTTGTCCTTGACTTTAGAAGAAAAATGTTGTTGAGTCTAACTTTCCACCTCTCTATGAAATCTCCTCCCCTTCTCCCCCCCCCCCCCCCCCCAATTTCCCAGGCACTAAGATGTGGCAGCCTGGAAGCTTCTAGGTAAAATATGGCTTCCAAAGCTGACAGATCTAGGGAAACACACAACACATTATAATCTTCCAGCTCTGGCATCATAATTTCAAATTTTCCATTCTGAGTTTTACCATCTTTTCGCCTACGTATTCCAAGTTCTTGCAGAAGAGAGGCAAAGCAGTCATAATTTCACGATGGAATACATGAAATGGGTCAAACTTACTCTTTACTCAGAGCCAATGACCTACCACCGGAGAACTGTTCCATATGACTTTAATGGATCTTTAAATCATTTTGGAATTAGTTAAGCACCAGCATCTAAACATTTAAGCCAGCATGGAAAGAATCACTTTTTTAAATAAAAAAAGTTAAATATTTGACTTGGCTTGTGGTGCGTTCCAGAAAAGTCATAGTCATGAGATTTGGGGTTGAGCTTTTTGTTTTTAGTAATGCTTATTTTCCTTTTTTTTTTTTTTTAGAAACGACTGGATCCAAGTTGGATTTTGTTATCCTAAAGGGACAACATTTTCCATTCTCTCAGATATTCACAATCGCCTTTTGAAGAAAACCTACAAAACTGGGGTGTTTTACCCAGCTCTTCAAATGGACAAACTTGAATATCGATATCCTACCAAGGGCTACTACTACTGGGATGAAGACACTGGGTAAGGAATCAACAAGCATTCTCAAATTTTTGTGGGATCTGGCGGTAGAAAGAGCGATATTTCTGATTGGATTTGTATGCATGACAACAGCCGTCATCCTTGTTTTTGTAATTGTTCAAATCCTGCCCGTTGGCGTCCATTTTGGTGGGAACATTCTCAGCAAGAAAAGCAATACCATATGTGGCCTTACAATGTTGTTGCAGAGCAAGTCGTAGCCACTTCGCTCCATGGGACAATACATCAGCTGCCTCTACCTTTCATGGGCTTTGAAATGCTCTTGAGAACATGGGGAGGGAGAGAGGTCTGCTTTTCACACATTTCTAGAGTTCTTGTCGGCCATCAAAAAGAGAAGGGGAACTGGCATACAAACAGGAAGAGGGTTTGGTTTTAAATCCTAGGGGCCTGAATGTTTGGGCTCCAGGTAATACGTGTTTAAAGCAACAAGAAAGAAAATGGCCTCAGTCAGGTCAGGCCAGCTTCATGGTTGACACCATCCCTTGCAGTCCCTCCTGCCCCAAAGGAAAGTATCAATCCTAACCCTTATAGATACAGGCTTCAGATCAAGGGTGGGCTTCAAAAAATTTAGCAACGGGTTCTCTGCCCAGTTGCTGGGTGGGCATGGCCATGATGAGCGTGGCCTAGTTGGCCTCCTGCACCACAGCGGTTGGGAGGGGTGTTATATACCGCCCCCTTTCCCTATCGGGACAAAATGGCTTCCCCAGACTCCGGAAGCTCTCTGGAAGCTGGAAACAGGCCCATTTCCAGCCTTCCTGAACTTCCGGGAGCCCGTTTTTCACCCTCCCCAAGCCTCCGCATGCACCGTGCTGCATCCAAAACAGGCCGTGTGGGGACTCCTGGGAGGGGCGGGGTGGGGTGGGCAGGGCCAGCCTGGAGTGGGATTTGGGGGGGGGTCTCTGAACTGCACAGAATCTTAGCTAGGGGCTCTCCCGAACCCCTGTGAACCCCCAGCAGCCCACACCTGCTTCAGACAGAAGGAAAACAGGTGTGGCACCTCCGCTTGAAAGCCCCCCTGGAGTTTCGTCTTTGCTGCCGCCAGGAAGAGTTGCGTCCTATTTGGAATCCGCCCCTTGTCTTGTCTACGACATGTTCTCGGTCACGGTTGCTCAACTCTTGCTGTCTTCTTTTTCTTTTAATAGGTTGTTATTTCTCAAACTGAAAGCTCAGCATGAGAAGGAGCCATTTGCTTTCTGCTCCAACCGAGGCTGTGAACGGATCAGGATCAAAGCCAACATACCGAAGCAAACTGGTACCAGTGACTGTGAAGCTCTGACTTATCCGAAATATGCTGAGAAGCCAACAGTGGATGTGCCGATGCCCAAAAAGCTGCCTAGTGCACGCATGGTATATTGATTTACTGTTTTAATTTCCTTAGGGGAATATCTCTCTGGGATTTTCAAGATCTTGTTTTAAACTTTAATGAAAGCTTCAGAATATGTTAAGCCTGGAGGCCTGGGTCTCTCTTAGTGTTGGCTTCAGTAGAAAACCTTTCTTCATTTGTTGACAAGAGAGGAGGTTTACTGACAGGAGATTCTATCTGTCATACTTCGTATTTACTCAATATCCTTTAGCCGTGGTTAATTTGATACCTGTTTGTTCAATTAATAAAATGTTCCAGGTCCACCCAAGCCACTGATTCAGAAACTAACTATGCCAGCTGAACCCAGTTTGTGATTCAGCATAACATGTGAACAGAGTTATAGAACTGAACTCCAGTTCTGGATTATCTAACTCAAGAGAATTTTCTCTTGACTAGCTTTAGTTTCATGGTGTTAATAAAATTCCAGTCTACTCTATCTTCTTCCACATGGGTCAAAGTTTCTAATTTTATACTATGGAAGGAAAGCAAAAGAGGTTTGTTGGGAGTGTTGGGTATGATGCCTTCAGGCCATAAATTATCCAGATCTGATTCCAGTATTAAAGTTTGTTTAGAAAATGCTTGATTGCCATGTAAATGCTATTTTCTTTCTTTTTCAAAAATAGTACAAGAAGGATCATTTTGTAGAATTGAAGATAGACAGCTACAAGACCAAATATTACCATCTCAAGGATGACTTTGCCTATATCTCAGTAAGTGTTTGCGCCACATTTTTTTTTTAAAAAAATGCTTATCAATTTGCCAATTTATTTTTATATAAGGATGTTCATCTTGGGCTCAATTTAGAATTCTGTAAGCACATAAATCCAAAATGAAGCATCCAAGAAAACATTCAGAACAAGCAGCAATTCGTTTCCCAACCTCCATTCTGGGAGGATGTTAAAAATAGCTTTTTTCTTTTGTGTAGGTTGATGGCAAGTCATTTTATCTTTCTGAAGAGGGTATTCAAGTAGTCGTGATTGATGGTTACGAAGGAAAAGTTGTTGACCGTATGAGTTTCAAAAATATCATTCTACAAGGAATCCCAGCTCAGATCATCAACTATGTCAACAACATTCGAAACAAGTAAGTTAACTGGAAACAGGGGTTCTCCAAGTTGCAGAAAGAAAACCTACTTGTATAGTCATCCATTACAGTGTGCAACCTTCAACTGCAGTAGCACCAGAAATATTCATCGCCATAATCAATGATCAAAAGAAATCAGAAAACCAAATCATACATAAATTGATCAGATTAAACAGGTTTACCGAGCAAATTTGGGGTGATTGGAGAAAGGAAGATTCTGTTAACTTTTGTGGATATCTATGATGAGGATTGCAATGCAGCTGTTCTGCTAATCAGTTTGGGTGAATAACTAATTCAATCAAATGATACATGTAATTTTTCTGCCCTCTTCTAGTTCTATAGTGGTGATGACCTCAAAAGGAAGATTTGTTTCAAAAGGTCAATGGACCAAAGTCCTGGAGACACTTGGAGCAAAACCGGGCTTTAAATTGAAGGGTAATGCATTATTAATATTATGAAATATAATATGATAATATGAATTTTATTATGGCTACTTTTATGAAGAGCACTTTCTAAAACAGCAAAGAATAATATAGATTCTGCATCAGGAAAGTAAACTAGGGTGTCAAGATCGGAAAAGTCCTTAGAAATATTGTAGAGTTTTTTACTGAATGTAAAGTGTATTTGAGAGGTATTTTTAAGTATTCCACACATCAGTTCCATCCGTCCTTATGTGGTAGCCAGAGAGAAAACTGGATTAAAAACAATTGGGTTCTTCATACTTAAAAACGTTCCTAGAAATTCCATTATCACCAAATGCAGAATGGCAACTTTTTCAATTCCTAGTTTGCTACTATTCAACCCACTCAATTTTTTTAAAAAAAAAACCCATTAAACTGTAGGAAAAGGGCTGTTTACAGAATTATAGAAGTATGGAGATGGAAGGGATCAAAAGGAACATCAAACCTAACCATCCCCCCGCCCAAAAATGAACCAACTCTTCTTGGAGAACTGGCTATTCGATGTTTTTGGTTATGAACTGCAAAAGGTGTGGCTGGCATTCATGGAAATCGCCTGGTGGGGTGGCCTAGAAGTGGAGCTCTCGCCTCACAATCAGGAGGCTGTGAGTTCGATCCTAGGTAGAGGCAGATATTTCTCTCTCTGGGCACACTGAGAATGTATCTGCTGAACAAAACTCTGCAATGGTGACAGGAAGGGCATCCAGCCAGTAAACACTCAGCTTCATTCAGTTGCCCAGACTCCACCCCAACAAGGGATTATGGGGTTGTTAAAAGATGATGATTTGTGAATATAGTCTCTGACAGTGCAGAATATCGGTTATAAATATTGCCCCGGATCGTTTTTTCTCACTGCACGCTCTTATTTATTTATTTAAAGATAAAATGGCTTTTGTCGGCTACAAGGGCAGTTTCCAGCCTTTCTGGATCAAGCTGGAGACCGATGAGGACGCGGTGAGAATCTTTCAAGCGCTGCCCGTTCCAGTGGTCAAGAAAATGAAACTCTGAGGAAGCACCTCTTTCAAAATGCCCTCCAGAGGACAAGGATGAGAGGAATGGTGGCTCTTCTAAGATGTAATATATTTTGTTGCTGTACATAAGAGAGAAGCTACTGTAAATAAGCCTTCACCTTGAACAACCAACATTCCTTGATCAAATGAGTCCACTTTGGTTTGATCTGTTTTGATTACTAACAGATTCCCTGACCTGCCAGCAGGTTCAGGACAACAGATTTTTTTTAAAAAAGGTCTCCTCTTGTCTCATCTCCTTTCTATGAAGCCACCATGGCCACCTCGTGATTGATTCATGCATCGCTGTGGTCCTGAATTAATTGGACATACAGACAATGCTTATTCTTCTTCTCCAATTTTCAACCTTTCACTCATCTTGAATGTTCAAATGCAGACTCAGGAAACAAACCCCACTTTTACGGTGGTACTGCTGGCTATGTAAATAAAGTGTAAGCTAAATTCGATAATGCACAGCTTAGCAAGAATTGCCAAATGTCAGAGCTAGTATTGCTAGGCTGGTCAACGGGCAGGGCAAAGGGTGAACAAGAGAGGGGGATTTTATAGACTGTGTTGAATATTTCTTGTCTCATTCAAATACTAGAATAGAGTTAAGCTTGCTAATTACATTAAAGCTATTACTGAGACGGTGGGAAATCTCACACAAGAAGACAACGAAGATTCAGTCTTAGGAAAGTAGTTTATGAAACAATTACTCTGAATGTACAGGATAGATTTGGCTAGAGGAACACCTATCCTTTTCCTAGCCTGAAAGATGCTACTTCTTCCCTTGTATACATATTTAATAGAAACTATATTGAGTTATAGGCAAACAGGGTTATGTATACATTCCCTGCCCACGTTCCTGGATCAGAAAGCTTCAAATCTCAACAACCATTGAGCGGGAATATTGTACAATAATGAAAGTCATTAAGGGCAGTTTCCAAGTTTCCAGCCTTTGTCCTTCTCTATAGGTAGTCCTCAACTTACGATCGCAATTGAGTCCAAAATTTCTCTTGCTAAGTGAGACATTTTTTTAAGGAAATTTTGCCCCATTTTACCACCTTTCTTTCTTGCCACAATTATTAAGTGAATCACTGCAGTTGTTAAATTAGTAACATCGTTAAGTGAATCTGACTTTGTTAGGTCCGCAAAAGGTGATCACGTGACTCCAAGACACTGCAGCCGTCATAAATATGAATCAGTTGCTAAGCATCCTAATTTGGATGCTGCAATGTTTTTAAGTGTGAAAAATGGTCATAAGTCACTTTTTTCGGTGCCATTGTAACTTCAGTCGAGTTAACTGCACGTTCAGTTAACTGCACGAACAGTTGAGGACTGCTTGTAACTTAAGAGTCACATTTTAAGGTTCCTGACATCCAAGGGGCCATTTACATTCTGTGAACCGTGACTTTTTAAAAAGTATATCCACCGCAAGT
Source organism: Bungarus multicinctus (assembly GCA_023653725.1). Taxonomy (NCBI): domain Eukaryota; kingdom Metazoa; phylum Chordata; class Lepidosauria; order Squamata; family Elapidae; genus Bungarus; species Bungarus multicinctus. The sequence goes on from CM042843.1 coordinate 12,632,330, forward strand.
TGTTTTACTCCAGCCTACATTTAACAGTTTTACATGATTTTTTTTTTTTTTTTTGTATTTTTGTGCATTATGTCAGTTCAAATCTTTTACCCGAAATAGCTGGTCCTTTTTCGGAACAAGATGTATAGCATTTTGTATATTTTCTAAAAAAAAAAAAAAAATCCTGATGGGGGAATGATATATTTATTTATTGCAAAGGCACTAAAAGGGTATTATAACGGAAGAGAGCAAAGATGTTACAAGGGGGGAGGTTGCCAAAAAAATAAAAAAAATGGGAAACACTCTCTTTGCAGTTGAAGTTTTTTAATGGCCGCAGATGTGGCCCCCTGTCTCTTGGCAGAAATCCTTTTTTTTTTTTTTTTTTGAAGTACGATAAACCTCGTTTCCAAATGTTTTCAATTGCAACTTTAACATTTTGTGGTTTGGAATACACGATTTATTGAAATAAAATGTCAGCGCAATTTGTCAATTGTTTATCCCTGTTTGGTGACTTTATTATGCTAAACTACTAAGACACCTTTCATCCAAAGCACCTGAGGGCAGGACAAGAAGCAATGGATGGAAACTAATCAAGGAGAGAAGCAACTTAGAATTAAGGAGAAATTTCCTGAGAGTTAGAACAATTAACCAATGGAAAACTTGGCCTCAGAAGTTGTGAATTCTCCAACACTGGACACTTTTAAGAAGAGACTGGATAACCATTTGTCTGAAATGGTGCAGTAGGGTTTCCTGCCTGAACAAGGGGTTAGACTAGAAGACCTCCAAGGTCCTTTCCAACTCTGTCATTCTATTCTGTCCCATTCTCTTAAGAATAAAAAAAATCTGCTTGCTTTTTGCACTTTGTATATAACACATCCCTTTAAAAACTTTTTTAAAAACCCTAATCATGCCAGAGCAAAAAGTACCAACAGCATTTCTCACCATTTGGGTAAAGGGCAAGTTTAAAAGGCCACCCAGAGTCATCTTATAGGGAAAATGAGCAGCATAAAATTGAATAAAGCAAATAAAATAATAAAAAGCTGCATTTTGGGACCTTCTTCCAAGCAGTTGGCGAAAATATGGAGTACAACCACAACCTTCACCCTGTTCTCTGTAAACTGCAGTTCTATTCACTGTTTACTTAGATGTGACTCACTTCTATATTCCAATTCCCAAACAGTTAAAATTCCCTTTGGTATTTTAAAACAATCTACATGAGCAAAATCTTCCCCGGTCTCCTGGTCTGTGCCCCTAATGAAAAAAATTATTTTGGAAAACAAAACAGCTAAAAAGTTGCTGAGAAGCAGCTCCTATTTCCCAACAATGATGTTCTGTAATTCCTAGCTGTGGGTGGATTTGCACAACAGGCATTGCTAGAATATGGTAACTATCCTGGTTTGTACGTCACCGTCTTATGCAAGCCTGAACAACTGGGTTAACTCAGTGAACTTGATTTAGTTAACCTAGACAGACAAGCTAGGCCACCACAAGCTAATACTGCAATCTTCTATCTATCTTATGCTTGCTCTCCCTCTAGTGGAGTTTTTCAGTCTAAGCTGGAAAACATCAATTTTGAGCTCTCTCAAAGGTGCTTTTTTCTTCAAAAGGGAAAAAGAAAACATTTTGCTTCCCATTCAAGAAGCTTCATCAGTTCTGACAGCAGGGAGGATGAAGGATAAAATGAATATGCATTAAATAAGTTATTAATAGCTCTTAATAGTGACCACAGGATCTTTGATCCTGGAAGCTGTCTGTTTATTAGTACTACCTGCAAACAAAGGCCGATGCTCTTATTATACACTGCTCAAAAAAAATAAAGGGAACACAAAAAGAAGACATCCTAGATTTGAATGAATGAAATATTCTTATTAAATACTTTGTTCATTACATAGTTGAATGTGTTGACAACAAAATCACACAGAAATTATCAATGGAAATCAAATTTAGCAACCCATGGAGGTCTGGATTTGGAGTTACACTCAAAATTAAAGTGGAAAAAAACACTACAGGCTGATCCAACTTGGATGTAATGTCCTTAAAACAAGTCAAAATGAGGCTCAGTAGTTTGTGTGGCCTCCACATGCCTGTATTATTTATTTATTTAATCACACTTTTATACCGCTCCCTCTCCCAAAAAGGGACTCGGGGCGGTGTACAGCCTACTAAAAGCATACAATAAATACACAATAAATACGATTAAAAATAAATTAAATAATTAGATCCGGCTGTCTATTCAAAATTTAAGTTAAAAATTAAAACTAATAAAACCCCAATTTAGATTAATTAAAACCAAAAAACATAGTTACTGGGCCAGGCCGGCCTGTTCGAAAAGCAGGGTTTTCACTGCGCGCCGGAAGGTCAGAATATCCGTCATAGCCCGTATCTCCGGGGGGAGATCATTCCATAGGGAGGGAGCTCCCACAGAGAAAGCCCGAACTCTCGGGGCCGCCAGCCGACAACAGTCAGGCGGCGGCACCCCAAGTAGGGCCACCCTGTGGGAGCGTACTGGGCGGCGGGAGGTTGTTGATGGCAGCAGGCGGTTCCGTAAGTACCCAGGTCCCGAGCCATGGAGCACTTTAAATACCATCAGTACCACCTTGAATCGAATCCGGTAGGCCACAGGAAGCCAGTGCAGCCTGCGGAGAAGTGGTGTTACGTGTGCGCCTTGAGGGGCGCCCACGATCACCCGCGCGGCTGCATTCTGAACTAACTGCAACCTCCGGAGACTCTTCAAGGGGAGCCCCATGTAGAGAGCGTTGCAATAATCCAAGCGGGAGATAATGAGGGCGGAAGTGACTGTGCGAAGTGCGCCCAGATCCAGAAAGGGCCGCAACTGGTAAATCAGACGAATCTGATGAAAAGCCCCCCTGGCGACGGCTGCAATATGTTCTTCCAAAGACAGCCGTACATCCAGGAGGACACCCAAGTTGCGCGCCCTTTCCACGGGGGTCAAAACCTCTCCCCCCACGGCCAGCGAAGGAATAAGCTGGCTGTATCTGGGCGCAGGAAACCACAGCCACTCGATTTTGGCCGGGTTGAGACGAAGCCTGTTACGACCCATCCAACCCCGCACGGCCTCCAGGCACCGGGTCATCACTTCGACGGCTTCGTTGGGGTGGCCCGGGGTGGAGATGTACAGCTGAGTATCATCAGCGTACTGATGGAACTCCACCCCAAAGCCACGGATGATCTCACCCAGCGGCTTTACATAAATGTTAAACAGCAGGGGCGAGAGCACCGACCCCTGAGGCACCCCACAAAGTATGACCTCCCTACAACTCCTGGGCATGCTCCTGATGAGGTGGCGGATGGTCTCCTGAGGGATCTCCTCCCACACCTGGACTAAAACATCCCCCAACTCCTGGACAGTCTGTAGTGCAACGTGGTGTTGGTGGATGGAGCAAGACATGATGTCCCAAATGTGCTCAATTTGATTCAGGTCTGGGGAACAGGCGGGCCAGTCCATAGCATCAATGCCTTCGTCTTGCAGGAACTGCTGACACACTCCAGCCACATGAGGTCTAGCATTGTCGTGCATTAGGAGGAACCCAGGGCCAACCGCAGCAGCATATGGTCTCACAAGGGGTCTGAGGATCTCATCGGTACCTAATGGCAGTCTGGCTACCTCTGGCGAGCACATGGAGGGCTGTGCGGCCCCCTAAAGAAATGCCACCCCACACCATTACTGACCCACTGCCAAACCGGTCATGCTGGAGGATGTTGCAGGCAGAACGTTCTCCACGGTGTCTCCAGACTCTCTCACGTCTGTCACATGTGCTCAGTGAGAACCTGCTTTCATCTGTGAAGAGCCCAGGGCGCCAGTGGCGAATTTGCCAATCTTGGTGTTCTCTGGCAAATGCCAAATATCCTATAGTGTTGGGCTGTAAGCACAACCCCCACCTGTGGATCTCGGGCCCTCATACCACCCTCATGGAGTCTGTTTCTGACCGTTTGAGCAGCCACATGCATGTTTGTGGCCCGCTGGAGGTCATTTTGCAGGGCTCTGGCAGTGCTCCTCCTGTCCCTCCTTGCACAAAGGCAGAGGTAGCGGTCCTGATGCTGGGTTGTTGCCCTCTTATGGCCTCTTCCACGTCTCCTGATGTACTGGCCTGTCTCCTGGTAGTGCCTCCATGCTCTGGACACTACGCTGACAGACACAGCAAACTTTCTTGCCACAGCTCGCATTGATGTGCCATCCTGGATGAACTGCACTACCTGAGCCACTTGTGTGGGTTGTAGACTCCGTCTCATGCTACCACTAGAATGAAAGCACTGCCAGCATTCAAAAGTGACCAAACCATCAGCCAGAAAGCATAGGAACTGAGAAGTGGTCTGTGGTCACCACCTGCAGAACCACTCCTTTATTGGGGATGTCTTGCTAACTGCCTATGCTTTCCACCTGTTGTCTATTCCATTTGCACAACAGCATGTGCAATTGATTGTCAATCAGTGTTGCTACCTAAGTGGACAGTTTGATTTCACAGAAGTGTGATTGACTTGGAGTTAACACTGTGCTGTTTAAGTGTTCCCTTTATTTTTTGGAGCAGTGTATATTTTGTAATATAGAAAATAAAGTGTATAGGTAGTCTTAAACTTAAACTGCCTTTTGTTTAATCACCCTTCGTAGTTTCAACGGTGATGAAAAAGTAACTTTACATTCTGACTTCATTTTAAATTGTATTTTATTCCAATCAAATGAAATTGGAATAAAAAAACCAAGAGAGCCCTTTGAAAGCTCCTTATCTATTACTATGTTGAAGCTGCTTTTTCTGCTTCTTTACAGATGGTTCTGCCATCACCTCATTTTCCCCCTCTTGGTTGACAAAAGTCTTGTTCTGTGTCATGCCCCTGTTGGAATCTGATTCCGAGGGGGAGGTTGAGCAGCTGACAAGGGAGTGGGAGTGTGGCTCCGGTGGCTGTGGAAGAAATTAGGGAAGGGCACAGTCCAGCTGGACAGAGCAGGGGAGAGGTAGAGCAAAGGAGAGGGAATTCAGAGGAAGATCTAGGCCCACCTCTTCTTCATCGTAGGCACATAGGGAGGAACAGAGAAAGGAGCAACAGGAGTTGCACGGCTTACAGGGGAGGAAAGAGCCCTGATTCCCTTCATTCACTGCAGCTGGGAAAACAGTGTTTAAAAAGGCAAGCTACGCACAGCAAAGTTGCTGGAAGCAAACCGTGAGTTATCTTTGTCAAGGCTTATCTCGGTTCCTGGCATCTTCCCAATTGTGTGTGTTTTGTTGGCCTTTGAAATCTGCAATTCCTTATCCTGCCCTGTCCAGTTAATTGCTGCAACGTGGTTTGTGTGGATTTTTATTTATAGTTTATATGTACTTCATTTTCGGACTGAATTTCCTCCACTTAAAAACTGTTCTTGGGAGAGTTTTCTCTCCAGCTGAAGGTAACTGGACATTGGGGGCAAAGTTGGAGGTATTAAAGGGATTTTTCTTACTTATGTGATTGTGTTGCCTTTATGCCATGCCCTGGATCATCATATACTGGAAGTGATAATTTGGAATCTCATTTCACAAACTACAAAATAGCCGACAATACATTTATCCATCATGCAAATAAGCCATCAGGTATGTTTCTAATCTTGCCTATGGCAATTCATTCGAGGTCTCAAAAAAATAAAATAAAAAACAAAGCCCAAGTATTTTGCTTTTCTTTAAACACCACCATTTCATCCACAGGAGAAATCTTTTAACCTGCTGGCACAAAAATGCACCTACTTGTCCTTGTTCTTGCAAGCTGAATGTCAGAAAAAACTCTTTCAAAACAAAATCAAGAAGGGGGGAAAATGGAAGGAGGAAGCAGATAAAATTAACATCAAGGATAAGCAGTAAATTATCGCTCCAATCGCCCTCCAAAGTTCAAAGCAGCAAAGTTTTTATAGAACCGCTTTGGCATGTAAAATGTCAATTTGTTAAAACAGACCTAGCTTCTGGAAGAGATTTTGCACATGACATTAGCCAGACTTCAAAACAAGCACACTTCCTTTATTGTTTGGTGTACAGACAGCACCATCATGTGGATGGTCTGGGCTGACATCAGATATCAGTTAGAGAAGGAAGGATGGATAAGGAATTCCAAACAGCTATTTCTTCTGAAAAAAATTATAGAAATTTATTGAAGTTTTGGAGGGAGCATTCACACAGACAGCAACTTATCCTTAATTACCTCTTTTTTTTTCTCCAAAGAACAAACTGCCATGGCTGTTCCAAGTATTGCACATATTCCATGGCACTGAATATAAAACTGTAACAGCAAATGAAATCCAATCCAATGGCCTCAAACTTGAACTGAACTTTTCCGATTAACATTTTAAAAGAAATCAATGCAACCTGTAAAATACATCCATTGCATGAATATTTATCCACAGAAAAAACGTACAACATTCCCACACTTGGTTTTTGCAATCAATTAAATGGCATCTGTGAGCATTCCTCACATTTTATATTACTTCCATCAATGAATGAGAGGTACATCGATCGATTTGGTGTGGCAATCCCCTAACCTTATTAGCTAATTAATAGAAAGTTTTATTTCCATTTCAGTGTGGAATACTGGATTATCAGGATTTTAAAAGCAAATCAACTTAGAAACTGTCGCTCTGGATCTGTTTTTGTATATAATCAATGACAAATCTCAAGCTACGAATTGTAAAATGGAATGAAAGTGTATTGTTAATTTGGATGAATCAAAATATTGGGGGGAAAAAATCAGCTGCCTTCTAAGTCTTGCTTTTCCCTCTCCCTATTCTTTTGATCCATCTGCGATACCACCTGTCAGAATCAGTTCTCCAAATGGTAACCTTCTCAACCACCCTTCTGGACAAAGTCCATAATACTAAATGATAGGGAGCCTAGACTTAATAGTTGATTGAATGTAAGCAGCCCACAGCCATTAACCGACTCTGCCATTTCAAAAGGAATCTCTCTCATTAATAAGTAAACTGCTCCCTTAACCATTAATACTTTGAAACTCGCAAAACCAACCCCATTTTCTCCTTCTGAAATGTTCTAAACCTCTTTGACAGTACTTCAGGGCATTTATCAAAGATCCTCTTTTGCTCTGCTTGCACGGTTGCTGTCCTTAACGGTTCCAGGTTTCCCACCTGTGTCTTTTTTCTTGAAGGGTTTTTCAGGCTTCAGATTATTTTTTTCTTTTCCTCCGCCTCCTTTACCAGGGTAGACTTGACCTTCCAAAGTGACATCTGCACATCTCTCTTGATTTACCAGAAAGTCTTTGACCTCCCATGCGTAGCTTCCGTCACGCAGCATAAAAATGGCACGGTTTGAACCAACAATGAACCTGGATTTCAGAAGATATTCAGTTAGTCTTTGTTAAATTCCTACATTTCAGGAAACAGAAATCCAGAAATAAGGTTATGTGCTATCCATAGCTACTCTGTGAGAGTTGGGCGGTCATATAAATATGATTAATAAATACATCCACAAGCTGGATAGATGTTCAAGAATTAATTGCATTTTAAAAAGTAAATGGTGCTCAAACTAGGATTTATTATACTACACAATAGTTTTATTACATTTTAAAGACTTTTTCCACTGGTTTAAATGGAGCCTTATATACAAGTTGGAATGAGAGAGAAAGGAAGCTATTTCTCTAAGGTTTGAATGTGATGACATAAAAGCTACTATTCCACACACACGCATCCCATGGTGCTTCTAAATAAAATACTAAACATCTGTATCAAACCTGTATGGAAGTAATATTGTCTGAATAACCTAAAACAGATTTATGACAAAATTGGATTAGTGTTTAAAGGGCTTTTTTTTTTGCCAGAAACTGTCCAAAAAAACATTGTAAATCATGATCACATGACCATGGAACATTGCAACCAGCAGTAACGATGAGCCATGTTTAAAATGGGACACAGAACCACTGCTGTAACTGGAAGAATGCTACCTATTTTGATTTTTTTTTTCCAGAGAAAAGAAATCTGGAGGGCAGGGGAAGAATCATATAAAGACTTTTTTACCTCTGTACATCGTAATTAGCATTGAAAAGGCTTCCTTGCCACAGGTTTGTAATTTCCTCTGTCTCCTTCTCCGTTGGCTCTCCGGACACAGTGACAAACATCATGAGAGTTTTCCCCTTTTTGGTCATTTTCAAGAGGCTCTCAGGCTTGCCTGGATCGATCTTGGAGAAGTCGATTGGTGCAGATTGGCGCTTGTGCTCAGGAAGATCTCCTTCCTCTATGTCATCATCCTCCTGTTTTTGAAACAGAACAGGAACCTTGAAAAAGACTTTGAAAAGAGAAGCCTTAATCATTTCCAAGGGATATAAGTGAAAATATAGAACCACTTATTCATTCCTTTTGCATCCTTTACAACTCAATTTGCTAGTCAACTAAATCATCATCTTCATTAACGACCCCATAATCCCTTGCGGAGTGGAGTCTGGGCAACTCAATGGAGCTAGCAGAGTGTTTTAATGGCCGGATGCCTTTCCTGTTGTCAATACGGAGTTTCATTAGTCAACTAAATCACCCTTGCAAAACTAACAATACCAATCTTGAGGATTATATTGCATCATATTTGCGTTGAAGACCTGGCTCTTTGAGCTGGCCGGCCTGGGCTGAGATAATGGTTTTAATTTTGGTCTCCATGGTATTTAAATTTTAAATTGGGGTTTTAAGGTGGGGGGGTGGGACCTGTTTAGTTTTTATTTATCAGCCAAATTGGTTTAATACTTTTTTAATTTTTGTATATTTGTGGGTTTTTAGATAGGCTGTACACCGCCCTGAGTCTCCTGGGAGAAGGGCGGTATATAAATTTGATTAATAAATAAATAATAATAAATAAATAAGTGTACAGGGTTATAATTACCCATAGCCTCAGCCAACCAGAGATAAGAGTTTAACCCAGCACCAGATTTGGAAAAGCTATCCAGTTCTAAAATATTCTAATTCTCTTATTTCTAATTTTTTAAGCATTGAAGGGATGGACAAACAGGTTCGAAAGAGGTTAATGCTTGAAATTGACTTTTATATTTTAGTTTGATCTTTATACCACCTATCTCAACAAGCAACTTCGTTGTTTGTCGGCTGTGTGCCACCCAGAGGCACACATGCCAAGATGGGCAAAGTGAATAAATGCATAAAATGCACGCATTCATTGAATGCACCCTCCCATTTTCAAACCGTCCACATTTCTCCCCCACTCAGTGAAGGAGGATCTGAAGATTGATGGGTTGCAAGGTGATCACAGATAGCCAGATCCACCCAACACCCAGGATGGCTTAGCAGCACCCAGGGGGTGAAATAGTGCCATAACTGATAATCAGAGTTGGAAGGGACCTTGTAGGTCATCTAGTCCAACTCCCCACCCAAATGGGAGACCCTACACCATTTCTGACAAATGGCAGTCCAGTCTCTTCTTGAAAGCCTCCAGTGATGACGTTCCCACAACTTGTTCCATTGGTTGATTGTTCTCACTGTCAGAAAGTTTCTTCTTATTTTCAGATTGAATCTCTCCTTGTTCAGTTTCCATCCATTGTTCCTTGTCTGGCCTTCGGGGGCTTTAGACAATGGCTTGACCCCCACTTCCTCCTCTCTGTGGCAGCCCCTCAAATATTGGAACACTGCTATCATGTCTCCCCTGGTCCTTCTCTTCACTAGACTAGTCAAGGCCAACCATTCTTCATATGTTTTAGTCTCCAGTCCCCTAATCATCCTGGTTGCTCTTTTCTGCACTTTTTCTAGAGTTTCAACATCTTTTTTTTATAGTGAGGTGACCAAAACTGCCACACCAGCCTTGCCGAATGGGCCTGAGATCCAGGCTTTTTAAAAAATTATTATTTTTAGTTTGGGCTTAACACACTGGCTGAAATGACCTTTGTAAATCATGGTCTAAGGATATCTGCATTAGCCAATGGTGGCTTATTGCATTAGCTAGGATTGAGGGTGCTTGGTGGAACCAAGGGAAGCCAAGCCTCGCTCCTAAGAGGGCAGGAAAGGGGGAAAGAGGGCAGTGGGGGCTTCTAAGAAGCTTCCTCCCCCTCCTCCTCTTCTTCCTCCCCTTCCTCCTCTTCTTCCTCCCCCTCCTCCTCTTCCTCATCCTCCTCTTCCTCTTCGCCTATACCTCCCATTGCTCCAACAGCCGCGCCATGTCGGCATCGTTGTAGTCCCGAATGTCTTTTTTCTTCTTCCCCGGCTTATCAGAGCTCTTCTTCGGCTCCTCCGCAGCCGCCAAGCAGACGCAGAGAACCACCGCCAGGCACAGCCACCAACAGGCCGCCGCCATCTTCTCCCGCCCACCTCGGAAGTAGAGTAGGAAAGCCAAAGATTCGCCCGCCCGCTTGGCGGGGAGACCTCTGCGCAGGCGCACCAGGCCTGAAACGAGGAAAAATCGGGAGGAGCTTGGGCGCGACAAGCACTTTTTTTAAACAAGGAGCTTTACAAGTGAGGCAGGAGGAAAGGGGGAGGGGGCGGGCTGTACTACTTTGGATTCTAAGGGGTGATGGTTATTGTTTGATTCCTCTCGTTTTCTTCTCTTAAAAAAAAGCCAGCAGAAATTCAGTGTTCCTTACATGAGATATTCCTAGACAAGCGTCTCAATCTAACGATGTAATCTGGTATAAACTTCCTTGGGAGAAAGCTTCATAACATGCAGATGATTTACTTCTGGATCTATATTCTGAATCTGAAATGCCAAACAAGGGATAAAATTTGCTATTTTCTTGTAAACACAAACTTTATATTACAGTATCAGGAAGTTGGTTCGCTACACCCTGGCCATTGCAAATGTTTGTTTTCTTTTAATTGGTCTTTCTTTTTATTGACTTCCAAGTAGTTTGCAACATATTGTAGCCTTTTCTGGATGGAAAAACCTAGAGAACCACTATTACGTACAGGTATTTCTGGACTTAGAACAGGTTGTTTAATGACTGTTCAAAGTTATAATAGCAGTGACTTATTGCCGTTTTTCACTGTTTGCAGCATTCCCCATGGTCATTTTATCAAACTTTAGACACTTGGCAACTGGCATGCATTTATAATGTTTGCAGTGTCCCGAGGTCACATTTTTGCGACCTTCTGATAAGCAAAGTCAATGAGGAAGCCAGATTCACTTAATAACTGTGTTATGAACTGCAGTGACTTACTTAACACCTGTATCAAGAAAGGTCATAAAATAGGGCAAAATTTATTTAACAAATGTATTACTTTGCAACGGAAGCTTTGGGCTCCTTTGTGAACGTAAGCCAAGGACTACCTGTACAACAGAACCTCATGTTAAGTTTGATGTAAGACTGATGGAATTGCAATATTCTGGTTGGCACAATAGAAAATAGCCTTGATAAGTAGCGAATCCAGCCAGTTAAGCACAATGTGTAAGAATATGCGCAATTACATTTCCTGTATTAGATTTACATTTAAAGCCTTTTCCAGAAGAGGGAAAAAATTATATATATATGTGTGTGTGTGTGTATGTGTATGTTATATAATATATATGTTTTCTTATGTTTTGACGGGTATTTATATGTATGGTATTTAGATTTCTTTGGGTATTTTCCCATATCTTAATAGTTGTGCTTTTAAAGTTATAGTGACATTTTGGCAGAATCTCATCTGCCACCCTCAGGCTTGTGTATTGGGTTTTTTCTTGTCCCAGCTTCTGCCAATTCGAAAGCATGTAAAAATGCAAGTAGAAAAATAGGGACCCCTTTGGTGGGAAGGTCACAGAGTTCCGTGCGCCTTCGGCGTTTAGTCATGCCGGCCACATGACCACGGAGACGTCTTTGGACAGCGCTGGCTCTTCGGATGTAACAGAGATGAGCGCGCTCACACACACACACGCATGCATACATATGACTCTGTACAATTGATCCATTGACTCTGAACCAATCATTAGGAGACGATGAATTCTAGTTCCACCTTAGGCATGAAAGCCAGCCGGGTGATTTGGGCCAGTCCCTCCCTCTCAGCCCAACCCACCTCACAGGGTTGTTGTGAGGGGAAATAGGAAGAGGAAGGTGTGTTGGATATGTTTGCCCCCCCCCCCTTAAATGGAAATGATAAATAATTTATATTTAATAATAGATATAGTAGCTGGAACAATAAAGGCCAGAACACACAATTATGGTTGATTAAAGAGTGCTGGCTCATGCCTGAGGCAATCTATACTATGTTTGGTTGCAATAAGTATAAAGTGGGCGATTTTAAAGAGATTGGATAACCATTTGTCTGAAACGGTGTAGGGTTTCTTGCCTAAGCAGGGGGTTGGACTAGAAGACCTCCAAGGTTCCTTCCTAACTCTGTTATTCTATTCTATTTTATCATTCCTGTTTTTCCCGCTTTTGTGTGTGTGTGTGTGTGTTCTATATACTGTTTGATTTACCTCATGATGTTCCTGTGTTCCTGACTATCTTGCATTCATTCTTTCTGGATGATGTTTAATGATAAATATGTGCATATATTTAAAAGACTACCAGCTTTTTATTAGTGTCTGTGACTTTTATCTGGACAGAATCAGAATTTATTACAGTCATAGACCAGAGACCAGAACAAATAAAAACACCGAATAAATACACCATTAAAAATTCTAGAATACAGTAATAAATAACAGATAAAATCTATGATAAAATCCAGTCTGTCAATGATACGTGGTCTAACTACACTAAAATCACAATCCATAAACTCTGTGGCCCGCAGTCAGTTTATTACTAAAAGGGACAGCTGCTGCTCTGACAGAACACAAATAAGTCCATAAATAATTTATATTTTTATAGATAAATAAAACAATTATTTTAAATATATATATTCATAATCTTTTGAACAATAAATGCCAGGTCGTGTTTTTAGAGGACTTTTTGCTGGTCTTAGCATACTTTTTTTTTAAAAAAAGAGTGTTTAAGCCCCTGGGCTAGCTATCAGAGTAACAACTGTGGTTGTGTGGTTTTTTTTGTTTTTTGTTTTGTTATTTTTAAATGGGGAACAGGAATTGGAGACTCCCTTTTAGGCCTGTTTTCGTTAACATCAAAGGAGTTCACAGCATTTGCGTAGAAATTAAGTCAGCTCCCACCCTTCCTGACTTGCATTGTGTCTAACCCAACCCCGTATGTTGCCCAGCTGTGGCAGAAGCCCTCGCTCTCTATATTTCCTGAAATGTATAGAAAGATTTTCACAGAAGCCTCAGAAATGTAACAATTGCCTTCGGCAAACTCACAAAGCAATTGCCACTTTTACTAACCTGAACAGATAATCAGAGTAGTCATCTAGTCCAACCCCCTTGCAGCTCTTTTGATCACTGTATTCATGTGCAACCCGGGAAGTTTCTGACCAGTCTTTCATTCATTTACAGAATTGATATCTTGATTTCCCTTTGGCAAAAATTTAAAATTTATTTGATTTGTCAATCGCTTACAAGATAATAGGTATAAGTATATACATAGTTATGAATACATGAAATGGGTATATATAAGAAAAATAAAAAAGAAACAATAGGACAGGGACGGTAGGCACGTTAGTGCGCTTATGCACACCCCCTACGGACCTCTTAGGAAAGGGTGAGATCAATAGTAGACAGTTTAAGGTTAACGTTTTTGGGGTTTGGGGTAGAAACCACAGTCAGGTAGAGTATTCCAGGTAGAGAATTGACTACTCTGTTGCTAAAGTTGTATTTCCTGCAGTCAAGTTTGGTGTGGTTAACCTTGAGTTTGTATCTATTGTGTGCTCTTGTGTTGTTATGGTTGAAGCTGAAGTATTCATTGACAGGTAAGTCATTGCAATGTATGATTTTATATACCATACTTAGATCAGAACGTAGACGGCGTAATTCAAGGTTTTCTAGGTCTAGAATTTCAAGTCTGGTGGCATAAGGTATTCTGCAAAGAGTAGAGGAGTGGAGAACTCTTCTTGTGAAATATTTCTGGACTTTCTCAACTGTGCTAATATCAGATACGTAATGTGGGTTCCAGACTGATGAGCTGTATTTGAGTATTGGTCTAGCAAATATTTTGTATGCTCTAGTTAGTAGTGTGATATTATCAGAGAAGGAAGCTCCCTTTAGCCTTGGAGAATGTACACAGGTAGGTCACAACTAATGTGAGTTTGATTCATGAGATATTTAAGTGTGAATCATACATTGAAATCAGGTTGCGGTTTAATGCAAGCCAAAATCCAGTGTGAGTCTAAAGCGTTGGGGTTTTGGACACTAATTGGCATGTGGCATATGGTGTGATATATGATACGACATGATGAGAAATAAAAAATGTGTGCAAAACAGAGAAAAGGAAGGACCCATCGTTCAGAGAAAGCTAAAAAAAAAGTAAAGGTTCATTTCAAAGAAGTACTTCACAATACAGGATAAAGTTTGTATATGAATTTATCCAGGGGTGGGATCTGACAGGGTTAACTACCAGTTCGGTCATTTACGAAGTTCGGTGATTTACGATGTGCTTCCCTGCATGCTGCCGGCCGCGTGCCTGTAAATCGTCATCAGCATGCTGCGTGCAGAGAAGCAGCCTTTGAAAAAGCCTTTTTTTTTCCTGCTTTTTTAACTGCAGCTGTGCCTTGCACGGCAGCTGAAGTTGAAAAAATCAGGAAATAAAGGTCAGGTAAGAGCCCGGGTGGGTAAAAACACCAGTTCTATGTCTGCTGCTCTTCAGAGCTACCGGTTCTACAGAGTTGGACAGAACCGGTAGAAACCCATCTCTGAAGTTACCTTCCATTCGAATTTTTTAAGTATTTATGAGAGCTGTCTAGAACAGTGTTTTTCAACCTTTTTTGTGCAAAGGCACACTTTTTTCATGAAAAAAATCACGAGGCACACCACCATTAGAAAATGTTAAAAAAATTTAATAGCCGCTGTCCGTCACACTCAGCACTCTTCTGCACATGTCTCCATCCAGATCCATCAGTCAGCGCTCTTCTGCTCATGTCTCCTTCAGATCCATCACTCAGCGCTCTTCTGTGCTGCGTCCGCGATAATCCTCCAGAGTCCAGATCCATCGGCGATCTACTGCGATGTCTCCTCCTGTCAGTGTAACAGTGACACCGGAGCTATTTATAGCCCGTAACATGCTCTTCGGCTCACAAATAGACCAATCATTAATGATTGGTCTATTTGTGAGCAGAAGCCGCATGTTAAGGATGAAATTGGAATTTTTCCCACGGCACACCAGACAATATCTCACGGCACACTAGTGTGCCGCGGCACAGTGGTTGAAAAACGCTGGTCTAGAAGATAGATAGAACTGATATTTAAGATTTTATTTTTATTTTGCTTTCTAGAACTACTCTAGAAACTAGAAACTACTCTGTAACTTTGTTAAACTTGAATTTAAGTTACAGGTATGTTCTTTTGATATTTTACTCATATTAATAAATTTATAAAAAAAATATGCCTAAAGTTTTTCATGGCCCGTCTCTGTCAGGCTGTAACCAGTTACCCATAGACATCTCACTCTGAATAGTGCAAATTCAAATAATCTGACAATTACATGGGGATTATTATCAGCACTACTTGAAACTAGCTATATCTACAAAAATGTGGATAGGTTTCTGAAATCTCCAAAGCCAGAGAATCTCTCAGGGTCTGTAGGCAAAGCCTAATCATTTTGGTGTACACTTCTGATCAGATTTTAATGAGAAAAAACAACAACAACTAATCAGCCTTCTATAATCTGGGATGGGTGCTATAGGTACCATAAACCATAATGTGGTTCATTTTGGATGTGGGTGAACCAAACCACCTTGGTTTGCAATTGACAAACAGAGTTTATTTAAGAAACAAATATCATGCATGGCTTGTACAAATGTATGAACCCGAAAAGCGATCAACTTCTTTCCACCAGACAGGTTCAGTCCTCTGTCAGGGTGCTTTGATTTTGATTCATGAAGATTATAGGGTGGAATTCAACAGCTTAACTGGCCCCTTCAAATTATACAATGTTATGTTTACATAACTTGCTTAATGCTTGAAGCAAACACCATCTAATATAAATAGTAGGTTGGCACAAGCTAAATCAAAAGCAAATGCCCCCCACGGCTTTGCTTGAGACGTGCCAATCTAGATTGTGAGGAAGGACGACGAGAGAGCAAGATTGTCACAAGAGGTGGCTTGTGTTCACAGCAGTTTACTGGCGGTGGACTGCCTTAACACAACTTCCTGGGTTTGCATGCACCAAACAATCCACAGACGAAGCCTATATTGCAGGCAGAAATTTGCTCCGTACATTGTAAACCAGATAACTGCAAAGCCACTCATTTTATCTTATAGTATAAATGCTTTTCCGAAACCAGATGCAGGGTGAAACCCAACCTTCGACCTCTCACGGACCTTGATGGGATCACGAGGTGTTAAAAACGGTGGTGTTTTGGTATCTCATTTTATGACCTATTGTTTTAACGGTTTTATGTACACTTTCCCCTTCTTTTAAACATCGGGAACGCGTCCAGTAGTGAAAGACGCAGGTCTTTCTCTCTCTCTCTCTCTCTTTTAAAATTATTTAAATTGTGCTGTTTTCTAATTGGCCAGCAGGAACAAAACCGCGACCCAATCAGCTTGCAAGACCAATGGGCTGACCTCATTAGTTTGCATTGTTATTATTTCATCCTCCCTTCGTTCCCCTCCCTTTATTTCTCTAGCTTGAAAACTCCGTGGGCATCAAGAGACCTCAACGATGTTGCCAGCCTCTCAGCTAACAAGAGTTGGGGACTATTATTACTAATAATGGATGGGCTCGCTTTGAAGTCCTCCAAGCGAGCGTTTTAAAGATAACAGGAGTGGGGAGGTGGGAATTAAGCTTCCGTTCAGGTTAATGCAGTCATAACTTTTTCTTTTTTTAAAAAGGTGGGTGGGGGGGGGAAGGACTTCGTCCTGAATGAATGCACAATTTAGATCAGGCTGGACAGGCGCCCGAAGGCGAATGTGTGTCAAGGGCGGTAGCAGCCGCGCTGGCCCTTAGGAGAAGCCAAGCAGAGCTTTGCGCAGACCCGAACCCAACCCGGGAGCGCAGCAGCCAAAGCGAAGCTGGAGACCGGCGGCGGCGGCGCTGCTACCGCCGCCCCGCCTTTCCTCTCTCCTTTCTTCCACCGGGGAGGAGTTTTCCGTAAGCAGCGGGCGTGGGCATTTAAAAGGAAGGGCGGCGACAAGCCGCACAAAAGATTGCTATAGGCTTAAGGCGAGGTTGCAGCGGAGGCAACGGGAGGGAAAAGGGCGGCGGAGGGAGGGAGCCAGGCAGGCAAGCAAGCAAGCAAGCAGGCGCGTCGGCTAGGGCGCACGACCGCCCGCCCTTCCCAGCCCTGCAGCAACCAAGGCATCCCCGCCGGGCGGTGGAAGCCACCGCAGAGGCGGGCGCCACTTAGCAGGCATCCCTCCCCCACTTTTTAAAAGAAAGTTGGGAAGTCGGGAGACACCCCCCCCTCCCCAACCCCGCTCCTCCCCGCAGATAGGAAGTGTTGCTTTCCGGCCTCGGAGTCCTCCACCCTTCTGGAAGTCGGGGCGTCCTCAAGGGGGGGGGTGGGGGGAGAAGCTAGCCATGGCCGGAGGAGGAGACCGAAGCCAGCGAGGATCCTGTCCTCAAGGACTCCCCGGGCAGCCCTCCACCTGACCGGCGACGCGAGCCCGAAGTTCTCCGCCCGCCAAGCGGATGCGCCAACGCCTTGGAGGCCGCCGGAGATGCGTCTTCCCGGAAACGGGGGAGCCAAGTGGGTGGCGTGATCGGGGCAAAAGAGGAGAAAAAACGGCCCAGAGGATTCCTGGTCGGCGAAGGAAAGAAGGTGGCCGCCGAGCAAGAGGCGCTGCCTCGCCAGCCCGTTGCGCCGCGTCTTCCCCCGGACGCTCGTGTCCTGCTTTGCTCCGGAGGTGAGCGCGTAAAAACGCTTCTTGGCGAGCCCAGCCGGCCCTCCCCTCCCTCGCTCTCCGCCCGCCACCGTCGCTGTTGCTGCTGGGCTGCTCAAGCTGAGCCGGGCCACACCCTCGCCTGCTCTTCCTGATAGCGGGGAGAGGAAGACCGGTGCCCTCCCGCTTTCCGCGCCAGGGGGGGCGGCAGAGCGAACGGGCGGCGCGCCGGTCTTGCGCTTTTACTGCCCGCGGGGCCAGCTTCCCTCGGAAAGGCGTGAAGTCTGTCGGGGGTCCCTGGCTTGCTGGGGGAGGCGAGTTCCGGCCGAATGAAGCCAGTCACCCATCCACCCAGCCGGGAAGTTTTAACGTTGCTCTTTGTATTGGCAGGTCTGCGTTGCGGCGGCGCCGCCTGCGTTCTTCCTCACCTCTCCCCGAAAGAAAAGTCAGCTAGAGCCGCGAAGATGCCCTTAAAGAATCGAGGGTTTGAGGGTCCCATGAGCCAGGGGCGGCCACCGCAGCGTTTTTCATCCGCAGGCTGGATGTTGTGACCGGTGTCTGGAGTGGCAGCACCTTTGGAAGGTGGACGGGCCCTGATCGCTTCTGCCCTGCTTGATTCCGACTTGGTGGTGGGTCTGCCGGCCCCTTTCCTCTTCCTCTGGTGCTCCGAGACTCTGGTTTATTTGTGCAGATTAATGGAATGATGGTTCGGAAAGGGCAGAGCGATCCTGCCGGGTTCAGCGGGGACTCCTCGGGAGGCAGCTGGAAGTGGAGTGGTGGCAGCAGTGGGATCCCCAGAGGTATGCGTGTGCCCCTCCGGCACCATGGCTAGCGGCGGCTCTGGGAAGTCCACTGCTGAGACATCCACCTCCGGCAGCAGCTCTTTGCCAAGGAAGAAGCTTGTGGCCACCTGTGACCTCTGCAAGATCAAGATGCAGCTGGTAGCCGATCTGCTCCTGCTAACCAGCGAGATCCGGCCGGTCCATACGGAGAGCTTGTCCGTCTTCGGAGAATCCTTTGAAAAGTGCAGGGACACCATCATCGCCAGGACCAAAGGCCTCTCCATTTTGACCCATGACGTCCAGAGCCAACTCAACATGGGCCGTTTCAGCGAGGTGGGGGACATTCTGGGGGAGATGGGGGACTTGGTGGTCTCTTTGACAGAGTGCTCGGCCCACGCCGCTTACCTGGCGGCGGTGGAAACGCCGGGGGCTCAGCCAGCTTTACCCGGCTTGGTGGATCGCTACAAGGTGACCAGATGTAAGCACGAGGTGGAACATGGGTGTGGGGTCTTGAAGAGTACCCCTCTGGTTGACCTGAGCCCTCAGCTCCTTTTGGAGGTCTCTCAGAACATGTCCAAGAACTTGAAGTTCCTGACCGACGCCTGTGTCCTGGCCAGTGAGAAGTCCAAGGATAGGTTTGCCAAGGAGCAGTTCAAGCTTAGCGTCAAATGTATGAGCACCAGCGCCTCTGCTCTCCTGGCCTGCGTCCGGGAGGTCAAGACGTCTCCCAGCGAGCTGACACGCAACCGGTGCGTCTTGTTTAGTGGACCTTTGGTGCAGTCTGTGTGTGCGTTGGTTGGCTTTGCTACAGAGCCTCAGTTTTTGGGTAGAGCGGCCACCATCAACCCAGAGGGCAAAGCTGTGCAGACGGCCATTTTGGGCGGTGCCATGAGTGTCGTCTCGGCTTGCGTGCTCCTTACTCAATGCCTCAGGGATATAGCCCAACACAACGACAGTAGCACCAAGATGACTGAATACAGGGAAAGGTTGAGGAACTCGGCGTGTGCGGTCTCCGATGGCTGCAACCTGTTATCTCAGGCCCTAAGGGAACGCTCGTCACCCCGGACTTTACCACCAGCAAATGCAAATTCTGTGAATTAATCTATTCATTTTTAGATTGCATGGCCGTCTCTTAACATAAAAGATATGACATCCCTTTCCTGCCCCGGATTTTCTTTTCGTATGCCAAAGAATTTGTGTAGCGCAGTCCTTTTAATTCTTCTTATTGCTAAAGTAACAGTGTGAGGAGGCTGTGAAACCATGCTTTTTTAGCTTACATGTCATAATCGACATGGATGTTTTACCTGGGGGAGGTAACAGGATGCACATTCCCCCCCCCCCCAAAAAAAAAATAAATAATAATCTTTAAATTATCCGAGCAGCCTTACATTTAAGCATGGAACTGGAGGCAGCTTGCAATGGTCAAAGACAGGCAGGTAGAATTCCATATTTAGGCAAGCGCCCAAAGGAAACTTGCGGTCCGCACTTCCTTCCTTCTGCTTGGCCCAAAATCAAGGTCAGTTCTTGGAGGACAAGGCTCTCCTCTTTTGTAGGCCTTGTGCAAAGTGATTTAAATTCCCTGTTCTTCTATTGCTGTCTTGCCAACAGGCTCCTAGGACCTTGCCCAGGCTAGTAAACTTTGGAATGATTCCTAAGGCTTGCATTCAAGCTGGTTCTGCTTATAGTTTCATAGAAGAGTGGAGTTCATTGCTTCCGTTTTTTTTGTTGAAGCCTGTGGTCAAACAGGGGTTACAGTAATCCTAGGAAAGGTTTACTGACGGGGGTCCAAGCTTTAATCGTGCTGGATGCGATTTTTAAAAATGTTAGGAGATACGGGGTTTTGTGGGAGGAGGGTGGTTCTACCAAAATCTTCTCCTAGATTTTATTTGTTTAGTTGAGCAGTAAGAAGAAAATAGGAGAGGGAGAAAAAGTTACCTCAGTTTTCATACACTCTGGAAGAAAGAAAACTTTTAAGAATGGGTGTAGCTATGAGTTTTGTTTTGTTTTGTATGGTTACTTTTGAATCGAGTGATGGGTTAGAAGTGCATTTGCAGGGAAAGCAATGAGGCTGGGTGTCACTTTTCAATGGGGGAGCTACTGTGAGTGTGTTAAAATAGGGATTGGGTAAATTACACTATAACAATGAGTGATTTTGATTTTTAATTATTATTTTTTCAGTGTTTTTTTTTTTAATCTTGCATGTACTGGAGTATTTATTTCATCTATTAAAATGTTGTTTCTCAGCCTTTTTTGAATCTCTCAAAGCTTTAAAGAATACCTTTTGTTGTGTAAATGTGTCTTCTTCCCCCAAACCAAAAGTGCATATTTCAGGAAGAGGTTTAATTTACTATGAGCTTCTGTAGATTTGAATTCTCTTGACTTTTTAAAATGACACGTCCTTGTGCTCTCTCCTCTCCTTCGCTTGCATTTATCTGCATTTTACTTTGCCAAAGTTGGAGTTTGAGAAGTTGAATGATTGTTTTTTCCAGAATATTCCCAAATAAGCTGTACTGTATTTGATCCAAATGTTCCAAAAATGAATCCAATAGACCTTAGATATATTTATTCAGAAATAAGCCTTCTTGTTTTCACTTAGGAGCTTCTCATTGTAACATGTTTCTCCATCTTAAAATACAGATTTTTAGATGTAGAGATGTTAGGAAGTGAGCCCTGCTCTATGAAGTTTGCTTTGGAATAGACAAAATTGTGTGGCAAGTCTATAGTCCTAGGGTGTGTAGTCTACAGGTCAAGACCCAGTTACCATAGTACAGGTAATTCTCGATTTAACCACCACAATTGAGACCAAAATTTCTGTTGCTGAAACATTTGTTAAGGTGAGTTTTGTCCCATTTCACGACCTTTCTTGCCACAGTTGTTAAGTGAATCACTGTAGTTGTTAAGTGAGTAACATGGTTGTTGAGTGAATCTGGCTTCCCCATTGACTTTGCTTGTTAGAAGTTTACAAAAGTGATCCCAGGACTTTGCCACCATCATAAATATGAATTAGTTGCCAAGCATCTGAATTTCGATCATGTGACCCATGGAGATGCTGCAGTGGTCGAAAGGGTGAAAAAAATGGTCATTGGTCACTTTTTTCAGTGCTGTTGTAACTTGGAACAGTCAGTAAGTGAATTGTTGGAAGCCGAGAACTACCTGTATAGGGTGTTTCATATAATGTTAATCAAGGTAATGTTCTGTTCAGGGATGCAGCTTACCTTAGCAAAACTTCAAGGTGTTAGGGTGGTAAGATGGGAAAGGATTTGTGTTACCTTGATGTCCTCAGAGGTAGCACAGATAATATGTAATGAATAATAATGAACCATGCCTACATAAGCCTTTCTGGACCAGAGAATGCTCCCATCCTTTCAAGTGATAATCTGGAACACATGGAGTGGCTTTCTCTGTTCAAGAAATGCATCTTGTTTTCTTTAAAGTGTGGATATCAGAATTTGTCATGCTTTTACAAAGCCTACATCACCTTTGATATCTGTTGTAGTAGAAGGTGGCTTGCTGTTCGCTAGCATGTTTTTCCTGAAAAGAACCCTTTGCAATCAGAGCAAAAGAATTCTCATTAGCTATTTGAAAAAGAAGAATTCCTTTCCTGGCATCTTTCATAAAATGGCAAGCAATAGATCCGCTCACGAGATGACCAAGTTTTTTCACAATTTTTACATTTTGTCTAATAAATTTCTTAGACTTGTTTCACTTATAAATGGCAAACAAAAACTATAAGCAGACGTTAAAGGATAACATTAATCGGCTTCTATGAATTTGCAATAAACGTTTATTAGAAAGACTTCACACATTGAAAAGTACTACAAGAAAGTACTAAATAAGCACAAATGTGTCATTTGTGGCTAGAGAGTGTTTGCAACCCAGCCATGCCCCCTCATCTGCAAGAAACTCAGGCTGTACAGTAGTCCTTAAGTTTATCTGAAGTCATATTTACTTCTGAATAGACATAAGATTGTGCCGTGAAATAAGCCACAATCACTGTAGTCATTGCATTGGTGATCTTACTTGGAATAAACGGTTTAAGAAAGATTGTGTGTGAGTGCATGTACATACCTATGCCTGCCTGATCTGATTATTGATGTGTGCATAAGATTTTGAAACATGCCTGCTGGGAGGTAAAATATCTTCCTTGAAAAGCTTTATTACAAAATAAAAGCACTAATATACACAAGTATACACAAGGGTTGTCCTTGACTTGTGATTTTGCTAAGCAAAATTGCTGTTAAGAAGGAGTCACATCCAGTTTTATAACTTTTTTTGTATGGTTGTTAAGCAGATAATTGCAATTGTTAAGTGAATCCTGTGGTTATGAAGTAAATCAGCTCAAAGTCAATTTCCACCACTGACTTGACTTGTTGGAAGCCAACTGGGAAAATTGCAAATAGCAATCACATTGAGATACTGCACACCCCTGTTTTAATTGGAGTGGGCTTCACCATTGCTGAAAGACAAAATATCTGACTACAGTAACTGGCAAAACCTATTCCTGAACTTCACCTCTGTCCTTGCTCTACCAAGTAGAAGAGGTACCCAAAAAGGTTTTGCTAACAAAGAGTGACCAATCTACCATCAGAAATATCCTCAAAGGCTGGATGCTTATACCTAATTATTTTTCCCCTTAATTGTTTAAAAAAGTCATGGTTGAACTGGGATCAAGTCAAGTTTAAGGTTTGGTTTTCAGCCATTTCCTAATCATGGCCATGATCTCGATCATAAGCAACCGGCATATATAACATTACATGCCATATTGCATGATGAAATGTAGAACTATGATGTCACTTCCACCTAACCCATGGATACCTAACTGTACCTTCATGTTCACGAATGCTCCTTGCAGTTCTCCCCCCCCCAAAAAAAAATTAGTTTCGTAGGTGCTGTTTAGGGGTGGAGCAGGCAAATTTCCTTCCTGCCTCTCATTTCTATCCTTAAAAAAACAACCCACGATGCATTCAAGAGATGGAATTAATACAGCTAGGAAAACCTGGAACAGCAATAGAGACACAGACATTAGGGGTGAGAGGGGAGGTCCCAAATCCCAGCTATCCCAGCATTGCCATTTCTGTCTGTCACTTCTCTGCTCACCAAAACCCTCCAAAACTGATAATTTTAAAAATAACTGAGCAGGTCAATTTGCTAGATGGGGGGAAATAGGTGTGTTACTAGATAGGATGAGCCCTGTAGCGCAGTAGTTAGAATGCAGTATTGCAGGCTGAATCTGCCCACAGCCTGGAGTTCAATCCTGACAGGGCTCAAGGTTGACTCAGCCTTCCATCCTCCTGAGGTGGGTAAAATGAGGACTCAGATTGTTGGGGGCAAGAGGCTGACATTTGGAAGCTTCTGAGGGTGCTGTAAAGAACTACAGAGCAGTAGATAAGTCTTAAAGTGCGATTGCAATTGTTTTGTGCCTAGAACCCTTCTTGAAGTGGGGAGGTGAACCTAAATACCACGTGAAGCCATAACGTCATTCATTTAGGTTACATAACCAACTATGTAAATAGGGATTCTGTTTTATTAACTCAGGTTTATCATGCTATCATCACCCAGCCAGGATGGTTTACTAGAGAAGATGCCAGGGACAAATCATTGATCCTCCCTGATGTCCCTAGTGATTGGTTGTTCCACTACAACAAGGTGGGAATTGGAGATAGAAATAATATTGACCGCCTGGGCAGCAACGGTCTTGATCTTTAAAAATTTCTTTATCGTTATACCCAGCATATGCTCTGGGGATGGCGTTTTCGCTTCAGTTTCTTTCCTATCTCTTTAAAACACTCCTAACTCAGCAGTGATTAAAAAAAAAAATTTCAAAGGTAGTTGTAGTTGCCTTTATACTTCTGTTTCTTTAAATGTTTGGAGTTCGAGGAAAGCAACGTGCTTTGGAATATATTGGTTCATCATAAAGCATTGATCTACAGAGGCTTTTTTTTTTTAATTAGGTGTTCCTGTTTTAAACGTGTGGAGGGCAGCAGAAGGTTCCCCCTATATCTGGGTGGGGGGAAAATAACATAGGTTGTTTGGTCTGAAAAGACCGATTGTTTGCAAAGTTAAGTGAGGTAATGCCTATTAAAACCAAGGGATTTGGATACGCAAAATAGCACATTCCTAGATATTCGCTCAGAAGTCATTCCTGTTGCAGAAGGAATTTAAATAGTCTGAGGTCTTGGGATTAATTTGAAATGAAAAAGGGATAAATCAAGCCATGGATGTAGTCCATGTTCCTTTGTGCTAAACTATAATGCTCTTTGTTTAGTTTGGATTAGCGTGTTGCATGAATCCTACCTCCTATGGTTTAGTCAATCAACTGTGGTAAAATAAGGCATGGTTAAGCATAATATGTGAACACAGCCTTCTCTTTAGTAAGTTTCTTTGCAGTTGCACTGTTGCAGCTTGCTTTTTTATTTGGGGGGATTAAATCTAATTATCTGTGATGACGGTATCTATCTATGGCAGAATTAGCCATAAATTTGTGTGTTGAAATGGTGCGTGGATGTGTAGAAACGACACATTTCACTAGTACACTGTAATCCAGGAATTCAGTAGGCATTTCTGCTTGTTTCAGCTAGTTCCCCATTGTTGGTACTCCCATTTGTTCCATGTTCTTCACAGATTAGTATGGGATTATTCCAGGTTTTCCTCCATCCATGAAAATATCTATGATTGCAATTTTGCAGCTGGGTTATATTTTTATTCTGCAACATCATGATTTGGAGAGACAGAATATTTGTTTATTCTTGCCTTGGTTACTTCAAATGGAAGTGAAAGTTACTATTTTCCCCCTGAATTAGGAAAATTAGGGAAATTTACAGACTTAGAAAATGCAGTTTCAATTTCTATTTGGAAAGAAATACAACATTCTAGATAATTCCCCTCTTGTTTTTTTAAAGTGCTAGTCAGATAAAAGTTTCTGTGTTTTTCCCCTACCAATTCTCATTCAATTGTGATGAAAGACAATTTTGTTTTTGAACTTTATTTACAAGGAAATTAATTCTTGTGGGTGGAGTTTGGTATGCTTGTGCCTGTAAGGATGTGAGATGGCAGAGGAGAGTATATGAAAGTCCAATCTCAATAGGAAAGAATAAATATAGTTCAGGGTTGAACTTAGTGCTCTCTGAAGTTAGTTGTTTATTGGCAGATGTTTCATTACCCAATAGGTAAGATCATCAGTGCTAGAAGGGAGTGGGATTTGCATCCTGTTGCAAATCCTGTTGCATACAGTAGCTTGCCTTATCAGTACTGGTAAGGGTGTTTTCCAGGGCTGGGATTCTACCAGTTCGCACCTATTCACTAGAACCAGTTGTTAACGTTCTAAGCAGTTCGGAGAACCGGTTGTTAGAAGAAATTACTGGCCTAATCCTGTAAGGAAGGCAGGAAAGAAACATTCTGGTGTTGCTTACAGAAACTGCCTCTCCGTTAACCCTTATTACATTCTTGGCAGGACTAGACTTCCTGTCTCTGGAACTTCTCTGGAGTTTTTCCCCCTCCTTTGCTGGTACTTTGCTTGTGTGGAGTGACCATTCAAAGTTACAATGGCACTGAAAAAGGTGACTTATGGCCATTTTTCACACTTACAACTGTTGCAGCATCCCCACAGTCACGAGAGGCCAGGCGAGGAGATACGTGTCTCGATGTGAGTGATATTGAGTTGGCAACGCCCAGCCAGTCACATGACCACCAAGCCACGTCCACCCAGTCACATGACCACCAAGCCACGCCCACCAACTAAGCCATGCCCACAGAACCGGTTGTTTAAAAATTTGAATCCCATCCCTCGTGTTTTCCCCTTGGTACTTTCTTGATTAGGCTGTTGCTTATTGCTTGATGGTTTGAGTTGGTACTTCCTTGATTAGGATATGGTTATACAGCTCATTCCTTGCAGCTGTTAAGTGAGTCACAGGGTCATTAAGCAAATCCGGCTTTCCCCTATGGGTTTGCTTGTCAGAAACAGGCTTGAAAAATCGCTAACAGCAATCACCTGATCCCAGGACATTGCAACCATCATAAATTCATGCTGATTGCCAAGCGCCTGAATTTGGATCATGTGACGGTCTCTTTTTTAGTACTCTTGTAACTTCGAAAGGTCACTAAACACATGGCTGTATTCCAGGACTACCTGTAATGTTCTTGGTACTTTCTGCTGAGTTTTTCAATGTTTCATGGAACTTCTAGGGTTCAAACAAGAGCTTGGCAATGTCCAAAGAGAAAAGAAAAAACTTTCCTCAAAGTCAGTGCTTTTGTTTTTATCACTAGAACTTTAATTCTTGGTCAGGAAATTTCTTCTTCTTAACAGGTTGTGCAGCCTGGAAAAGTTTGAAAATCTCTTCTTTGTATGCTTTCCTAAAATAGCATTAAATGAAGCTGACTGCCACAAGAGACTCAATTGTCTCATTTTACTAATATCCCACTATCCTATTTTTAGCAGTGTAGAGCCGAAATCTTCACTTTTCTGCCATGTCTCAATTCAATTTAATGAAAGAGAATTTGCTTCCAAAACCTCCATCAAAACAAGATTTCAGTGAATGTCTTATGTCTTAGATGCAGGATTTCTGCATTTCCCCTGATCTGGAGATGATCAGAGAAGGGAGGGCACGAGTGAATGAACGAAACTCATAGGTGTCCACACTTCAAAT
This sequence comes from Bungarus multicinctus, assembly GCA_023653725.1. Classification (NCBI taxonomy): domain Eukaryota; kingdom Metazoa; phylum Chordata; class Lepidosauria; order Squamata; family Elapidae; genus Bungarus; species Bungarus multicinctus. The sequence continues at coordinate 12,659,537 of CM042843.1, forward strand.
GGAAGCTAGACCTCAGTGGTCTTCTAGCCTAATCTCCTGCTCAAGGCTGGAAACCTATACCATCCTGGTCAAATGGTTGTCCAGTCTCATTTTTACAATTACCCTGGCATCCCACACTTCGATTCAGAAGAATCAGGAGACACCCTGGATAAAGGGGTTTCAACCGGTGCTGGGATTCAAATAATTTAACAACCTGCGCTCTGCCCGAATGATTTCTTCCAACAACAAGTTCACCAAACTGCTCAGAAACTTAACCACCAGTTCTTCCGAAGTGGTACGAACTGGCTGAATCCCAACACTGGTTTCCACTGCATCTCCTAGCAAGCATCTAGGTTTCCATGCCACAGAAAAAAAGGTGCCCTAGCAAACCCCTACAATATAACTCCAACAAACAGCATCGTTTCAAAAATGACACCAAGACAAATATTTTAAAAGTTCTCAAACAGCTTGAAGGGGGAAAAAAAGAATAAGAGGGGTAGGGAGAAGCTATTTTTAAACATTTCCGACCCTTAACGGATGCTGATTGAGTTTGACTTTAAACAGACTGACTAATCTGGATAGTTTCATCCCAAAGCGAAAAGTGGGGGGGGGGTGTATATGTTTTAAAATAAGCACTGCTAAAACAATCCTTTTTCCATTCATAACATCACCCCTGCAAGCTCGCCTCTTGCTCCTCCTATTCTTGTGCAAAGAAGTTGCAAAGGTTTCATTTCTGCCCTGCCTATTGTAATATGTAGCTTGTTCTTAGACTGACTCTTTATAATAATAATAATAATGAAATGAGAAGGAATCTCTAAAAATTCAGCATTTTATTTATTTTTATTTTTATTTGCATTTATATGCTGCCCTTCTCCGGAGACTCAGGGTGGCTTACAGTCTATGGAGCACCATGCTAAGTGCTCAGCAATAGCCTTCATTCCTTTGCATATGCCTGCTTATTATTACTAGGGCTTTTGGCCCCCCAAGCGGCATTTTACAAAGTCAGCTTATTGCCCCCAACAATCTTGGGTCCTCAATTTACCTACCCCGAGAGGATGGAAGGCTGAGTCAACCTTGAGCCTGGTGGGATTCGAGCCTGCACTAATTGCAGGCAGCTTGCACTAAGTGCTAGATGATTAACAGCCTGCACCACCAAGGCCCAGAATTCAAAGAAATCCTTTCCTAGAAGTATTTCTGCACCCTGTGAGCCCCACTCTTTCCCCACTGACTTCCTGCTGAAGTCAAGGTTTGAAGCCTTCTCTCTGTCTTCCTCTCCTTCCTGATATCTCTGTGTTAGCCCTGACGACGTGAGAGCCAAGTTTTGTGTTTTCGTGACACAAAATTCCTGACTTTGATCCTTCTTAATTAAAGAAATGCTTTGGATAAACTTTATGGACTTAATCTTTATTTCCCCCCACCCCCCTCTATTGGCCTCATAAGGTGGAGGTGTTATCTTATTCAGCTACTGTTAAAATTCTGGCAAATGTTTGGGGATAAGTTGTACTTTAGAGCGCTCTGATCAGATTTATTTTATTTTTTTCATCCTAGCTGCGGTTTGGGAAAGCTCTTGAATTCCATTTTTCTTGTGCTCTGTTGTGGCACGTTCAGCAACAGAGCAAGTCCATCTGTTGTTTTAAGTCTAGAACTATTGTCTTCTGTCTCTCAAAATCTTTGCATTGGGGCATTTTGCTGAAGCTAGATAACTGTTTGCTGCCTGCCCTTGATTTAAGGACAGGAAGACCTACTTAAAAGAAATGAGTCAAGAGCTTGCGAGGGAATGCAGTCCATGTGTGCGGATGGGAAGAAATGAAACAGCCGGTTTACAATTAAGACACATTTAGAGTATTTTCACTGGGGAAAGTTCTTGGTCAGTGGGCTTTTCTTCTGTTCTGAATTGCTTCAAACTCCCTAAAGCTCCCTTTTTACAAACCTCTAGCTCCTTAATTTGGGGTTGGCTTAGTGATATGCTTGCCTCCCACTTGGAAGATTAAAAGTTCCATCCTAGGTAGCGGCAGATATTTATCTCCTAGGGCGCAAAGAGAAAATATCTGCTGCGAACTCTCTGTAGATGTCAGGAAGGGCAACCGGCCAGTAAAGGCTCAGCTCCATCTAGTCACTCTGACTCTACCCCAGATTAAGGGACTGCAAGGTCATAAAAATGGAGTTTGAATTGGGATTTCGTGATTTCGTTTCGGGGCTAGAATTCTGTACCAAATCTATTAGTAATTCTTTGGTCCAAAATGACAAAGCAGCAGAAACTGAAAATAATTTGAAGACCTTACAATCATATTTCCTTTTTTTCCCCTCAACCACTCCGTCAGATGCAATTTTTTAAAGTATTTCATGTTAAAGATAGAGAACTGTTAGATATAATTTCTTACTTATCTTTGAAATTCTGGGCAAAACAGTAACTGGGCACAACTGTTGCCTTCGGAACTAAATCCTGTAGCATTACGAAATAAACCGTTCACTAGCAACAGTGGAAACAATCCAACTTCCTAAAGCAGGGAGAACAGTTTCCAATTCTTGACAGTTAGATATATTATTCCTTGAGAAAATAACTTCAATGGGATAACAACTTGAAGTGTTAAGACTAGCTCCTATGCACTAAGCCATAATGTCATTGGCTTGAATTCTGTGAATCTGACTCTGGTGGCTTCCAGTTCATTCTTTATAACATATTAATGCCAAGCAAGGATGATTTGTTCAGCAAACTGTGATTCAACAGGCCATGCTGAGCATTATACATTTCAAAATAAACTAAAGATCTGGCTGTTTTCTTGGGGTAGTGGAATGTACAGTGCTAAAATAGGAAACTGATGAAGAACAGATCAGATTGCATCTGAGTATTCTGGTTGATTTTGGCTGATCTTGGAAAGCTAAGAGGATCAGACCTGATTAGCATTTAGATAAAAGACCATAAAGGGCATCTCAAGGTGATGGACTGGTTGCCAAATTAAAAACACAATGAGGTTACAGCACAACTCTTTTGCATCGTTGTAAACTCTGAGAACATACTACTGTTTCTGTGATTATAATTTTAAAATTAGCAATTATGTAGGTTCATGCTGTTCCCTTGGTTGCTGAAATACCTGTGAGGGTGGGGTTATTGAATAGATTAAACCATCAGCCTGGGCTTAGCATATTGTACCAACTCAGCCTCTTGGCCTTTAACTGAGGTGGTCAGGAGAACATAATCTGAGTGCTCATATCCCGGGTCAAACTACTGAAGGAGTTGCATTCCCTGCAAACATCCCTGTTCAATGCAAACTTATTTCATATCTATGTATTTCTATCTATGAGCCCAGTTATAAGAATTGTCACAGAAGGGCGTAACTCTGCAAGGTGCACTAGTTACCTGTGGGTTTCCACATTTAATCTTAGGGTCAGTGATAATCTATGAAGTCATGTCTTTACAATGGTATGTATACAGTCTACTTTCCCTTTCTTAAGCTGTCAGTTAGAGAGAGACATGTGTTTTATGTCATGCCCTCATTTTATGAGGCTTTACATGACTTCCACCACTCAGAGAATGGGTGGACATTCCCTGTTTTTAGCCAGTGTGTATCCTGTGTGGTGTTTTAAGTTTTTACCTGGTGGTAAAGTATGAAACCATATATATCTCAGGGTTGAGTTAACTATAGGACTGTTTCTCTTCCAATTGTCCTTGCCTGTCTTAAAAGATATAACAGTGTAAGCACAGTCCAAGTCCAATCTGAGATCTTGGGAGGCATTGTCCTTAGCCCTAGCATTTAAGACCTGATCTTGTTTACTGGAAGGTTGGAAGTTCAAGACCCAACTATCACGCAACAGATTGAGCTCCTGATTCCTGCTACCCTAGCAATTAGAAAGTATGCAAATGTGAGTAGATAAATAGGAACCACTTCAGTGGGAAGGTAACAGCGTTCTGTGTGCCTCAGTGTATAGCCATGCTGGCCACATGTCCATGGAAGTATCTTCAGACAATGCTGGCTCCCTTAGCTAGGAAACACAGATCAGGACCACCCCTAGAGTCGGACATGACTAGACAGGGGAAAGCTTTATCTTTTTAAAAACTACTCCCCAGAGAGCCATATGGTCCCATCCAGGTTTTGCTTTAGGAAAATACTGAAAATCTGTTTTGTTTTTTTCCCCCACAAGCCATAGGATGTGATGTCTTATTATCCTACTGAGTGATGTCTGATCAAGAATTACTGAATCTCCTTTTATGTACTTCCCCAGAACATTGGTTATTTTTTAAACCTTTGGCATTCTGATTTCTTTTATTGAGGTCATTTTTGTTTTAAAATAAAATGCCAGACTTGTTGAGTCTTTCCTTTCCTATATGATTATAATAAATAAAATTTAACTCATCCACTATAGAAATAATATAGCGGTTTGTACGACAAAAGTTTCAGCTGGAGGGGAAAACTCCTCCCCCCCTCCTTTTTTTTTTTAGTGTCAAAGGTTCACAACTGGAGCCAGGTGCAAAGTGATTCAAAATGCAGACATGACACTTAAAAAAAGAAAATGATAAGATGCTTGTGAATGAAACTCATTCCCAGAAATTAATTTCTGGCTTGTACATCCTCTTTTTTCATGAATCCCAACTAATTCTTTGAATATTAAAAAAAAAACACCAATCCCACATCCTTTTGTTTCAGCAGCCAATTTCTAAGAAGGAAAGGGAGAGAAGGGAGACTTTGGCTGAACTTGTACATCATGCTAAACTTTTCTTTAGTTTTTATTTAATCCTTGGAGGCCAGGTTAATATAAGGTATAAACCACAGTTAAACAAAGCACAGTAGCTGGGTTTGTGCCATGGTTAAAAAAAGTCAACCACATCATAGCTTAGCCCTATTTGTAAACATGATACTTTGGTTGCTGTTGCTATCTGAGGAAGGACCCCCAACTTCAAAGGCCACCAGAAGAACAATGGTCTGTTTGGGAATTAAGAGTAACTCTGCAAGCCTTAAAATAATGAGTAGCAGCTGGGCTTGGGTGGGGTTGAGGGAGCTTCCTGAATAAAAGCCCCTCCCTGAGCAGAGACAGATGCTTGGGTAACGCTTCAACAACCTTCTTTGGAGTTCTGCGTATCAGCTTTGTCATTGTCCTTTTTGGACCTTTGCTGGTCGAGTCTTGAATGTGCTACTTGAGCAGCTTTGAATTCTGCTTTTTGATTGTGTCTCGGCTAATGTTACTGTGAGTAAACTGAGATAATTCAACCTTGCTTAATCTTTACCTTGAGAGTTTTTTTTTTTTTTGCTGGAAGCATAAATTGAGACGGTGGAGCAGGGGGTGAAAGGAAATGTCCTTGGAGCTCCTGTCACCTACTGCAACCTGTTCAAGAGATAAGCAGTAATGACAAAGCCCTCCCAATCTGTGGCAAATTTCTGACTGCTATGAGGTTGGACTACAAATGGTAGAATCGTGGCTCTACAGAGCCGGCATTCTTCCACAGCCTTGCAAATGGGCTACATCCGTGGTTTTCAAACTTGGCAACTTTAAGATGGATGGACTTTAACTCCCAGAATTCCCCAGCCAGCATCTGTACTCGTTTGAATAATGTTCTTAAACAGCTTCTCGTGTGGGAGCACTCTTCAGGCCCATAGATCCAGAATCCATGGCAACAGTACTACACAACACAGCCAACACTTAAGTTCAAAATACCAAGAATCATGAACCTAACTGATCAGTCTTGGGACTTAGCAGAGACCAAAATCCCAGACCTAAAACCATAGCATCCCCATACATACAACCAAAACTATGGATCTGGTGCTGTATGGAGATAACATCTTTGCCATTGGAAAAAGAACAACTAGGGAAGATGTATGAAACTATCTTCTTCAAAGGAAAAACATTTACAAGGGAAGAAAGCAACACGCTACCCTTCCTGAATACATTCCCGAGTTTAAAGGACTATATTCCCTTCTATGAGTCTCCGTTATAAAATAGCAAAGCTTAATGTCTCCCACACATGTACACAGTTACCTCTTTTCCTGTCTGGGTCCCACAGAGATCATGTGTCCTAAGCAACATCAGTCTGGCTGCATTTGCATAGTGTTTCCAGACCGTTTAATAGCTCTCTTGCATCCTCAAGCAGGCTGCCATTCTGCATTTTTCCCTCTCTCCCCATATTGGTCCTCCGTTATGCTGGAGAACTCGGTTACTTAGCAAAAGCTATTGGTTTCCTGTTGTTAACAGGATGTTTCCTCCACAGCAGCAGTTAAAAAAACAGGCTGAGAAATTATTTCAGCCTAGACTTCATCCATTTCCTGTAAAAGGAGGAATAAAGGCCCACTGCATTCCCTCTGGGCTGTCTTTCCATCTTTTCACTTGGAAAGCTCTTTCACTTTCAGATGGGATTAACTATGCTTTAAATATATATATATATATATATATATATATATATATATATATATATATATATATATATATATATATATATATATATTTGGAAGAGCAAAAGCTCTGTCAACCAACTTGGGAATGGGGTTCTCATGTGACTTTTTAAACCATGATTTCTAAAACTTATAGCAAGCCTGTTTGGTTTAGTTATTAAAGCACCAGGGTAGAGACCAGGAGGCAGAGAGTTCTAGTTCTGTTTTAACCATGAATCCAACTGAGTGACATTGAGTCAGTCATTGTCGCCTAGGAAGAAAAACCTTTGCCAAGGATAGTCTAGGAAGTCGCCAGAAGTCAAAAACTTCCTCAAAAGGCAGTAAGCAAACAGACATACCAACAGTATGATGGAGGACTGCCATGGTTGGTTCTGGTTCTGGTTTCGCGATGTGGGTGCCCTTTCAATGAACAACTGAGCATGTGAATGCAAAGTTGCCATGTCAGATCTACCCTGTAAGTAACGAAACCATTGGGCTCAGACAAAAAAATAGCCTTAAGAACAAAAACTACCATGTACTACGTCCCACATCTGAAAAATACGAAGGAGGGCTCTTATATGAGGCTATCTATGCACGCCACATGTTCTCATGGTTTAACTGCTGCTTTCTTATTAAACCCTTTTGGGGATGGTATTCCATAATATACCTGGATAAATCCGGTTGGACTAGTTTGTGCTTCGCAGTCCTTTGTAAATGCAGCCAAACTGGATTTTAGGATTGCAGCTTTAAAAGGTGCACCTCAGTGTCCTGTTACCTGTTAAGACGGTGTTTCTCAAACTTGGTGACTTTTAGGACTTGTAGACTTCGGCTCCCAGAATTCCCCAGTCACCATTCTGGGAGTTGAAGTTCACATATCTTCAAGTTGCCAAGCTTCGTGGGTGGGTGGGGGAACCCCACATTAGACTATAGATTACCTGGGATCTGATTCTTCTGAATTAAAAAGATTCCTTTAGCGTGATCTGGGTATGAGTGAAACCCTTTCAGCCCTATTGGCTGATTTAGGCTGCAATAGCTCTTCTGTAGACCTTGATAGAGTTTCTCAGCAAAAATGCCCCTAGAAGTAGAGCAGAGTTGCCCAAAATAGAAAGAGGTCAGTACTTAATTGAAAGAACAGAAAAAAAAAATCCCATGATAGGTTTGGGCTAGCAATAATTGATGCCATAAAGAGACTACAGTATTTGTGTTCCTCTTAAGCTCCTAAGAGCCAATTAAATACAATGAGTTTAAACTAATTCTCTTGGGCTATTCATAGAAGGCTCTGTGTGCATGTGTGTGTGTGTTCACATTTTAATGCTTATTTTGCTTTCTAACTCTGGCCTTTGTGGGACTTTGTAGTGATTGAATTATAGAGTTGAAAGAGGCTATTGTGACTAACAAGGAGCTCCAGCTCTCTGCTCTGGGCAGAATTCACAATAAATTAAATAAATTACATCTCCCTGAAGACAGGGGGCAAAAAGGAAGGAAGCCATTGGGTCCGCCATCAAATCGCTCTTCCCATTACGACATATTCTCTAGCTTTCAACCTGTGTTTCTTTTCTTATAACTGGAAGCCATGATTCTGTGTCCTATATTTTTTTTTTCTTTTGCTCTTTGAAAAGTTTAGTTTCAGAAACCAGCCAAGCCGGTTTTAAAGAACAACCGAAGGTTTTGTCTGCCGCTGGATGAGATGCTTGAGTGCTTCCAGACAAGCTTTTTCATGGGTGTTTTTGAAACTTGGCAACTTGAAGATGCATGGACTTCAGCTCCCAGAATTCCTCAACTGTGCTGGCTGAGGAATTCTGGGAGTTGAAGTCCACGCATCTTCAAGTTGCCAAGTTTCAAAAACATTGATTTAAATGAATTGCCTTGCTTCACTTATGGATGTTTCCCTTACATGCAGGGGGAAATCATTTCAAATACACCAGACATATTTTCACTAGTTCTAATCTAGTGCTGGTTCAACCAGCTGTTGATACTCCATGTAGATGTCTAAAATGGGTAATTTAATACAGAGCCCAGGGAAAATCTCAAATTCTAGACACATGGTAGCAGTGAAACCTGAACTTGTGTGAATATCCCCGTACCAGGGATGAAAAAAAATTAAGAGTCAGACAGCATCTTTTCCAACTCACAAATTTTATTAAAAAGTACAAGCTTTTGTGAGCTGCAGTTCTCTTCGTCCGATGCCTAAAATGGCTAGGCTGATGTAGGATTTAAATTGGGGTGGGAGGAAAGGACAAGAAGAGAGACTGGTTATACAGATTCTAAGGCCTTATCAATTGACAATTGGGATGGGTTAAAACCCATCATGCTTGTTCAGACTGAGATAGCCTGAAAGGTTTGATGCATATGAGTTCAACAATGTCTTGCTCAGCGGAGCTGTTGAAGGTCTGCTTTTTTTCAAAACAGTCATTTCAAGTTCTGCCACAAAATCTCCTGGAGATTAAAATGCTCTAACATTAGTTTGTCCTTGTTTTGAGTCACGATATCAAATTTATCTCTCATACGCCTCTCCTGCGCGAGCTGCATTGGTTGCCGGTGGCTCTCCGGGTTCGCTTCAAGGTTCTAGTTTTGACCTTTAGGGCGACCCATGGCATGGGACCAGGTTACCTTCAGGACCGCGTTCTGCCAACGTTCTCCAACAGGCCGGTGCGTTCCCACAGGGAGGGTCTGCTCCGGGTGCCGTCGGCCGCTATGTGTCGTCTGGCGGCGCCAAGGAGTAGGGCCTTCTCTGTGGGTGCCCCCGCCCTCTGGAATATTCTGCCACCGGAACTTCGTACCGGCACGGACCTGAGGGCCTTCAGGCGCGCGTTGAAGACCTGGCTCTTTGAGCAGGCCGGCCTGGGCTGAGAAAATGATTTTAAATTTGGTCTCCATTTTTAATTCTAAATTGGGTTTTAAGGGGGGGGGGGGTTTCTTAGTCTTATTACGCAGCCGATTTAAATTTAATATTTTTTAACTTTTGTATTTTCTGTGGGGTTTTAGATGAGCTGTTCACCGCCCTGAGTCCCTTGGGAGAAGGGCGGTATATAAATGGAATTAATAAATAAATAAATAATAAATAAAATAAATAAATTAATTCTTTTGCACAAAGTTGGGGCTGCTTGTCCTATATAGAGTCCAGAGGGAGATTGCTGGCAGATGATGACTCTAATCTTGTACATAGATAACAGATAACAGATAATCAGAGTTGGAAGGGACCTTGTAGGTCATCTAATCCAACCCCCCACCCAAGCGGGAGACCCTACACCATTTCTGATGAATAGCAGTCCAATCTCTTCTTGAAAGTCTCAAGTGATGGCGCTCCCACAACTTCCGAGGGTGAGGTATTCCATTGGTTGATTGTTCTCACTGTCAGAAAGTTTTTCTTCATTTCCAGGTTAAATCTCTCCTTGTTCAGTTTCCATCCATTATTCCTTGTCTGGCCTACAGGCACTTTAGAAAATAGCTTGACCCTTTCCTCCCTGTGGCAGCCCCTCAAATATTGGAAGACAGCTATCATGTCTCCCCTGATCCTTCTCTTCTCTAGACTAGCCAAGCCCAGTTCCTGTAACCGTTCTTTGTATGCTTTAGTCTCCAGTCCCCTAATCATCCTGGTTGCTCTTCTCTGCACTTTTTCTAGAGACTCAACATCTTTTTTATCATGTGGTGAACAAAGAAATGTAGAGGCTTGTGCAAATGTTGTTGGTGTAGATGTGGAGGAATCTGGGTTTGTTGTAGAATCTGGTTCTCAATATTTTTATTGTTCTTGTTAGTGTTATTGTTCTATAGGTGATCCTCAACTTACAACCATAATTGAGCCCAGAATTACGATCATAAGTTGTGATTATTACGATCATAAGTTGTGACTATTAAGTGGGCCACATGCCTAATTTTATGATTTAGTTTGCAGTGGTCGTTAAATGAACCTGTTTTCTTCAATAGATAGGTTTTTTTTCCCCAGAAACCAGAACTAAATTTCCAAAAATGGAAAAAGGATGCCAAAAATCACAATCATGTGACTTTAGGATGCTGCAAACGGTCATAAATGGGAGCTAGTTATCAAGTACCCAAAGTGCAATTATGTGATTTTGGGAAGAGGGAGGAGAGAATGTAGCCATCAGAACTTCCGAACTGGGTCATAGATAGTTCTGGGGAAGTACATCATAACCTCAAATGATCATTAAGCAAGGACTACCTATACTGTTTCTTGTTGCTTGTGAGATTTGCTTCAGATGCATCTATAAAAACAGCCAATGGGCTCCGATAAAGGAGAAAATATTTGCAGCTTAGAGTGCAATCAATGAAGGGGTCCTTGGTGCTCTCTGAACTTGGTTGTTTTCTTGCAGGCATTTCATTACCAAACTAGGTAACGTCATCAATGCTTGATGGAATTGGCTCTGCATGACTCCTTACCAAAGACTGGTCTTTGGTGCCAAAGCAGCCAACTGAGGATGTGGAATGCCACAACATCAAGCTATCCTTGGCTTGATAAATCACAAATTGTACACACACTCAAGTTGCAAACAAGCTAAAATAATTAGCAGGGATTTTTGCAGGATTGCACTGTTTCAGATTAAGGGGGCCATTTGGGTTCTCCCACACACACACCAAAACATTTTGGGAGAGCCTACAGACTAATAAAGCTAATCTAAAACTAAGTTAAGAAAATATACAGGGAAGTTCACTTCTAGATAAACTACATCTTGAAACACAGAAGAGAGAAGAAGGAGTATCTTGTTTTGTTTTAAACAGAAAAATCCATTTTTTTTTCCTGATAGTAAGTCAGGTGAGGAACAAATACAGGGAAAGCTTATCCTCCCTTTCTCTTCCCATTTCCTGTTGTGCTGAACATGAATTCAAAGGTAAAAAGGGATGATGAAATTTCCAACCCTCCTTTTAAGAAAAAAATAAACCATGGGATTATTTGTTTTGCTGCCTACAGAATCTACTCCGACACAAATAGAATGGTTGCAAGAAGCAGACTCACTGAAGTGTCTTAGATATGTACTTCTGCTCGGGCCACTTGAGCTGATAATTAGTTGTTTGATCCATCCAGGAAGAGGCTCTTAAAAGTAATAAGTTATTTAGATCTAACCCACCCCCCTTTTCTCCCTTTGATCTCACAAGATACAGGATGCTTCAAGTGATACAGTTCAGATGACTCACCCCCAAAGTCTTGTTTTGAGGAGCTTCAGGCATGGAAATATCAGTCTGATGGTCTTATCTGAAACATTCATAACATGAGTTTTCTTTAGAGTCTCCATTAAGTTCTCAAAGGGTTCTTGAGATCTCAGGGAAGAGCATCCAAAACATTTAGGACCAAAAATATTTGTGAGAGTTGATTCTTAAAAAGCCTTTTGGAGGACCTCTACATTTTATTTGCATTATTGGCATATTGGTAGGAAAGGATTTTCTGGGAGGGGAAAATCTACTTTGGAAAGGAAGGGACATCCTTTCCATAAGCTGAGAATTAAAAAGGTACAAAACAGAATAGGAAGAAAATCAAACAATGATTCTTTCTTATTCTACCTGGTAAATTCAAGTAAATAAGTAAGGTTGTTGTTTTTTACGCCTTTAAGTCAGAACTGACTCCTGATAACCACCCAGACATGTGCCTGAAGTTTTCCTAGCAAAATTTCAGAAGTGCTTTGCCATTTTATTCTTCCTAGGAGGGAATACTGGCCCAAAGTCAAACATCTGGAATTTGTGCCTAAGATCAGATTAGAATTCACAATCTTCCAGTTTTTAATCCGGTGTCTTAACTATTAGAGCCATCTGGCTTTCCAAGGTTGTTCTATGTGGTAGGGCCATTTCTGATAAACAGAAAGTATTAAAAAAGCAAAGCAAACACTTTAAAAATTTGTTTTTAAATTTGACTGCTTTTTGTTTGCCATTTGTTTGGAATGGTTTAGGATCGTCTGCTTGAGCAGCGGGTTGGACTAGAAGACCTCCAAGATCCCTTCCAACTCTTGTTATTTTGTTTATGGGGAAAAGTCCTACCAGAATCTCTCTGGCTTTGTGAGAAAGGCTCTTTTCTGTATATTAAGCAATTAATAAATTTTAAACCGATCCATCACACTAGATAATGACCTGGATGATTGAAAATCTCCATAGACTTATTGGGTGAAGCAGATTTTGCATTCTTTGGTCCACAGTAAGTTCTAATGGCAGCTGTCGATGACTAAATGTGAAGCATTAATATATTAGTATCCCTATTAATATATTGGCAAGATTAGTTTTAAGTTCTTAAAACTCAAATCACCTTTTGTTCTCTCTCTGCATACTATATTCTGTTTCTGGTCTCTTCCAATAAGTGGAGAGCTTTATGCATCAAATCCTGCCAAAGAGAACTGTAAGAACTGTAAACAACAGCTTGAGTGTTTCATTCATAAATACCAAAATAGCTTTTGATTTCATAACTATTGTTTGGTGATTCCAGCTAGATCAAGATAACTTTTAGGCAGTTGAATAGGCTGAAAAATGAAGAGTGTAGAATGACATTATCCTTCCTGCCCCAAATGCATGTGTTCTGCAGAATTCATTCACAATTCTTCAAGGATAAAATTAAAAAAAAAAAAACCAACTTAGCCAACAGAAAGAGACTTCCTTAAAATCTATATTTCAAAATAGTAGATGAGTTTCCTTCATGTAAATCGCACAGCGGGTCAGATAGGTTTTTAACAAAACAGGCTGTGGAATGAAGAACAATTTTCCCACCCTTCCCTTTCTGCTAAAATTTGGACAAAAAGCTTCATCTTGGACCCACCCAACTAGTTGTTGCCAAGTGCAAACATTTAAAAGGTGGGTAATTTCTATCTTTTCCCTTACTCTTTCACCCTGATTTTAATGACATCACGTTCACGTGACATTACTGCAACTGGCAGATTATTGCATGAAAAAGCTTTCTATAAATATCTCCACTATTAAATGAAAAAGCGAGCGCGGGGGTGTGGAGGAAGAGAGAACACAGTTGTGTTGCAACCCACACGAGAGCTCAGAGCCGGGCGCTCTGTCTCACCAGATCGTTCTTGAAACCTGCCTGGTTAGAAAGCCATCCGTGGTGCTATGCTTTCCCATTTGTTTGAACAATGTTCAAATCAGAAACATGTGCCACACCCCATTTCCCTGCCACCCCTTCCCCTAAAAGGCAGGGAAGATTATGCCTCCTGCAGTCTGTAGAAGCTGAGAGGCTGATAAAAATGAAAGTTTGAAAGAGTATGAAATCATGATAAATGTCTGATGTCAGGCGCAAAGAATCAGGATTACATGTTAAGTTCCTGATTTATTGCTAAATCTATACACAAGAATCTAGTCAACTAATGGTCAGCATTAAATTTTTATTTTTTATTTTATTTTGTCAAACAATTATTAGATAACAGGTATAAGTATAAACATGGTGATAAATACATGAAATGGATATGAATAAGAAAAAAAAGACACAATAGGACAGGGATGATAGGCACGTTGGTGCACTTATGCATGCCCCCTACAGACCTCTTAGGAAAGGGGTGAGGTCAATAATAGACAGTCTAAGGTTAAAGTTTTTGAGGTTTGGGGAAGAAACCACAGAGTCAGGTAGAGTATTCCAGACATTGACTACTCTGTTGCTGAAGTTGTATTTCCTGCAGTCAAGTTTGGTTTACCTTGAGTTTGTATCTATTGTGTGCTCTTGTATTGTTTTGGTTAAAGCTGAAGTATTCATCGATAGGTAGGACATTGCAATATATAATTTTATGTACTATACTTAGATCAAACTGAAGGCAGCGTAGTTCTAGGTTGTCTAGGTCTAAAATTTCAAGTCTGGTGGCATAAGGTATTCTGCTATGAGTAGAGGAGTGGAGGACTCTTCTCGTAAAATATTTCTGGACTTTCTCAATTGTATTAATATCAGATATGTAATGCGGATTCCAGACTGATGAGCTGTATTCAAGTATTGGTCTAGCAAATGTTTTATATGCTCTAGTTAGTAGAGTGATATTACGGAGAAAAAGCTACACAGAATTAGGTTAACAACTCTTAATGCCTTTTTGGCAATGTAGTTACAGTGGGCTCTAGCACTTAGATCATTTGAGATGAGTACTCCAAGGTCCTTGATAAAGTTTGTGTCATCAACAAGGTCTTGACTATTCAGCTTGTATTTTATTTTTTGATTTTTTTTGCCAATATGCAAGACAGAGCATTTACTTGTTGAGATCTGAAGTTGCCATTTGTTTGACCATTCTGACACATAGTTGAGGTCTTTTTGAAGGGTAGCAGCATTGTCAGTGGTGTTGAATAGCTTTACATCATCAGTTAAAAGAACGCAGTTGCTCTTAATATAATCACAGAGGTCATTAATATAGAGCATGAAGAGAGTTAGTCCTAGAACACTGCCTTGGGGGACACCACTGTTGACAGGTACAGGATTTGATAGGATGCTCCAAATTTTGACCATTTGTTGCCTGTTTGAGAGGAATGCTTCTATCCAGTTATGCAGGTCTCCAGAGATACCATAAGACCTTAATTTTAGGATTTAAATTGGTGCTAGATAAGAATCAATGGTATTCAAAAGGGGTCGGACTTAAGACTCTTTGTGATAATGTAATGAATCCAGGCTGATGCCTTTCTTGACTCCATGCAGGCTCTGTCTTCCTTCTGCATCAATGTCAGAAACAACAATAGTCCAAAACCAGGCAGGCTGCTGTGCATTTTGGCACTGACATTATTATTATTTGTTATTTATTAAATTTATTTGCCACCCATCTCGCTCTTAAAGTCGTTTTGAAGCAAAAGGGCATCAGAAGGGAAGCTACACATGGAGATAGATGAATTATAATTACACCATGAACTTCCATAACTGTGGCTATCCTAGAACTCTGCCCCCCCCCCCCCACACACACACACAAATATGATAAAAATCCTCAATACTGTTGAACAAGATATTTTGGCCAACGCTAAGTTATAATTGCGCATTGTGCCGATCTAAAAGTGAATGACTTTCATTAAACTTACAGTGTACTGCAGGTGGCTTTACCATGGTTTACTCAATCACCTGGATATGTTTTAAGATATGGTTGCATCA
This sequence comes from Bungarus multicinctus, assembly GCA_023653725.1. Classification (NCBI taxonomy): domain Eukaryota; kingdom Metazoa; phylum Chordata; class Lepidosauria; order Squamata; family Elapidae; genus Bungarus; species Bungarus multicinctus. The sequence continues at coordinate 12,674,918 of CM042843.1, forward strand.
GCTGAATAAGTTATGAATCATGTTTGGCAAACTGATGGTTAAGGTGCTAGACAAGACCAAGAAAATCTTATTTGTCCATCCTCAGAAGCTTACAGAATGATTTGGGGCCAGTCATATTAAACCCAATCTACTTTACAGAATTGTTGCTGTGGCTGCCGGGAAGCACCTTTTAGGAAAGATGGGCACCCAGAAAAATTTAATAAATAAATAAAAATGGGGGCAGGAATCACCATATAGTCTACCTGGAGTGGTTCTCCACTAAAGGTAGAATATACGTCTTTAAAAAATCAAATCAATGTGTACCGTATTTTAGAGAACGTCATCAGTTTTCCTGTTAGTTTATCTGAGAGAGGGCTGTGTGCTTTTTGTTTCTTATGGTGGGGAGGGGATGTGATTTTGAGGGAGGTTTAGCTATATTGGGAATGATGTTTAAAAAAAACAACCCTCCTTTCATTCATCTTTAATGCATGCATTAAATCCCCGACATGGATGAGAACATACCAATGATCCGTCCCCTTTGATGGCGAATTTAAATAAATAAAACCTCCAGCAAGAGGGGAGTGGAAAGCGTTTTGCCCAAGCTGACAGCAGGGATGACATCATAGAGAGAGAATGTACAGAGTGCTGCAAATCTAGCCTGCTGGTTTGTATTAACTGCTCTATTCAGCCTGATCTCTGAAGTTGGAATTAGGAGTGACCAGTTTGAAGGGGAAAAGGCAGTGCTAAGTGTTAAAGGGAGCAGGAGAAGAAGAAACAACAAGGTAGCCTTCAACCTATGACCACAATTGAGTCGAAAGTTTATGTTGTTAAGTGAGACATTTGTTAAGTGAGTTTTTCCCTATTTTGCTATTTTTCTTGTCACATTTTGTTAAGTTGTTGGAAGTTAAAACCCACCCCTCTCCTAGGAAAATGAAATATTTTAGGATATACTAAAAGGCAGAATATTTCCCCTAAAAAAGAGTAGAAACTCAGAAGCAGAATCTCAGCCCCCAACCCTTTGCTAATGGGTCATTACTCTGGCCTAGGCCAGCCTACTTTACATAACAAAGATCTCCAGGTATAGCTATAGGAATTGCCCAAAGCCCTTTCATTACACCATCATCCAGCAAGGCTCAACCAAGCCTGGGACTCAGGACAGCCTATAGAGTTGCCCTCTGCATGGTCCCATGGGAGTCTGACAACCAATCAGAACACAAGCTCAAATTTAAATCCCAACAGAGGCACTCTCAGCATATCAGCCCTTCTTTTCCTTCACCCAACATCTTGGAGCATGTGATCGCCCTTTTCACTTTGAAGCTCCAAGCCATGAACCATCTTTCCAAAAAGCCTCCATTTTTTCCAGTGTCTTTTTCCCCACTTGGAACTGAACCCAGAAGATATTTCTTCCAACAAAGTGAATCAGTGCAGTTGTTAAATTAATAACATGTTTTTTTAAGCGAATCTGGCTGTGAGTCAGTCGTCAAGCATCCGGATGTAAATCACAGGGCCATGGGGGATGCTATAGTCATAAGTGTGAAAAACAGTCATAAGTCACTTTTTTCAGTGACATTGCAATTTTAAACGGTGTTGTAAGTCAAGGACTACCTGTACAGAATTTCTTAAGGTTGAAACTGGATTGCTGCTTGACTAACCAAAGCTGGCCCAGATTAATTTAGAAGCAAGCCTCAGTATATCTATGGGGTTTACACTTAAAGTATTTAGGATTGCAGCCAGAGTCCCACTGAACACAACTGGGATTTGGAAGTGCTGGCTAAAAGTTTAAATATTATGCTAAGCTGATAGATGGTTGGTTTTGTTTTCAGCTTAGCACAAATCATGAATCCAGCCATTGTGGTTTGTGAATCACAGATACTGGCTGAGTGGTGTTAAACGAAGCCAACTGTGATTCATTCAATAAACTACATTTAAAACAAACCCTGTTTTATCAAGTCAGAAGAGTTGTTGAAGAACTTGCAGATCGCTTAGTCTATCTTTGACTCACTACAGGAAATCTAACTTTGGATTTAACATTGAATATAAAGCCAGTAAGACAGAAACATATGGAAAGACTCAACCACAGATATAGATTAACAGAGTTGTAGGTCATCTAATCCAACCCCCTGCCCAAGCAGGAGACCCTACACCATTCCTGACAGATGGCAGTCCAGTCTCTTCTGAAAGACTCCAGTGATGAAGCTCCCACGACTTCTGAAGGCAACTTCTGTTCCATTGGTTGATTGTTCTCACTGTCAGAAAGTTTCTCCTTATTTTCAGGTTGAATCTCTCCTCCTTCAGTTTTCATCCATTATTCCTTGTCTGGCCTTCAGGTGCTTTAGAAAATAGCTTGATCCCTTCCTCTCTGTGGCAGCCCCTCAAATATTGGAAGACTGCTATCATGTCTCCCCTGGTCCTTCTTACTAGACTAGCCATGCCCAGTTCTTGTGTATGTTTTAGCCTCCAGTCCCTTAATCATCTTTAAGGCTCTTCTCTGTAACTTTTTCTAGAGTCTCAACATCTTTTTTTATAGTGTGGTGACCAAAACTGGATGCAGTATTCTAAGTATGGTCTTAACTAAGGCTTACAGTTTCAATTGGGAAACTACAGGTTCCCGGTTCCCAACGTACAACCACAACTAGGCCCCAAATTTCTGTTGTCTTAAGAAATGTCTGTGCGAGACGTGTGTTCAGGCAGTTTTGCCCCACTGTGTGACCTTTTTTTGCCACAGTTGTTAAGTGAATTTCTGCCATTGGTAAGTGAATAACAGGGTGTTGAAGTCCACAAGTCTTAAAGTTGCCAAAGTTGGAGACCCCTGGTTTAAGTGAATCTGGGCTTCTCCATTGACTTTGCTTGTCATAGGATCACAAACGGTGATTGCATAACCCTGCACCGTCATAAATACGAGTCAGTTGCCAAGTGCCTGAATTTTGATCACGTGACCACGGGGATGCTACAACGGTCATAAAAGTGGAAAACGGTCATAAGTCAACTTTTTTTCAGTGTTGTAATTTTGAATGGTCAGTAAATGATCTATAATATAATTGTGTCTACTATACAGCTTCTTTTTCATATAGAAAAGAAGCCAGTTGCAAAAATGCTACAGAATTAAATAATAAACTTCAAATTAAAATAATTTTCCCCATCTCTACCCTTAAGGTTATTCCTATTGACAAGTAGCGATGAGAATTATGCACAAGGAGCAAAATTGTCAACACTAAACCACACCTGATTTAAAATAACTCCAAAGAACACATAATAACCATTTATAACCCATCTGAGATCTGAAATTACACAATCCTGATTCATCCTAATCTGCAGATGCAATAGTTCTAAATTTTTAAAAGTGCCAGTAATGAATAACAAGGATGCATCTTTCCCCTTTCAAACATCATCTTTCCCCACCCAGCAAAACATTTAACCACTGCAAATCAGTGGAACTTGGAATAAAATCACAAACTCTTAATCGTAATTGGTTCCAGATGCTCAATGATATGACTTGAGAAGAAAGCAAAGGAGAAAAAGGGGGGAAAGGGGGAAAGGAGGAGAGGAAAGAGGAAAGAGAAGGGAAGGGGAAAGAGGAGAGGAGAGGAAAGGAAAGGAAAAAAGGAAAGGGAGGAAAGGAAAAGAAAGCAAAGGAATGGAAGGAAAGGAGAGGAGAGGAAAGGTTAAAGGAAGGGAAAGGAAAGGAGGAAAGATAGAGAGAGAAGGAAGGAAGAATAAGGAAAGGAGAGGAGAGGAGAAGAGAGGAGAGGAGAGGAGAGGAGAGGAGAGGAGAGGAGAGGAAAGGAAAGGAAAGGAAGGAGAGAGGAGAGGAGAGGAAAGGAAAAGGAGAGGAGAGGAGAGGAGAGGAAAGGAAAGGAAAAAGGAAAGGAAAGGAAAGGAGGAAAGATAGAGAGAGAAGGAAGGAAGAATAAGGAAAGGAGAAAGGGAAGGAGAAGAGAAGAGAGGAAAGGAAAGGAAAGGAAAGGAAAGGAAAGGAAAGGAAAGGAAAGGAAAGGAAGTCTGCCGAAGAAATGCAGGGCCGATTCCTTCAGGACCTGAACTGCTTCCAGCATTCTAATATTAGAAGCAGACAACAATGACCAAATTAAAGCAAGAAAATAAAAAGCTGTAGTGCAACAGGTAGAGCAAATTACAACATTTTAAAAAAGGTTCGCAAAGTAGGTTTCTCAGACCCCAAATCTGTTATTTTGACTGAGATGAATACAGGTAGTCCTCAATTTACAGCCATTCGTTTAGTGACCAAAGTTACAGCAGCACTGAAAAAAAGTGAATTACGACCGTTTTTCACAGTTACGACCTTTGCAGCATCCCCATGATCATGGGATCAATATCCAATGCTTGGCAACTGGCTCGTATTTATGACGGTATTGCAGTGTCCCGGGATCACATGATCCCCTTTTGCGACCTTCTGACAAGCAAAGTCAATGGAGAAGCCAGATTCACTTAACAACGGGTTGCTAACTTAACAACCACTGTGATTAACAACTGTGGCGAGAAATCTCCTAAAATGGGGCAAAACTCGCTTAACTGTCTTTTGCTTTGCAACATAAATTTGGGAGTCAATTGTGGTCATAAGTGAAGGACTATCTGTACTCGTCTAAGACTGTAATCAATTGACTGACTGACTTACCTTTGTTTAACTATAAAATAAGCATAAACTTTATTTATTTTTTCCTAATAATGGAAAAGGTTGCCAACCCAGGGGGGGGGGGGGGCAGGGCTGAGAATGGCCCTGATGGAAAAGCTAATATTAGGAAGGTAACTTGGACAGGAATTAAATTCCTTAGTAACAAAAATATTTCACATTCCAATCAAGATCGAGGCTCATAATGCCTGGTTTGTTGTTTGCCCATTCATCCTGTTTTGAAACTTCATCCGAATTCCTCCCCCACCACCCCAAAATTCTCCATTCCTTTTAATCCAAGGCTAAACAAATGCCAAACTTCTGCAGGTGCCCCCAAAAGAATGGAGCATTAGCTACAATCCTCGTGTCCCATATTTCTTACAAGGGCATTTTTCCCAGGCATTATATCACTGGGTGGGAACTCAAAAAAGAAGCCAAGCTAGACAGTTAAAAAGAAAAAAAGAACGCCGAACTCTGGATCAGCTCTCCCTCTTCGGGGCTGTCCTGCAACTGAGAGACATGCACACGCCAAACACCTAAAAATGGGATGATGGTTTAAACAGGGCATCTTCCCAAAATGTAATGATTGACAACTGTGGGTTAATCTGTTGTTCACAGTGGGCCAATGGAACTCTGTTTGGAGCCAACCACTTGGGAAAGCAAAAGAGGATTTTGACTTAGAACCAGGCAAGGTTATTTACAACAGAATCACAATGCACAACAACAACAACAACAACAACAACAACAGAACTTGACCCCCAAATGCCTTGTACAAATTTCCTGCCATGGTCCATTATCCAGACATTTTTGTAGAGTTTTTTTTTTAACAGATTAACAGAATCGGAAAGGACTTTGTAGGTCATCTAGTCCAACCCCCCTTCCCTAACCCAAGCAGGAGACCTAAGTCTAAGGATAAACAATATGGTTCTACAAAACAGTTAGCTATTTATTGTCGTGTTCTAATAGTCAAAATCTCTGGTCTAAAACAATCGCCTTATTTTGCCTAATTTCATGGCCACTCTTTTGTTTTTTAATGGGCAACCTTCGTTTTTGTGTATGACTTCTGATGACTCCCTGGCTGAGTCTAACATTTTAGAGGTTGTTTGCCCATGCCTCCTTTTTCCTAGGGCTGAGAGTGAAGGATTGGGTCAAAGCCACCTAGCTGGCTTTGTACTTAAACTGGGACTAGAATTCCTGGTCACCTAGTTTCTAACCCAGTGCTTTTCACCATTACATCAAACTGGCCATAAATGTTTGCATTCTTCTGGTCTTTTTTATGAATATAGATTTAGAAGGAAGGAGAAACTGGGGGGGTGGGAGTAATTATGGGTAAAATTAGTGGCAAAAGGAATCAAGGACAATCCTCAATTTACTTTTGTGAAGTTTTGTCTTCCCAGCTGTGAAGAGAAGAATGACTTGCATATAGGAAGGAGGCTCAGCCTGGGTGTGTCCTTCCCAACAACTATGAATAGGTGGGAAACTTAAAAACAAAAATCCCCTTGATGGGGAACTTCCTGCCAAAGAGGAAATGAATGGCCCAAATGGGTGTTCAAAGATGCACTAACTGACATGTTTCTCCCAAATGGCAAAACAATGCCCTCCCCCTTCTCACTATTTGGTGTGGCTATGCTGATTAAAAATAGAATTGATCCAACTCTGGGTAAAGGCAGATTCAAAATCAATTTCATGATTAGGATTTAGAAAACAGGGAGTGATTCCAACAGCAGGCTTTCAATCTTTTCCATGATAAAGCAAAACAAAATAATATGGGCCACCCACTAGCCATTGATATATTGATTGTTGATTAATATGTCTTATGGGAAGTAATTTATTTCAACATAATCGCTTGCCGTTCTCTATCTTTCTGTAACATGTTTGTATCACACACTTATGCTGTACTTCTTAAATTAATTCCTTTTGGGGGGGACACACTGAATCATAAACTAGCCACAGTGGCTATGTTTGTACAATTCTTTAGATTAAAATATAATTGTGCATTTAATGTGTCATGATAACCAGCTAAAGTGGCTGAATAGAATGTCCAGATAATCACAGGAAAGCATTCTGAAAGTAGCAACAATTATCTCTCGTTTATTATTAAAACAACTGTAGAAGATTTGATACATAGCAGTTTTGCTAAAGAAAAAAGAAAAGTGTTTCGCTAAGCTTTGCTTGAATTGCAGAAGAAATGTGATAACAATTACCCAGAAATTAAATAGCTAATGTGATGTCCAGAACAGCCCAATTCTACTTGAAAACAAGCCCTTCTGATTTTAATAAGACCTATTCTCAGAGAGATCTTCAAGATAAACTTATAAAATTGCAGACTTAAGTTTCAGCTTCCCTTTAAAAATGCCTCGTATGTCTTCTGTACAAATATCCAGAGATTAACCAGCCAATTTAATTAAAACTGTGTTTTAAAAAAAACCTCACATGCACACAAAACACAAGTTTGAATTAAAAAACACGAATTATTTTTTACGATCCTAGGCAGTTTAATTAGATTATTATAAATGGGGCAATCTCTACACTCTACAAGTTGGTCCAAACTCTTAATTTGGAATTCTAAATAAATTTGAGCAAAAACAAATGTTTATCCATTCTGTTATATAAGTATCCAGTAGGAGTTTTTTGATCCAGGGATCAGTTTTAAAATAAACTTAGCCATCATGTGCATTTTCTCAGATATTCCAGAAGATGGCGCTGTTGTATACTCTTTAATAAGCCTGCTGGTGCAAAGTTGTGAAGTTTTAAATATGTTGTTCTATTAAATATACAAATAATGATGTTTTAATACTGCATATGATCTGCAGTATGTCAGATATACTAAAATATGCAACGACAATAATGCACATTATACATGTCTCTAATAATAACCAGAATAAATAGGAATTTGTTCTAAAAAGTTCCAGAAAATAATGTATTAATCTTTACCAACAATACACTATTCATTCAGCTGGTCACTCTTTAGAATGCCACAAGACACTTTGTTCTGTTTTTATATTTAGTACTCATTGGTTTTAAAGTTGGATATAGTAAAAAGAAGCTTATTTGGAACAGAGTTCTTGATGAGAATATCGAACTATCCATTATTTGAATTATGAGAATTCATATATTCACTATCATGTTGTCACATTATGACAATGTAAATACTGTGAAAGCATCGTCCCCACTTCCCTTCCTCACAACTAGTATTTTATTTATGTGTTTTTAAATTTTCTATACATACCATTTCATCTACTGTGGGTAGGTGAAGGTGGTGTGAACCCAGGCATCTTGGTTAATTTGAAATGTTTTTTATTGCATCTTTCAAGATATGGAAATTTTTATTGCATCTCTCAAGATGTAGGAAGATCAGGATAAATTTGTCCTTGTTTGTTTGGTAAAAACATTTGCAGTCAAGTTAAGACTTTTACTTTTAAGCTGTTATGGCTGCGTTGAATGGATTCTGTTTTTTAAGCCAATTCATTAACAACAATTTATTCTGAATTTAATTATGTGTTTTTTACATATCAATAAAAATTATTAATTGTGAGTATTATTAGTTTGAGGTAGAATCGGGCTACCGACCCTACCCCCAATCAAGGGATTATAGGATGGTAAAAAGGGAGGGGTTTTCCCCTTACATATCAATAGATGCCTTAAATACTATACAAAGGAAGGAGATAAAGCAAATTATTTGAGATACAAGCACTTGGCTTATCCCTTTCTTCTCCAACTTTTAACTACCCCTTTCATTTCCTTGATTTTCTTCTAGTACATATTGTCTTGTTTATTTAGCATTTTTTTAAAAAAAAAAACAATGCCTCCATCAAAAAAAAAAAATCCACAGGAAATCATTCACTGTAAAACTGTGAGGAAGAACGGTTCACTATTTTTAATCCGGAATATTCATATGTGTGTTTATCTCTCAAAAGAAGCTTGTCAAGTTGTACTTTCGCATTCTTTCTCTCTCTCTTGCTTTACAAGAGAATTGTGTCACCTTTGCAACTGCCTCCAATCCCCTTGTGGAATTGAAAAGTGTTGTATGTTATGATTCTTGATTCTTAACGAATGTATCTTTTCCTTATGTATACTGAGAGTATTTACACCAAGGCAAATTCCTTGCGTGTCCAATCACCCTTGGCCAATAAAGTATTCTCTTCTGTTCTGTTCCCCTCGTGGAATTTAAAGGATGAAGATAAGTTCTCACATCTTTTCTCATCCATTTTAGCCAGATCTATTCTGATTGGCTAATAGCCCTTTCCCGCTAGACCAATCCTGGCCACTCACGGTCCCCATAGCAACCTGTAAACTCAACATTGATCAGTTATTTTCCTGATCGCAGGTGGTCACACGCTTGTCCAAAGTATCCATTTTTTTAAGCCAGCTTGATGCCCTCACTTCTGAGTTGCTCCAGATGATCAACGTCCGGACAAGTAAGAGCGGCCGGATATACAGTCCTGGTGTGCTTCTTGGGAACTGGTTTGAAGATGTGTGCTTAGAAGAGGTAAATGAAAATTCTCCACCCTTTATATTGTTCCATTCAGGTTTGGTCTTTGTGCAAATTCCAAAGCAACTTTGTGAGAGGGAGGGTTTGATAGCAACAGCTCTAGATTTTCTTGGTGTTCCAGTCGACTCTTACAGTCAGTGACTTGCTTTATTTGCAGCCTGATGCTTGCATTATTTCTTTAAACCCAAACTCCATCTCATTCTGCATTATTTGGAATGAGTTACCCCCAGAGATGCGGACTATCCCTGACCTGCAAACCTTCCGGCGCGCATTGAAGACCCATCTTTTCCAGCAAGCCGGTCTGACTTAGTATCATTGGAATTGGTTTTAACTTTTGTAATTTTTTACCCTGTTTTAGTGTTTTATTATAGTTTTAATTTTCCAGCCACTAATTTAATTCATTTTAATCTATTTTTAATTTTATATTTGTAATTGTATCATTTTTAGCTCGGCTGTGCACCGCCCCGAGTCCCAATTTGGGAGAGGCGGGTGGAATATAAACTAAATAAATAAATAAATTTGGTGAGTTATTCGATGTATTCCAGAAATAGGAGTTTAATCCTGCACGCTAAATGCACGTTCTCTCTGTGAGCCATTGGCAACCCTTGGGAAGAGGCAGAATCTATTAGATCGCTTTCTATTATGTTGCATTGGTTCAACAAATTATTTTATATAAGAATTTACAGCAACTGTATTTCTCAAGCAACTTCACTGGGCTTGTCTACAAAATATTGTGGCCTTCACCCATTTGCTCTGTCCTCATAGGTGTGGGGAAACCTTTTCATAGTTCTTTTATGCCCTTGTTTTCATTTTTTAGGTGGGATTTAGCCATTTGGGCCGAATTTCGTAAGGTGGGAGATTTTATATACCTGATCATGCTGCAGTAATAAACATATTAAATTCTAAGTTAAGCTTTTTTTTTTCCTTTTAAAAATAGGAATCATTGAAAGATTTTTTATATAAAAGAGAAAATGGAGAACTACTAATCCAGAAATCACGAAGACTGAAAGATACTCTTTACAAGAAGGTATTACATCTCACATAACACGTTTGAGGGTTCTTCTAATTCTCTAGGAATACTTGCATTTTGTTCCCCATTTACTCCAGCCACGGGAAGGCCAGATTCACTTAACAACCGTGTTAAGAGCCTTGGTGGTGCAGTGGTTAGAGTGCAGTACTGCAGGCTACTTCTGCTGACTGCTGGCTGCCTGCAATTTGGCAGTTCGAATCCAACTGGCTCCAGGTTGACTCAGCCTTCCATCCTTCCAAGGTGGGTAAAATGAGGACCCAGATTGTTGAAAGCAAGAGGCTGACTCTGTAAAGCTCTTAAGAGAGGGCTGTATATGTGATGTATACGTCTAGGTGCTATTGTTATTGTGGCAAAAATAAAGGGGAACTGTGCACATTTACCATCTTCCTTTCTCTTATCACCAACAGGAGCAGCTTTCCATTTCAAAAGATGGATATATTCATTTTGGAGACACAGTTCTATTTTTGAACCTCGATGTCGTTAGACTCCCAGAGGAAAAAGCTATTATTATGGGTGGAAATCTCTCCTTGGCTGTGAATCCTGATCTAGCGACTATGTACACCGGTGATAATTTGTCAGCCCCATGTGACTTGAGTGCAATTGAACACGTGAACCCCATTGGGCGGAATGCATTTCGGATTTTAAGGTGGGACTTCTCTGACAAAAAGATTTGGCAGTAAGGTGGGCAAAAGGACCAAGCTTGGTGAATAGTTGAGAGGGAAAGGGATGGAACAATGGATGGGGCCCTGATGTTATTGTGGTAGGTGCCAGGATGATGATGTCACATTGAGTGCAGCTGGTAGGTCAGAAGGAAGAGTTAAATAAAACTGAAAGAGAGTAGGAATACCCATTGTCTCTTGACATGCACACATCTCTTCCAAGGACCTCTTTATCCATAGTCCCAGCTGAATGCTTAGTTAATGTGTTTGCAGTTGGCCTGAGAGCCACATTAAATTAGCCTGAAGGTCACATATGGCTTTAAAACAAGAAGTCAGAGGTGAGCAACATGTGCGTTTCAGGACCTGCAGCCTTCCAATTTCCTCAGGGCATCCCAGGCATCTGGTCACAATTGCTGAAAATTGAGAGCACCATTTCCTATCATCTTGAGATAGGAAATACTGACTGAGTAGAGTATGAACCCTAAATTTGGCACATCAGAGCTAGAAAGCAAAGAATTCCCAGTTCTTCCTCCAAATCTACCCTGCAGGTTATATGGCCCTCACCTGTTTGATGGACAGTCCTTCTGTTTGTTCCTGCTCTAAATCAGCCTGACAGTGTATTACGCAAATGTAGGAAAACACTTAATGACGAATCAACTCCTTGCCATCTCTGATTGGCAACTTTCTCCCAAGTTTTCAGAACCAGAATGTTTTCCCACCCTAGTTGGAATCGTCTCTTTAGTTAGAAATGAAATCCTTAACCACTGATTGGAGATTTGATTCCAAGTCTTTTTACTCCTTGATGAGTGCTTATCAATACTGTTATTGTATTTTTATCATTTTTTATGGATGTTCTAGTTTAAAATCAACTCTCTCTCTCTCTCTCTCCCTCCCTCCCTCCCTCCCTCTCTCCTGTGGTGGGATTCAAAAACATTTACTACAGGTTCTGTGGGCATGGCTTGGTGGGCGTAGCAGGGGAAGGATACTATAAAATCTCCAGTCAGAGGTGGTGTTTGCTGGTTCTCCAAACTACTCAAAATTTCCGCTACCGGTTCTCCGGAACTGGTCAAAACCTGCTGAATACCACCCCCCCTCTCTCTCACTCTCTCTCTTTCTCTTACACACACAAACATATCCACGGGCACACATTCTCTTTGCTGGTTTTTAATGGCTGCTTCACAGCCTTTTATTGCTGTATATGTTGAGAATAAATAAATAAATGCCATCAGGTTTGTGGCCTAGAGTCCCTTGAGAATCTCTACTTGTCCTTCCCAAAGGTTCTCTTTTTCCCCATGAAAAGTTGAACTGGAAGCTCCTAAGAACAAGTGACTCCCTTCCCCTCCTTTTGCTTAGACTCCTAGGGAAAAGCATTTTCTGTATATAGGATTCAAGGACTTCATAGTTCAAGGATTCAAGGCTTCATAGTAAATAATTGTATTGCGTTGTGTTGCATCATTATTTTTCTCCTTATTGTAGCCTCGAAGGGGAAGCCATGGGGGAACCTGTTAGATTCGGGCAGAATTTTGGCCTTGGAACAGCTGGTGGATTTCAGGACAAAATGGTTAGTGATAAATAACATCATCTTTATAACAAAGTCCAATGTTTCATTCCAAAGAAAACCATTTTGGGAGGAGCTAATAGAAAACACATTTGTCTGGAGAACTGATGTCTAGTTAGACAGGCCTGATTAAAAAATAATCTGATATAGGATAAAACCACCTAAGAAACACTTCCCAAGTTTTATATTGTCCCCAATCCAGTTCAGAGTTCTAATCCTAGATGCATTGCTGTCATCTTGATAAGTTTTTTTAAAAAACTCCCTGTGCTGTCCAGACAGTTTATAGTTAATTGGGAATTGGGAGAGTTAGTTAGGAATTGGGAGCTGTCCCCTTAAGGGAAGGCATCATGGTAAATGTAGTTAAGGCATCCTGGGAAATGTAGTCCACGTCGTGTGGTCACATCTCCCCTTTGCTCCAACAATTATGGCATGAAAGATCACTATCCTTTTATTGTTTTGTCCTTTATAAATTACTGTCTGTCTTTATACATTCAGCCAGTAATTATAAAAGACAAAACGTTCCCCTTCCCTATAAATGTCCCTAAGGGGATCCTATTGTTCAATTTCAAATTTTCATCTGTATCCCAAGCACCACCTGGAGTGGTGCGGTGGCCTAGAGATGGAGCTCTCGCCTCATAATCAGGAGGCTGTGAGTTTGATCCCAGGTAGAGGCAGGTATTTCTCTCTCTGGGCACAATGAGAATCTATCTGCTGAACAAAACTCCTCATTGGTAACAAGGAAAGGCATCCGGCCAGTAAACACTCTGCTCCATTCAGTTGCTCAGACTCCACCCCTCAAGAGATTATAGGGTTATTAAAAGGAGATGATCCCAAGCACAATCAGTGTAACTTTGGCAAGAGTCCCAGCTTCTGGTTCAATATAGTTATATTTCTGTGTCTTCTCCCATTCTGTGAAACTATGCAGAACCCTCTATGTGTTCAGCCTCAAGATTTGCAAATAGGAGAAGGCAACCACTGATCATAGGGAACAGTAAACATACTGGTAATTTTTTCCCCTTTGTTTTCTATCAATCTTCAACAGTAGTTATCTAATTTCCAGACAAATCACTCTCTTGTGTCTTCATTTCCAGCTGTTTTTGTCCAGCGACCATAAATCATTTCAGAATATGGCTAAGAAATCTTCTCTCCAGCCTGTCTTCATGACAGATGAACTTTCATACCTGTGTGCCTGGCAAATTACCTTCCTGGATCCACAGTTACGCATGGAATATGAAGGTTTGCCAATCCCTGTAAGAAAACATCTATATTTGTAAAGAGAGAATGTGAGTGGGTGAGAGAGAGATTTAAAGGGAAGCCATTCTGAATTTCCCAAAGTTGATTTTTCAAGTGGCAACTCAATTTCATTTTTCCTTGAAGACGTTTCTCTTCTCATCCAAGAAACTTCTTCAGTTGAACTGAAGAAGCTTCTTGGATGAGAAGTGAAAAGTCTTCAAGGAAAAACAAAGAAAGTCCAGTTACATTTTGGGAAAAATACAACATGGTTGGGACAACCATGACTTGGATGACTGAGAATCTCCATAGACATTCTGAACTTCATGCTTAGCTTTGTTGGTGGATCTGTTTTAAATGTCCTCTTCAACTTTACCAACCTTATCCAACACTTCTCCAGGTTCCATGATATCCCCTTTTCTACATCTTCTTGAAATAAGCTAACATTCTACTTCTGTATCTATTATTTCCTGCTTCTGAGCTATTGTTCTTCAGGACAACATAGATCTGGTTCATGTGCATATATTTTATGACTCTCACTTTGGGTCAAACCAACATTCAGATATTTCTTAGTGAGTAGCAAAACTTTGCACTATTGTTTGTGCTATAGAAGAGGAACAGGATAACATTAATATGCCCGCAAAAGATATGGTCAGTATTAACAGGGTTTAAAAGGAATGTGAAGATGTGAAGATACAGGTAGTCTTCAACCATAATTGAGCTCTGCAATTATGGCCGTAAGCAGGGGTGGGATTCTACCAGTTCGCACCTATTCACTAGAACCGGTTGTTAACATTCTAAGCAGTTCGGAGAACCGGTTGTTAGAAGAAATTACTGGCCTAATCCTGTAAGGAAGGCAGGAAGGAAACATTCTGGTGTTGCTTACAGAAACTGCCTCTCCGTTAACCCTTATTACATTCTTGGCAGGACTAGACTTCCTGTCTCAGGAACTTCTCTGGAGTTTTTTCCCCCTCTTTTGCTGGTACTTTGCTTGTGTGGAGTGACCATTCAAAGTTACAATGGCACTGAAAAAAGTGATTTATGACTTACGACTGTTGCAGCATCCCCACAGTCACAAGAGGCCAGGCGAGGAGATACGTGCCTCGATGTGAGTGATGTTGAGTTTGGCCAAGCCCAGCCAGTCACATGACCACTAATCCATGCCCACCAACTAACCCACGTCCACAGAACCGGTTGTTAAAAAATTTGAATCCCACCCTTGGGCCCGTAAGTCATGACAGTCATAAAGCGAGACATCAGATGACCGGGCCCAATTTTACATCCTTTTTTGCAGCAGTCATTAAATGAAAGCAGTGGCTGTAAAGCAAACACTGCCATGTTAAGCAGAGGTTAAACCCCCGGTTTTCCTGCAAAAATGTCACAAATCACAATTGTGTGACTGTGTGTGTTGCTGCAATGCAAACGGCTGTAAATGCAGGCTGGTGGCCAAGTGCCCAAATGCAGCCATGTGACTGTGGGGGAGGGGCAGACATTGTAACTTCAGAAGCAGCTTTGGCGGAGGGAGGGGTCCTCCGTTGTAACTTCAAACAGTTGCTAAGCGACCAGTTGTACGTCGAGGACTATGTCTACTTGCATGCAAAACCTGTTTAATAGGAAATATGTTTTGTTTTATATTCTGGGCTTGAGAATTCTGGGCCGGTTATAATGGATTGAAATAACCAATTAAAATATGGACAATTTAAAGCCTCCCCATTCTTTTTGCTTTTTTTCTAGGCAAATACAAAAGTTGTCATTGTTCATAGCCATACAAATCAGGCACTCGCAGTTCCTAGGACCTTCTGGATAAGGTGAGTATCTCCAGATGTACCGCCTGCATTTAAACTAGCTTTATTGCTTTCAGGGCCAGGAGGGACCCCAGAGGCCACTCAGTCCAACCCCCTGCCCCAAAGCCAGCTCTGGAAAGTCTGCTTTGGAGTTTCTGTTTAGGGGTTGTTGTTGTTTTTTTCTGTGTGTTGTTTTGCTTTTTCAAGGACATACTTTGGAAAAGAATGCGAAATCAACTGCCACACTTATCTGGATTCCCACAAAGCTGAAGAGAGCAAGAACCACTGGATTATAGTCACTGGGAATCCTAGCGATGAATCAACAACCATGTTCAATAGGCCAAAGCCTCCGTCGGAGGAGACGAGAGTGCAAAATAGAGAATTTCATGAAAAATGCTCAGAATGAACAGTTAAAACTTCCTGCTTTCGTGAAAGAAAAACAGGAGGGGGAAAAAAAACCAGCATGATGTTGATGAAGAAGAAGTATGGGGGAGGAAGAGGAGGAGAATGAAGAAGGAATTAAAGGTTTTTTGAAACATAATAGTAGTGTAAACTGAACAGCTTTCAAAATTAATGATTGAATCTTGAATAAAACGTTGATTAAAAACAATTCTCTAACTTCGACCTTCTTTTGTTTTGACCACAGGGGGGCAGCATCACTCTATAAGAAGATCCCCTCTCCCTCCCTCCTCCCTCCCTTTTCTCTGTCTCTCCTTCTCTCTCTCCCTCCCTCCCTCTCTTCCTCCCTTTCCCTCTCTCTTTCCCTCTCTGTCTCCCTGTCTCGCCCTCTCCCTCCCTCCTCTCTCTTTCTCTCTCTCTATCTCCCTCCCTCCCTCTATCTCCCTCCCTCCCGCTCTCTCCCTCCCTCCCTCTCTTCCTCCCTCTTTCTCTTTCTCTTTCTCCTTCTCTCTTCTCCATCCCTCCCTCTTTCTCTTTCTCTCCTTCTCTCTCTCTCCCTCCCTCCCTCCCTCCCTCCCTCCCTCTCTTCCTCCCTTTCCCTTCTTCTCTCTTCCCCTCTCTGTCTCCCTGTCTCGCCCTCTCCCTCCCTCTCCCTCTTTCTCTCTATCTATCTCCCTCCCTCTCTCTCTCTATCTCCCTTCCTCTCTCTCCCTCCCCCTCTCTCTCCCTCACTCTCTCTCTCTCCCTCTCCATCTCTCCCTCCCTTTCCCTTCTTCCCTCTTCCTCTCTCTGTCTCCTTGTCTCCCCCCTCCTCTCCCTCCCTCTCTCTCTTTCTCTCCTTCTCTGTCTCCCTCTCCCTCCCTCCCTCCCTCCCCGCTCCCTCCCTCTCCCTGCCTCCTCTCTCTCTCCCTCTCCCTCTCTCCCTCCCTTTCCCTTCCTCCCTCTTCCTCTCTCTATCTCCCTGTCTTCCCCTCCCTCTCTCCTTCGTGTATTTTACTCTAATGACCATAGAAGATAAAGCTTTCACTATTGGGCAGCTTTCTAGATGTTTTGGCACAAAAACTCCCATAATTCCCCATCAGAAATCTGACTGCAAATTCTGGGAATGGTTGTCCAACCATATCCAGAGAGTGATCCATTGGAGAAGGCCCACGGAATTTCAAAATAGTGTTTCTCTGCCCCACCCCTGGGCTGCCAGCCATTTTGGCACGAAGAAGTGAAGATGGTGGAAATATTTATAGAAATGAATTAGCAACGGAAAGGATGCTTACTGTATATCCTTCTTGTTTCTTCTTCATAGCAGGAGAACAAAGCAATTTAGAAAGACCAAGTTTTGGAGGGATTTTGCAGGAACAGAATTCATGGAAACAGAAGAACCTTAGTTCCCTTGTACTCAAGCCAATCATCTGCCTTGCTGTCAAAAAAAAAAAAAAAAAGAGGAAAAGATGTGGAACTCCCTGCCTCAGGAAAGCAGCTGAATCATTCTCCTCTCATTCCCTTCGTAGGAAGGCTTTCGTTCTATAGCAGGGATCTCCAAATTTGGCAACGTTAAGACTTGTGAACTTCAACTCCTCGAATTCCCTAGCCCCCATGGTTGGCTGAGGAATTCTGGGAACTGAAGTCCACAAGACTTAACGTTACCAAGTTTGGAGACCGCAGTTCTACAGGCAAAGGGCATTGTGATGGCATGTGACCTGCTTCAACCACAATCTTCTTTTCCATAATATTTTTTTTTAACTTTGGTTTTGTTTTCCTTTTAAGCAGTTTTGCATTTCCACTGGAATTTTGTGAGCTCTCCTGGGTAAGCCCCTGGAGGACTGGATAGAAATGTTTAGACCGAAATACATAAATATGCCTCAAGGAACATACCTGAAAGAAGTCTATGGCTGGCTATGCTTTCTGTCTCCCCGTCTCTGAGATCTTCTTAAAGCCAACATTTCCATGTTGGACTGAAAATCCCATAACTGGCCAAGGAATCTGGAATGGGGGAGACGAGAAGTTGTTGGAGGAAGCTTCTCTCAGGCTTTTGTGAACTTGGAACCTCTTCCGTAAATGATTCATTCAAAAATAAAAACCTGGAAAGCATTTACTTTCTGGCATGGCTGTTGAAGGATGAGCTATACTTTTTGAGGGTGAATGTATGCAGACACATTCCTGCTTTGTGTTTGCAGAAAGTATAGAGTGAGGGGGGGGGGAGAGTGGTCCTGCTGACTTATGTCAAGATACCCGCCCCCTGCCACACATGGAAACTTGGAAGAAAACGGAACAAAGCTGGACCACCCAGAACAAGGATCAATGCAGCTTATCAGGATTTCTACACGAGGGCCTGTTTTGATTGTTCCCTCTGAATGTGCCCCATTGGCAAAAGTCATCCTCTTCTCTTCCCAAAAGTCCCAACCCTCTGTCCCAATTGGCTGGAAGATGCGCTCTGCAGTAGCAAAATGCAGAGGTTTTATGAAAAGCAGAGGGTGACTATTTTACTATTTAAATTGTACTATTTCATTTAAAGGACCAGGGATGACATGATAGATGGAAATTAATCAAGGAGAGAAGCCACCTGGAATTAGGAAAAACTTCCTAACAGTGGGGATAGTTAACCAGGGGAACAGCTTGCCTTCAGAAGCTGTAAGTGCTTCATCACTGGAAATTTTTAAGAAGACACTGGATAGCCATTTGCCTGAAATGGTATAGAGTCTCCTGCCTATAGAGCAGGGGGTTGGACTAGAACAGGGGTCTCCAACCTTGGCAATTTTAAAACTAGTGGACTTCAACTCCCAGAATTCCTCAGCCACAAAAGCTGGCTGTTAAGCAACAGGTGCTGCTTTAAAGATTAGAGCAATGCTGGCTGAGGAATTCTGAGAATTGAAGTCCACCAGTCTTAAAGTTGCCGAAGTTGGAGACCCCTGGACTAGAAGACCTCCAAGATCCCTTCCAGCTCTATTCTGATCAACTCTTGTCTCCTTCCCCTTTCTGGTTCATCTTTATAGCATTTAACTTGGATTTACTGACTAAAAGATGATTGTATAGCTAGTCCTTGGCAGCAAATAGTAACCTGTGTGATTTTCTATAAGATTTCATCCTCTTCTATTTAATGAAAATGAACCTGCTTTTGATATTTCTTTATGAGAAGTGAATCGTGGGGGAACTTATAAGGATGGAGCCGGGGTGTTCCTCCATTTGTTTAGGGATGAGATGGTAATCTCTCCTCTTTCTTTCCTACAAGCCTTTCTCCAGTAATCAACACTGGCCAAGCTTCCATTTAGCACCAAGGAATCCTACTGGGATTTTTTCCTATTTGAAAGTGTAGATAGGCTACAGAGCAGGGGTGGGATTTTACAGGTTCGCACCTATTCGCTAGAACCGGTTTATTTCTTATTTTTTATTTCAACATTTATATGCTGTTGTTAACATTCTAAGCCAGCGGTAGGGAACCTTGGCTGTTTTATCACTGATGGACTTCAACTCCCAGAATTCCTGAGTGAGCCATAAACGTTTCCCCATGTAGGACATATAAAGAATATTGATCATTCAAGTCAAAAATTAGGACATTTGTATATTGAACAATCCCATTCAAATCAAAAATTGATTTCCCTCACAACTGGAAAACCACTAGGCCAGGGATGGGGAAACGTTTATGGCTCACTCAGAAATTCTGGGAGTTGAAGTCCATCAGTGATAAAAGAGCCAAGGTTCCCTACCACTGTTCTAAGCAGTTAGAAGAAATTACTGGCCTAATCCTGTAAGGAAGGCTGGAAGGAAACATTCTGGTGTTGCTTACAGAAACTGCCTCTCCGTTAACCCTTATTACATTCTTGGCAGGACTAGACTTCCTGACTCAGGAACTTCTCTGGAGTTTTTTCCCCCCTTCTTTGCTGGTACTTTGCTTGTGTGGAGCGACAATTCAAAGTTACAATGGCACTGAAAAAGGTGACTTATAACCATTTTTCACACTTATGACTGTTGCAGCATCCCCACAGTCATGAGAGGCCAGACGAGGAGATGTGTGCCTCGATATGAGTGATATTGAGTTGGCCACACCCAGCCAATAACATGACCACCAAGTCACGCCCACCAGCTAAGCCACGCCCACAGAACCGGTTGTTAAAAATTTTGAATCCCACCCCTGCTACAGAGGGATGGAAAAATACAGGGCAGAAAATAATGGCCGTAGTAGCACACTCCACCACCCACAACAAGGAAGTCAGCTGAAAATCACCAAGAAAGAATCGCTCAGAAATGTTCAAACAACCCCCGATTAAGGTGGGAACACAAAAACGTCTTTCATGGGAGGATGAAAACATTTGAAGAATTGCAAGGCAGATATGAGAACACCATTTGTTCTGGCTCTCCATCTGAGAAAGACTTGGCATGCTCTTTTTATTTTTCTTCCAGAGTAGATGTTTCAGTCTTCACTTGTCCATCCTTGAAGAGCAGGCAGAAGAAAAGGACGATGAATCGTAGAGTTTTGTAGTGAAGGCAAAGCAACCATCATCACAAAGCATTCCACACTTGGAATGCTTACTGGTTGTTCAGTTTTGGTCACCACGATACAAAAAAGATGCTGAGACTTTAGAAAGAGTGTAGAGAAGAGCAAAGGGGAAAATAACACTTACGTCCATAAGCTTTCTCTATTCCCTCTTTTAAAAAGTCTTGGTAGCAACTACAAGGTTGTTGTTAACTGCGTTTTCTAGAGCTCTAAGTGATGGTGAAGTCTAACTGTACCGAACAGAATAGGAACAGACCAGGGATGGGATTCTACCAGTTCGCAACTATTCGCTAGAACCGGTTGTTAACATTCTAAGCAGTTCAGAGAACCGGTTGTTAGAAGAAATTACTGGCCTAATCCTGTAAGGAAGGCAGGAAGGAAACATTCTGGGGTTGCTTACAGAAACTGCCTCTCCGTTAACCCTCATTACATTCTTGGCAGGACTAGACTTCCTGTCTCAGGAACTTCTCTGGAGTTTTTTTCCCCTCCTTTGCTGGAACTTTGCTTGTGTGGAGTGACCATTCAAAGTTACAATGGCACTGAAAAAAGTGACTTATGACCGTTTTTCACACTTATGACTGTTGCAGCATCCCCACAGTCATGAGAGGCCAGGCGAGGAGATGCATGCCTCGATGTGAATGATATTGAGTTGGCCACGCCCAGCCAATAACATGACCACCAAGACATGCCCACCAACTAAGCCACACACCCACAGAACTGGTTGTTAAAAAAATTGAATCCCACCCCTGGAACAGACTCCAACAGATAGGAGTGCAGAAAGAACAATTGCAACCAGTGTGCCTTCCATTGAATATTGTATATTGTGGAGATCAAAAGGAAGGCGGAGGAAATATCTACAGACCCCTTACTGAACACAAACTGTTTCAATTCCTTCCCTCAGGATGCTGCTATAGGGCATTGCATGCCAAAATAACTAGATGCAGGGGCAGTTTCTATTTTCGTGCCATCACTCTGCTGAACACCTAATTCCCACAGTACTGTCTAATGTCTCTCTCTATATTTACTCAAGCAGTATGGCTGCAGTATTCTTCTTATTCTTGTTATTATCTTCTTTACTACCCCCTCTTATCGGGATGATGGTGGTGGTTTGGTTGCTTTACATGTACACTGAGAGCATCTGTACCGGAGGCCCATTCCTTGTGAGTCTAACCCCAAATAAAGTATTCTCTATTCTATTCCAACTCAAGCATCCCTTGAAATGGATCCTGAGATGATGGCCAGCCTTATTGTAGGACTGACCCAAGGAAAAGAGGTTTTTGTAACATAGAATTACAAGGAGACCGAGAAGGGTCATTTGCACAGTACATCACTCTGTGTGTAAGAGAGAGAAAGAGAGCAGAAGCATGCTCACTCCACTCCTGCAAGCAATTATATATTTTTTTTCTGAACAAAGAATTCATTCATCATGCATCCACACGCACATTCAAACCTCGAGAAGCACCCCCCCTCCCTTCTCCCTAAAGTCCAACTCGAGTCGGCAACATTGATTTATGCCGAATATTACGCCTCTTGCCCAACCACGGCAAGCTGTTCAGTTTCAAGAACTACCCATTATATAAAGACACAAATCAGACTGAAAACTGTTCTTGTTCAACCGTAGGCAATGAGCCTGTTTAGGGTACGGTAGGCGGTATTGTTTCTTGGCAATAAAACAAGGGTTTAGAATGCTAATTCAGCACCAGCGGCACAGATAGAGGCTACTCACACACATACACTACACACAGAACACGCATGCACGCACAAAAAATCTCACTTTAAAAAATGTAGAGTGCTATTTATGCAAAGCTACATAAATGCAAGTATTTACTTCTGGCTCTAACTTGGTGTTTCTTTTGACAAGCTATGAAAACTACTGGAGTTCCTGTTCTTTTTAAACCTCCAATACGAAGTCATGCATGATCTTCTCTCATTCTTCTGCCTCATAGTCTACAGAAGGATGCCATCAGCTGCCATGAAGACACTTGGGTGTTGAATGATGATGTTCTCGGGTTAAGTGGCAAAACGCGGGATGTGCTTCAAACTCATCAAACTATAGAGACACCTTCTGTTCTGTGACAGGTGAGGTGATCAGGGCCGCACTCTTAGCCTCATCTCATTAGCTATCAGTAATGCTCCGTAGCACGAAAGATAAGTCCTTTCTTCAGAGGTCCATTCTTCCCTGAAGATCTGATCAAGGTATTTCCAGGTAAGTGGTTTATTTCCTACGTGGCTCAGCTTGCAAACATTTCTCCAGTATTGGAATAAGGGAGAGATGCCACTGCTCAGCATCTAAACCAGCATTTCAATGTGATATGAGATTCACAGATGCCGTTCCCAGACTCAAAGCGGTATGTTTGCTAACTGCGTTTGCTGTGAGGAATGTCATAATTTACACCGTCAAACTGTGTTTGTTTTTGCTACAGAAACTCTCTAGGAGTTGGCTACTCTGTTCTTTGTGTCTCTGTGAGTGTTTTCTCATGCAGATGGCTTACAAAGCAGGATTTCAGCTTTGCTTCAGAAGTGTCACATTGTTTGAGATCTGTCTGTGGAGATTCTCAGTTCTCCAGGTCATGGTTGTCCCAAAGGTGTTTGTTTTTTAGGAGGCAACTTGACTTTCTTGTTTTTCCTTTTGAAGACGTTTTGCTTCTCATCCAAGAAGCTGTCTTCTTCTTCTTCTTCTTCTTCTTCTTTCTTCTTCTCTTCTTCTTCTTCTTCTTCTTCTTCTTCATTTCTTCTTCTTCTTCTTCTTCTTCTTCTTCTTCTTCTTCTTCTTCTTCTTCATGGTTTGAGATCTTACACCCTTTGCATCTCTCTCACATAAGCAATTATTAGAGAACCTGCAACAGAACTTGAAAATCTGTATTGATTTCAAGGAATTTTTAATAACAGGTAGTTCTCGGCGTGTCACCACAGTTGCGTCCAAAATTTCTGCTGTTAAGTGAGACAGTTGTTAAGTGAATCACTGCCACTGTCAAGTTAGTAATGTGGTTGCTAAGTGAATTTGGATTTTCCATTCACTTTCCTTGTCAGATGGTTGCAAAAGTTGACCTCATGACCCCAGGACATTGCAGCTGTCATAAATTATGAGTCAGTTGCCAAGCAACTGAATTTTGATCATGTGACCCAAGGGGATGCTGTAATGGTCATAAGTGTGAAAAATGGTTGTAAGTCAAGGATTGCCTTCTTTCAATGCTGATGTAATTTCAAATGGTCACTAAATGAACTGTTGTAAGTCAAGGATTGCCTGTATTATAGAAATAGGAGAAGTTTCCTTTCTTCCACAGACCCAATATAGAGTTTTCACAAACATAACTGCAAAAAAGAGTATATACTACTAAAACCCTCATATTGTAACCTTTAACTGGGCAAAATGGTACCTCACAGAGCAAAATGTTTTCAACCAAGGTACCTCACATGGGCTTACAGAATGTGTTTAAAATCCAGGGCCCGTGGCTCCTTGGAATTGAACTTCGGCAAATTTTTCAAAATATTTTATGACCTAAAATTATAGCGAAGCCTTTTATGAGATAATACAAAATGTAAAAGATTTCCTGTGGTCAGCTCCTGGCGTTTGACTCTGCTATGCAGTTCAGTATGGGCTACTTTCCAAGGCAGACGCATCTTTGAATATCTCCCTGGATTTTAAAGAACTTTTCAAGTTACAGTAAAAGCTCTGCCATTGTTGAAGATCTTGAGGAATCTGGTAAGGAAATATCTGTGAAATGAGGATCCAACAAGTCATGCGTTGTCTAGTACATTCTAACTATGACAGAAACATATATGCTTTCATAAAATCTACAAGCTGCATACCCAGGTATGCTAAACTGTGTGGCATCATTTTTCAAAGCAGCAGGTAGCTCCCAAAGATAAAGAGTTTTGCTCCTATCCTGTAATTAGATCGCTTAATAACCACCAAAGAATCTGAATGAAAAAAAATCAGCAAGTAAGCATTTGGGGAATTGATAAATTTCCCCATTAATTTTTCCTTCATTAATTCCCACAATACTGTCTTATGTCTATTTACCCATTTAGTATGGCTGTATTATCAATCCCATCTGTTCCAGTGCTTTCTCTCATTGGTATCATTATTATGACTATTATTACTTTGTTATTATGATTATTACTCTGCTGCTTTGCATGTAAATATTTACTGAATATTTGTTTTCAATAATAGCAAAAACCTGTAGATTTACATTAGTTATAAGCAGATTTCCTTCCTTCCTTCCTTCCTTCCTTCCTTCCTTCCTTCCTTCCTTCCTTCCTTCCTTCCTTCCTTCCTTCCTTCCTTCCTTCTTTCTTTCTTTCTTTCTTTCTTTCTTTCTTTCTTTCTTTCTTTCTTTCTTTCTTTCTTTCTCTTTCTTTTTCTTTTTTTCTAGAATTGAATATATGTCTTTAACCTAAATGCTTACGGTGCAGCTATTTAGCAGTGTTATAATAATATATCCTATTCTTCCCAGTGTGGTTTTTAATGTGGACCTAATGTTTTGTTTTTGATTTGTTTTCCTACTTATTTTTTTTTCTTTCTGACCACTGCTGTGTGTTGAGCAGAAGTTTCCACTGAGCAGTACACAGTAATGCCTAAGGTTTTTTCCCCTCCTGTGAGTGGTTAATTTAGAAATTAGACTTCTATGCAAGTCTGCAAGCCCTTTCAGAGTTGCATTACCTTAAGCTCACCTACTTCATATTCCAATTGCTTTCTGTTAACTTTGGGTAGGGTTGAAACTGTGCTGAAATTTATCTTTTGGATTTTCCCAAAATATATTTCCCTCAGGAAATATATTTCTGTTCTTCTACCTTGTTCTCAAGCTTCCAGACAATTTATTTTTCAGTTTCTTCTGGTGGCGGTTTTTCAACTTCCTTTCTTGCTGGAAGGGACAAAGTTTTCTCCTCCCCGTGTCCTTGTTTTCTAGGAATCATGTTTCATCCTTCTGCAGCTTCCCTGGGTGTCTCTACTTTTCCACTTGAAAAAGTCTTAAAAAAAAAAACCCTTCCTGATTTCCTTTCCCTGGGTTGAATAAAAGGATGAGGAATCAGAAAGGCTGTGAATCATTGAAGAGATAACTCAAGGCAAGAAATTCCTACACATTTCTTGTCACTAATGATACATTGATGATGCTACCTAGTAGGGTAATGAAATGTCTGCAAGAAAACCACCAAGCTCAGAGAGCACACCAAAGACCTTACAGTTCAACCCTGAACTACAAGTACCCTATCGGTTTTTGTCATTCACTAAGTAATATAGGAACCCCACCTCTTATTGGTTCTTTCCCAATTTTTCCTGGTAGTCTTTTTCAGCTCATTTTCTTGATACTCATCTCTGTTTCTTAGCCAAGGAAGCTGGCATTGTCCATGTGGCCAGCATGACTATACTCTAAGGCGCAAACAACACTGTTACCTTCCCACCGAAGTGGTACTTATTTATCTACTCACATTTGCACACTTTCAAAACTGATTGGTGGGTAGGATTTGGTGCAAGCGACAGGAGCTCACCCCATTGTATGCTGCTCGGATCCCGAACCCCGGCTGCCAGCTGACAAGCTCAGCATCTTTAACCGCTGAGCCGTTGTGCCCCCATAATTCACGAAGACATCACCAAAACTATATTCTCCTTTAATTGAAAAATTGAGTTTAATTTGGAAGCTTCCCCGTTTCCCTTACCTTTTGATTTATCTCCCAATCAAAGCAGAGCAAACGAGGTAGACAGTTCACTGTTAGGCTGAATTCCCCCCCCCCCCGCCTGAAATAATAGTTATAGAATCTGGCAGATTAGCTGTCTGATGGAGCCTCATTTTGCTTACCATGTGTCAATCTCAGGTTGAAATATTGTCTTCATAGACCACCTCAGGGGTGGGTTTCTACCTGTTCGCACCTATTCACTAGAACCGGTTGTTAACATTCTAAGCAGTTTGGAGAATTGGTTGTTAGAAGAAATTACTGGCCTAATCCTGTAAGGAAGGCAGGAAGGAAACATTCTGGTGTTGCTTACAGAAACTGCCTCTCCGTTAACCCTTATTACATTCTTGGCAGGACTAGACTTCCTGTCTCAGGAACTTCTTTGGAGTTTTTTTCCCCTCCTTTGCTGGTACTTTGCTTATATGGAGGGACCATTCAAAGTTACAATGGCACTGAAAAAAGTGACTTATGACCATTTTTCACACTTATGACTGTTGCAGCACCCCCACAGTCATGAGAGGCCAGGCGAGGAGATGCATGCCTCGATGTGAGTGCTATTGAATTGGCCACACCCAGCCAATAACATGACCACCAAGCCACGCCTACCACTAAGCCACGCCCACAGAACTAGTTGTTAAAAATTTTGAATCCCACCCCTGGATCACCTCCTTGGTAGATGGCCCTCCAACTCCTTAGTGACTTCATGGGTACATTCTTTCCACAAATAGCCTCCGCATTTGCCAACCTTGAGTTGCTTAGTCTGAGTTTAAGTGAAGAAAGTGGGAAATGGATCAGCATAGCCTGAAGAGGGTGTGGTTAGAAGCTGTTTTCTTTTGGAGTTGCTGTGTTTTGGAGAATCCAACCACAGAGGCCTAGAGGCTATCATGAAACCATTTTTGTGATGGAAAACTATGGAATCAGGAGAGGGAAAATGTACCAAGGTCACAGTTATATGACTGGTAAAATATACTTAAGGTTCTTGCAGAAAACCAAAGCTGTCTGAAGCATTTAACTTTTTCCAGGTTGAAATAGTTTTCCCCCTGTTCCAATGGTTTTCTTCTTGTGAGACTTTTGGGTATAGTTCACCTTTTAAATAGATGTTTTGGACCTTTTGGCATAGGAAAGCAGCTTTTTCTTTAAAACAACAACTCAAATTTCCAAATAAAATAAACCTCTTTTTCATGATAGCAGTGTTCCAATATCTAAGGGGTTCTCACAAAGAAGAAGGAGACAAACTATTCTCCAAAGCATCTGAGGGCAGGACAAGAAGCAATAGGTGGAAATTAATCAAGGAGAGAAGCAACTTAGAACTAAGGAGAAATTTTCTGACAGTTAGAACAATTAATCAGTGGAACAGTTTGTTTCCAGAAGTTGTGCATGCTCCAACACTGGAAGTTTTAAAAAAGATGGTTGGATAACCATTTGTCTGAAGTGGTGTAGGGTCTCTTGCCTATAGAGCAGGGCGTTGGACTAGAAGACCTCCAAGGTCCCCTCCAACTCTCTTATTCTGTTATTATTTTTTTAAAAGATAGTTAAAGATGGAATCAACATGCCTCTTCTCAAATCAATCTGCTATTTTGAGTAACTATTTTGACCCAGATCAGATGCCGTCTAAGTTTCCATTTGCTCAACAGAAGATTAGACCAATTTTCTTGAAATGTGAATGCAAGAGATGACAGACAACGGATATTGTTGTAGTAATTATTTTTTATTTATTTGATTTGTCAATCGCTTACAAGATAATAGGTATAAGTATAAACATAGTTATGAATACATGAAATGGATACATATAAGAAAAAAAAAAACAATAGGACAGGGACGGTAGGCACATTGGTGTGCTTATGCACGCCCCCTACAGACCTCTTAGGAAAGGGGTGAGGTCAATAGTAGACAGTCTAAGGTTAAAGGTTTTGGGGTTTGGGGAAGAAACCACAGAGTCAGGTAGAGTGTTCCAGACATTGACCACTCTGTTGCTGAAGTCGTATTTCCTGCAATCAAGTTTGGTGCGGTTAACCTTGAGTTTGTATCTATTGTTTGCTCTTGTATTGTTATGATTAAAGCTGAAGTATTCATTTGCAGGTAGGCCATTGCAATATATAATTTTATGTACTATACTTATCGGACTGCTGCTTCGTTGCCTTTACTTTTTCGGTATTCTGCAGACACAATGCAGCTATTTCCCAGGTTATCAAACTACAAGATAATAACATTAACATCATCCCGCAGTAAAGATTTATTACTATTCTGTCCGTGTGTTAAAAACAGCCTTACCATTGGACAGAAAGTAGTACCAAATATTGCCAATCAAAGGATCGCAGCTGGCAAAATATGGTTCAGGAACCAGAAAACAGCACTTTATCAGCTGACAGCAGATCATATACAATTCTTTGCTCAATAGAGAGGCACTGTGTAAACATTCACAAAATTCTGGGTAATATGTGGGCACCATTCCTCACCTATACTGAAATGAAATTCAGTCCAGTTTTTGTTCTTTTTACGCATGGAATGGGAGCAATGTCAGCCAGCCATCTTGACTGTTACCCTAGGCCAGTGTTTTTCAACCTTGATGGTTTGAAGATGTGTGGACTTCAACTCCCAGAATTCCTCAGCCAGCTGGCTGAGGAATTCTGGGAGTTGAAGTCCACACATCTTCAAAGCACCAAGGTTGAAAAACACTGCGGCCTAGGCAGCAAAATGACTCCATCTGGAGTCAAAAAATGGCATAGTGACCAAGATGCTTTTCAGTTTAGTCAACCCTGGGCAGTTCACAGCATGAAAACAAACAGCAATATACAATCCCAGATAAAATAAACAGTGAAGAAAACGGTGAACCCAGCCAACAGCAACATATATAGATCCTACAAGGGGCTCCAAGCATCCAGCTTGGGAAAGGAACTGAGTCCTGAACAGCCTCTAGAACACCGTCTTGGTAGGAGTTATCCTGATCTCAAGGGGGACCTCATTCCAAAAGGCAGATGCCATGACAGAGAAGGTATGCTTCTAGATTTCCAGGAAAAGATGTTGCCCAATCAAAGGTAACAAAATGTGCCATGCTTGTTGGATTGAACAGAAGATAAGGTCTCCCTCAAGTAACCATTGGGCTAATATGGAACCATGAATTGAGTAAAAAGCATGCAGAAATCTTGTAAGGAATGTACAAAGGATTTGTTTTTATTAGTCTTAATTATATGGTATTATTATGACTAAATGTATTTTTATATTGTCCTTCCTTATGAGGTAACCTAGAGTGGACTACAAGAAAATAAAATAGAAACCAAGGGATTTAAAATTTCAGATTTTCTTTTTGTAAAAATCCGTCTTTCATATTTCAAGATAATAAAAACAATATTAATACAATAATTAGAAGAAGAAGAAAGGAGAAGAAGGAATAGAAGTTTTCACGGCCCCAAAATACATCATTTGTTGGGTCAATAGAAGCACAAGATTCAAAATAGTTGAACGTGTGTGTTGTGAGGATAAAGGAGAATGACTAAGCACACACACATGTCTCCTAAAACTGTTACCTCTCCAATGTCACCACAATAGGGTAGACCCAAGGAAAACCTTGCTCTCTTCTGGCTGGCACACCACCTCTTTCCTTTCCCTTCCACTGGCCCCCACACAGATTTCATCCACCAGCAAACACCGTCTGGGCACTGATGAATTTCACACACCCATGAATGGGGACTTCACGAAGGCTAAAGCAAACAACTCTATGCCGGCTCCTGCCCCCCCACCGCCCCACCCTTCTCTGCAAAAATAGTCATAAATGAATCATTTCATTTCAACCTTGGGCAAGGCCTTAAGGTGTCAGATTGGAAGTGAACCATGCAATTACATAAACATAGGAGACGTCGGTTAACCAATGAGCGGTAAGGCATGGATGCTAAAAGATTGTCTAAACAGTGGAACACATTTTCCATGTGTGCCAGAAAAAAAAAAAGGTTGAAATAGTTTGGCTGAATCCCCCCGCATCTCTCCTTTTCTTTCTCTAGAAGCAAGTCAGTCAAGCCCCCAAAGGAAAGCTGCTTATTTTCAACTTCTTCTTGTGCTATAAGAAATAAGTTAACCACGGCCTCAGTAGCAGAATCGATCAAATGATACCTGTTTTATCAGCAATATCCAGATCCTCAAGGAAGATGGGTGTTGAGTTAGGAAAGTTCCATAGACCATAGAATTGTAGGGTTAGAAGAGTCCTCAGAGGTCTAGTCCAACTCTCAGCTCAAGGCAGCAGGACTTATATCATGCCAGTTAAATAGTTGTCTGGTCTCTTCTCCAGTAATGGAGCTCCCATAACTTCTGGAGGCAAAGCTGTTCCACTGGTTAATTGTTCACACTAATAGGAAATTTCTCCTTAGTTGTAGGTCTCTTATAATTTTCCATCCGTTCCTTCTTGTGCTTTGGAGAATAAGTCGGCACCTTCTTCAATTTTTTAATCCTGTTTAAAAAAATGTATTAGTATTGTGGCTTATTATTCTCCAGCTGTTCTCCAGAGCAATATAGCAGTCTTAAGCTCTATCACAGTAGCACTTGCTTATTTTTTAAGACAAAAATAATAGCATGAGTTTAGCCGGGAATTGTGCCCTGGAGGGCTGCATCAACCTTTCTTTTGTGACTTTGATCACCAATGAAATCTATGCATCATTGAATTTGGCACCGTCTGTCAAGGAAGATAGTTATGTATAATGTGTTAAATTCCACATGAACATAATTATTTTCTCCCCTTTTCTTGTCAAGGGGATCCAGAACCATGAGCAGGCAATAGCTTTACTGTAAGTTTTTAAGAAATACAAGAGAATCCTCTTGTTATTTCCTCAGTAGGAAGGCAAATTGCATTTGAAATTTTATCCACTCCAAATCCAGTTCAAAATCAGAAGAGCTGGAGGCATGATTGCTACATTTAGCATCTGGACACCAGACTGGTAGGACAAATGGCTGACAAAGGCCAGTTTTCCCCACTTGGGTAGATATGCTGAACTTGTACGTGAATTATAATTATATTGTAATTTTCTTTCTGTAAGTGCAAATAGGCAACTCCATCTCTCTTTCTCCAATGATGCATTGTTGTTGTTGTTTTTTCTCCTTTTGGTTTTCAAACAAAGAAAAAGTAGGTATATTAATGTGGAGTGTCAAACAGCAAAAATAAATAGTGCTTATTTGGCTTGCTTGAAAGCATTGGGGGATTTTCAGTGCATTGCTGTGGAATTAGTTGGATCTGCTCCCTCTTGCTTGTTTCCATACAGCAGTAATGATTGGTCTGCTTGCAAATACACACAAAATTTACAATGTTCCAGGGATCTCTCTCCTCCAAATAAAACCCTTTATGGATGCTGTGATATTCCTATCCTTTGGAAAAGGGAGAGATGAAAACATGTTTGTCTTTGAAGCAAGCAAAACTTTAATGCAAATTTTCGAAGAAAACATCCACTCGATTCCTGTGCTTGTAAAATCGATGTGGTTTCCCAAGGCTGTCTGTGACTTCTACAATACACAAGAATGAAAAAATGACTATGAAAAGGAGCTCCAGAGGAATTAATCAGGACTGTTCGATCGCAGAATTGGGAGGTAGGATGAATTCCTTTCTTCCAATGGGACTTATTTTCCTTGCTAGAATAAATATATCCCTGTAACCAGGATTAGTCTAACATTCTGGTGGTGGGTGGCAGCTTCAGCTGTAACACTCTTGTTGAAAGCTAGGTCACTGGAATAGATTAAGACAGCATTCAGACCCAGCTCTCCAAATTTACTGGATTACAGTAAAATCTTTGTGTCAAATCATTAGTGTATGCTGTGTCTGAACTGTACCAGTTAACTGTATTAGAAACCATCTGCCTGGCTGTCCAAGTTGAACAATGACAGCTTCTGATAGCAATATTGAGATATTGTAGAAATTGAACGGAAGCAAGAAATTCCAAATGAGAAAGAACAGAACAAAATAGAATAACAGAGTTGGGACTTCCGAGGCCTTCTAGTCCAGAGGTCTCCCAACTCCCAGTCCATGGACTGGCACCGGACCACAGCATGCTTCATCTTGATTCTATGGGATGCAGGCAACGCACAAAACCGTGCTTCTTCCAGTCTGCAGAAAAACCTCTCTCCATGGAACTGGTCTCTGGTGCCCAAAAGGTTGGGGCCACTGTTCTAGTTCAACGCCCTGCTCAAGCCTAACCCTATACCAATCCAGACACCTGGCTGTCCAGTCTGTTCTTAAAAGCCTCCAGTGATGGAGCACCCACCACTTCTGAAGGCAAGCCTGTTCCACCGATCAATTGTTTTCACTGTTAGGAAATTTCTCCTTTGTTCTGTGTTGTTTCTCTCCTTGGTTAGTTTCCATCCATCGCTTCTTGTTTTGCCTTCTGGTGCCTTGGAGAGTAGCTTGACTCCCTCTTCTTTGTGGCAGCCTCTCAAATATCAGAACACTGCAAAGATGCCCAATACAAACCACAGTGATATCACATGTATTGTTCTGCTTATTACTCTCTGGATGGTTTTAAAGCAGACAGAGCAACTCCACAAAGCATCCATACAAAGTCTTTTTTATTGGTTCATCAGGCATCCTTATCAACTCACAGTTATGATGAGGTTCTTCTTAATGTCCAATCCTTTGCATATCTGCATTATGGTAAACGTAGTTAAGGTATCCTGGGAAATGTAGTAAATGTCATGTGGTCACATCTGTAACCCTGATTGGTCACTGAATTGACCTTGTTGGGTTGCGGGAGGCTCCCTCACTCTTGCCTGAATCCATTACCATGCAGCCTCTTCAATCGTCATGGGGATGAGAGTTTATTATCTTTCTACTGTTACAAATGATGTCATGGTTATCATTTCATTTGTGTGACGATGTCATCAAACATGGCATGGCTTTTGCATCAGTGGCCCCATCCTCTGAAAGCTCATGCATGAAAATACAGGTTCAGATTTTAAAATCCGTGTCCAAAATAAGGAACGCAGTTTTGGCTGAACGCAGGTTATAGGCGACAAAGGATTAAACAATGCTTACAGCTAAATCTGTGCAGCTGAAATAACAGTAGCTCCCAAAAACGCTATAAATTCTTCTGATTTAGCCCCAGACGGAGGCCATTATAGCCTCTCAACTCAGAAGGAAACCCCCCCCCCTCCCCCTCTCTGCGATGGCAGAATGAAGTGTTGGAAAACTTTTTGGAGAAAAAAAGTGAGCTAAATTTAGCCTGTGCCGCTTTCACATCGGGCCTCTTTTATGCTTTGATTTTTTCACAAGAGAAGAAAATTTTGAATGCTCCAAATGCTCTCTCTTAATGTGATGGTTTCTAGGGGAAATTTTTTAGTTTAGGACAACAAATCTGGATTGCCAGCTTAGTCAGTGGATACAGTGGATTGGATCCAAAAAAACTGGTCCTATTGAAAATAAATAGAGCCATTTAATCACGGAGAGCGGCTTCCAATTCCAAGGGGCTTGCTTTAAGCGTCTTTCCCACATTTATTCGTTGGATAATTGGCAATACGGTGCCAATCGCCAAGAGCTTAAAGGTTGAAGGATTTGACACATCTTGTCCTTCTTTCATTTTGGGGAGAGTATAGGATCTTTACACAAACTAGGGAAGGTATAGCTTCCCTACAGCAGATATTTTTTTTTTAAATAAATACAATCTTCCAGATGTTGCTAAGTCACAATTCCCAGCAGACCCAGTTAGCATAACCAGTAGTGTTGGGATGATGAAAGGTGTATTTCAGTAACAATTGCAGAGTCATTTATTGTGTTCACCTATTTTACATATGAAAGATTGGGATGTTGAAATGTATCATTTGGTTGCTGAAGCGGCAAGGCAATCCTAGGGGGGCGGGGGCTTTGAGATCACCAGGAAAGAGGATTTAGAGCAGATGTAGCTTAAAGCCACTTACCTCCATTTTAAGATTGGCTGTTCGATCACTTTCATCAGCTTGAAATGGGATTATCTTACATCAGGAACACTTTGAGTGATTCCCTCAGTGAAGTCAAGTTTGGCAGAGTAAGGAGCTAAAGTTGAACCCCCTCAATGCTTTGGCAAAGCATTGCTGGAAGATGTAGCA
Source organism: Bungarus multicinctus (assembly GCA_023653725.1). Taxonomy (NCBI): domain Eukaryota; kingdom Metazoa; phylum Chordata; class Lepidosauria; order Squamata; family Elapidae; genus Bungarus; species Bungarus multicinctus. The sequence goes on from CM042843.1 coordinate 12,708,881, forward strand.
GAAAATAATCCCTCGTGTTTGACCCGAGTTCGAATTGAGCTCCATGTGTGTTGTAGTTGAGAATTCTGAGTGGTGATACCAATAGAAGCAAATAAAATGAGGGATCCTTGGTGCTCTCTGAGTTTGGTTGTTTTCCTGCAGGTGTTTCATTTCCCAACTAAGTAACATCATCAGTGCTAGAAGGAGTGGAGTTTACTCTCTGTTTATATATGGTGGCTTTCTCTGTCAGTATTGTTGGGAGTGTTGTTTTTTTTCTTGTTAGTTCCTTGATAAGGCTGTTATTTACTGTTTTCATTGGTGGTCCCAATACAGATCAACTTTGATGCGGATAAGCCAGAATTTTGTACTTATCTCATCCTCTGAACAGAAAGTAGTTTGGCTTATCCTCTTTGGATTTTACCATCTTAGTTCTCCTGAAGTTGCGGACCAGGTTTCAGGTGAAATATTTTATTTGCCTAAGGGAAAAACATTAGACAATTTGTAAAATTTGTATTAGCCATTAACGTTGAACCATAACAGCAAAACTCAAACCTCCATATTCAATGACAGTTTACCTAAACCAAAGTCAGCTTTCTAATGACAGGTTTGAGAATTTTCCAGGCAACCTGTCTTTCCAAACTGGAAAGAAATGGATGAACCTTAGATTAGTCTGGCCCTGCCCAGCAGTTTTTAAAAGATGTTTAAACTCCCTTTCTATCTTCCCACGGATATTCTCCAAATACATAGTCACTTTGTCCAATCTTTATTCAAATATAGCATTCCTAACGTAGTGGGAATGTCTTCACACATTGTGACTGCGTGGAAAGAATGGTGCTTGTGGTTGTTACTGCTTGATAATCCCATATTAAACTTTTCTATTCATCACATGGTGTATCCAGCCTCCCTCTTTCTCTCTCTCCCTTTTTCCTTTGAAAAAAGCTTGCCACATTTCACCTACACACAAAATGAACCACCAGCTGCCAAAAACATTGGCTGGTTCAGAAGGGAGTCATGAGCATTTCCATGCCTAATTCCTGGTAGAAACAGTCACTGCCTGAGACAATAAACGTTTTCTGCTCCATAAATCTGATGGCAGGCAGTGTGTACGTGTGTGTAAGTGATAGATCAACAAATATGCCAACCCTCCCGCCACAAAAACGCTATCAGTTTATGGGCAGCTTTTGCAGTATTCCTGGAATCCTAAATGGAAAGGAGAGAATCCCCGAAGGGCTTATAAACGTAGAGAGCATTTGTCTGGCAGAGCCAAGGCTCTCGATTCGAGCTAAAGGAATCGGAGAGCAGATGATCCAATAGACCACCTCTCCTTCCCAGAGCTTGGAGGGTTCAACTGATGATTTGGTGCATGGAATAAACACAATTACCTGGGGTTCACACAGCACATTTGAACCTGAAATGTTTGTCGGTAGCCATATGGAAGGCAAGGAAGGGGATTGAAGTGAGAACAGAGACCAGTGAAAGGAATAACACTTGGGGGATCGTGGGATCTTTTTCCCACTGTAGAGGTAGGTTTTGGGGTCTATAGAGGAGCAGCAATGACACTAGTTTGCAAGAGCTGTGGTGGCGCAGTGGTTAGAATGCAGCATGGCAGGCTAACTCACTGCGCGCTGCCAGCAGTTCGATTCTGACCGGCTCAAGGTTGACTCGGCCTTCCATCCTTCCATGGTTGGTAAAATGAGGGCCCAGATTGTTGGGGGCAAGAGGCTGATTCTATAAACCGGTTAGAGAGGGTCGTAAATCACTATGAAGCAGTATATAAGTCTAAGTGTTATTGCTATTTCTAGTTCACATTCACCATTTCAGAGATTAAAAATAAAAACTCCCTCTTTGGTTATCATCTTACGTGACTGCCTTGAGGAACAGCTGAGGTGAGAACAATCAATCCGTAGTACTGCTTACCTCCAGAAGTTCTGGGTGTTCCATCACTGGAGGTTTTTAAGAAGCGATTGGACATCCATTTGTCTGAAATAGTATAGGGTTTCCTGCTTGAGGAAGGGCAGGAGTGGGATTATACCAGTTCGGACCAGTTCTGTAGAACCAGTTGTTACGATTCTGTGCAGTTCGGAGAACTGACAAATCATGGCACTGGCTGGTCCCTCCCCTCCTGTTGGATTTCTGCTTTCTAGCTAATCTAAATCGCTGTTGTACTGCTTTGCCTTCACCCAGGAGGCTTCCCTGAGGCCCAGCCAGGGGTGGTATTCAGGGGGTTGTGCGGAGGGGAGAAGTGGCCTGAGAGCAGAGCCAAATCTTCCTTAGGACTGAAGCTTCTATTTTTCAGTGCAGTCTCAGGCAGCAGATTGCAAAAAGGTAGATCTGTGAGTGAATCTGTGATTCTGCAAGCAGCTCAATATGCTTTGCCTGATTTTGGGTAAAAGTTGGAGACATCTTCTGAAGATGGTGAGTGAGATCTCGTCAAAATGTTGCGAAGATACTCTCAATCTTACACGGGAAAAGATCCGAACACACCAAGACCTGCATATATATATATATATATATATATGCAGGTCTTGGTCTTTATAACACAAAGTATATATATGTGTGTGTGTGTTTGTGTGTGTGTGTGTGTGTGTGTGTGTGTGTGTGTAAGGTTTTTAAGCTGATAATTTTAAATAATAAATAAGGGAGACTAGGATAGATCTATTTCGAGCTAGTTAGCTCTCTTCAGCTAGCCATACCCTTACTGGGATTCGAACCAGGGAAGTATTACATGTGAGGCAATTGTAATTGCCACCAACACAAAGTTGTAACACAAAGTATATACTTATTCCCCTGCCTTAGCTGATAAGGACAGAGCCAGGTGGTGTAATGGCAATTACAACTGCCTCACATGTAATACTTCCCTGGTTCGAATCCCAGTAAGGGTATGGCTAGCTGAAGAAAGCTAACTAGCTCGAAATAGATCTATCCTAGTCTCCCTTATTTATTATTTAAAATTATCAGCTTAAAAACCTTACACACATGTAAACAAAAGACAACGAAACAAATAGCTTTCTGTCGGTATGGTCTTCTCTGGTGATGAGCCGAAAGACAGAAAAGAAAGCAGTATGCTTTCTCTCTTAATTGGGCTTAACAGGGTGTTGTAATACAAAGTATATATATATAAATTCGATATTTACATAAATATTTACAATATTTACATAGTAGCCATGACCACCCAGTCACATGACCACCAAGCCACACCTACAAATTAGGCCGTGCCCACAGAACCAGTTGTTAAGAAATTTGAATCCCACCTCTGAGGAAGGGGTTGGACTAGAAGACCTCCAAGGTCCCTACCCTTATTCTATTATGCTGTTAATTCCCCAAATAGGGTCACAGCCACCTTTAGGGGATAGTGATTTCCTTGGGAATCAAGGGTGTCTGGGCAGGGTTTGAAACACACACTCGTTGTCATTATCCCGACTTTTCCGACCACACCTTGCAGACATTCCTGATGCGAAAGAAGAAAACAACTATGGCCAGATTAAAAATGTGCAACCGACGTATCACAACCTAAGGCACCATGGTGCCCGCCTCGGAGGCTACAACTCAATGAAAAAAAAAATGCAGACAAGCAGCCTGGGTTGGCAACCCTGATTGGCTCCATCTCAGTTCAGCCCCTGCTGAGGACGTGGTGCGAAACCACCAGAATCTCTCCCTTAGTCACTTGCTGAAAACTGGCAGCCCGCAAGGAGAGGGTTGCAGAAGCGATCTTGGGGGTGGGGGTATGGTATGTGTATGTGTGGATTGTCTACCCCTCGGCAAGCTGTGCACACTTGATTTATAATCAAGAAATATGCAGCCGACCACTCCCGGCGAGGAGGGGAAGAGCATCTGAGAAAGGGTACCTTGAGCAGCCCGCATTTCTCAGACCCCTGATGATTATTGTTACTGCCTCTTTTGCAGCCCAGAAACAATAGCTGGGTTCTCTAGTAGTCACTACCCTGTAGAGAATTACTGAAATAAAGTCATGTGACGTGCTCAGAGGGTGTGTTTCCAATTATTGCACTTGAGTCTTTCTGCCAGGCCGGCGAAGACAAACAGCCTTCTGAAGGAGTCTGATTTTTTTTCAGCTTCGTTGTAAGTCTCTTTTAATGTTTTCATCTCTATTTTTTAGAAAAGAGGGGTTAGGGATGCTAATGCCCAACCATTATAGCAATGCTGCCCTGTTTTCTCTGATAGAAAACGATCGGATGGGGGGGGAACCTATCGACTGGATGCTTTTAAGACGCATCTGATGCTTTCCATTGAATCGTCGGAGGAGGGAAAAGGATCAAAACGCAGAGAGAGTGCCAAGCCCATCGGAATTAGATGCGAAGAGGTTGCATTGCATCGCTTTGAGCCAATCGGCGGAAAACCCTCGTGCTTCTGCCGAAGGGATCTAAACGCTTCCCGCAGCTTCGTTCGCTCTCTTTTGCATTTGGCCCGAGGCTGTGTGCGCAGAAACAGTTTTTTACGCCTTTGTAAGAGGGGTTCCGTTTCGGTCCCTCCAAATGGGGAACCAAATGGGGTCTGTTTTTTTCCTGGCGCATCGTTTATTGCATTTACTACTTGCACGGAACAAAACAGGTTGGGGTGATTTAGCACGAAAACGAGGGAGAGGAGGAAGAGCGAAACGGGGGGGGGGGGGGGGAGGGAGGAAGAGAGAGATCAGCCAACCAGTTAACATTTGGTTTGGATTACCAAAACAAGGCAAGAGAGCTTTGTTCCTGGCAGGCCAAGGGGGACAGGAAAAAGAACGAAATGCAACGAAGTGGGACATGCTGTGCTGATCGGTAGAGTCTAAAACGTTGCTTATGGGTCAGGTGGACTTCTCCCACTTTTGGGAAAGCATCAGGTTTGTTCACGACTGGACCCCTTGGTTCTTTGGGCCTCATGATATGTGCATGTCTGCAGCTTTGTGAAGGGGGTGTAATAACATGAGATGGGTTGTTTTCTTCATCTCCCGTTTAAAAGCTAGATTCTGCCCACTCCATTTAGCAACCCAGTGAAATGTTTTAATTTGGTGTTTGACCAGCCCAAAGGATGGTTTGGGGTGGGTTTTTTGTTTTTTGGTCAGCCCACCTCAACCTGTTGGGTGAAGAAGTTTTCCAAGCCAAGTCATTAGGAGGAAAAGGATTTTATTCTGTCTAAATATGCTTTTTGGCTTCCCTTCTGCTCTTTTCTTCTGTACCATTTGATCTTTTTCCTTTCCCGCCAAACCCATTGATCTCCTACCCCACCAATTCCTTTCATCACCTATTAAGATTTTCTTGGAAAGAGGGACTGAATACAGTTGAAGAAAATGGCTGGGGGGCTTCAATACAAGGTTATTTTTTCCCCCTACATACTTCTCTTGTAGATAATTCTGTAGCTTTGATTTGTAATGAGATGGATTTGATTTATGATTTGAGGTATGATTTTTATAAATGGTTTATTTTATGAATCATGACTTTATTATTATTTTGATTTTGATTTGATTTACCTATCAAAGGGATTTGATTTGATACAATATGATTTTTATGATCAGAGGGATTCATTTCTATTTGCAATACGGTGTCTTTTTAAAAACCTGGATGATTATGTAGGATTTAGAGATGATCTGTATATTTAACAAAGATTACAGAAGGCAACAGATCCAGTTTTGCTACACGAGGCTGTCTACTGTTGATTTGGTTTCTTCAACGTTATACGGAAAATTGGTATAATAGGGAACCCACCCCATGCATATTGTGATTCTCCAAATGTAAGAAAATTTCCAAAAGGCAAGTACAGAAAGCTCTTTTATTTTGATATATTAAGTTGGATTTTGAAGTTTATTCAGACTTCTCCATCCAGAAATCCTGCAATTATAGCATTTTTGACAGATGGCCATCTACTCTGTGTTTATGTTTCTCCAATGACTATGAGCATACAACTTCCCCAGGCCATCTGTTTCAGTGCTGAACTGGACTTAGAAACCAATTCACACAGCACATGAAGCCCACTAAGAAAGTTAACACGAATGTGTATGCTTTCAATCTTTAACTATCCACCCAAAATTCAGATGGCTTTTAAATCCTACTCCATACCTTTTTTTAAGGCTAGAATCTCATCTGGAAAGACCAACCTGGAAAGACGAAAACATTTACTGCTACACAATCAGGAACTTGAAGCAAAAAAACCCCCCATAGTTTTCAAGTTCTGGTCTGTATGAACTGGAAAAGGCTGGTTAGCTTCTGGTTTAATGTCATGTGGGAACCCAGAAAATGGCTTAATCCTGCAACAAAGCTAAACAAGTTGCATGAATGGGGTTTTGATTCTTTCAGAGAACTGGGGTAGAAAAAAAATAACAACCAAAGAGATGAATGAAAAACATGTCTAATGTTTTTTTTTAAAAGAATACACAGAGTTATTGTCAACGTGATGTCTTATGACTTGCCGCTTTGGAACTGAAAGCCTCTTGTCTTTAATCTAGAGGTAGGTGGTTTAGAAAGATGAAATCTTTCTTCTGATGAGCTTCTTTTTCTCGTTTGCAGGCACTGGAGAAAGTAACATAACCGGCATGACCAATTGACCGCCATTTCCTGGGTCTCCAACGATGGAACGGCACAATAGCACCAAGGGGAGGAAATCCAAAACGCTGCGCTCCATTTCCCGGTCGCTCATCCTCTGCAACGGCAAGACCAGCGATGATGGCTCGAGCCCGGATGACAAATATGCCAACCCTTTTGAGAGCCAAGCCAGCTGGAGTCAGAAAGAACCATGCCCTCAACTTCCTCTGGCGTGCTCCTCGGCTAGCCAAGGCGCCACATCTGATCCTCTTGTGATTGCCAGCATGGTGCAGCTGAGGACCAATGCCAGTGAAAGCTGTAAGAACATGAAGAGAAAGTTCTTTATCAAGGTAGGAAGAAGGTCCGTGCCTCTGTTTGCCTGGCATTTGCAATGCTTGGATAGCAATAGCAATAGCGCTTAGATTTAGATACCACTTCACAGTGCTTTTTATAGCCCCCTCTAAATGGTTTACAGAATCAGCCTCTTGCCCCCAACAATCCAGGTCCTCATTTTATCCACCTTGAAAGGATGGAAAGCTGAGTCAACCTTGAGCCTGGTGAGATTCGAACTGCCAAATTGCAGTCGGCAGAAGTAGCCTGCAGTACTGCATTCTGGCCACTGCGCCACTGCAGCTCTGAATGAGGGGGTTCTTTCTTTCCCCTTCTATCACACGTGAGCTGCCTTCTAAACATGGGAATCTGATGGTGGGGATTGCATTTAAACCAGCAGCACAGATTATATACCCAGGATGTTGCATCCCTATTGGGTTCTTTTGTCTTGGAAAGGAACAAGACAATGGCTGTGATGAAAAGCTGTTGCAATAGCACACGCAACAGAAGGAAGCTGGACTCTGGGCAAAGAGTTTCTCAACCAGCTCTGTGGCCCATAGCATTGTCCACAGCATTGGTCATCAGAGCCGAGGATGTTGGAAGCTGTAGCCCAACCTATCTAGCAGGTACAAAGTAATGGAAGCTGGATTAACGGGCTTTCAAGTTTCTTCATGTCTTCCCAACCAGGACAGCTGCATTTGGAAGCTCTGCATTGCCACCGGGAATACAGGGCTGGGAATTCACGTCTGCAGGACTTCCAATGGCTCTGCTTTTGGTAAAGAGTTCATGGTCAGCCACGTGATTGACGGGGGAGCTGCTCAGAGGTATGTCACAAAATTCCACTAGGAAGCCACATAATCATACCTACTTAGCTCCTTGGTGGTGATTCTAACCGATGAGGATATTGAAATGCATACCCTATCTTCCTACTTACCTAAGAAGTGAAAATGACTTAATTCAGGAGGGAGATAATAACAAACTTCACATTTCAGAAGAATCGTTTCCTGGGTGATAAAGAAAACTGTACTCTTTTGACCCATGGGAGTAGGACAAGAAGCAAATAGATGGAAACTAGTCAAGGAGAGAACCAACCTAGAACTAAGGAGAAATTTCCTAATGGTTAGAACCAGGGGTGGGATTCAAATTTTTTAACAACCGGTTCTGGGGTCATGGCTTAGGTGGTGGGCGTGGCTTGATGGTCATGTTATTGGCTGGGTGTGGCCAACTCAATATCACTCACATCAAGGCATGCATCTCCTCGCCTGGCCTCTCATAACTGTGGGGATGCTGCAAGAGTCATAAGTATGAAAAATGGTCATAGGTCACTTTTTTCAGTGCCATTGTAACTTTGAATAGTCACTCCACACAAGCAAAGTACCAGCAAAGGAGGGGGAAAAACTCCAGAGAAGTTCCTGAGAAAGGAAGTCTAGTCCTGCCAAGAATGTAATAAGGGTTAACAGAGAGGCAGCTTCTGTAAGCAACACCAGAATGTTTCCTTCCTGCCTTCCTTACAGGATTAGGCCAATAATTTCTTCTAACAACCGGTTCTCCGAACTGCTTAGAATGTTAACAACCGGTTCTAGCGAATAGGTACGAACCTGTAGAATTCCCCCCCGCTGGTTAGAACAATTAAACCGTGGAACGTCTTGCCTCCAGAAATTGTGGGTGTTCCAACACTGGAGGTTTTTAAAAAGAGGCTGGGCAGTCATTTGTCTGAAAGGACATAGGATGTCCTGCTTGAGCAGGAGGTTGGACTAGAAGACCTCCAAGGTCCCTTCCGACTCTGTTATTATGTTAACAGTGTATAGAAAGCATTGCAGAGAAGATGCCAGGAGAAATTTCTCCAGAAATAATCTTGTGATCTCCCCTTTGCTGGAGGTATTAGAAAAGAGGTTGAAAGATGTTACCTGTCTGGGATGCTGCAGTTTACACCTACCGGTAATCCTATCGATCCTGTACTCCGTAGGAAGATAGACTACATAGCCACTTTCTGTAAAAATTGTGCAGCAAATCAGATAGTGAGGGAACTGTATAAGCAGGATATTTTCTTATGCACACTATTCAGCAGAGATATTAAGATACAGTGTAATTATATAAATAGGCTGCAGTTCTCCCTTTCTGCAGTTAATCTTGTAAGTTTGTATATGTCTCATCTCAATGAACAGATTGAGGAGGTCTATATCATAGATAGCCTTCCTCCCCCATTCAAGCTGTTACCCAAGAAAGGAAATTGGTATTTCGATTTGCTTTTTCCATGGAAGCCCCGTCCTCTTTCATAGACCTCCACTACATCAACAAAAAAATCAGAATATTCGTAAACATTCTATGACTTGTCAATGACTTGAGCCAAGAGTATATATAAAACAAAGAATAAATAAATGCATGAAGTTCTTCATTATCACATGTTCCTTCCTATGACTTCAAGCTAGGTACAAAAAAATCAGAATCATTTGAGGTTTCTGTTTTCCTTACTGGACCTTCATAAGAGGTCCATTAAATGATTTTATGAGAAGTAATTAAAAAACAAATTCTATTTACTGGATGTACCCAAGAGGTCTGTTAAAGTTCTGAAAAATTTGGGGTCAAAAACAAGATTAACAGGAAACAAGTTCTGGGACTATATTTAGAGGGGTCAAAATGTAAGACTGCCAAAAGTTCATGGAAAGAATGTAAGGCTGGCTTATTTGACCAGGTTTACAATAAAAAAAATAGTTATATCTGGTTTCCCTTACTGAATTTTTGCTGATAAAGAACAAATGATGAAACTTTTAGATTTTTAATTAAGAGATGAGTTATGGGATGAAGACAGTAATGTTATAAAATATTTTTATTCCTTCCTTCCTTCCCTTTTTCCTTTTGTAGTTGGTATTACTTTTTATTCTTTCTATTTGTAATTCTTAATCAAATTACTTGAGAAAATAAATAAAAATCAGAAGCTGGCTTATTAGTCCCCCTCAACATTCCTTGGCTGTGATCTGGGAGCAGTGTTTGCTCAAAAATAATTTGGCCACAGTCTTGTGGTTTGCAAATGCAAATATGACCTGAACAGAAGCAACAGCAGCTTAAAAAGTGGGGATTCCCTTTGAAGCAGCTGCAGAGAGCTGTTCACAATCCTGCAGGCCTACTGTTGTCTTTTATTTTATTTTCAAGGGACGGTCGTTTAAGTCCTGGTGATGAGCTTTTAACAGTCAACGGGCAACCCCTTAAAGAACTCTCCAGCAAAGAGGCTGAATCGCTCATCCAGTCTGCCAGAGGCCTGGTCAATTTAGTGATCGCTAATAAGGTAAGTGGAATAGCTGAGACCTCTCTGTTCCAATACAGGAGAATATTTTGTAGCTCAGGGGTGGGATTCAAAATGTTTAACAACTGGTTCTGTGGGCGTGGCTTAGGTGGTGGGCGTGGCTTGGTGGTCATGTGACTGGGTGGACGTGGATTGGTGGTCATGTTATTAGCTGGGCGTGGCCAACTCAACATCACTCACATCGAGGCACGCATCTCCTCACCTGGCCTCTCATGACTATGGGGATGCTACAACAGTCGTAAGTGTGAAAAACGGCCATATGTCACTTTTTTCAGTGCCATTGTAACTTTGAATGGTCACTCCACACAAGCAAAGTACCAGCAAAGGAGGAGAAAAAAACTCCAGAGACGTTCCTGAGAACCAAGAATGCCAAGTATGTAAGAAGGATTAACAGAGAGGCAGTTTCTGTAAGCAACACCAGAATGTTTCCTTCCTGCCTTTCTTACAGGATTAGGCCAGTAATTTCTTCTAACAACCGGTTCTCCGAACTGCTTAGAATGTTAACAACCGGTTCTAGCGAATAGGTACGAACCTGTAGAATCCTACCTCTGTTTGTAGCTCAGAGTTGGCATGAAGGGTCTTTGGTGCTCTTTTGAGTTTGGTTGTCTACTAGCATGCATTTCACTACCCAAACTAGGTAACATCATCAGTGCTAGTAAGAAGTGCGATTTGCAAGGAGGAGGGGGAAAAGGAGGAGGAAGTCCTTGGTAGCCTCTGAGCTTGGTGCTTTTCTTGCAGGTGTTTCACTACCCAAACTGGGTAACATCAGCAATCCTAGCTACTTCTCTGTTCCACTTAGGGCTGGCTGTAGGCTTCTGAAATGAGGTCTCTTTTCATTTTGCCCATTTGCCCATTGTTTCTGCTATCCAAAAGGGCAGGATAAGTCAAAGGGTTCTTTCTTCTCTCTAGAAAAAGGGTTCCTAATCCTCCATTTCATGGGGGGGCCACAGAATGTCAGAAAGCAGGCTGTTCAAACAAGCGAGGCCCCATCCAGGGGATACAGGCAGCATGCGAAACCATGCCCTCTCCGGTCTGCTGAAAAACCTCTCTCCATGGAACTGGTCCCTGGTGCCCAAAAGGTTGGGGGCCACTGCTCTAGAAGTAGGAAAGCAAGTCAGAGAATGGCAAGACCAAAGAGTTCTGATATTTAGGGACGCCCCTAACCCTCTTAAGATAGTTAGGGGCACCCCTAGCGTATTTGGCAGGTGCCAAAAGTGCTGATTCTTGTAGAATGCAAAGCTGTAGAGATTGCATCTATATTCAGGTGGAAAAATCCAAGGCTTTTCCATTTCCCCCTCCCTGGGCTGGCACACACCTGTCAAACAGCTAATAGGATTCCAAGAGGCACAACTTTCCTCCCTGCTACATCAACCTCTTGGGAGGAAACTTTGCCAGTTTAAATTTTACCTGCCCTGCAATAGAGGAACAGCTCCAGAAGAAAAATAATAAAAGTATGCATTCAGACATCCCCGGAAGATTAACAGCAAACTTCAGCTGATTTAACGAAGACGCCATCTGCTGTAGGAGAAAGGAACTCAGGAATGCTCTATGACAAGGGAACAGGTCCAGGTTCGGGAAGAAGTAATCCTAAGTGACCGTCACAGCCACGAGTAACATTTATTCTCCTCTCTGATCTTCCTGCAAATGACAGGTGAAAGACTGGGCTGAAGCAACCTCTGTTCCTTCTGGCTGCTACTGATGATATCCATTCATTTACTCAACCTTTCCAAGGTTATGAGCGAAGCAATGGCCACAGCTTAAAATACATACAATTGTGCCTATTCCTATTTTGGACTGTACGATGTTTAACTAGCCCTGACCAGCCCTGATGATGTTACCTAGTTTGGGTAATGAAATGTCTGCAAGGAAACAAGCAAGCTTAGAAGGCACCACCAAGGCACCCCTCAGTCAGGGGTGGGTTTCTACCAGTTCTGTCCACCGCTGTAGAACTGGTAGCTCTGAAGAGCAGCAGACATAGAACCGGTTCTGTCTGCTGATGTTTTTGCCCATCCACCCACCTGGGCTCTTACCTGACCTTTATTTCCTGATTTTTTTCAACTTCAGCTGCCGTGCGAGGCACAGCTGCAGTTAAAAAAGCAAGAAAAAGGGGCTTTTTGAAAGGCTGCTTCTCTGCACGCAGCATGCTGATGACGATTTACAGACACACCGGGCAGCGTGCAGGGAAGCACATCATAAATCACCGAACTTCGTAAATGACCGAACTGGTAGTTATCCCTGTCGGATCCCACCCCTGCCCTCAGTATTTAACTAGTTGCCAGTTGGGTGTCTTCCTTGTCAATGTTGCCTGTTACTGATTTTAAATCTGCAATTTCTTACAGGGCAGGGATGATGGGCCTAGGTTTTTTGCAGAAACTTGTTTGTATCTGCAATGGGCTCTAAACCTCATTGGTCCAAACAGCATTGGTTCCTCCATCTTTAATATTAGACTCTGCCCATTAAGAGCTTCTTGCCTTGATATGACTGAGAAGTGGGGGGGGGGGGGGCGGGGGCTTCCATCTTTTCTCCTGCTACCAGTTAGCTGCATGTTTTCCTCAGCGCTGGCTGGGGAATTCTGGGAGTTGAAGTCCATACATCTTCAAGTTGCCATGTTTGTGCCATGTTTCCTTGTGTGTCCAATCACACTTGGCCAATAAAGTATTCTGTTCTATTCTATTCTATTCTATTCTATTCTATTCTATTGAAAAAAACCTTGGTTTAGTTTTAAAGGGATGGTTTACATTTTAAGCTAATGCCAGGGCAGGGATGAATTTTGACACAAACACACAGCCAGCATTTGAATCACTGCAGAGACTTAAATGTTGTGCATTTTCTCCCCAAATTCTCCCAGGAATCATCCAGTTGTCCTCATAAGGAGCAGCCTCCTAAACACGACCTGCCAAATGGATCCATTCTGCAGACCAAAGCTAAATGCCAGCGGACTCGCAGCAATTCAGCCAGTAAGTTTCTGCTACGTCCAGATGCATGCACTGTCATCATTCCGAGGGGACTGGAGCAGAGGTGGTATTCAGCAGGTTCTGACCAGTTCTGGAGAACCGGTAGTGGAAATTTTGAGTAGTTTGGAGTACCACCTCTGACTGGCCCTGCCCCCATCTATTCTCTACCTCCTCCCGAATCCCAGCAGATTGGCTGGGTCTTCTTTGGTTGCCCTGCACAGGAGAACGGAGCTGGAAAGCAGGTTAGTGGGGTGGGATTTTACAGTAACCTTCCCCTGCTATGCCCACCAAGCCACACCCACCAAGCCATGCCCACAGAACCGGTAGTAAAAAAATTTGAATCCCACCACTGGACTGGAGGCTAAAATATATGGTGAGTGGTTGCAGGAACTGGGCCTGGCTAGGCTAGTGAAGGGAAGGACCAGGGGAGACATGATAGCAGTCTTCCAATATTTGAGGGGTTGCCACAGAGAGGAGGAAGGGGTCAAGCTATTTTCTAAAGCGCCTGTAGGCCAGACAAGGAATAATGGATGGAAACTGAACAAGGAAAGGTTCAACCTGGAAATAAGGAGAAATTTTCTGACAGTGAGAACTATCAACCCATGGAACAGAAGTTGCTTTCAGAAGTTGTAGGAGCTTCATCACTGGAGGCTTTCAAGAAGAGACTGGACTGCCATATGTCAGAAATAGTGTAGTGTCTCCTGCTTGGGTGGGTGGGTGGGGTTAGACTAGATGACCTACAAGGTCCCTTTCAACTCTGTTAATCTGTAAATCTGTAATGAACTCAGGGAAGTCAGGACTCTGATGCTTTGTTCAACTCCTAGAGATCCTTTATTGAGTATATCATATCGGTACCAGTGGTGGGATTCAAATTTTTTTTACTACCGGTTCTGTGGGCGTGGCTTGGTGGCCGTGGCAGGGGAAGGATTCTGTGAAATCCCCATTCCCTCCCCACCCCACTAACCTGCTTTCCAGCTCCGTTCTCCTGTGCAGGGCAACCAAAGAAGACCCAGCCAATCAACTGTGGGCGTGGTGTTTTGTGGGTGTGGTTTGGCTTGGTGGGCGTGGCAGGGGAAGGTTACTGCAAAATCCCCATTCCCTCCCCACCTCGCTAACCTGCTTTCCAGCTCCGTTCTCCTGTGCAAGGCAACCAAAGAAGACCCAGCCGATCAGCTGGGACTCAATGGGAGGCAGAGAATAGATGGGGTTGGCGGGGCCAGTCAGAGGTGGGTTTCTGAACTACTCAAAATTTCCGCTACTGGTTCTCCAAACTACTCAAAATTTCTGCTACCGGTTCTCCAGAACTGGTCAGAACCTGCTGAATACTCTGATCGGTACTTAGAAAGGTGAAGCTAACTCTAAATTATTAGGGATAGTTAAAAGAACAAGATCTCCCCACCCCATCCTTCGTCTCTGGTCACACGGACCAATCAGTCCAGGTGTAGATTCCCTCTGAACTTCAACAGGTGTCTGTTGACATGACCTTGGTTCTCATGCTGGCTGGTAGAAGTTATGGCTAGCCGGCTGAGTCCCGTCCCCCCCATTCTCCCCCCCCCCTTGAATGGCAAATAAGAAACGAACCAGAAGTAAATACGGCTTTCAGCTGAAGTCCTTTTGCACGTTGACATGCACATGTGTATAATACACACTTGGCATGATTCAGCCTTGCTGCACAACGGGTAGCAGTCTACTGATTCTCATTTTGGAGATGATGACGACAATAAAGGGAAGGAGATCCTTGCAGGTGCCTATTAAAAATGGTGAAGTGTGAATATTCTGGAAAGAAATGCAACCGAGTTGTTTATCCCTACCATGCTTAAAACTGCAGAGACAAGGGTGGACTTAAGCGGAAGCCCTTCTATTCTGCTGCCTCTTACTATATTCAGCACAGTATCAGCAGTAGAGTCCTTCAAGTTTGGGGGTTCTATAATCTCCTGGGACTTGAAATAGACACCCAACAATAGAACCATCATTAAAAAGACACAACAAAGAATGTCTTCCTGCATCCACTCAGGAAGTTCAAACTATCTCAGGAGCTGCTGATAAAGAGTTTTACGGAAGAATTATTGAGTCTTATTATCTGTACTTCTGCAATGATCTGGTTTGGTACAGCAACCAAACAAGAGAGGCACAGACTCCCAACGGATAGTTAGGACTGTAGAAAGAACAACTGCAGCCACCTTGACTTCTGTGGAAGACCTGTATACTGTGTGGGTTCAGAAGGGGAGGAAGCTGAGAAAATATTTGCAGATTTTTCACATCCTGGACATAAACTGTTTCAACTCTTCCCCTCAAGATGGCGCTACAGGGCATTGCAGGCCAAAATAATTCGACCCAGAGACAGGTGCTTTATTTTCAAGAGGCAGCGTTCTGTTTTTGTTTTTGCAGACATTTTCACCTCTCATCCAAAAAGCTTCTTCAGCTCTGGATGAGAAGATTCTTGGATGAGAAGCAAAATGTCTTTAAAGAAAAAAGAGAAAGTCCAGTTGCCACTTGAATAAAAACAAAACCTTTGGGACAACCATTGTTATAGGTGTTAAACTACTTGAAACAACCATGACCTGGATGACTGAGAATTTAGACATGGGGCAGTTTCTTTCCCCACATACCACCCACTCTGCTGAACACTTAATTCTCACAATATTGTCTAATGTCTATATATGTTTATCCATGTAGTATGACTGCAGTAATATTATTATTTATCCTTATTATCTTCTTTATTACTTCCTTCAATTGGGATGATGATGAAGATGAAGATTCTGTTGCTTGCATGTATACTGAGAGCTTTTGCACCGGAGACAAATTCCTTGCATGTCTAATCTCACTTGGCCAAGTAAAGTATCCAATTCAATTCAGTTTGTTTTTTCTCTCCCCTTAAGGTGCTAGTCCATACTGGATAGGAGATGTTGATAGTTCTGTGGTCAAGAAGTCAACCTCTCGGTACAGGCAGTCCCTTTATGGCAACAGAAAGTCATTCTCTCAACAGCTGGAGAATGCAGCAGGAAAAGCAGCTGTCAAGGTAAGAGGGAAAAGGAAACCCACCAGACTATAGTGCCCTATGCATGGAACAGCCAAGAATTGACAATACAGATGGAATGCAGCTTTCAGGCCAAACATTTCCTTCCTTGTTACGCCTCCAAAACGAGCATCTAATGCTTCCCTACAACAAAGCAGCCTGTTTTCCAGAAGTCCTCGACCTCAGAAGAATGAGGTCACTTCCATGCACCAAGGAGAACATCACCTGCATCTCTGAATGATGTTTGTTCCACCTTTCCTTACCAGCCGTGTCCCTGGAGGACTGTAAATCATCAGTGAAATGCACATGCTGCTCTGTTTTTAGAGTCGGTTAGAACTGTTTAGTTGCTGGATAAGCAAGTTAGGATTGAAATAAAGTCTGAGCTGCAGGTGGCCTTTAAGAATTCTCCACCACAAAAATTGGGTGGGTAGTTTCCCCTCCCCCCCCCCCCAATTTATCCAGGGAAAGGAGAGATTTTTCCAGCAGTTTTTCAAGGACAGGAGGCATCTCTAACTGCCTGGGAGACTGGTGGGAGAGTGATTTGTGTTCAATTGAAGATAATTTGTTATGCCCTGTGTTTTGGCATTGATATAATTAGGAAGTGGCCATTAATACACATCCCTGGGCAACTTCCTAATTAAATAAAGGCAAGAACAGAACCCTCCAGCCATGAGAGTTTCACTCCAAGGAAATTCTTCTTCTCTGAAAAGATTTCTAAAAGCATATTCTCTTGTCATCTGTTGAGTGATGAAAACAGGGGGAGAAAGGCAGGATTCAATTCCCTGCAGGACATTAACAAAGGAAATGTTGATGCAATGCAGTCATTTGGAGCCTGATTGTAGATTATAATGTCTATACAATCATCGCTGATTATGAAAAATAACGAAAGATATATTACCAACATCTAATTCACCACTCCATTGTAGGCAAAAATTGTGACAAGTTAAATGAAAATATAATCTTTTTTAAAAAATTATCCAGTATGATATTAACCTTTCTTTGCTGTTTGTTTCAACTGTAGCCTCTTTCCAGATCATCTCGCTCACTAAGTTCCGCCCACCTTATGTCCACATCTTCGAGTTTACAGGCCTCTATGATCTCCAACATTGTTTTAATGAAAGGTCAAGGGAAGGTGAGCTGTTTGCTTTGTTATAAGTCTTTCCTTGGATAATACATATGAACACTGGGACAAAAAACGTTGTCTGGAGTCAAAATTTTAAAACTCCATTCTTCCTTTCAGGGAGAGATGGGTCTACTCTACAGCAATGTTTCTCAACCTGGGCTACTTCAAGACCTGTAGACTTCAACTCCCAGAATTCCCCAACCGTGTAACAGAGGAATTCTGGGAGTCGAAGTCCACACATCTTCAAGTGGTCAAAGTTGAGAAACACCGGCCTGGAGAATTGCACCATGTAACTAGAAGATTTCAAGATTGCTCTTCCAGCCTAACAAATCAGGCTCTCAGTGCAATAATAGCAGCATTATACCATTATCTTTATTGTTCCCGAAAAGGCATAAAAAGTAACCATCCAAAAATGGACCTCTACTTTGTGCATGCTTCTGCAATTGGCTACCAATTCTTGGATGAATTACACTTTTCCTCCATTCCAAAATAATTATTCCATTCTAATTATAAACAGGAAGCAAGAAGATTTTAAGTATTATTGAGACATAAAACATGAGGAATTTGAATGATTTTTAATCTGAATGCATGGAAAACCATCGCGAACCAACAGGAACGTTGATCCATCTATAGCTATTTAAAAATAAATTCCCAGTGCCTTTTAGAGTTGAGGGCCAATAAAAACATTTTTCCCTCCAAGACCTTTTTACAAATAAAAAAGTGTTTTGATTGCTTGTTGAAGCATTTAGTCAAAGGAGCAGGTGATTAATCAAGTAAAATGCTCCTTCTGTTCACTCTCATTAGGGACTGGGTTTCAGCATTGTGGGTGGCCAGGACAGCATTTATGGTCCCATTGGCATCTATGTGAAGACTATTTTCCCTGGAGGAGCAGCTGCTGCAGATGGAAGGTTACAGGAAGGTAGGATAACATTGTGCCTGCGTTTTGAATTAGTTGTCAAGGTTCCAACTAATGAACCCAACCAATGCAGCACTTTGAGACTTGCAACTTTCTCAAAGAACTGCTTTATTGAGTTTAGTTGGAACTAGACAGTTTGGCTTACACAAGGGAGATCGTATCTCCAAGTTCTGTAATCATCTGAAGCATCTATCTTGGGGGGTGGGAAATTAATGGCTTTAGTGGGTTTGATTTTATCTATGGCTATCCAATGGGAAAAATGTATGTGTGTGCGTGGAATGGTGGTTGAACCTTGGCTAGTGAAAAGTTGATGAAATGCCGGTGCCAAAAATTAGCTAATAAAATGGTTTATTTTGATATAACAGGAGATGAAATCCTAGAATTGAATGGCGAATCAATGCACGGACTCACACACCATGAAGCTTTGCAGAAATTTAAGGTTATGGCCCTATGTAATGTTCTCCTATATGAATTTGCTTTTTCCTCCTCTTTCTCCTCCCTTCTGTTGTCCTTCCCCTGTTCCCTTTCTCTGTCATGTATTCCTCCTCTTCCTCTTCCCCTTCCCTTCCCCTGCTTCTCCATCCCCTTCTCTTTCATGTGTTCCTCCCCCTCCATGTTCTCCTCTTCCTTCTCACAATGCTTCCTTCTTTCTAGCAGGCCAAGAAGGGTCTCCTCACCCTCACCGTCCGGACAAGCTTCAGCACTCCATCTTCTGCCACCAGCTATTTATCATCTCACCTTTGTCGTTCTCTGAGCACCAGTATGTGCATCACCAAGGAGAGCAGCTCCTTTGGGTCAGAAAGCACCACGGCGTTTCCTCTGAATACCGTGAACCCCAATGACAGGATCATGATGGAAGTTTCTTTAAATAAAGGTGAGCAGTAAATATAGCAACTCCCACCCACCCACCCACCCACTGCCAAAACCCACCCACCCCCCAAAATGTTTCCAGAATAGACTCGGCTCAAATATATTGTCAGTCTGAGCCTTTTCCCCGCCTTCTTTTTTTGGTGATGCTGTGCCAAAAATTCCTTCTGGTTTGGCAGGAGTTGAGAGAGCAATCATTCTACAATAATGACTGGGTTCATAATATATATATATATATATTATAATAATAACTTGTTTGGCTCGCTATTCTGGCTTACAGACCGATTTTAATGTCTTAATACGTGTGTACTATTCTGGCATGTGAAATCGCGAAAAAACAAACCACAGCTTAGCACAAGACGTGGGCCAAACTACCAGGTATGCAGAGATCCTGAATGGTTGAGGATAGAAGCAGGCCTAATGCTCAGTACTGACCCAGAGCGAGTGCATAGAGAAATGGCGCATTGCTTATTCATTTGAATAGCTCATTTCCTCTATTGTTTTTTCATATCTTTCCGATGTATTTTCCACAGAGGCTGGTGTGGGCTTAGGTATTGGCTTGTGCAGCATCCCTTATTCCCGGTACATTTCAGGGATATTCATCCATACTCTTTCTCCTGGCTCTGTGGCTCACATGGATGGAAGGCTGAGGTATGTCGAGACCGAATAATTTCCAAAGCAATGATTTCCAAAACATTCACATCCCACTTTTTCAAAAGGTGAGAAGTTACATTGCCAAGTTTGATTGGTTACTCAAACACCAATCCAACTTTTCACCTGAAAAAAGAGCCATACCTTAAAATCGTTGTTGGCAAATTCAATTCATCCACACGCATTGCAAAACTCTTTCTTTCTTTCTTTCTTTCTTTCTTTCTTTCTTTCTTTCTTTCTTTCTTTCTTTCTTTCTTTCTTTCTTTCTTTCTTTCTTTCTTTCTTTCTTTCTTTCTTTCTTTCTTTCTTTCTCTCCCTCTCTCTCTCCCTCTCTTTCTTTTCCTTCCCTTCCCCTTCCCCTTCCCTCCCTTCCTTTCTTTTCTTTCTTCCATAATTAAACTCGAAATGTCTCAATATTTAATTTCCTCCGCCAAGTGAAAGACTAGGCTGCATCAAAGAAAGAAACTGTAAGCACAACATAGCTGCTAAATTCTGGGTCAAGGCTCTGTTTCTTGCAAAGCATATCATCTGGAGAAAGTTTAGAGAAGTAAGTAAGATGAAACCAAGAACAGGAGCCTGCATATTCTTTCTCTATGCTATGAGTCAATCTTTCTGTTCAAGCTGAGCCTCCATTTGTTTTGTACTTCGGTGAAACAGGGCAAAATTAGAGCTGCCACATATTGCAGAGAGATATCTTTCCCTATTCCATGATTTGTTTTCTAAAATTTGCTGCCTCCTGAAAGAGAGAGAGGACTGCTGTTGACCTTCTTCACACAACACATTTAAATATAGTGGGAGGTGGATTAGTATGTCATATGAGGACCCAGATTGTTAGTGGCAATATGCTGACATTGTAAACTGCTCAGAAAGTGCTGTAAAGTATTATGAAGCGGCATATAAATCTAAATGCTATTGCTATATTAAAACAGTGACCCAACCAACTAACCCAGAAGGAGTTAATTTTTAGCCTCAGATAAAATAAATGCGAGAAGTGATTCTCAAATAAATAAGATATCCAGTAGTTGTTTCCAAAGCAATCAACAAGGTTGAACCCCAACTTCACAAAAGTGACATATCCCCTTTTATATCAAAACGAATGTGAGATAAAGAACTTGAAATGTGTTGCCTTAATTTGCCTATATATGGATTTCTCATTAGAAAATAGAATTCTTTGGGCTTCAGGCATCTCTGTTTTAAATCATAAAGTAGCCAATAGAAATGACACAGGTAATGTTTCAGGTTTGCAAAAATATACGATGTTAATGCTAGGCTTAACAATTGTTTTTTTGTTTGTAATGGCAATCTTCTTGAAGAGGTGGAGATGAAATAGTGGAAATCAACGAGGCATCTGTTCAAACAATGACCCTCAGCGAAGTTCACGCTGTCCTAAGCCACTGCAATCCTGGCATTGTGCAAATTATCATTAGCAGGCATCCTGATCCACAGGTAAGATGGAAAGTGAATGAAATTTGAATATTTTAATGTTCCCAAAGCTTTGGGACCAAATAACCTTTCCCTCAAAGCCAAAACAACCCCCTACTCAAATTCCAAGATGACTTGCTGGCAAAGTCTTTCTATTGTGGAGAACCTTAAGTCAGGTCTGGGTTTCATCAGGCACCTCCTGAGGCCTATCTCCTTGCAAAGGTGTCTGCCACTATCTTTAGAACTTCTTGGCCATTCTCTTTCTTTCATTGTTTTGTCCCTTAACAGCAACCAGGTAGCTTGATCCTTATTAATTAAAATTAATATTGCGTAGCACTTCAAAGCTGAAAGGGTAAAGATGCTTTGGAGCGCATCAGACATGCATGTAGCAATTCTGTGAAACTCCTTAAAGCAGCTGCCTCTTTTTTCTGGCAAAAAGATGCAAGGGTTTTAAGAAGCTGTGTTTAAGAAGCCCTAATACTATATTCTCTGTTTTTGGATCCAAAGTGCTGCATAGCTGTATATAAAATTTTCCAGACTTTGCCAAACTTTAAAGTTTTCATCTTGGTTTGGTGGTCTATTGCAGGTTTCTGAACAGCAGCTAAAGGATGCTGTTTTTAATGCTATGGAAAGCAACAAGTTGGAAAGAGACAAATTCCATTGGAATGCAGAAGGTAAGGAATTCCCCTCAATTTAGATATAAAGAATTTGCCATCTTTTTTTAAAATATCCAACCAGGCCAAATCAGTTTAGAGATCTTTGTGGTCCATCAATTTGTTACCAGAAGTGGTACCCAGATACCACAGAGAGAAAAACTAGATCTTCTGGGATAAAATAGCAAACAATAGTGAGCTGCAGTTTTAAAAATACAATCCTGCAGTTCCCGCAATCTGGACCTAAACTGATTTAAGGGAATTTCTTCATTGTCCTCATAGGAGGTAAAAGAGAGTTAGAACTTCCAGCATATAACAACCCTATTTTGTAACATAGCACCCTTTCCAGTTCATCCAAAGCCAGAAAAATTATCAGAGAAAATATCATCACATCATAAATCCGAGACTTTGAGATGTTCAGACCGTAAAATAAGAAATGACTCCCATCCTGATAGAAATCATCAGCTTCACTTTCACCAAGAAAACCTTAATTGTTCTTTGAGCAATTGTAATAGAAGTAAAAAATAAATGTGGCCGTTATTTTTATATTTGTAAAGCAGACATTAATTTTAATTGGAGTATAAAGTAAAAACAATGCCATACTGGAGAGTTATCAATAATGAGAAAGAATTTAGATTGGTTCCTTGACATACAACGATTTGTGGAGTGATGTGATGGCCTAGAGATGGAATTCTCTCCTCACAATCAGGAGGTTGTGAGTTCAATCCTAGGTAGAGGCAAATGTTTCTCTCTGGGCACAGTGAGAATATGTCTATTGAACAAAACTCTGCATCGGTGACAAGAAAGGTATCCGGCCAGTAAACACTCTGCTCCATTTAATTGTCCAGATTCCACTCCACAAGGGATTATGGGGTCATTAAAAGGAGATGGTGATGATACAGTGATTTGTGGAGATTTTTAAACTCTGAACTGCAGCTTCCCAGGTAATAACATAGACTTTTTGCAACCTTCCTGTTTTGCCACTACAAGCAGCCCTATGAGGCTACTGAAGTCCTTACACAAATCCCAGGCACTCTGGAGCTATTTATGAAGGTCTTTGGATTTTAGCCATTATCTCGTATGTCTTCTCTGCAATATTTGACTGTGCTGTGTTCTACTTTCAATGTAGGTGGCAGTTGGCTTAAGAAAGCTCCCTGTGAAAAATACTTGGAGAAAAATGACGCTCACCTCAACCATCCTTCTCAAAAGCCAATGATCCGTTCCAGCAGCGATAGCAGTTACAACCCCAGGTCATCTTGTGGAAATGGCCTTCTTTATCAGTTGACCAATGGCCAAGGGAAAGAGCATCATCTGGATGTAGCAATTGCTCAGCCACCTGGCTCCCGACATTCATTTTCTGAAGTGAGTTTGCGAAATGAGTCTTCCCCATCAGTGTCTCAAGACGTCGGTCCCCTTTCATCACACAGGACTAAAAAATGCACAGAGATCCTGGTTAGGAAACCGAGGTCATTCAAACCCAAACCTCCACCAAGGAAGTATTTCAAACAGGATTGTCCTGATAACGAGCAGATGATCAGAGAGATGAAAGAGAGACCCAACCTGCATGAGGGTGAAGTCCCACCATCTTCAGACACTCAGGTAAGACAAGCTTCTGGTAGACAGAAGGGGCTAAAAATGCCAAAAATGGAAAGAAACAACTGAGGAAGAACAGCTGTTGCCCATTGATGTATAAGGTCGAGGTTGTATCATCTAGAAGTAGAGAGTTCAAAATAGAGTTTATGAATCCCCGGCAAACAAGTGTAGATAGTGCAACATCACAAAACCAGCAAGAACCTCTTTAAAAAAAGAAGCATTGTGGACTGGGATATGACATAAAGAAGGAATGGCTTAAAGCAAGGGTCTTCAAACTTGGCAAGTTGAAGACTTGTGCATTTCAACTCCTAGAATTCTTGAGCTAACATGACTGAAAGAGGAATTCTGGGAGTTGAAGTCCACAAATCTTAAAGCTGTCGAGTTTGAAGACTCCTGGCTTAAAGTGTCTTTAGACAATTTCCAAACAAAAAAACTCAAAAGAATCCCAGCAAAATGTATTGGGGAGGCTTCATAAATGCCTAAAAGTATGAAAGCAGATTTTTATAAACCAGTAAGAGAGTCTCAGAGAGTACAGCTTCTAGATGCCTGGGTCAAGTTTCAAAAGGAACATCCTGAAGCATTTGAAGGAGGTGTGGGTGATTGGGTGAAGATATCCCTAAATCATATTGCTGTTGCAGGCCCAGAAGCATTATTATTATTTGACTCCACAGGAATGGCTGTAAGCATCCATTCAAGCTGTTTAAAATCTACTGAGGTCTGAAGCAAAGTCTCAGTCTAAGGAAGAGATGGCTTCAAAAATCATTCAATGATCTTCTGACTCTGTGGCTTAATTGGGAAGGTAAACTGAGGCAGGACCTAGAGACAGGTTTCACTTTCACATGTGAGAGTTGTTGGAATGGGGGGGTGGGCAGCATCAGAACTGGATCATAAAGATGTTGGGAAAAGCATCATAACTGAAGGCAAAACTACGGTTGGTTAAGCGAGGAACATATGAGGCTAGGGCAAAGACACCGAACTAAGTGTGGTCAAGGCATGTAAGCAGCGTGGAAGAAAGTCAGGGAAAGGAACCAAGTCATTAAGATGGGGAGGACAGTAGTTGGCCCTGAACCCATGGCAAGTCCCTCCCCAATCTCAACAACAAAGGAGTTGGGCCTGCCTGGAAACCCTCTCCCTACCAACAAATGCCAGCTATTGTAGTGGTATCAATGAGGTTGCCTTGAAAGCAGAGATGGTATTCAGCAGGTTCTGACCGAAGAACCGGTAGCAGAAATTTTGAGTAGTTCAGAGAACCGGCAAATCCCACCTCTGTCTGGCCCTACCTCCATCTATTCTCTGCCTCCCGAGTCCCAACTGATCGGCTGGGTCTTCTTTTGTTGTCCTGCAGAGGAGAACGGAGATGGAAAACAGGTTAGTGGGGTGGGGAAGGAATGGGGATTTTACAGTATCCTCCCCCCCAGGAGTGGAGAGGGAATGGGGATTTTGCAGTGTCCTCCTCCTGCCATGCCCACCAAGCCAAGCCACGCCCACCAAACCATGCCACGCCCATCTCTTCTCTGCCTCCCATTGAGTCCCAGTTGATCGGCTGGGTCTCCTTTGGTTGCCCTGCCCAGGAGAACGGAGCTGGAAAGCAGGTTAGTGGGGTGGGGAGGGAATGGGGATTTTGCAGTAACCTTCCCCTGGTACGCCCACCAAGCCACGCCCATCAAGCCACACTCACCAAGCCACGCCCACAGAACCGGTAGTAAAAATTTTTGAATCCCACCACTGCTTGAAAGAGTTGAGATCCGAACAGGGTACTGTTCAATGCTGAATTTCTTCCCCCCCCAGGGCAGGCTTTATAGCCAATTTTTAGAGAATAAGTTTACCTTTTTGAGATGGCAAAAACATGATGAGTGTGAACCTCAACATGGGTTCTCTCTCTTTGGAAACCGATGCATCGAATAACAAATTAAAATGCATTTTTGCAAAACAAGAAAAGAAAATTCGCTGAAACGGTTCCTCTCAAAGCAACCACCGTTTCTGAGAACAAGCAAAAATCCACTCTGTATGTGGCAACGCCGACTGTGGGCCTTTGTGACTTAAAAAAAAAAAAAAAATTGGAGAAGACAATAGCGGAGAAAAGGAACTAGACTTACTCCCCGAGTATCTTGAGTGCAGAAAAGGGAAATATCAAGTGATATATGCAAAGCATGTAAAACTAATAAAACCAGTAACCCTAGGAGGGCAGGAAAGCACCTAAATTTATAGAACATCAAGAGTTTTGGAATCAGATATGGTGGTAAAAGATTTTGATCTTTCCTTCTATGGCTTTATTTTTAAAAATGTCTCTATGGATATTCATAAAAATGAGTACTGCAGATAATTTAAAGAGAGATAGTCTTATTTGTTGTTTGGATTCACAGAACACATAAACGCCTTCCTTACAGCTTAGTTTAAGGTAAAAACTGGATCACATTGTAGTACATTTATACATTTTGATGGGGTCAAAGAAATAGTGCTAAGCAAGAATACCAATAATTTGTGAAGTTTTATCTCATATGCAGAAGACCACAAATGAGATAATTAAATATGCAAGACATGAAGGTAACACTTATGGTCCTGCAGTGATTAGTTATTCAGAGACAAAATAATTCTATTTCTAAGGTCCACAACTCTGCTCTTAAAAAAAGATAAGGCTTTTAGAAGCTTTAGAAATTGATGAGACTGACTCTCCATTCTCCTTTGATCTATCCCAAATATCCTGTTGAATCTTCAATTAGAATCCCCTTCCATCTCTACCCATATGAGCACTTATCAGATAAAACTATGGAGTTATTCACATGTAGATATCTGAACAGCTTTGGCCTGTTACTTTTCTAAGTTTTCTAAGTTAACGTGCGCTAATGTTTAATGCTGAAGAGCCTTCTTTGAAGCTTCCCTGTTTTCTCAGCTTGCTTGAGAATTTCTGTCAAATTTCTCTTGGTGCTTTTAGATGACTTTCTTACTGGAATGAAGATATGCGTTTTCTCTTTAACATCTTTCTATCACACTGAAACATTCCAAGTTTCTCCATCTGCACGAACCGCCGTTAGAGGAGTTTTCTGTTCATGTTTTCCTTTGGGATTGAATGGAAGCAAGGGAAGACAGAGAGTAAACCATTAGGGGTTGTACAAGAATAACAGAATAGCAGAGCTGGAAGGGACCTTGGAGGTCTTCTAGTCGAGCCCCCTGCTCAGTCAAGAAACTCTATACCATTTTAGAGAAATGGTTGTCCAATCCCTTCTTAAAAACCTCCAGTGTGGGAGCACCCAACAACCTCTGGAGCAAAGGTGGGATTCAGCAGGTTCTGACCGGTTCTGGAGAACCGGTAGTGGAAATTTTGAGGAGTACAGAGAACCAGCAAATACCATCTCTGACTAGAGATTTTACAGTATCCTTCTCCTGCCACGCCCACCAAGCCACGCCCACAGAATCAGTAGTAAAAAAATTTGAATTCCACCACTGCTCTGGAGGCAAGCAGTTCCAATGGTTAATTGTTGTCACTGCCAAGAAATTTCTCCTTAGTTACTTTCTCCATGAAAAGGCACGAGATTCACACAGGGCCTTCTGAAAACTGAAAAAGGGCAAGAAAAACACACTTTGCCCAAGAATATTTCACTGACATTCTCTTCCCCTTTCAGTGAAATTTCAAAGGAAATTAAATGCAAACTGGAGGGAGGGGAGAGAATATTTCAACACAATGTAAGCCTCTGAAAGCATCGTTTGTATTTTTCCAGAAATGGAAGTGCATGTGTAAATCAAGTTCCTATTTTGATTTTTTTTTTTTAATGCTTAGGAATTTGACTGCAAAGGATTTTTAAAAGTGGCAAAAGTATGCTCTATGGATAAAAAAAAGAGAGAAGAATTTCCTGTTTTTTAACCCACTGATTAGATAAGTCAGTATTAAACTAAATCCTAACTGAGTGTTATTGACTGCAGAATCTAATGGCATAAAGCTGAACTAACAGCATCATTTGTCAAACTTGCAAACCCAACCTGGTTCTGTGCCGAGTTCCAGATGAACCCTTTTGTGTTGCTCTAGATGGAACAGCTCAAAGGTACCAGAGAATGCAGTTTGATGCAACTAAGTGTTGTCAGCTTTGTGCTTCCTGTTTTGTCGACAGGAAGTTGGGGACCTGCTGCGGCTGAGAAATAAGACGGTTGTCACTCACGGCACATTTGCAAGTTCTTTAGCTCCACGAGCTGCAGAA
Organism: Bungarus multicinctus; assembly: GCA_023653725.1. Lineage (NCBI taxonomy): Eukaryota > Metazoa > Chordata > Lepidosauria > Squamata > Elapidae > Bungarus > Bungarus multicinctus. Next base: position 12,736,385 of record CM042843.1, read on the forward strand.
CAGCTGAAGGTGTCCTCAGGAGCTGCAGATTGCGAAAAGAAAAGCAATAAAGGTAAGATTTGTTTGTCTGCTATGGAAAGTCAGTGCTAACCTTTGGAATGGGGCATAGGAATTATTGTGCAAATTTCAGCTTTGCAGTCCCGGGCTGGTGATTATTATCATGACCAAGATTGCAGATGGACATTCGGTTTTCTGCAAACATCTGAATTAATCTGCCCAGGATTGCACTCAAAATTAATACATGAATGCAATGCACAACTATGTGAGTTAGTAACTGTGTCTACGGGTGACACATCTGAACCTTGCATAGGCTCAGAAGCTAAAGAGGGTTAGGATTTATTAGCCTTGTATTGGGAACCACCAGGAATTTCCATTGTAGATTACACTTGACTTTTCTTTAAAAAATAAAAACACCAGAAGAAGATAGCGACCTTGCTCCTATATTGCTGTCATAAAAATGGCGTGAACATCTAGCCCAACTTGAAAGAGATTTTCTCAGTTTTTGCTTTTAGTTAGAAATAAATTTCACTCATAGGCATAGGGTCACACGGGAGCAATTGTAAGGTTCCTGGATTGTTAGTGACACATACAAACCAGTTTTTGTACAATTCCTTACAGTATGTATAATTGTGTTTGGTGGACCTTACTCGCAGGCATGCACAAACTGTCATCCTGTAGGGCAATTTTGAATTCAGAACGATCCCGTTGGTGAGAGCTGATGTTTTGTTAATCATATGATGCATTTTAGGGAAGGCAGACTCATCTACAAGACCTGCACTCAGAAGGCAAGCGAGGGTGGATTATAGCCTTGAGACAACAACCGAAGATCCTTGGGTGAGAATTTCCGACTGCATCAAAAGCTTGTTTAACCCCAGCATGGCTGAAGAAAGGTGCCCCTTAAACATGCCTCATGGCATTGAAAGCAAAGGCAGTGAGCCAACCTTGCATTGCTCAGGTGCAGCCCTGCAGCCTTCAGACGCCGAGGAGAGTGATCCCAAAGCCTCTTCTACCTCAGAGGAAGGTGACTTTGTGAAGAAAGGGCCACCTGTAGCGCCCAAGCCAGCTTGGTTCCGTCAAAGCCTCAAGGGACTAAAGAAAGGAAATTCAGATGCAAAAACTCTCAGAAACAGCAGCACTGAGCATCAGAGCATGTCGGACAACGAGGTGGGCTCCATTACCAAGATCATTCGGGCATCATCTAGAGGATCGTCAATAAAGCAGAGAATAAGCTCTTTTGAAAATCTGGGTGCCCCTCAATCTCCTGAAAAGGGAACTAGGAAGCTTAGTCCAAAGCCGTCCATTCAAAAGGAAGAAGTTTCTAGCAGGCAGGATTCCCAAACTGCCATGTTTGATCCTCAGGAAGCGTCCACCAGCAACATTGACCGCCAAGGTTCTGAGAGCAGTCCCCTGCCACCCTCTCTAGGAGAAAATCAGCTCAGCTCGTCTTCCTCCTCCGTGGATCGCCGTGCTTCGATTTCAAAGACGAGCAACAGCACCCCTCTTGACTCATCTTTGAATCTTCCAGCCTCACAAAATACGGAACTCAACCCACAAGTCACAAAACCACCGAGTCAACGAGCACGGAGCTTTCCGCTCAGTTCATCTCAGACATGTGAGATGTTGAAAAGCAGCGCCGAGGGAGAGAAATGCAGCAAAATCTACTCCATTAGCAATCACTTCTCGTCAGCTTTGATGAAATCCTTAGATGGCTTCCCTTCTCAGTCTCCTCGGTGTTCTAGGAAGAACCCTGGAACCTCCAATGGAGGGATTTCTGAATCTTGCACAGAAGAAGATAAGGTTGCTGTCCCTCAAGGAAGAGAAGTTCAGTCTCTGGACACTGGCTATTCTCTTAAGTAAGGTCTTTCTGTTTGTAACTTTAAAGTGTGTCTTTCTTTCTAGTTAAAAAGATAACCTCGGGATTTAGTATTTGCTGGGCAATTTAAGCCCAGCTTTTGTACTAATGCTCATAAAATACTAAGCTATCATAGGATTTTGATTTTGGCTTACAATTCTGCTCCCCCTTACCCATGTTGGCTTAGTGTTATTAGATCCTTTAGTTATGTGTCTGGGGAGATTCTCAGGCATTCTGCTTGTCCCAAAATGTTTTTTTTTCAAGAGGCAACTGGTCTTCCTTTGTTTTTCCTTGAAGACATTTTGCTTCTTATTCAAGAAATTTCTTCACTTCTGACGTTCAGAACTCAATAAGCTTTCTGGATGAAAAGCAAAATATTTTCAAGGAAAAACAAAGACAGCCCAGTTTCCTCTTGAGAAAACACCTTTGGGACGCCCTATGGCGATGATCAACAAATCATGGTTTTTAAAAACTCTGGCTTAGCATGCTGCACCTTTCAAATTTTTATCCACAGTTTCCCTCAGAAGGGAAGGACAAAAGTCTTGTCTAGGCCATGCATCCTAACAGGTGATGGGATGTTTCAGATATTCTCTGAAAACAAAGAATAATTGGAGAGATGTCAACATTGGAAGAAGGCTTTTAAATGTTCTCCACCTGTGGCATTTGCCTTACTGATGTTTCCAGCCAAAGATCCAGAGGGAGCATTCTGTGAACATCTCAGGAATTAAGGAAAGCCACGGATCTTGTATATTGTTCTGATCCTCTCTGAAACTGAAGAAGAATGATCGTTCTTCTCTTCTTTCAACCCTACTAGGACAATCCCTGTAGCAAGTTTAGATAAGTCTTTTATCTTCAGATCCCTGTTCTTGTAATAATGAATGCAGTATTAAAATCTGCTGTGCTTTATTTATTTAGTGTATTGTTGGAAGTAGCAGGAGGTCTACCTAAGTGTTGTTTTCAGGAAAGCAAGGGAGGTTGTAGGTTGTTGAAGAGATGGTCAAAAAAAAGAAGCAACTGTCTTTTTATGCACCTTCTCCGGCGTCTTGCCCCTGATAAAGTGTAGAAACACCACCTTCTCTCCTTTAGAATTCCTCTAAAATTCTCTCGGTTTGTAAAATAAATTTCTTGAAGCAGGCTGTCTTTTGACCAGTCGCAATGGGAATTGTCCCTAGAAGAGTAGCTGTGGGTTGTCCATGGGAATTTTGAGGCAGGTCAGACAGTTTCTGCTCAGCCAATGGTGGCAGTCTAAAAGATGGTCCAGTTTTTTTCATCAATATGATTCAATACAGTTTGTGGCGATACCCTTGCAGTTGGTGTGGCAAGAGTTGGTACATTCCAATGAGTCTCTGACTCTTTGCCTAATTTTTTTTTTGACTGATGAATTTACTTGGATAAGTAATAAATGGTCTCAGATTAACAAACTTTGGTCTAGCTGCCATAATTTTAATCTTTTTAAAATATGCTTTTGGCCTTGGATAATTGAGTTTTCATCAACGTATTTCAGTACATTTTTGGGGAAAACCCCTTCAGTTGATGGGGCAAGAGTTGGTACATTCCAATGATTCTTTGCCTAACTAATTTTTTTTTAATTTTGACTGATGAAGTTACTTGGACGAGTAATGAAAAGTCTCAGATTAACAAACTTTGGTCCAGTTGCCATGATTTTAGTCTTTTAAAGAGACCCAGTTTTTAACCTTTCGCTCCTGCAGCATCTGACATTCTATATGATTTTAGAAGTTGTTCAGGTTCTCTTTATGCTGATCTTGGGGTCATATCCTTTCTTAAGGTTGCATGTGCCTTGGCAGTATTTTGTTGACTGAAGATCTCAAAGAACGGTTTGGCTATTATTATTTAGGATGTTGCCTTTTTATTTCAATTAATTTCAATTGCTGTTGAACTATTCAACAGCAACCCAATGAAAGAGACCTTGGAAACTTCCAAAATTTCTCAAGTTAGGTCTCTCTGTAGAAAAATGACCATAAAAACCACAACTTGAAATAGGGATTTTCCTAACTTGGTTTGAAAGTTCAGATGCAGTAATTGCCTGGAAAACTTTTTCTTTTTGGATACCAACTCCTAGGTTGCAATTCTATTTTTCCATCACACATGCTTATTTGAGGAAATTACAGCATATTCTTCTTGACTATGCCTTCATTGCTTCTGCTTTTAAATCTCAACATGCTGAATCTCCCTTTATTTATGAAGCAGGTTCTGAGAACATGGGAGAACACGTGACTTTCTTGAATTAGGTGTGGTGAATATAGACACCCAGTGGATGTAAGAGGCTGAGTTTCAGAAGAAACAAACACTTGTTAGTATTTCCTGAAATATAGACTGGCTTGGTTCAGTCTTCATGAATTCTCCAACTTTGAAGATTCTGGGTCTTTCTGAAAACAGCTCTGATATGCCACCAGGTTGGCTGTATTTGAGAGCTATTTATTTCTGGCTCAATTGTGGGTTATTTAAAGCCACAATATATGATTCTTTAAACTGTAGCAGCTTTGTGGAGTTTGTGGGCAGTCTGTTTTCCAATTTGCAGGAATTTCACATTCTGGGCTTCAGGCCTTTGAAAGGAAAAATGCTTGCAGCTTTTCTGCTGTTCCTCATAGCAAGTATTGGGGGATGGATGGATAAATGGTGAGATAGATAGATGAAAGAGAGAGACATATATATATATATGTATATATATATATATACATATAGATAGATAGATAGATAGATAGATAGATAGATAGATAGATAGATAGATAGATAGATAGATACTGTAGATAGATACAGATAGAAAGACAGAAAGACAGATATGGAGAGAAAGAGAGGGAGTGGGAAAAGGAAAGCAAGAAAGAGAGGAAGAAGGAGAAATGCATGATATGGAGTAAGAATATGGAAGGATGATTATATTTCTGCAAAATCACAACATTTCTGCATTTATTTTATTGCCTTTTGAAGGGAGTGAAAATAAGAGGCAACATCTAGAAGAAGGACTGTAATTTTTGTCCTCCAAACATTCTGACATTGGCATATTGGAAAACAATAATAAATTATTTTGAAACTATTTTGAGGAATTGAAAGTGGTGCTGGTGTACCCTGTAAAGCCATTGCTGGTTCCAAGTATGGTTTGCTGAATAAGTCCAAACTTCTGAATTCAAATACTTACTTGCTCTGGCAGGTACGAAGATTGTAACCCTGTAATAAGAACCTATAGAATCCAGTTTTTGACCTTGAGCATCCATTCTCTATTCTTATCCGAATAAATAAGGTATATTTTGATATTCTGAATAGATATTAGATAGTCTGACATTTCCTTTTGCAGTAAAAAAGTGGATTAAACAAAAAGGAGAATATCTGAAAAGCATGAGTGAGTTGGTGGTAATAGGAGTCTAAAAAATGACTTGACTGTAATGAGGAGGAGAAATAGAAGAAGAAGTTTCAAATTGAACCCAACTTCTTCTTATTCAGCATTTCTTGTTTCCTCTTCCCAAACTGTCTAGCCTTTCTGAGTTGAGAGACTATGGAGCAAACCACCCAGACAAAGAGAAGAGGGAAGATAAGAAGAAAGTCTGCCCATCTCCAACCTCCGGGCAAGCGGTCATCTCTCTCCTCACTCCTGAAGAACTGGAGAAGCTTCTAGAGGAGGTGAAATCTTTGGATGAAGCAACACTAAAGGCAAGTCTCTGACAACTTTTCCAATAACCTCTGCTAACCTGGAATCTGTGAGCATTTCAGACAACAATCTTTATCCCTCTCAAACAGCAGAGCCAATAGTATCAGTATTCCTCCCTTCCATCCATCCATTCAATCATCTATCCTTCCATCCATCCTTCCATCCATCCCTTCCTTCCAACCATGCATCCATCCATCCCTTTCCATCTATCCTTCCACCCGTCCTTCCTTCCATCCATCCTTCCTTCCAACCATCCATCCATCCCTTCCATCCTTCCTTCCTTCCTTCCATCCATCCAACCATCCTTCCTTCCTTCCTTCCTTCCTTCCTTCCTTCCTTCCTTCCTTCCTTCCTTCCTTCCTTCCTTCCTTCCTTCCTTCCTCATCTTCCTTCCCTCTATCCATCCTTCCTTCCTTCCATCCATCCTTTTATCTTTCCTTCCATCCATCCATCCTTCCTTTCATCCCTCCTTCCTTTCATCCTTCCATCTTTCCATCCATCCATCCCTCCTTCCTTCCATCCATCCATCCATCCATCCATCCATCCATCCATCCATCCATCCCTCCTTCCATCCCTCCCTCCCTCCCTCCTTCCTTCCCTCCTTCCTTCTTTCCTTCTATCCATCCATCCATCCATCCATCCATTCATCTCTCCTTCCATTCATTCATTTCCTAGCAATGGTTCAGTTATCCAGGTGGGGGCGCCACTTTCACCTGATACATTCAAGCAGAAGCTGAGGATAAATATATATCAGGGATGCTTTAATACTTGCAATATTCAGGATCTTCTTTCTCTCACCCCGCCCCATTCATTTATTTTGCTTTGCTTTGATTTCCACAGCAACTCAGTGACATTCATGTGACGATTCTGCATAAAGAAGAAGGGACTGGCCTTGGGTTCAGCTTGGCTGGTGGAGTAGACCTTGAAAACAAAGCCGTTATCGTACGTAATCTGCCGGGTGGTTTATTTTATTGTGGGGAGGGGCTTCCTGATAGATCAAGACCCCTTTGTGAGAATAATTTCGATTCCTGTCTCAGATGGACTCCTTCATAATCAGGAGAAGGCTGGAAGCCCACGCTCCATTCCTAGTTCAGCACTTCATTAGTTCTTGATCTTGTTGCACATAATGAAATTTATTTATTTATTATTTATTAATTAAACTTTTATACCGCTCCCTCTCCCAAACAGGGACTCGGGGCAGTGTACAGCCTACTAAAAACACACAATAAATATATATAAATACAATTAAAAATACATTAAACAATTTGGTCCGGCTGTGTCCCATTTAAGGGATTCAATTAAAAATTAAAAAACTAATAAAACCCCAATTAAAATTGAATTAAAACCGGAACACAGTTACTGGGCCAGGCCAGCCTGTCTAAAAAATAGGGTTTTCACTGCGCGCCGGAAGGTCAGGATATCCGTCATAGCCCGTATCTCCGGGGGGAGATCATTCCATAGGGAGGGGGCTCCCACAGAGAAAGCCCGAACTCTCGGGGTCGTCAGCCGGCAACGGCCAGGCGGCGGTACCCCAAGTAGGGCAACCCTGTGGGAGCGTACTGGGCAGCGGGAGGTTGACGATGGCAGAAGGCGGTCCCGTAAGTACCCAGGTCCCGAGCCATGGAGCACTTTAAATACCATCAGTACCACCTTGAATCGAATCCGGTAGGCCACAGGAAGCCAGTGCAGCCTGCAGAGAAGCGGTGTAACGTGGGAGCTCCGAGGGGCACCCACAATCTAATTTAAACCAAGTAAAGTCATATTCTGCATTATCATATTAACCTGCCTCCCCCACTCTCTCTCTCCCGCCCTTCCTTTTTTTATTATCTCCATTAGAACAATTTTCCTGCTTATTTGCCACCACATGGACAAATTCAAAAACTTTCCTGTCTTCTAGGATCTTGCTATTACCTATATTATTAGCACTGGCAAGAATGTTATAACTTAATCCTGTTTTTAAATGGAACCAGGGCGAATTTGCCGACACTCTCCACTTCTCAAACTCTTATCATGCAATTAAAAAAATAAATAAATCTCACCCACCTGACTTCTCACCATGCAAGACTGGTAAGTCAGGAAGCTTCCTCACTTTTTTGGTAACAGGTTTTTTTTGGTAACAGGTTCACAAAGTCTTCCCCAGTGGCCTAGCATCTCAGGAAGGAACTATCCAAAAGAGGGATGAAGTCTTATCGATCAATGGGAAATCTCTCAAGGGTGCCACTCACAGCGAAGCGCTGGAGATCTTGCGAAAAGCACGGCATCTCAGGCTGGCAGTGATTGTCACACGAAGACCCAAAGAGAGAGAATGGGGCAGCCAAAGTGGCACGCTTGAGTCCACCACATCAACAGGAAGCGAAACTTCAATGGATTCCAGTGAGTCTTGGGCCCTGAGGGTGGCAAAGCAATAGAGAGGGATGAAAGTGTACGCACAGAAGGTATCTTGATGCAATTTTGTGGTCTTCAATAGAAAGCATCTCAAAACAATCTAGGGAAAGAAATTGGTGAAGGAAGAAGTGTTTGCATAGAATTATATGTAAACCGAAGAGGGGCAGGAGGGAGGGAGAGAAAGAGATATGAGTCACAGTGGTGCAGTGGTTAGAGTGAGTACTGCAGGCTACTTCTGCTGGCTGCCTGCAATTTGGCAGATCTAATCTCATATCAGACTGAAAGGTTGACTCAACCTTTCATCCTTCTGAGGTGGGTCAAATGAGGACCCAAATTGTTGGGGCCAAGAGACTGACTCTGTAAACCACTTAGAGAGGGCTGTAAAAGCACTGTGAAGCGGTATATAAAGTCTAAGTGCTATTGCTATATAGAGAAAATATTTTGCCAAAAAACCCAAGAATCACAAGTAAGGTAATTCTACATACTTTGCTTGGTTCTTCCAGGGCACAGTGGGCAATTAATCTCTTAAGATCTTTTGGAAAATTATAAAATTTCCAGTGAGCAAGGAGGGCAGTGATCCAAATGTATGAAGAAGATTCCAAGATTTTAGGACAGAACTTTCAAAATCTTCTCCCTTTCAGAACCACGTTATCCCTCTTTGGTGACTTCCATTAAACTTTTCAAGTTTCCCATCTCTAAATGACAGGAAATTTTGCACCCCCAATTTCAGCAATTGATAGCCAACGGGAACTCCGGGAACTTCAAAAAAGAAAAAGGGGCTTGGTTAGGGTCCACATGAGGACCTATGTGCTCTAATCCCTTTTCCATAGATTGTTATCAAGTCAGGTTTATTATCTCTCTAAACTAACTGAGATCCTATTAGTGGCTCAGTATAGACCGTATCTATCTGGGCTAACTGGTAGTTTTCTGTAGCACCATGATGCCACGAGTTACACTTTTTTACTAACCAAATTCTGCTTTGGCGCAGCACCAGAAGACTTGATCTTTACGGTTACCCTGGAGAAGACATCCGCGGGTTTAGGTTTCACTCTGGAAGGAGGAAAAGGCTCCATTCATGGAGACAAACCGATCACCATCAGCCGGCTTTTTAAAGGTATGGTGGTTTGGTAGGTGTGACGTTTTCGCAAACTGCAGATGCTGTCAAGGAGAAATAGGTCACTTACAAACTAGAGGAGACATTGAAACTTCTTTAAACTGGAAACATGCGAATGGACTAGAACAGGAGTAGGGAACCTTGGCTCTTTTATCACTGATGGACTTCAATTCCCAGAATTCCTGAGTGAGCCATAAAAGTTTCCCCATCCCTGGCCTACTGGTTTTTCAGTTGTGAGGGAAATCAATTTTTGACTTGAATGGGACTGTTTAATATACAAATGTAGGACATATAAAGAATATTGATCATTCAAGTCAAAAATTAGGACATTTGTATATTGAACAATCCCATTCAAATCAAAAATTGATTTCCCTCACAACTGAAAAACCAGTAGGCCAGGGATGGGGAACTTTTTATAGCTCATTCAGGAATTCTGGGAGTTGAAGTCCATAAGTGATAAAAGAGCCAAGGTTCCCTACCACTGGACTAGAACAATTGGATGGTCATTTTGAGGACAAGATACTTTGAGCACGTTGGAATGTAGAAGAACCGTTCAGACTACGGAGTCCAACCTTTGCAGTAAATAGCAGATTAAATCAAGGGTGGGCTGCCGGGGGTTGGCAGGGGTTCGGAAGAGCCCCTAGCTAAGATGCTGTGCAGTTCGATGAACCCCCCCCCCCAAATCCTGCCCTCCCTTCCCTTCCCAGGAGTCGCCACACAGCCCATTTTGGATGCAGGTAAGTGCAGGACACACGTGGAAGCATGGGGAGGGGGAAAAACAGGCCTTCCAGAAGTTCAGGATGCCTGGAAATGGGCCAGTTTCCAGGCTTCCTCCGGAGCCTGCGGAGGGCAAAATGCCCCCCCTGGTGGTGCAGGAGTCCGACTAGGCCACGCCCACCTGTTTCCATCTTCCACACAGCCTCTGCAGCCTGGGGAGGGCAAAAACGCCCCCCTCCCGGTGGTATAGGAGGCTGACTAGGCCACACCCACCAGTTTCCAACTTCCAGAGAGTCTGCGGAGGGCAAAAATGCCCCCCCTAGTGGTACAGGAGGCTGACTAGGCCACGCCCACCTGTTTCCAGCTTCCACACAGCCTCCATAGTTCGCGGGGGGCAAAAACGCCCCCCCCCCCAAGAGGTGCAGGAGGCTGACTAGGCCACGCCCACCTGCAACGAGGAAGAGAACCGTTTGCTAAAATTTTTGAAACCCAGCCCTGGATAAAATCCTTCCCCCTTTTTAATGAAGCCACCCTTTCCTTGGCTCTCCCTCTAAGCAAGTGTGCCAACCTCTTCTTGCGATATAAGGTCACACAAAGGGAGAACGTGTTTGCCGTTATTGCAAAGTCATGGCGCTGGTGTTGGATCCCTCTCAAACCGCACGTTGTTTTTAAGAACGTGGAAACGGCTCATTTGTTTAGTTCACTGGCTCATTAGATTCGGACTCCACCCAGCCCGAAAAGTGACCCTGGGCAGTTTGACTCTGCATTCTACTTGTTGGGAAACAATGCGAGAAGATGCTGTTCCTATCATCACCTGTTCAGGCGACTTCCTAGGAACATCTTGATGGGAACGGAAGACTGGGCCAGATGAACCCAAAGCCTGGTCCCAGCTTCTGGGCTTCTCTAATACCCTTCACCTGTTGGTGGTTTGGAGACACCTTTTGTAGTCAAAATGCTTGTTGTGGGTGGAAGTTCGTTCCCCGAGCGTGTGGGTTGGTTTCCTAACGTTTTGTTACCAGATTAGATTAGGTAACCTTTTCGGTGGAGTTTGGAGGACGTCTGTGTCTGTGCTCTTCTACTGATAAAGGCTTGTCAGCTGTTTGTCCGATATTGAGGGGGTGAACGATAAGATACCAACTCACTCGTGTAGCTTCGGTGCATAGCCGTACAGATTAAAACAATAAATATGTGGAACAATAAAACTAAATTAAACCCAACCCTGGCTGTAAACAAATTTAAAACCATACTCTAAAACCCTAAAATTTAATAAAAACAAAACACCCCAGAACTAAAATCAGCCCAAGCCGGCCTGGTCAAAAAACCAGGTTTTCAAAGCACGCCTGAAGGTCCCCAGGTCCGTGGCTGTCCGTAACTCCGGGGGCAACCCATTCCAGAGGGCAGACGCCCCCACAGAGAAGGCCCTATTCCTCGGGGTCACCAGCCGGCACATAGATGCCGACGGGACCCGCAGGAGACCCTCCCTGTGGAAGCGCACCGGATGGTGGGAGGAAATGTTATACACTAGATAATAACGTAATTACGATAATCACTTTCTGGCCTAACATCCGACATCCTTAAAGTAAAGAAACATAGTAACTGCACCTTTCCCCTTATCGGTGATCTCACGCACACCGATCCCATGGTGATCCCATGTGATAATCCACCCTATCCCCCATTTGCCCTGCACCATTATTACACCACCACCTTCTTGATATCCATCCATGAATCTTCATTATTGCACCACTCCTTGCCAGGAAGTCGATGTCAGTCATTTGGGGAATTCTCATCGTAACGCCAATGTGGTAACACAGTCAATGTAAGGTGCGTAAATGACTATGGTCGTCTCGCATCTCGGCTGTCTTGGCTTCAGTTCTTGTTCGTCATTGGAGTTGTGACAAAGGCTTTGTGTGGTCAGTAGGTCTTGCGTTGGGGAGGTCAGGTCAGGGGAGGGTTACATCAGGGGAGGTGATGTGATGGGGAGATCATATCACCTGAGGGTCACTGGGAGGTGAAATGCTAGTTGGGGCAGTTCAGAGGCCCGGGGCGTTGGTTGAGGGTCAGTGCCATCACCGGTTGGTTGTACAATGGATTTGAATTCTGAGGGGTTTGTACACTGGTTGTAGGTCGATGTGTATCCATTGATGGAATTGCTTACGGAGTGCCAGGCTTCTATGAACTCACGTGGGTGGCAGGTGGTAGCGTGGCCAGTGACTCTTGCATTGCTCCCGTCAAATTGATGCTGTACTGCTTTCCTATACCCACGAATGACCAGTGTGTCTTTCGATAGCTCTCGCACACCCCTATCCTTCCACACATTGCTAACACCACACTTTGCGTCTTTCAGGCATGACACCCCAGCACAACCCCCCTGTTCAACCTGGAGATGAGCTGCTGCAGGTGCACACACATCTGATGCAAGGACTCACCCGCTTCGAAGCTTGGAATATCATCCGGACCTTACCAGATGGATTTATTACTGCCATCATCAGGAGGAAAAACTCAGTGGCAGCTGCAACGGCTTCCTCTCTCCCTGGAGAGGAGTAAGAGGCCACGATGATCGATGATCGCCATGCTATGACCCAAACTAGGGACTCATCCCTTGCCCGTAACACCTACTTCACAGCTAACTCAACGGCCCATGTTCTTTGCTCACAAAGAGAATGTCAAGAAAGGTGGAGACGAGGCCAATGTAAACAGCTCGCTTGTTTCTGTTTGCAGTGTTATTAAAAGTTTCTGTGGGGAGCTGTGCCCGAATGAATCAAGGATTTTGCCAAAAGCGATAGGGCAGAGCCCTAAAAGAAGGTTTGCTGGCAGAGGAGATAGCGGGATTAATTAACTGCGACTTGATTGCCTAACAAGCATGAAAGCAAACACAGGAATGTGTGGAGATCCGTTTCAGGGCCTGTGCCTTCCTTCGATGCAACCTGGAGGGTGTCTCTTGGACGTCAGGCCTTTGTTGACTATTCCTGGGATTACAAGTGTGTGTAAAAATGTGTGTACATTTCCATTCCTGGGAAAGCACATCTCTCTCATGTTGGACTGGTTGCAGATTGTCGGTTGCTGGATCAGGAAAGCTTGATTTAAACCACATTTTTACCTGTTCCTCCAATAAAGTATTGTTCTTTTAATCATGTTACATTTACTTACAATTATCTCTCCCCCCCCTCAAAAAAAAGAACACAGTTCAGAAATAGCTTCAATCTAAGCAGAGACAAGACCAAGAGTTACTTCAGAGCACCCTTTTTTATTATTATTTCTAATGTATAAAAGCGCATCAGAACAACCTATTATGGTTTAGAAAATATTATTGCCTGAGATCAGGGGTCATCTGAAGCAGGTAGAGAGAGTTTATGAAGGCAAAATCATGGAGAGATGTGTTTCCAGAGGTCCTTCTCTCTAAACAGGATCTATATTGCAAAACCGGCAGATGTTTGTCTTGGTTTCTTGTTAAGCATCGTCTCTGACATCCTGCTGTTCCACAATCAACCAAAATTTACCATAACCACGTTTTCCCTCATGCTTAAGGTGTTTCTGTGCATAAACATCTCTCTTCCTACTGGAAGGCCTGTAAGTCAGTTAAGGAATTTTTTTCCCCTGCCATGCAGGCGTAATGCAGGCAGATATTTGCTATTTAGATGATATGGGAGGAGAACATTTGAAAAACAAATGTGGTTTCTTCAGTGTCTTTTTCCACTTCAACAGGAAATGCCTTATTGGCTCAAAACAATCAGACCACATGAAAGGAACTCTTTATAGGTATCTGGGTGGAGATCTAAACTCAGGAGTTCTAAGTGATGCTGTCATCATTGTGAAAGGTAAAGCAACCAGTGGAATTTGGCAAATACACAGCATCAGCTCTTGTTACTTGTTTTTTTGATTTACAGAGGAACAAAGCCAGAACAGCGAATTACGGTCCATCTCTTTCCTGTTGAGGTGTCATTATGTTTGAAAGCCTATCTTGCAAAGCAAAACCCAGAGAAATTCATTTCTTTTCAGAGTCCTTTGCAAGGTCAGACTACAGCAGTGTGAATAAAGTGCTATTTAATTCTAGACCTGGGCTCACAAGCTCTTCGTCTAAATTAAGGTGAAATTCATGTGCATCCTTTGGAACAGATCACAGTTCTGAATTCAGCCCCAGGAAGCACTCGTGCACTCTCAGTATTATTAATATACAGCCCAGTTACAGTATGTTTTCCCTTTGAGACTAGAAGTGGAATGGGAGGGGGAGAGAGAGAGAGACAGGGAATACAGCTTAAGCTACTAATGTGACAGCTGCATTAGCCAAATTCCCATAAAACGCGGTTATGCTCCTTGGAAAGAAAGATTCGATGATTCTCTGTGGAAGGCTGCCACCAAGATCAGTCTGAAAGAAACTGAGGAGGTGGGTTTTATTTGGATCCCTGCAGAGAAAACAAGAACAAAAAAAAGAAAAAAAAATAGAAAGCAGTTAAGTAAAATTGGCATTTATCTCCAGTGAAAACCAGTTTGGTATAGAGATTAAAGGTGCAAGAAGAAAGCATGGGGAAACCTAACTGTTAATCCTCCCTTAGGCACAAAGCCAGCTGTGTGATTCAATCCCAGGAAAAAAGTCCTGGGCAACCATTTCTAAAAATGTTGCCAAGAAAACCGCATGAACTGTCCAGGTAGTCTCCAGGAATCAAGGTTGACTTGGAAGACCATAACAATAATACATCTCGGCTAACAGGCAGTGAAAACCAAAACGTTACTGGAATAAAATCATCTTGCAAATGTTTATGGCTCAAACGGGATGCTTTTAGAAAGCTTCTGAGTAGGACATGAATCAACATCTCTTGAAGGACCAAGAACACTTCTGTCTCATCCAATACAGGTTTTGTTTAGATGAAAAACAACTAGCAATGGGTCATGCCACAGATTCTGGCAATCTCTCCCACTGCCGTTTCTCTTTTATTTTTCTTTCTTCTGATTCTTTGCCCTATTCAAAACTGGTTTTAGTTTATTTCGAAAGGAAATGGTAAGATGGAAGTTGACCCTGCTGCAAAACACCGTCTATATTTACAAAGAGGTGCTTATTAGACCTAATGTGCCTTCTTGAGGGACATAAAAGACAGATGGCTTTGGACCAGGATTTTGCTTGGAAATGTGGTAGCGAGTATTGGAAGATTAGAGATGATCCTTTTCTGACCTAGGCTTCACCAAAATCACGAAGCAGATTCCTCGTCCTGACAAAACCCCTTTTTATTAAGCTAATGTGAATTCCTATCATTCACAATTTCACATCTAGCAAAGTCCCAGCAAACAGACTTTCAAGAGTGATTTACAACTACAGACCTTTATCAGGCTGGGAGAGTTGCCAGGCTGATAGCTTCCAAGCGCAAAGCTGTACAAGAAAATACTTGGCAAGGAGTCAGAAACAGATCTTCACCCTAATGAATTGAACTAATTGTCTCCTGCAAACACCGCTTCCCTTTCGCTCCTCTTTATTCCCTATGGGAGGGGCCATTCACTGTCCACCTGAGCCCTTACTCCCGAGTCAACTCTTGTTCCTTAGCTGTTCCCTTCTCCTGGCTGCTCTGTGCATACACACATCGGGAACAGGCTCCAGCTGTTCTTTTGCCCCACTGATCTCCGACTCCAAAGGCAATTGATAACTCTCAGATGGCCCTCGCCCCAACTCTGCCTCCGACGCAGAGCCCTCATCAGAGGCTACCCCAGACTCCAGGACTGGCCCATGTTCCTCCCTCACCTCCTCAAGGTCCGAGTCTGCCATCAGCTCTGCTGGCTGGCCACAACAAAGATCATAGACAAACCTACAGGCATACTATGAAATCTTGGTTTGTTAAGGATAAGATTGGGTTACTGACGGTTGCCATCATTTCCATTACAAGTAGTCCTCTACTTATGACCACAACTGAGCCCAGAATTTATGTAGCTAAATGAAAGATTTATTAAGGGATTTATTAAGCCCCATTTTATGACTTTTCTTGTCACATTTGTTAACTGAATCACTATTAAATTAGTAACCTGGTTGTTAAGTGAATCTGGCTTCCCCATTGACTTTGCTTAAGTTGGCCATATTTTTCCCCCAATGTCTCCTCTTAATATTCCTGTGTTTATACGACTTCCCCATGTGAAGGACCACGCCTAGTCCAAGTTGTTTGATTCCATAATGAGATGTGCCTGATGCTGTCCTCAACACTAACAGCATGACTTGATACATGCATTAAATGTGTTTTACTAGTTTGTAATCGCTGGATTGCATGATGGTGTTAATCACATGCATACTATCCAGATGAGGCACCATGAAGACATTTTATGTACTGTTCCTCTTCCACCTCTATTCTGCCTGTCCTGTTCAATCCTTTGCACATCTGAATTGTGGTGTAGGAAGTTAATAAAGTCTCAACCCCTTGATGATGATTGAAGCGGCTGCATGGTATGGTGGCTTCAGACAAGAGTGAAGAAACCTACCCCAACTACCAAGGGTCAATTCAGTGACCAATCAGGGTTATAGATGTGGCCACATGACATGGACTACATTTCCCAGGATACCTTAACTACATTTACCATGATGCATTCCCTTAAGGGGACAGCTCACAATTCCTAACTAACTATCCCAAATCCCATTAACTCTAAACTGTCTGGACAGCACTGCCTCAGTTTATTTTCTTTTCATCTATTACTTGCCATGCTTCTGCACTATTAGAATATCATCTTCAAGATGATATCATCAACAGAAGCTATATATCTTGGAGAAGGAGGCATCCATAATTCATTTCCAAGCCATATCAATCTCAGCAACCTGAGTTTGTAATAAACTCTTGTATGAAACAGTTGCTCAAATGGCTTTTAATGCAAAGTATAAAATCTACACTTTCATTTTTTACTTATTTGTCAGATTTATCCAGCTGCCCATCTCAGAGTGTGACTCTTGGTGGCATACGACAAAACAAGCAAAACACATCTTAAATAACTCTTAAATGTACCCACATAAAGCTGGCCACTTCCTGTAGAAAAACCACCTCCCTGAAACTGCCTGGCAGATGTTCGCTTAGGGTGTTGCGTAAGCTCTAATTTGGCAACAACAACAACAACAGCAAAAGGTGTGTAAAACCCTCGAGCATTCTTGGCCTACAGGGTGGTGACATCAAGTATTTCCATACGTCTTACCCTGAAACAGGAATGAGAAAACAGCCGCAGGGAAAATTCAGGCCTCTCACGTAATTTGGCTGAGGTGGACTGAGGGGATGTTCCACGTTGGTTGCTATGAGGGAGGGACATTGAAAATAAAACGTGAGTTTTGTTTTGTTTTTATTTATCAAAATGGGGATTCCCTAGTGACAGGGAAAGCATTTGTATGTATTAGGCACCCATAACATCACAGCAGCTATTTTACACCCATCAGAGTTTCTTCCAGGACTGGGTTGAACATCTGCTGTTTCTGATGAATACTAACGAAGTAAATCTGTCCACAGAGGTGTGTGGGAGGGTATCTTAGGGCACCTGCTAAGGATTGCCCTATTTATTTTATTTATTAAATTTATATGCTGCTCATGTCACCATTGAGTGACTTCAGGGAACTCGCTGAAATTTCATTGTGACTTTATCTATGCATGAATCTGATGCCATCCATGACGTCTGTGATTTTGCATCGTGTGTAATGATGTGGGGGCACAGGGAACAGCCCCCCCTAGTGTCTATCAGACACATATTTGTCTCTGTGACTGATTCTCTTTGCCACGGCTTGCCTGTTCATTTCCCCTCCCAAAGTGAAGACAAGCAAAAGGAGAGGAAAAATGATCACTGTTGGTTTTTTTCCATTCCCTTGAAAAGCTTGCAGCCTTGGGAAGGGGTGGATTTCAATGATCACATTGGTCACTCAACAACAGCATAGGCATCAAAGGTAAGTTTGCTGACAAAAGCTATCTCACTGATATCATTCACTGATGGTCACACGGTGGTCACAGTTGAATGGCCACATTGGCTATCAATCTGTAAGCCAGCCCCAAGAAAACAAGTGCCTCAAAGGTTTGGACCAAGCTTACCAACAGTCATTTTTGAGCCGTCCTCATTCTCTTGGACCAGGACCACATCTAAGAACTCTCTTGGAGAGATTATATTCATGAGAACCGAAGGCGTGGTCGTTCGCAGGACACAAACGTTCTGAAATTGCACACAAAGGGGGCAAGGACGTTTAAGACTCCTCTCATTCCAAAGCTAACAGTATATTTCTACACAATAGACGTTTAAATAAATTTAATCAAGAATGGTACCCATATAGCATGGCATCCAACCCATCTCACATCGTGGTAAATATAAATATAGACTGGATTTTAAGGGGGACTGGATGATCACAAATTAGCAACTGTATAAAAAAGAAACCAGAAGTTTAAGGAATCCGAAATGAAAAGTTTTCCCTTTTCTTTCCTTTCCCCTTTCTTTGTTTCTCTCTTCCTCTCCTCTCCTCTCCTTTCCTTTCCTTTCCTTTCCTTTCCTTTCCTTTCCTTTCCTTCCTTCCTTCCTTCCTTCCTTCCTTCTTCTTTCTTTCTTTCTTTCTTTCTTTCTTTCTTTCTTTCTTTCTTTCTTTCTTTCTTTCTTTCTTTCTTTCTTTCTTTCTTTCTTTCTTTCTTATGCTTACCGAACCAGTGTGTTTGCAGGCTCAATGTCAGTACATAGCCAGTCAGTCACCACAGTTTTAGCACAATACAAACAGACATCAATACTTCCACCATTCCCTACATCCCAAAACATAATGGGAATTCCTTCACTTTCCAATTACCCTACAATAACCAGTGCTGGTTTCCAATAGCACCTTAATCTCCTAGCTGTTTCTGGCTCTAAGTAAAGACGCGTTATACTTACATTGTTTATGGATTCAACCACTACCAGTTTGGTCACGTTGTCATCCCATTTTTCTCTAAGTCCACCAGTCTCTGGCATGATGCATTTAAACACATCCTCTGGTTTTGCAGCTAAAATTCCTTCTGCTCTGTATCTTTTGAGAGAAGGATTAAGATTGAGAGAAACTCTTAGTGAATGAAGCAGAAGGGCGCTATTCCAGTCAAATTGCATTTTGAGCATCCTTAATACATGGAGCCAGTTAAGGTGTTGGCCTAGAAACTGAGAGACTGTGA
Organism: Bungarus multicinctus; assembly: GCA_023653725.1. Classification (NCBI taxonomy): domain Eukaryota; kingdom Metazoa; phylum Chordata; class Lepidosauria; order Squamata; family Elapidae; genus Bungarus; species Bungarus multicinctus. The sequence continues at coordinate 12,755,227 of CM042843.1, forward strand.
GTTCTAGTGCCACCTTGGGGGTAAAAGCCACTGGCTGACTTTGGGCCACTCCGTTTCTCTCAGCCCAACTTACTTCATAGGGTTGTTGTGGGGAAAATAGAAGCAACAGAGTGGTCAATACTTGACTTTGTTGTTACATCCTCTAACCCCCCACTCCTTTAACCTCAAACTATCCACTGTTGATCTCCCCCCATTCCTAAGAGGTCTGTAAGGGGCCTGCATAAGTGCACAATCGTGTCTACCGCCCCTGTCCTAATGTCTCCTTTTATTCATACCCATTTCATGTATGAGCAATCATGTTTATACTTATACCTATTATCTTGTAAGTGATTGACAAATCAAATAAATAAAAATAAAAGAAGGAATAGTTCACTGCCTAGAGTTACATACAAATTAACAAAAGTGGGATAAAACTCAAATAAAAATGAATGAACGTACAGCTGCATGTAATACACTAGCATGCCAATCATTTCTCTGCTTTTTAAATTGCAAGAAAAATGTGTTTGTTTTATACAGAACACTGAAGAAAATAGCACCTCGCCTAAGCAAAATGTTCAGTTACTTAAATAAATACACATTACAGTTCTGTATTTCATCATAATTAAGTTTTCTAGGGACTAGTGCATTTCTATATCTTTGGGACAAGTCATGCCTTTATAAGATCAGCTATTTATAACTGTATAAGGCAGCAAATCAGTTTGCAGTATACCTTACATTACACAATATTCTTCTTTGTCATGAAGTTTAGAACTTTCTTCTCCAAAGAAAAAAATAAAATAACAAAAAGCTATGATTGGTATGTATGGAAAGCTTATTTACTTGCTTAGAAGTTTATTTTCTTCTCTTCCATTATTCCTTTTTATGCTTCATCTACCAGCTATTGTCTACGTTATTCACATTTTAAAAGCACAGAACTAAAATTAGCAATAAATAAGACAGAAGTGGCATCTCAATTATCAATTTACCTAAATGTTGTTTTGCTTCTGCAATTTTACTTACAGGTTTCCACAAAATATATTGGAAGGTCTCCAAGATATTGTGACGTTATTCTGGAAAGACATTTTTAAAAAAATCAGATACAACCAGCTGCGTTATTGCTGCACACCAAAACTGAATCAGGTTTTATTCAACTCTAATGGTTTGTGCTTACGTTAAGAATACATTTAAGGAAGTAATGCTAAGAGACTTAAACAACACACAAACACCCACAAGGCTTGTCTCGTGTCAAGTAAAAAATATATATTTGCTTAAAGCAGCTAGATTTTTCATTAGCCATAATTAACTTTCCTCATTGCTTTCAATAGACCTTCTTTAAGCATGAGTAATTCTGGATTCAATTCAAGTATTTCTGTTGCAACCGAAAGGCTGTGTGGAGCTAATCCTCAATTTATGACCGCAATTTCCATTGCTAAGCAAGACATTCATTAAGTGAGTTTTGCCCCATATTATGACTGTTCTTGCTACAATTGTTAAGTGAATCATTGCAGTTGTTGAGTTAGTTACACCGTTGTGAAATGAATCTGGCTTCCCCATTAACATCAGAAAGTTGCAAAAGATGGATATCACATGACCCCAGGACATTGCAACTGTTATAAATACATGCCAGTTGCCAAGTGTCTGAATTTTGATTATGTGACCATGGGGATGCTACAATAGCTGTTAAGTGTGAAAATCAATCATAAAAATAACTTTTTTCAGCGCCGTTGTAAATTTCAAATGGTCACTGAACTAAGGCTGTTAAGAGAGAACTACCTATATCCTTTTGAACTATTTATGAACTGTAATACAAAATAATGACATAGCTTGGGGCAGTCATGCTCTCTTAGCCCAAGATAACTCACAGGGCTATTGTGTGGAAAATAGGAGGAGGAGGGAATGAATCTGACACTTCTAATTACTTACAGAGTGATAAAGATGGGATAAAAATCTAAAATAATCATAACAATAACAAGTGGAGGAGGAGAGAAAGAGGAAGAAGGAGAAGAAAAGAAGAACAACAACAACTCAAGTTCTAATTCAGTCTTAGGCCCCAAAGCAGCTGGATGATGTTGGGCCAGTCCCTCTCTATCGGCCCTAGACAGGAGGCAATGGCAAGCTACCGCCAGAAAAAACTTGCCAAGAAAATTGGAGGGAGTATTCCAGGCATTTGCCAGGAGTCAAAAACTGACTTGGGCGCTCAGGCACAAACCAAGTAAAAAAACACAAACACAATAAATAATAATTCCTATAAATCATTTTGATGGCCTTTGGGTGTTTTTCGAAGACTATAAAGAGCAAGAAAGGGGGAGGGGTATTGCAACTCCACAAAGTCCAATTGTGACTATCCCTAGAAAAAAGTAGCATTGAAATGGTGACTTTTAATCAAAAATAACATTATAATGCATTTCAGGCAAACTAACTCCCCAAATACTGGACCTATTTGTTAAACGGCAATCTAGATTTTAGACTAAAAACTCCAGCTGGCTAGATTTCACCTTTCAAATCTGACGGGGAAATATATTCCCAGCAGAAAAGGAGATGCTTCGGAAGCCAGAGCGGATCGCTGGATCCCTTCAGATCGCAGGGGAGGTAAGCGGAAGTTTTTTGTTTTAAAAACTTTTCTTCTGAGCGAAAACAGGTTTTCCCCGCCGACTAAAAATCTAGCAAAACCAGAAGAGGAAAAGCTAGTTTTCGGCTTCCAGGGAGATGGCATTGCTTTGAAGAGCGAGGTAGGCGGGCGGCACATAAAATGAATAATCTTTAATAATAAATGAATAAAGTGTGATCTTTGCAGGCTGGAGCGCTTTCCGCCACGGATCTCCTCTTGCGGTCCTAAGCGTTGTCGCCAGCTGCGGATCTCTCCCTTCTTCTCAAGGAGAAAGGAGCGCGTTGCTTCAGCTCCTCAAGGGAAAAATCGGTGGTCGCGATCGCCCTCCTCTCCCCATCGACTTACCGATCGCTTACAGCCGCTCCAGCCGCTGGGGTCTTTCCGGTAGCTCTCCAAGTGCTGGGCGGCCCATTGAGCAGCCTTTTGGTACTCCATGGCGAGAGACGGTGACGCGTTCCCGGCTGGACTGGGAATGGCTGGCGCGACGGTGGAGGAGGAGAAGGAAGGAGAGACGGGGGAAAATCTGCTAAGACCAGCCCAGAAAAGGGGCCAGGCTCCCTTTGGAGCCGCCGCGCCATCCTCGCTCGGAGGAATCAGCGCGGCGGCGCCTCCCGCTTCTCCCAACACGGGGGAAGCTCCGGGAAGGACCGTGAGGACGCAGGATTCGGGTTGGGATGAATGGCTGTTAAGGACCCCTAAGGACGAGAACTCTCTGCCTAACAGTTGCGCTGGTGGAAGCAGAGGCTGTTTTACACCCTGCCGTCAACTTTTTTTTAGAATAGAAAAGAATTCTTTTATTGGCCAAGTGTGATTGGACACACATGGAATTTGTCTTGGTGCAAATACTCTCAGTGTACATAAAAGAAAAGATACATTCGTTAAGAATCATAAGATTCAACACATAATAATAGTCATAGGGTACAATTAGGCAATCAAATCATATTAGGAAACAGTCAATATAAGTCGTTAGGATACAAGCAACAAGGTCATAAGTGAGAGGAGATAATTAGAATTAGAATACTTTATTGGCCACGTGTGATTGGACACACAAGGAATTTGACTTGGTGTAAATACATCAAGAATCATAACGATAGTCATAGGGTACAATCAACAATCAAATCATACTAGGAAACAAGTCAATATAAATCGTAAGGATACAAGTGACAAAGTTACAGTCCTACAATCACAAGTGGGAGGGGATGGGCGATAAGGAGTGATGAGAAGATTAATAGTAATAGTAGTGCAGACTTTGTAAATAGTTGGACAGTGTTGAGGGAATTATTTATTTAGCAGAGTGATGGCTTTCGGGGGGAAAAACTGTTCTTGTGTGTAGTTGTTCTGGTGCGCAGTGCTCTATAGTGTCGTTTTGAGGGAAGGAGTTGAAACAGTTTATGTCCAGAATGTGAGGGGTCTATAGATATTTTCACAGCCCTCTTTTTGACTTGTGCAGGATACAGGTTCTCAATTGAAGGCAGGTGGGTAGTAATTGTTTTTTTCTGCAGTCCTAATTAATTAATTAATTAACTTGGTGTTTTGGGTGGCTCCTCCTGGGGCTAATGGATGGACGGAGCAGCAGGTAGTCTGTGTTTTCCTCAGATTTTGTTTCCACAACAACTTTGCAAGGTGGGATAAGGTAGAGGTGAAGAGGTTTTTGGGGAAAGTGCAAAGAAGAGCAACTTAAAAGCCTGCAGGCAAAAACATATGAAGAAGGATTTGGATTTGGACATATGAAGAAGGATTGCATGATTTGGATCTGGCTAGTCTAGAGCAGGGGTCTCCAACCTTGGTAACGTGAAGCCTGGAGGACTTCCTCCAGGCTTCAAGTTGCCAAGGTTGGAGACCCCTGCTCTAGAGAAAAGATGGACCAGGGGTGACAGAATAGGCAGTGTTCCAATCTGACTTTGAGCCAGTCACTTTCTTTCAGCCCAACCCACCTCACAGGGTTGCTGTGGAGAAAATAGGAGGAGGAAGGAATATTAGGTTCGTTCACACTGCCTTGAGAGTAATAAAGTCAGGATAAAAATCTAATCAATAAATCAATCAAAGTTGATTATTCAACCATATGCAAACTGTTTATTTAACAACTGGAGTGAGCAGAATAATTGAACTGGCAAGCTGGCCTGCTGATGCCAGCATCCATTACTTAAACACGCCGAGATTCATAGTGTGGGATCCGCTTCTTCTCTATGCTTGTTAAAGATGATTTTAAATGGTCATTTATTACGGTATAATGATAGAGAGAGGATAACTCAGCCAAGAATAAGCAAATAGGGAGAACGTTACCGGAATGGAGCTAACGCAACATTCACCCTCAAGGGGAATGTAGCAATGCTAATGCAAAGCAGAAGCATTTTGGATTTTGGGGGTGCCTGACAGAGTTCTGAGGGCACCTCAGGTTTAAGGTTGCAGACTTTTCTCCCCACTTTAGACACTGGAGCATATCAGGTCATTCATTTCGGCTAGGTTCAACTCCATGGCAGATGTTGTCTTTTGGGGGGTTCCTTTCGCTCTTGGTTTCAGATATTTCTCCTTGCTGGGAATGACTTGGATGTATTGATCGTTGCCACTGGTTGGCTGATCGCTGCTCGATTCAGGAGAAATGGAATCGGACTCGGTGGGAGAAGGAACCGGTTTCGGCTTGGGCTTGGCTTTGCCAGGGTGTTCTGGATAATGCTGGTCAAATTCAATGTTCTTCAGGTGTATCTTTCTGTGAGGATGGGGTCCCCTGCCGTAAGTCAACCCAAAGCCATCTTCCCAAGACTTGTAGTGCATTTTCGCCAGAGACCTGCTCGGCAGAACTTGGTTGTCGGTCCACTCCCCAACGTAGAAGTGAGGAGGGGCTCGGAGGTCCGACAGGGACCGTGGGCGGTGAGTCTGCTTAGCGACCCCTCTTCTGTACTCTTCCTCCTCCTCCTCAGTGTAATGAGGTGAGTAGGCCCTGCGGGGTGTTCGAACCACGTACCTTCTGATGTGACGTGGGTACAACTCCACGAAGTCACTTGCCTCGTCCAGCCGGATGTTCCTTGGCAGCCGAGTTGTGGCCCGGAGGATTTTTTTGCGGGGCTGGTGCTCATTGACAATGTAGTACTTGGCCGTGTGAGCTCTGCGGCCCACAAAAGTGGGGGGGGCAGGGGGGCCTTGAGGCTCCAGCTTCATTTGTGGGAGGCTCTTTCTGAACAAGGGTTCTGAATGAACATCTTCCATGGGCTTCTTCACCTTTACAGGAGTATAGACTTTGGCTTTGCAGAGTTCGCTAGCGCTCCCGTGGATCGTGTTCGGGTATCTAAGAAAGGAAGAGAGGGACAGGGTGGCTAAGTGGTTTGGTCTGGTGGTTAAGACACTAGGCTAGAAAGCAGGAGACCACAGGTTCAAATCCCACCTTAGGCATGAAAACCAGTTGGGTGACTTTGGGCCAATCACCAGGAGACTGTGAATTCTAGTCCAATCTTAGGTATGAAAACTAGTGGCTGACTTTGGGCCAATCACCAGGAGATGGTGAGTTCTAGTCCCACCTAAGGCATGAAAGCCATCTGAATGACTAAAGGCCAATCACTAGGAGACATTGAGTTCTAGTCCCACATGAAAGCCAGCTGGGTGACTTTGGCCAGTTATTGTCTCTGGTTTCTCTCTAGTTCCTGAGAAGGGTCTTACCTGTTGACTGAAGGTTCTGTTCTAGGCTTCACCATCTCAGGAATAGGCGGCGTTGGAGTGACAGGTATTGGCACTACAGGTGTTGGAACACCTGGATTATCTTTTGCTGGGGATGGCCCCACTGCTTTCAGTATTTCAGGCAGTGGTACTGATTGAGATATCGTCTGTATTTGGCTGGCTTTGGGAGACTCAAAGTTTACTACACTGCCATTTTTCCTAGGGGTTGAGGACCGAGCTGAAGACTCCTGACTGATGACGTCAGTCTCCTGTTCGGGCCTCTTGCCGTTTCCTTCCACGTTTTGGATTCTAGCTAAAAAATAAAGTTTAGGAAAAAAATCAATCATAGCTTCTTCAGTCATCAGCTGGAACTGATCAATGTACATTGTAGTACATATTTGATCCATACATGAGAGTGCCCAAGCACAACCCTGGTAACTCAACTAGCATCGTCCAGCTGAATTTGCCCATCATGTTAAAATGCAACGTACTTTAATCATGGCTTGTTAAACAAGAACCAGCAGCTGAATTGCCCACATTATCCTAAACCATAAACCATGACGTGCCAACATTATAAGCCACAACCAAAGTAAAACGAAGTATGTCTTAGTGCACTCTTAAATTCAAAACCTCAGTGAGAACAGGTTGCCCAGAATTCTTGCAGAATGCTTGAATTCTGATTGTAGCTCAGGTTCTAAGAATTTCAAAAGCTGATTCTCTAATTAATGCATTGCTCTGAAATTTGTCACAATCTTCTTCTGGTTGTTTCTGCAGCCAGTAAATATAATCATGTATAATCATGTATGTTTCATACGACTGCTTTTGCTTTTGATTATGATTGCATTTTGTGAAAAAGATGACTGAACATACAGTCCAATAATGCCAGGTTCCTTATGGAAGTTTCTGCTCACCTGCTGCCATTTTGACCACTTTTTTCTTGTCTTCAGTTCTTTCCTAAAAGAAGATACCAAATTAATTGGTTAAAAGTTTAGCCTTATGTAATATTTCTGTTGAAAAAAACCACTGTGCTTGAATATCAAATAAAGTTTGTGAGTATAAAAGTGATCTGCATTGCTACTCACCCGTTGATTCATTCTTTCTGTTAAGAATTAATTTTATTTATTTTTAAAAAAATATCAAAAACATGGTATGAGCATTTGGTCAACACTTACTGTTTGGATCTGCATCCTTAGTTGGCTGTTGGTGAATTTTAATGACCTCGCAATACTCTGCAGGTAATATATTAGCATGCTGGAGGGGAAAAAATATCAGGAGAGATGTCTTTGATTTACATCACACTAAACTGAAAAACCTGAATAAACATAATTACAATAATTTGTTTCCATAATAAGATTTCTTCCCAGCAACTGGCAAATTGTCAGCTTATTTGGATTTAGAAACTAAGCCAGAGCAGACATGATTAATACTTAGAAGTCACTAGGCATAACCCAACATATTAGCTATCCAAATGCAGAAATCTTTTTCAGTATTTCTTAGCCTCTCTCATTTGCTGGCTAAAATGGAAATTTATTTATTTATTTTTATTTATTTATTTATTTATTTATTTTGTCAAGCAATTATAAGATAACAGGTATAAGTATAAACATAGTTATGGATACATGAAATGGATACATATAAGAAAAATAAAAGAAATAAAAATAAAAAAAGAAACAATAGGACAGGGATGGTAGGCACGTTGGTGCGCTTATGCACGCCCCCTACAGACCTCTTAGGAAAGGGTTGAGGTCAATAGTAGACAATCTAAGGTTAAAGTTTTTGGGGTTTGGGGAAGAAACCACAGAGTCAGGTAGAGTATTCCAGACATTGACCCCTCTGTCGCTGAAGTCGTATTTCCTGCAATCAAGTTTGGTGCGATTAACCTTGAGTTTGTATCTATTGTTTGCTCTTGTGTTGTTATGGTTGAAGCTGAAGTATTCATTGACAGGTAGGACATTGCAATGTATGATTTTATATACTATAGTTAGATCGGACTGAAGGCGGCGTAGTTCTAGGTTTTCTAGGTCTAGAATATCGAATCTGGTGGTATAAGGTATTCTGCAACAAGTAGAGGAGTGGAGAACTCTTCTTGTGAAATATTGCTGTACTTTCTCAACTGTGTTAATATCAGATACGTAATGCGGGCTCCCAGGATAATGACATGGACTATTCTGGACACATAGCTTGGAATCCACTCGAAATAAAATAAGTATAAATAAAATAAAAGTATTTAGACTTACAAGAGTAATAACAAAGCTGGAAGAACAACCACAGGACTACTGATGTAAGCCATCACAGAGTTGAACCAGGGAGGAAAGTCATTTCGAATAGTTTCAGACACAATATCATAGATTTTTTCTTGCCCGCTAGATGAAAAACATTCAATTGTTGTTTAAGAAAATCTGCAGCATATTAAACATTTCAAAATAATTTTCTGTTCACAGCCAAGCTCTGAGCTAGGAAAATTTTGGGCCTTTTATTTTCCTGAGGAAAAATAACCATCAATTGAGCAAGCTGGAACGATAAAGTCCATACTAGAACAAACTACAAGTTTCCTCTAAAACAACTTGGGATTAAAACCTTTTCAAGGTGAACTTCTTGTCTACCTCCATTTTGAGGAGAAGCAACCTGTGATCTCCACCTGTTGCTGAACCTCAACTTTCAGAAGACCAAGTAAATAAAACCAATTAATCAGCAACCTGAATAGCAGCCTATCCCAGTTCAACCCAATTTTTTTTTTTTACTGCACCCAAACTTTCAAATATTGTTTATTTTCATAGCATGTTTATTTTCATTTTATGACAACGGTGCATAAAATATACACCTAGAGCTATCTAATTATGAGAAATCAGCACTCCACAATCACAATATCTTCCAATAACATTATCTGTGGAATGAGCTTTGATTTTGTAGAGGTTTCCCTGTTTTTTTTAAAATAAATGATTACTTTAAATGTTGCTTAAAATATTAAATGAAGCAATGCCAGTATCCACTTACCTAAATGGGCCACAGGTTAGAGATGGCTTGTAGCGGGCAATAGCAAAGATCGTTGGCAGCATACACAGAAAGAGCATAAATAGAAGCATAGCTAAGTAGAAGTTGTTAGATCTGAAAAGGAAGGTCACATTGTTACACAAAGTATTACATACCCTACATCTCTAGTATTTTAAGGCCTTTTGAAACCCCAATTATAAGGCCAAGTACCAACATGGAGTTGGACTAGATAGAAGACCTCCAGAATCCCTTCCAGCTTTACCATCCTATGCTTTGTGAGTATACTCAATAAGTTTAACTTTTAGGTTTAAAAAGCCAAGTCAAATTAAACAAACTCAGGTGTCTAATCTATTTGATTTTTTGATCCTTAAATGTTTCTTTTCATTTCGTTTTTACTTTCACCAGCAATTGTGAGAACAATTACTGTAGAAGCACTTCTGTTTTGCTGTTTCTGTGATGATACAGGCCTACATGTGAAGTAACTAACCAACCTTGAAGCTCGGAAGACTTGCTGATGAGGGACATTGCAGGTCAACACTGCCCAACTTCTCAGGTACATCAGCCCAATCAGCTTGAGGACGTTGAACGCAGGCAGGCAAGGGGAAAAGAAGGCTCCCATCCTAGGAATGGGGAGAACCAGAGCCCACTCATTATTGTTAATTTGGGAAGTAGGCAATTAATGAACAAGTTTTTCCTAGCTTCACTCGGAATGGATTGGATTATTGATGAGCATGGCCAACATAAAGAGATGAATTTGGCCATCACCCATATGAGCAGAGATTCAAACCAAGACAGACCAACTAGCAAGTAAACAATGCACCTATCAAGGAACTACTAATGCAGACAAGCTAACACTATACAACCCTTAATAAACAATTTCCCTTTTTCGAATGCAGTTACGGTCTGCGGTTCAAAGGTAATATGACTGTAAGTTTTTCAAAGATTAACAATCTCTAAAATAAACATGTAGAAGTTAATTTGTTACCAGATCATCCCTTGGTTGTAGACCAAATGCAGGACATTTTCTGCTATTTTGAATTCCCCATATTCTGGCTGCAAAATTATAACAAGAAAAGATTCAGTAACAAATTCTTTTTTTAAAAAAAATACATCTGGGGCAAAGTTTCTTGCACTTTTTTCTCTCAGTTTCCTTTGACCCTTTAAAACAATTATACAGGAAGAGTTTCTGTTTGCATGGGTGATATTTATCATTATTTACTGTATTACGAATTCTGGTGCCTTTGCTGCCACAACCGCTTCTCATGATTGTTTGAAGGGATTTAAATATTGCATTATTTTTCAACATAGGCTAACAAATAATTTTATTTTTGCAGAGTCTTGGGGGATTTCAGGGGTCCTCTGTCCAGACTTTAAGAAATACTGATTTAAGGCATTCTGTGAATGTAAGATCTGCTCTCTGGTTATTGATTCAGATGAAATAAGTGGAACTCTGCCATCTATTGGTTGAAAGTGTTATGCACCACTCACTGAAAGCAATGGAGAAGGAAGATTTAGGAAGGGTCATGAATCCACAGAATATAACAATAGGAATTGCACATAAACTCATATACCACTTCACTGTGCTCTCTCTCTAAGCATATTACAGAGTCAGCCTATTGCCCCCAACAATCTGGGTTCTCATTTTACCGACCTCAGAAGGATGGAAGGCTGAGTCAACCTTGACGTGATCAGGATCGAACTCCTGGCAGTGGGCAGAGTCAGCCTGCAATACTACATTCTAACCATGGCGCCACCATGGCTCCAATTTGTACCTTTTTATTATGTGTTTAAACCTATACTCACAAATTTGCTTTCCAGATCCCAGCACCAGCAGTCACTTAAGTACCGGACAAAAAGTCCACGGAAAAAATCAATCAGGAGGATGCTAGCTACTGTGAAGAGCATATCGATAATTGACAATTTCAACATCTCCTGAAACAAACCACAAACAGCATGCAATGACCAACAGTAACACTTTTTTAAAAAAAAATACACACCCCAAAACGTGTATTACAACCTACTAGGCATTTAACATTGAAATGGGTAACATATTTGGAAGTGGAGTATTTATAAAAAATAAGCAAGCAGGGTCCTTGATACTGTAGAAACAGCAGAAGCAAAAATAGTAAGAACGGGAAGATAAGTTTCCCTTGATCTTCATGCCAAACATTTCTTCAGTTCTGGTGCCATTACAGGGAAAAAAAATAGCTTCGATAAGGATAAGACATACTTGACCAACATAAGTCTCCCAACATTGACTTTGGTGACTTTCACCATTGGAGTCATAAGGTGCTGTATTGTTGAGTTCAACCAGGTGAGCATAGCTTTGGGTGTGATTCTCAGATAGAAGGAAAGTGCCATTCTTAATCGTCTGCATATTTGGAGTTGGAGTTGAAAAGTTGTGCTCCAGAAGGATTTTTGCTGCTAAGAAGGTAGTGGTATCCATGGCCTTGCTTCTATTTTTATGAACTTCAGTCTCCTGAAATCATACATTGAAATTTAATCTCAAAGAGTGGACCTTTCACCTTTCCAGTCCTGTTTAAAGCTTTTAAGTCACAGTCTGCAACCTCAAGAATACAAATGGGCTTTGCCAAAATCTAGGCAATAGAGACTGGAGTCTCCCTCCTACCCCAAAATTACTGCTTAATTATAATTGCTAGTGTGATGAGAGAAAAAAAAATATTTAAAATGTTTAAATTCAATCAAAGCATGTTTAGTTCTTATCATGAGTATACTTAATGTTGTCTTTTCAATATCACTTTTTGGAATGCAATCACAACAACCAGCATATCCCTGGTTAAGAGATGGAGGTAAACGAATTGAATATTCTGTTATTCTTATATATTATTTCTTTTTTTACCTGCAGTAATACAACTTAAACTCTCCTGTCGTGAATCATGTGGGTTGAATTTCTGTTATAAAATCATTCTTATATTCCAACCCAAATGAGATCATATTTATGAGGTAATATTTTTAAATAAATATTACAAATGAAAGGGACAAGTCAGAATATAAGGGAGTTAACACTTTATCCTTATTTTCAATGAAGTATCGGAGAGTTTCAGATGCATAATTCTGCCTCAACAGTTTGCTGAGGTGTTTTAGTTCAACAAAATCCCTACCTGTTTCAAGGGAATTACTGCAAAGCACAGAGATCATCTTGCTACCCGAGATGGTTAAGACTTGCAACTTACAACAATGCTCATGCTATCCACTTTATCCAGAAGTGCAATGATCAAGCTGTAGAGATTTCCCAAATATAAGACCAAAACTCTGGTGGGGGGAAAAAAAGGCCAAGAGACAAAAATTGGCAACTGTTTTTTCCACTGTAAGCCCACTCCTATTCCATATGTCACATCCCCACTCCTGGGGGAAAGTTACTGCAAAATCCCATTCCCTTCTCATTGCACTAACCTGCTTTCCAGCTCCGTTCTCCTGTGCAGGGCAGCCAAAGAAGACCCAGCCAATCAGCTGGGACTCAATGGAAGCAGAGAATAGATGGGGGTGGGGCCAGTCAAAGGCGGTATTTGCCGGTTCTCCAATCTAATCAAAATTTCTGCTATTGGTTCTCTAGAACCGGTCAGAACCTGCTGAATACCACCTCTACATCAGAGACCATTTTCATTTTGCTCTTGTTTTGTGATGCAGTTGATTTCCCATACCTGGCAAGCTGGAAGCGAAGAGTAGTCCGGGGGTGATACATCTCTAATGCAGCTATCAGTTCAAATGCAGAGGGTGCAACCATGGTGATCAGAGAGACAACCACACTCACCTGGAAATAAGAGAAGAATGTGTTATTTTCAGAAAAAAGTGCTTGATTTTTTTGCAACTATTAAACCATCATGTATATCAGAATATAGCTCTTTACCGAGAGCTACAGGATGTTATCTTTGACAGATAAGTGTCACAACTCAAAAATGCACCCAATTAAGTAATCTTGGGCATAAATACTCACCAATGAAAGAATTTAGAGAGAATGGTACCCATTTTTTTGTATGGGTATTTCTATTCACAATTCATTTTCTTGGAAGCCAGATTTGAGCACGTGATTTCCGTGATAGAATGCATGTATTTAATATTTTCAGCAAATTATGCCTTTGGGGACCTATATCTTCTTAACATATTCTTATATGATGTCTTAAAAGTGAGCATGCAAACATTTTGAGCCCCAGGCATTTCAAAATACAGTCAAGTTTCAGTTTATTCATTGATTTGAAAGTTTAAAATGAAGAAAGTTGGTATCAAAATGCAAATGGAATGAAATTTCTCCCACAGCTTTGCAGGAGTGTGGATAACAAGCATCCCAAAACACAAACACATTGAGAGGATATCCAATATAGTATCATCTTCACCATCATGGCTCATAAACAGTATAGATAACTCCATGAAGGAGGAAAAGGATCAAGGCCATTTTCCCCCATTTTGCAAATAAAGTCTGAAGCTAAGAAAACGTGCTCTTACTTCATTCTTTTCCCACAAGGTGAGCTCCTTTTTCATCCTTTCTAATTTCTGGGATCGATCCACTACAAAATAAATGATGTAAATACTTCCAGCAAGGGAGAGAAGCACCAAGATGTTTGCAATGATCCTTAAGGTTATTGTCACTGCCCTGAAGGAGGGGAGCACAGGGGTAAAACAGAAAAGAGGTTCAAATCGTTTCAGTAGCTTATATAATAATAGGTTCAAATGACAGAGATCTGGCTTCAGTCTCTCTCTCTGATCAATTGCATATCACTAGACGGAAAAATTATATGCATACATACAGGTTTGTGCTCTTTTTCTTTTCTTGCTCTTCCAATATAGCTTCCTTAAAAGAAACAAAAATAAAATAGCGTATAAAACAGCTGTAAAATTGCCCACTCAGACAAGAGTTTTGTGTGACTTATTTCTAACTAAGGTTTCCTAGGACTATGACCGTAAGTCTTAGCTGCACTCCCACACTTGCCATCTCAGGAGTGGGTCCTCTTCCACTCAAGGAACTTCTGACTAGATGTATATACTGTATTTGTTTTGATGCTCCTTCTAAGGACTCTACACAACATTACGGTGTTTCTGTCTCATCCACTTATCATAGGCAGCTGTTCTTTTCCAGTTTGAACGTTGATTAGCTTACCCGGATGCTGTTCACTATGGCAGCAGACTTGCTCTCTGCAGCTTCAGGGTTGCCAATTAAGTAATCCCAGGCACAAAACAATCGCCAACAAAAAGTGTAGTTTTCATCAGAAGCACTTGCAAGGCTCAGCCTTGAATTTTTGGCCATCCTGGAAAATAACCACCAAAAGACCCATCGATCATTATCCTTCAGCCCAGATCTTGAAAGTCTCTGATTGAGATATGTCAGCCTTCTCTTAAGTCTACCTAATATCATAACTGTAATCTCATCACTACGCCCCCAGTTATTTTTTACCCTATTTATATTTGATTTTGTTCATCATTTTGCCTAATGAAGAGAACTGAAGACCTTAAATCCCTGTAGGTCACTTAATGGCTTTGAGTTCAGAAAGGTATCACTCCCGTTAGGATTTTTTTCTGGTTTGGAAAGCAATGTTTTACTTTAAGTTGCCCAAAAGCTGGTTCACATATGCTCTTACTAACTCAGTGCTTGGTTTGCCAGTATGAACCAGTCCATTCAAAAACAGTGCTTAAAAATGGATCAGAGTGCTCTAAATAGTTAACCAGTGCCTTGCAAACAGCAAGTACATAAACACTGAGATTTGGGGGTAATTATGATCATAATGGTTTTAATTTGGTCTCCATTTTATTAATTCTAAATTGGGTTTTAAGGGGGGGGGGTTTGTTAGTTTTATCAAGCAGCCGATTGAAATTTAATATTTTTTAACTTTTGTATTCTTTGTGGGGTTTTTAGATGAGCTGTTCACCGCCCTGAGTCCCTCGGGAGAAGGGCGGTATATAAATGGAATAAATAAATAAATAAATAAATAAATAAATAAATAAATAAATAAATAAATAAATAAATAAATAAATAAATAAATAAATAAATAAATAAATAAGAATTCTGATAGTAGAATGAGATCTCCTCCTCTATCCCATGCTCCCACCTCCAAAACAAAAAACAAAAAAACAGGCTAAGTATTTCCCCCTCTTGGCCTACCGGAATAATTTGCAGAAGATAAAATCATAAGTTTAAAGATTGCAAGGACAGGTAAAATATCTAAGGGTAATTTTACACTTCTTTTCATTGCCTAGGTCTACAATAAACATTGGTAATTCTAGAAGTGCGACATATTCTTGATGCATCCTTCATAGGAAGCTTCTTCTGAAATGTCCATTTAGTATCAGGAGTTCTATATTAACATTTCAGGAGGAGTGAATGTAGGTGGAAACCTAAAGGAAGCTCCTTCGTTTTTCAGTTTGTTGCTTGCAGTTCTTAGTCAACAAATGAGATAAAGTCAAATAATTTATTTTTTTTAAAAAATGGATGGTTGCTATGAAAAGACCCGCCTTACTTCTTCAAGAGAATGATAAAACTGTAGGCAAAGACTGCCATTCCGACAAGGAAGTAGGCAAGAGGCAGTCGGTAACCAGCACTTCCAATTTTCCTTGCCTGCCCATAGTATCCATAGAACAAAACGGAATACTGAAGGTAACCCTATAGAAATAGAAATAACATAATTATATCAGTAGCACTTCTATCTAATAAATGTGTGTGTATGTATGTCTACTAGGAAGATTTTTTTGCTTGCCCCCAAAGACCAGATGGTATCCAGATCTTGTGCAGAATGAAATTGATCACTGGGGATCTGCTTGTTGGGAGTAGTTCCAAAGGCATCTCCAGCCAAGATCTGTAACAAAATGAAGTCTGGAAATTAGATAGGTAGACAGATAGATTTTACAACACTTGTACATCACCCAATTCATATAGAAAATAATTTATTGAATTTGTCTCCAGAACATTTCAAGTATTCGGTTCATATGATACCACAAATGATGACCTCAAGTCACTTCAAGATACTTTGAGGCATTTCAGGGCCTTCAATCAAGATCAAATTGTCCCCTCTTGGCCTAAAACAAGTTTTGGTTTTTATCTGGAAGTCTAAAAGAATCACTTACTTCTGGCAAAACCACAAAGGCTCCTGTCATGATGGTGAGAACAATGTTGATGCCAAACAGCCAGCGCAAAAAGATAAAGTAAGAGGCAACCCCTGAGCCAAAGTGACCTAAACACAAGGAAACACATAAACATCATATCAGGCCCCCAAAGACTTCTAGAAAAGATGTTTTCAGCTTTTGCCAGAAGGCAGACAAGGCTGGAGACAAATGAATTTTCAACAGGAAGCCATTTGAGCTCCATTTCAACAGGATGCCATTTAAGCTCCATCCCCTTCTGAGCTTCTGTCCATCTGACCTCCAGAAATAGCAGAAAGCCAACTACTTTTCCTGGCATGATCATTATAGTCATGCCAATGCTAGTGAGGAGATGCAGTCCTGCAAGTAACCCAGAACCAAACAATATTGGACAATCACTATGTTGATACCATGCCTACTAGTCAACTAGTTAGTATTTTATCTTATTCTACATAGATAATCATAAATGGTTCTACCTCAGCCTTTTACATGCTTATTTAATGCAAGTCTCGCTGATTTGGATGGAATTTACTCTGATAAAGCATGTTTAGTGTCATAACTCCAAAATAAAAAATAAAATTGTCTTAAAATCTGACATAATGATGAAGTTGTGGAAACTGGATTAGAATTAGCCCAACCCCAATTCCTAGCATTTTATTTTTATTCAATGCTTTGAATTTTTGAAGACATATATACTTACTTTCAATTTTCTTGATTCGCATTTCCCAAGGAATAAAGATGACCATGAAGTTATATGCAAGCCTTATAAATTTTCTCCACAGCTAGAAAAACAAAATAGCCACACACATTTAGAACATACACAGTCTATAACACATTGTGTTGCTGATACTGTCTTTTCTTCCTCCAACTCACCAGTATTTTACTTAATATGTTTGCTTTAGTAATTACATTCTTGAAATATTTTTATTTTGTATTTGAAATATTAGTAATATTTTAATGTAATTCTGTAATCTTCACAAAACTTTAATATTGAAATATAAAACAAGATATATAGTAGCTGCAATAATTAATTTTGCCATTGAGCTGAATCTATTTAATATTGTATTTCTGAACCAAAACATAAACAGAAAAACCAGTTTTCCTTTTAATGTGTGTTCCTCCAACTTTTTCAAATCCCATTGATTAATGTCAATCAGTGGTGGGATTAAAAATTTTTTACTACCGGTTCTGTGGGCGTGGCTTGGTGGACGTGGCAGGGGAAGGATACTGTAAAATCTCCAGTCAGAGGTGGGATTTGCCGGTTCTCCCAACTATTCAAAATTTCCACTACCGGTTCTCCAGAACCTGCTGAATATACCACCTCTGATGTCAATGAATTGGCATTCAACTGTTGGTGAATGTGTTCTAAACCACTCAACATATAATCTATTCTGTAATCAAGGCTAATTAATTTTATAATGCATGTTCAGTTTTATAGCTGCTGCTGGAAGTATTTTAATAAAAGAAGGAATGAACCAAAGGCTTTTGACTCAAAACCAATAGCACAACCATTGTTTCTTTTATTTCTTTTATTTTTCTTATATGTATCCATGTATTCATAACTATGTTTTTACTTAAAGCTATTATTTTGTAAGCAATTGACAAATAAATAAATACATAAATAAATAAACCATTTCAGCAAGCTAAATGAAAAAAGTTTAGCCTTGCAAAGGCTACAGATGATAGATAGTTGGTGTTCAGATGCTGTATAATACACAGTTGGTGAATTTCCCCCAATGAATCTCTCCCTGATATTCTCATTAAAGGTAGAAAGCTTTGCTAGGAAAGAAAAGGAGATCTGTAAACAATATCTCTCATTTTCACTGAGATGACAATGATATCATTAGAAATATTTCTCTCTGCAAATAGAAATGCTAGGCTCATTTTCATGAAAAGTGAGCTCTGGAGCTTTTAATGAAAACCAGACCAACCTCTGCTCCGGCAGCTTGATAGCCTCTTGTCCGAGTCAGCCGACCTTCGTATTTCAATACAATCTCTTTAGCTTGTCTGCCAAGAGAAGAAAGCGGTGGGTTTTTGATGACCCAAATCTCATTATAGCTCTGGTTCCGGCCATTCCCCTTTCATAAACAACATTAAATAAATGGCACCAAATAGTGGGACTTCCTGCAGATGAAGGTAGTCTGCCCTTGATACTCTTACAACAATGGGAGCATCTTAATGTTCCTTCCTTTAGAAAAATCACAGGGAAAGTGAAGGGTACAAATCAGCAGCTACAGATGTGTTATTATTTGTTATGGAACCGCAAATCATACAACTGTAGAGAAGAAGGGCAGGGGGGACAAATTTAAGGAGTTAGCCTCCAGCCTTTCAGGAAATATCACAAGGAAGGCCAAAGCTGCACTTTGTTACCTGATTATTTATCTCATCTACATTTTTATAGGATCACCCAGTTCACAATGGATGCTGAGTGGCTAATCTGCAATGACCATGAAAGCAATTTAAAAAAGACTGCATCGCACAGCATAAAAACCAAGCTCACAATTACTACACTAAGATGGATCACCCAATACTGAGGCCCAAAGCTCAGAAAAATACCAGTTTTTAATGCATAATTAATTTTTGGGGGGAGTGAGGGGAGAGACCCAGGTTGGAACAGGAGGTCCCTGGGAGGCAAACCACTTCTCTTCCCCTCTTTAAGTCAACCACCTCCAATTCTAAATGTATGCTGTTCATTATTAATACAAAATGAATTGAATTTCTCACTGAATTCCAGCAATGTGGGTTTTTTTTGCATGGCAAGGAAATGTTAAGGGTGAAAATGAAAGCGGTTTTTCTTCCCAGAAACCTCTTAATTCCATTCCCACCCTTAATTTTGAAAACATCCAAACCACAGATTGAAAAAAAAAATGTTGCAGTGATGAAATGGATCATTTTGCTGCTGAATGTTGAGGATCCCAGAGTACAGGCAGCCACATATGAGATACCAAAGTATGCAAATTATTCATCCAGGGTAGACTTTAAGGTTGCCATGCCAATATTCCTGAGTTTAAATTCTGGATATTCCTGAGTTTAACTGCTGGGAAAGGGTGAGAAACTCTGGAAGTAGCTCATCTCATCTGAGGTAGCTCACCACAGCTCTGGAAGTCTACTACCAATCAGTGTCTTGGGTTTCTTCACCATAATTCCCTATTTTTTACCCTGTTCGTTGGTAACAGAGGGAGATGATGTCTAATTATGGTGGATGCCCCACTTGGGGATGGATGATATAAATAATACTCAACTAGTTTAAACCAAATAACTAAAAAAAAAAGGGAATACTTATGTTTCTTTGAACATTAGGAAATGTTAGCCACCTCCACAGTTACTTAAGAGAGTAAACATCCTTGCTAAAGGCACTTTGGGAAGGCAAAAACTATTCCAATTTCCAGAAGAGATTGTGGATACAGGATCTCCATTTCTTGGCACAGCTCTTTTTCTTAAGGCAAAGAGCGGTACAGTAATACAAAGATCAATACATAAAATACAGCCATTGTCTATTTACAAGTAATAGATGAGCCTCCAATAAGTCAGATTTTATTAACTGCACACAAAATCTAGCTACCATAACTATAGCATATTGCTTATCTGACAGAAAGTAAGGAGCATTAAAAATTGCCTCACTGACCAGAAAGAGGAAATTAAAAACAGTGCAAAATAACTTTTCTATGCCTGTCTATAATCTGAAATAAAGGAATAAATGAGCAAATTAGCTCCATAGTCCTCGAACCAAGAGGAAAAAAAATGTTATGTTTCTTACACAAAGACTGTTGTTAAATTTATCAAAGCCAACTTTTGCCAGGGATTTAAGCAGCTGAATTACAAGCATTGACCCTACTCTGCACTCCTGAAAAACCATTTCTTTGGTGGAAAATTTCAAGAAGGGGCATCTCTTTTCTTTCCTTAGGATGGGTTGTTGTGTACAATGGAAGTAGAAGAGAGAGAAAAATATAGGGGGAGAGAGAAAGAGAGGGAGAGACAGAGGGAGAAGAGTTTAAGGGAAAAGAAATAGCAAAAACAGAAGAAAGGAGAAGGTACTATAGAAAGATAGCATCCTAGGACATAGAGACCCAGATTCAAGTCCCCACTCAGCCACAGAAAGTCCCTTGGTGACTATGGGCCAAACCTTCCATCTCGGCTCAAAAACCAGTGTGGTATAAGAGTGAAACTATTGGAGTGGGGAGACCCAAGTTCTAATCCTCCTTCAGCCATTGAAGCCATTGAAGCTGCCTGGAAGATTTAAGACCAACCATTTTCTTTCAGCCTCATTGTTGGTGAGGGAAAGCGTAGGCAAAAAGAGAGTACAACGTAGGCTATCTTGCATTTCTGGAGAAAAGGTTGGCTATAAATCTGACAGATAAGTAACCTGCAGTTCAGATACCTTTTTCTCCAAGGAGATGCAATAACTGAATGTGACCATTGGCTTTGCAACCTTAATACAACTGTTTCACACCAGTCATTCTCCATTACCTCAATGCTCGGAGTTTTTGTCTCATGGGCCATGGCCTGCAACGAATGTTGGCCATAATTTCCTTCTGAAATTGTATGTTCTGGAAGATCTGTTCCGGGTCATTGCTGTCGACTTTCTCATCCCCATTATCTTCATCTGAGTTGCTAAAAATAGCCGGACCCCACAAGAAACACACATAACACACACATTATCAAGGCTTCTCTCAGAAACAATCAGGAAAACATACATTTGCTTATTTCCAAGCTTACGATTTTATAAACCCAGTCCGTCTGTTTTACCCCAAATGGCCATTGGCTTAGGAGGAAGGTTTACATATTATTTGCATCCAAAAATAGTCTGGTTTTCCTTCTCTTACATATGTGTGAATCTGTGCCAAGCAAATAATAAACGTGGGTGACAGTGCTCCATCAAACAAATCCAAATACTTGGTTTAACTCTGCTTCAAATTTCAAAGCTGAGAAACTTTCTAGAGCTAAAGTCCAGTATCAGCACGGACTTGCTGTATGTTTAATTGCAAGGTCTCTCTCTGTTCCTACCCATCTGAACTGCATTAATCAGATTTCGCCCTCAAGAGCTGTCCATCAATAGTTGTGCTGAAGTGGGAGTTTGGACAGATGATGTTTGCCATGCCAAGGTGATAGAAAAACAGCACCTGAAGAATTCTTTCCCTTGTACCATGTTTCAGCTGTTTGATTGAATAGAACAGAAAATCAATTCCTTACCTGTGAGGTGGTTCAGGATAGGTGTAGATGCTGGCATGTCGCTTCACAGTTTTAGATCTCTTGCAGGTTCTTGCATTTTTCGCGGCTGAACTGCCACCTCCAAATGACATCTTAGAACTTTCTGATGTTTTTTTCAAAATATTTTTTTTTAAAAGGCACAAGCAGAGCAGCCAAGTGTCAAGAAGGTGTGGAAAGATGATTAGAAACCAGATATAAAGAGAGTTATAAACTTATGGATGTTGAAGTGGACTCTATTTCCATCCCTGCCTGCATCAGACACTCCTAGCTCTGGGAAATATCAGAAAGCTCAGAATACGTTCATGGTCTTAAAGGCACAGCACATCAAAAGCTGTAGCACTGTAGCATTAATGCTGAACTTGCTTCTTCCACGTATCCAGGGTAAAAAAAAAAAGGAATCTCTTTTGATATAGTAGCTGCAATCCTAAATTATTGTAGCAGAAATCGGCTGACATTAGCTTACATTATGATATGCATTTAGCCTTAATCAAATAATGGAGATAGTCCTACGCATTAAACAATCAATTTTGATTATAATTGTTTCAGAACAGAAAGATTATACCAGTATGGATTCACTGGATTACATCAGGGTTTTGTAAACTGGGCAGCTCTTTATGGAAACAGATCAAAGTAACCAACTGGATTAGAATTCTTTGTAACCTGCAGGGATTCTTCAATGCACATAGAAAGTTGTTTAAAAACCTACTGGGAAGGATAATATAACACATAACGGAAGACCCTCCAATAAAACTAGTGAGCTACATGCAAGCTGTCTTGGAAAACAATTATGCACAAAGTTGGTTTCTTCAACCTGATGTATCGGAAGACTTTTTGTTTGTTTTTGATTTTGTGATGTGCACCTCAGAATCTATGTTTGTATCATTTGCATTTTTTTCTAGATATTCCCTTGGCTAATCTCAAAATGGAAGATTAGTATTTGGATGAGGTTGTACCAGGAATTACTAGAATTGAAGTGGGAAATTGAAAAGGCATCCTGGAAGAAGACAACGACAAAACCATATCTCTATGTTATGTGGAGTCACCAGGATATAAGCTGAACCCCAAAATACTTTACAATTGAATCCATGTTGTGCAAGTTGGGCTTCCATTATTATTCTCTTTATTAGTTAGCTTTTCTTTTCTGAAGGAAGCTTCCTTGAGTTTATTTGTTCTTCAGGCAGGTGAGTTTCTTGGAACAGATAATACTTTAAGAAAGCATACAATATAGAATTGTAGGCGAGCAGAAGAAAAGAAGAAAGAACTCATATCTCCTCTTTCTACTTGTGCCATCATTTCACAGTTACTCTATGCACTACTGGCTGTGAGATTTCAGCCACATAAATCAAGAGTTCATGTCCTTTCTGGTGCTTTATTTCCTCCTCTCAAAGGCAGAACATTAAGTTCTCACCACTAGATTTGCTGCCAAGTGCTGGTTGCTTCCATGCACACTACCAGTTCATCCACCATATTATTAGGGATTGAGAAATTTCCCTTCCAATAGCCACAGTTAATTCTATATACATTTAATCAATTCAGATGCAAAGTCTTGAGCATTTTACTTTCCTCACCTTCTTTATGTTCCTCAGTCTGCTCTGTTATTCTTTTACAACCAAATTCAGACTTCTAGAGAACACTGCTTAAGTAACATCAAATGCTTGTATAAAAAGCTTAAATTTACACAGTTTGTTCACACATAGTGAGCCAAAGCTTGAGGGGAAAAAAAAATCAGTCGGCTGGCTTTGCACAACATAAACTAAGCTACAGAGCATGGTTTATAGACATGCTAAACCACAAACACATAAATCGTATGGTGGCTTAGATTGTTGGGCAAATCCACTCAATGTCTTGCTATGTGCTGAAGAGGAAAATCCCCCCAAATGTCCTTCCCAGGTTGGTTGACAATTCCTGTCATTTTTCAAAATATAAATATATAAAATGCTTGTTTTTATTTGTAGTTGGCACTTCTTGAGTCACTTGTTGATTTGAGCTGCTTCACAAATCATTTAAATAAGTAAAGAACAGCTAGCATTTTAAATCTGTCAGACCTCTTTGACTTCCACAGAAGAAATATTGATTTTAAACCTCCAAAACCAAAATATGCCACAAAGAGGGAGGGGGTCAATTTATTTACCAAAGCACCTGAGGGCAGGACAAGAAACAATGGGTGGAAACTAATCAAGGGGAGAAGCAACCTGGTATTGAGGAAAAATTTCTCAATAGTGAGAGCATTTAACCCATGGAACAGTTTGCCTTCAAAAGTTGTGGGTGTTTCCTCACTGGAGGTTTTTAAGAAGAGACTGGACAGCCACTTGTCTCTTTTGAGGATTTCCAGCTCAAGCAGGGGATTGGACTAGATGACCTCCAAGGTCCCTTCCAGCTATATTCTAATTAAGCTGATTAAACCCACATAGGTACAGTCCCGTGACTGGATTGTCACTTGCCAGAAATGGTTGTAGGGTCTCCTGCTTAAGCAGGGGGTTGGACTAGATGACCTACAAGGTCCCTTCCAACTCTGTTATTCTTAAAAATATAAACAAGAAAGCACAGACTCTTGTCTAACAAAATGAAGAGAAGGTCTGAGCACGCCTTGTACTCTTGTATCTGTTCAAATCTTTTTTTTTTTTTGGTCCAAATCTTTTTTTTTTAATTTTTATCCAGAAATAAAAGAGGATGGAAATTAAAGAATAAACGAATACAGCTGCCTCAGGGAGTGTGAGGAAACGAGCACTCATTCGAAGCTCCTCCCACTGCACCTCAGCTGCCGAAGGGAAAAAAAAAAGGACAGCAACAGTGGAGAGGGCTCTCATTGGCTAAGGCTAAAGCACAGAGAGCTCTCTGATTGGCTGGCCTGTCTGGCGCGAAATATAAGAACCCAGGGCTCTCCAGAGCTGAAGCTAAAGAGTGGCAAGAGCTGCTCCCACTGCACCTCAGCTGCCGAGGGGAAAAAAAAAAGGACAGCAACAGTGGAGAGGGCTCTCATTGGCTAAGGCTAAAGCACAGGGAGCTCTCTGTTTGGTTGGCCTGCCTGGCGCGAAAAATATAAGAACCCAGGGCTCTCCAGAGCTGAAGCTAAAGAGTGGCAAGAGCTGCTTGCTTTTGCGCGCCTCCTCGTGTTTATCCGAGGGCTGTGCTTTTGTTGGGGGGGGTGGGGGGCAGAGAGCAGTAAAGCCCTGGCCAGAATCCCCCAACAACCAAACAAGCAGATCTGCGAGCCTGTTGATTCCTGAGTTGATTCCTGTCTTTGAAGGAAAATTAGCCGTAGTTCCAATTCATAGGGTTTTTTTTTAATACCAAGTGTGTGCGCTTGGGTCTAATGCTAGCCAGAGCTTGTTTCCAGAGAGTAAATTAAAGTAAAATTAGCCACGGTTCATATTTGTACAAAAAGAAAAAAAGCTAAAGGAATCGATGGTGGTGTGATATAATGGTAACGGACAAAAAAACAGATCCTGCCTCCACCTGATGTGCACCTGGCTCCCTTGCACACAAACTTTATATCAATATTAAAGTTAATTTTGCTTTTAATATTGTATTTTTAAATGTTTTTGTAACTTGGAGGCCGGTTAGAGTTGCCTCTTGGTCAGAAGGGAGGCATAGAAATATAATTAATTGTTCATGGTTTAGTCTATTAACTAGAGCCATTTGCCAGAATCTCTGGGCATTTCTATCTGAGGTAATCTAGCCCAGGTGCATTTAAGGAGAAAAGGCACAAAAAAGGGGGAAATTTGTGTGGTTTGGTCTATTTTATTTTATTTTATTTATTTTTTCAAGTAATTATAAGATAACAGGTTTAAGTATAACATAGTTATGAATACATGAAATGGATACATATAAGAAAAATAAAAAGAAACAATAGTACAGGTACTACTACGCGGAGAAAAGGCACAAAAAGGGAGAAAATATTGTGTGGTTTGCTCTGTTGGTAACCAAGCTATTTGCCAGAGTGAATCTCTGGACATTTGGATCCAAAGTCTATTTTATTTGCAAATCTCTACCCCTCCCCCTATGATAAATGTGTGTGGTTTGATACATAGTTTTAGAGCTTGTTTTCATATAATCAGTTGGCATTTGGCTTTGTGGTGTACTTAACCATTTGCATTTTAATTTTCTGATTTAAAAAAATATTAGCTGTAGTTTCCTATAAGTATTAATGTTTTGAGCTCTAGTATTTATCACTTTTCCTAAAAGTAATTAATACCTAGGTGGTTTCATTTTAATTGACTGTTCCTTATTTTGTTTATTTTTATGGTTTTTTTAATCCAGATAATAAGTCAAGATTTTGTTTGAGTTTATTTTAGATGTGATCCATGTTTGTAGTAAGGTAGAAGTAATAATTTCTGCCAATGTTGTGTTAGCTATGATCATTTATTCACAGAGAATAATTTTTTGCAGCGTAGCATAGTCCTCTATATGGCCCATGTCCTTCTGAGGTTTTCTCTTCTCATCTGGTTGTCTTTTCCAGTCCCTGAGGGGTGAGGGTGGGGGGTAATTTCTGAACAAATTTTGGTAAAGGCCTGTTAATTAAGTTGTTTTAAATGTTCCAATAACATTTATTTTTGCTTTGGGGGTATAAAATAAGCTATAGAAAGTTCACAGTAATATTGCTATAGAATGTTTTTCTTAATATTTTTCTCTTTAATTTCAAAGGAATCAACGGCTATGATATCCTATTGACAACATCAATCAATCACGAAGTTTCATCCATAATAAGACACATGGGTTTATTGCTATTTTTCCTTGAAGTTTTTACTAAAACATTCTTGAAGAAATGTAATGTCTCATTTGTTGATAAAATCTGGTTTTATGATGAATGACAGACAAATGTATTTGAATATATGTTTGCAAATATGTTAAACAGTACTGCAGGGTTTACTGTTGGCTGAGTGTGTGAAACTTCATTTGCGCATGCACGTGAACTATATTGCATGTGTGAAACCTCCGCCACCACTGTGTCGCCACCATTGTACTGCTGCTCAGTCGCTGCGCCGTTGCTATTCTTCCGCCACCTGTTTATTGAGTCTTTTGGGGACTGCTGCAGTACAATACCTGTTCATACAAGGTATACAGCTTTTATGTGAGACTCATACTGGAAAGGAGATTCCATGACTGAGCTGGATCTCTCTTCCAGTCCCTGAGAAATCACTAGTTGGGACTCACACTGGGGGAAATGAGGTGTTTCTCATTGATGACACTTTCAGTACCAAGAAAGGAGAATATTAGCATTGAAAAGAGAGGCTCTTAGTGCTCTCTGAGCTTGGTGGTTTTCTTGTAGATGTTTTATTACCCAACATAGGTAATATAAACAATGCTAGTAAGGAGTGAAGTTTACACCCAATTTATATTCTAATTTCTTGCCCAGCCAATCTTGGTTGGGATGGTCTAAAAGGTATTTTTTTTGTACTACTGTTTACTATTAACTTCTTCGGTACTTTTTGATTGCAGTATTGTATATTTGACTATACTTGATCTGTTATAATGTTTAAGTTAAATTACACTAATCTCATTGCTTTAATTACTTTAGCTGTGGCTTCCATTCTCTCAGACCACGAACCAGTTTGATTGGCCTGGCTCTTTAGAAGAACCAGCACACCAGTTTTAATATTCTGTGCAATTAATTTGTACCAGATTGGAGTCCTTTTTGGCCTCACTGATTACTTGCCATAGCTCGTAATTGCACCAAGAGCTAAACTGGTTCTTGAGGCATCATCTTAATGTGCCAGGGCCCCAACTTGCAATATATAGAAATTTATGGGTGTACGCTTTAATTACTTTAGCTGCGGTTTCCATTCTCTCAGACCACGAACCAGCTTGATTGGCCTGGCTCTTTAGAAGAACCAGCACACCAGTTTTAATGTTCTTGACAAGTAATTTGAACCAGATTGGGAGTCCTGCATGGCCTCACCGATTTTTTGCAATAGCTTGTAATTTCATGAAGAGCTAAACTGGTTCTTGGGGCTCAGCCTTAACGTGCCATTGCCTTTTTCCAAAATTTGAGAAATTGTGTTAATCTTAATTTTACTTTTTCTTTTCTAATTTCTCCCTTGTATATTGGTTTTTGAATAGGTGTGTTTTAAGGAATAATGACAGTTGATGCTTTTCTGCTTTTTTTGAGCATTGGTTTCCCTACAAGTGTCAGCTTGTATTCTGTTAATATCTCTTGGTTTGTGTTTTGGTGTATTTTTTAGTGCTTGGTTAGGATGGTTTGGTTGGACTCTGGATAGTGTTTGCTATGCATTCTGCTTTTTTTGGTAGGATATTCTATGTGTGGCTGCCTTGTAGCTTTGTGCTGAATAAATAGTAGCTGTTGTTTTTTGCTTTGTTTTAATGATTCCATGGTTGGACAGTTCTTACAAAGTTGAAGTTGCATGTGGATTTGTGCACTTTGTATTTTCTTCCTCATAATACACCTATTAACCATGCCTAGACAAGCTGAAGCCAGTGCCAGATGAACAGGAATAATCAAGGTAAATCAAAGTAAATGTTTCATTTAAGCTGAAATAAATTTGAAACCTGCTATGAATTAATTATGGCCATGGTTTGTAGGAAATAAATACAAATATGCTCAAGTGTTCTGATTCAAGGCAATTTTCTTTTAATTTGTTTTTCTAGCCTTTATGACCCCAACAAATCCTATCCTACAACACTTACACTTCTACTGGTTATGGACAATGTTGTAACCCTTATTATTGTCTGTCTTTTTTAAGTAGAAGAATATAGTGGTGAGCCTTGGAATAAATTTTGCTGTGGCTAGCAGTTTTAAAAAATTGAACCAGTTTGGGGGCTTGCTGTATTTTTAGAATACAAAACTGAATTTGTAGAATTAAAAAAAAATGCCCAGGGATGATGGGAGATGTCATCTTCATCTTTTCGACAGCAGATCATAGATGGAAACTCTTATTCGTTGGTTTTAATTTTAAACTGATATTGTCTTTCTTCTCCCAACAGAAGAAATTCTTCAGCTGATAGTCCATTCTACCTGTGACATCATTTAAGAATAGCGACATGTGTTACATCTTTGTCCTTCATCATTTAATTCAGTTGTTCTTTTAGTGCTGATGTTGTGTTTTACTATTTTATAACTATGTAATTACTTACTTTTTGTTTTACATTTTTTGTAATGTTGTTGATTGGATTTTGTTATAAATCATTGAAGGATGGCTATCCCATAAATATGAAATATAAAAATATGTGAAATAAAGACTTGCTATTAGAAATAAACTGCTGTGTCTCCTTGATGATGTTAGTAATGGTATGGCAAAGAATTTGGATCTGTCCAGCTGCCATTGGCTACTGTTGAATACCTTCTCTCCAATGATTTTGGCTTTTCCTGTGTCCAGAAATATACCAGCTGATAGGCCAGAAGCAGATACAGAAATGAGCTCACTGTTGCTGTGCTTTACTCTGCACCATCTGCTGTTCTACCGGTGTGTCAGCCAAATTATCTTTAAACATGAAAATAGGTTTCTAGAAGACCAGTGTTCAGAAATAGCCTGAAGGATAATTTATCAGCATGAAGCATATCCACACCAATAATCTTGTCACTTGAACAGTTTTAAAGGTTGCTTCAGATTTCTTCCCAAGAACCCACTTAAAATTGTTCAAGATCAAACCTGGGTTTTTTCTAGCCTATATTTTTCTATATTATTTTAAACTGCTGAGTTTTGTTATAAATCTCTCCCAAAAGTGCTTTTTTTTAAAAGCAGCTGGACTTGGTTTTTTTGTTTTTCCTTAAAGACATTTTGCTTCTCATCGAAGAAACTTCTTCAGCTCTTCTTGGATGAGAAGCGACATCTTCAAGGAAAAACAAAACAAACCAAAGTTCAGTTGCCTTTTTTTTTTTAAAAAAAAAACACACTTTTGGGACAACCATGACCTGGATGACTGAAGACTCTCCATAGACATTATAAATTTCTGTTTCATCACATGGAAGAAACAATTAGAATGGACTATAAATTAAGAATTCTTCCAAGGCAAACTAAATTAAACGAGTCTGCCTGAGAAATACCCTCCTAAACCTGCTTCAACTTTTGCTTGCAAATGAAGCTATTTGTTCAGTGCACACCCTGCCATCACTATCTTATGAGATCCTCTGGCCTCATAATATCACAATATCAATAGGCCACAGCGGAGTTTCAAGCCACAATCAAGACAACAGTCACAGATCTTTCAGCATAGAAATATCTATCATAAGGCTTATCTCTTATTTTCTAGCCAGACTACCTGTCAGGCTAGGACTTAAAGGCTACACTGTAGACTCTCCTCTTACATGCAGTCAAAGAGACAGGCTAAAACCTGCAAAGAACCAGCACCCTTGGTTTTTCCTGGCACAACATTTAGAGGTGACTTTTTTTTTTAAGTTCGGGGAGAAAAAGTTACAGCAAGGTTGTCTCCTTGCTCGCTCGCTTCCTCTACACTTCAGCCTGAGGTTGAAGGTTTTTAAAAGGAATATTCATTGGAGGACAGGGAGAATTTAGTTTTGGCCCCTAATTAGGGTAGAAGGGGAAAGAGGATCAAAATGTCTATCCCCCCAGCTTTTTTCTGTTTTGTTTTGTTTTTAATTGTAGAAATGTGAGAGGGGATTTTAAAGAAGGGAAAGGTTTTGGAAGTTGCCTTTAGGGCAAGGATCCCCTTCCCAAAACCTAGAGGGGCAGGAGAGGGATTTTTCTAAAAGCAGTTTCGTTCAATTATTTTGGAGCTAACCTGACACAAGAGCACACAATAGATACAAACTCAAGGTTAATCACACCAAACTTGATTTTTTTTAAAGAAAACTTTATTGAATTTTGTTACAAAAAGAAAAAAAAAATAAAAAGTATATAATTCAATAACAGCTGTTTGTGATGCATTATCATATAGCAGTCATTTGTGCGATAGTGATAATTTATACATAACTATATTCTTATTCTATCTATGTTCTATATTTAATAATCATCTATCCTTAGTCTGTCTCCGATCTATCCAATTGTACCATTGTTCCCATACCTTATAAAATATTGAAGATTCCTTATCTTTTAAACTCAATGTTAATTTATCCATTTCAGCACAATTCATAACTTTTTGTATAACCAGTTCTTCTACAGGTGTGAATGACTGTTTCCAACACTGAGCAAAAGCAATCTTGGCCGCAATCAATATATGCAGTAATAAGTATTTTGTAGTCTTTACATATTTTTTTTTTGAAGATCCCCAATAGGAAGAGCTCTGGTGGTAAATCTAATTCTTCATTGGTAATTTCCTGTAGCCATTTTTGGATTTTTAGCCAATATTTTTGAGCCTCTGGGCAAGACCACCACATATGATAATATATTCCCTCTTTTTTTCCCACATTTCCAACATGTGGGATTCAGTTTAGGGTACATTTTCGCTAATCTCGAAGGGGGTAAGTGCCACCTGTAGAACATTTTATATGCATTTTCTTTATATGTTACTGATTTTGTTAATTTATGATTTCTATTCCATATAGTCTCCCAATCTGCTAACTTTATATTATGTCCAATGTTTTGAGCCCAGGCAATCATACATCGCACCAAACTTGATTGCAGGAGATATGACTTCAGCAACAGAGTGGTAAATGTCTGGAATACTCTACCTGACTCTGTGGTTTCTCCCCCAAACCCCAAAAACTTTAACCTTAGACTGTCTACTATTGACCTCACCCCTTTCCTAAGAGGACTGTAGGTGGCGTGCATAAGTGCACCAACGTGCCTACTGTCCCTGTCCTATTGTTTCTTTTATTCTTCTTATATGTATCCATGTATTCATAATTATGTTTTTACTTATACCTATTATCTTGTAAGCAATTGACAAACCAAACCAAATAAATAAAAATAAAATCACTACCAACCAGATGCAGGATGCTTTCATCAGACTGAACAAGTACTGATGTGGAGAAGGGGCAGCAAGAGATAGAATTCAGGAAAATCTCCGTTCATTGCATTATTGATAGAGATAACGATCACAACTTTCTTAAAAGCTCAAGTGCAACACATCTCAATGGATACTATGTACACACAGTTTCCATCCATTAAATGTGGAGAAATGTTATCATATGTACACGAGCAAGCTCTTAGCAATGCTAGGGTTTTAAGGGCCATCTGGCAAAACTCGCACAGATATCAATTATAACAGATAAGAATTTGCTTATATCCCATATGGAAAGCTTTGGAGAAAGGAGGTTGAGTATGTTATTGCCATAATGGATATTTGCCAGTCAGTCATCTGAGTCTGTCAGTTCATCACCCTTTGGGATACTCAAGTTCACAGCACAAGTTTGCATGCTGAAAATCACAAATACTGTTCAAAAGCATCTCTCAGGAGATGCTGATCTATCTACTCATGCCTATATGGCAAGTCACTAAATGGAAACCGACAGCTTTTCAGTAAAGTATTTCCAGGCTGCCCATTCACTGTTCCTGAACAAATTGCAGCATAAAGATTTTCTGTTCCAAGTGAGCCAGGTTTGAGTCACAAGAACTTCCTGAGCTTTAATGTATGCTCTACTATCCATAGCTAGTCATAGAATATAGAATAATAGAGTAGGAAGGGAAATTGTAGGTCAGTGGCCCTCAACCTTTTGGGCACCAGGGGCTGGTTCCATGGAGAGAGGTTTTTCTGTGGACTGGAGGGAATGTGGTTTCATGTGCTGCCTGCATCCCATCGACAAGGCTTTGCTTGTTTGCGCAGCCCAGTTTCTGGCGTACCATGGACCAGTGCTGGTCCACGGACTGGGGGGTTGGGGACCCCTGCTCCATTACATTTGTCCATTACGGACAAATGGCTGCCCAGTCTCTTCTTCTTTAGTAATGGAGTACCCACAACTTCCAAAGATAAGCTGCTCCACTGATTAATTGTTCTCACTGTCAGGAAATTTATCCCTAATGCTAGCTTGGATCTCTCTTTAATTGCTTCTTGTTTTCTCTTCAGGTGCTTTTGAGAATATGTTGACCCCCTCTTCTCTGTGGCAGTCCCTCAAGTAATGGAACATTGCTATTGTATCACCCCTAGGCAGGGGTGGGATTCAAATTTTTTAACAACCGATTCTGTGGGCGTGGCTTAGTTGGTGGGCATGGCTTGGTGGTCATGTTATTGGCTGGGCGTGGCCAACTCAATATCACTCACATCGAGGCACGCATCTCCTCTCATGGCCTCTCTTGACTGTGGGGATGCTGCAACAGTCGTAAGTATGAAAAATGGTCATAAGCCACTTTTTTCAGTGCCATTGTAACTTTGCCTTTTTTAAAAAAAATAATTTTTATTCTTTAAAAACAAAAAATACAAAAATCTTATTTCCATTAACAGTTATTGTGTCATCGTATATACATGTTTCTTATTTTGTGACTATACATTATTTTTATTCTTATCCTTCATCCATTCGTGCCACTTCTCCCATGTCGCATAGTATTCTCGATCCTCTTTAGCTTTCAGTTCCATAGTGAATTTATCTAGTTCAGCACAGTCCATTATTTTTTGAATCAAAACTTCATCTGGTGGTATTTTATCATTCTTCCAATTTTGTGCTAACGTGATTCTTGCCACACTTAAGATGTGTACAATAAAGTATCTTTTATCTTTATTCAAATTCCCTTTGATCATACCTAATAAAAATGTTTCGGGTTCCAAATTCAATTTATACTTTGTAATCTCAAAAAGCCCTCTCTGTATTTTCTTCCAGTATTTTTTAACACTGCCATTGTAACTTTGAATGATCACTCCACACAAGCAAAGTACCAGAAAAGGAAGCAAAGTACCAGAAAAGGAAGGGAAAAAACCTCCAGAGATGTTCCTGAGACAGGAAGTCCAGTACTGCCAAGAATGTAATAAGGGTTAATGGAGAGGCAGTTTCTGTAAGCAACACCAGAATGTTTCCTTCCTGCCTTCCTTACAGGATTAGACCAGTAATTGCTTCTAACAACTGGTTCTCCGAACTGCTTAGGATGTTAACAACTGGTTCTAGCGAATAGGTGCGAACTGGTAGAATCCCACCCCTGCCCCTAGGCCTTCTCTTCATTAGACTAGATATGCCTAGTTTGCTCAGTCATTCTGTTTATCCACTCTGGATCCTAATTTCCCTATTGGTTCTGACTTGCCCCAGTCTTTTTCTCACTGTCACCTATGGCTCAATCTTGATACATAGGTAATTTCTAATACTTCTTACTGGAACTAGATTAGGAAGGAGATACTAAAACACCTCTCTGCTGTGACTGGATGATAGAGTTGAGTTGGTAGGCCAGCACAAGATACTATGATATATTCTTCCTCATCCCATTGTAGCTTCTGTGTATATTCTGCAACTCCATAAGCCACCCCATTATATCCAGGAAAAAAGCAAGCTATTTCCATTACCAAAGCCTTATTGCAGTGAAATGCTCCCACTGAAATATAAACAATCTGTTTCAGTCCCAAGTCAGTTTAGTAAATTGTAGCCTAAAAAAGAAGATTGCTAAATCTAAGAGTGATGATGTTGATGATGATCCAGGTTAATTCAGCCGAGAAGATTGGCTCTGCTCTGCAATAAACCTGAAATATTTCATCAAGAAGGAGAACGTTATGGGGCTTAGCAACAAATATATGCAGAAGATATTTCAGGATGAAGCACCATGTTGATTGACATCCGTGTGCTAAAAAAAGTGAAAGCAATAGGACATGTTTATAAGCAGCATCTCCTACATGAAAATGAAAACATGGATGGTAAACACGTGTTTGGTTTTTTTCTTTCCAGTGAAAGCTAACTTTCCACTGTAGCTTATGGTTTAACTTTACCCACCCAACATGTAATTTGGTTTATCTGTAAACCATCCAGAGTCACTTAGGTAATGAGACTGATGGTGGCTGATAGAGAGAGATGGATGGATGGGTGGATGGATGGATGGACAGAGATGAATAGTTGAATTGAGATAGAGAGATAGCGATAGATAGATAGATAGATAGATAGATAGATAGATAGATAGATAGATAGATAGATAGATAGATAGATAGAAATAGATAGATGGAGGGGGGAGGGAGGGGGAGACAGAGAGATACGGATGGATGGATGGATGGATGGATGGATGGATGGATGGATGGATGGACAGATACAGGAGAGAGAGAGAGAACTTATTTAGATCACATTCTGTTTTGACCAACTCAATAGGGAAGAAAGGAAGTCATCTAAAATTTTAACCTACCTCATTTGGTCCTCACTGGGAAAACAACTTTCTCCATGCCATAGATTTGCCCTTTCCATTTAAGCCTCTCCAGATATGTAGACCACCTCCTACAATTCCCCAGGCAGCATGACTTTGATGAGAATTCTGAATTCTTTTGAAGTCCACAGAGCTTGAGGGTACCCAGGTGGGGGAAGACCGTTCCAGATTTAGAAATCTGCACTTGAAGGAGTGGGGTAATAAATCATTATAGCCCCAGATTGTAGTAATGTCACCCTTTCCACCATCCCGCACAGACTCCCTAAGCCATCCCTCTCCATAAAATAGTAATGACAGAGAATGACTCCAGTATAAAATCTTTAGTAGGGAAGAAGCTCTTGGTAATAAATACTTCCAAAGGAAGAATAGAAAAATTATCATTCATTCTGCTTCTAAAATAAAAGACAATCTGAATAAGAATGGCAGATAATCAACAGGGTTTTGCCAGCCAGTGAAATATTAATCTCAACTGGAAATTAAAACCTCTGCACAGCAGTTTACCCATTGGATGATCTTGGCATTGAGGGAACCATGGACATTTGTTGCCTTCTGTTTCTAATGTCAACCCTAAATTATTTTCTCACGATTTGTACACACTTTCTACTTCTCTGCTTTGGAAACACACTGCACACACTCACATCCTGCCTCCAGTCCATTGTACAGGAAATGGAACAGAGATGTAGTCATAGAGCTGACACCAATGAGAAGCAGCATAAACCCCAAGAATGCAAACAGAGCCAGGTTTTTAATCAGTGTCACTCCACTTGGCACCATGGGTGTCAGTGTCAAAACCCCCACTGCTATTTTCAAGCAGTCCTAAATTAGATAATTAGCCAGACATGGGAACTCAGGAGCTGAACAGCCACAGCAGCTGTCAACCTGCAGCTAAAACAGAAAGGGACAAGTTTAGCAACAAGAGGTAGGGAACAGCTTTGAAAGGCAGAATAAAGAGAGAAAACAATGACTCTGATGCAACTCTGATTTTTTTCTTCGTCTTCTGTCTAACCATTTTGCAGTCTGTAGCATGATCTCATGTGAAACCTCTATATCAATTAGATTAACAGCGTTAGTCCCGCAGGAAAGAGAGCAGATCCAGCACAGCAGATATGACGGTACGTATCAAATCAATCTCAAGAATATGATGTAAGTGTTCCAAACAGGCTGAAACTCAGATTATTTCACCACCAAAGCAGCATAATTGATAATAGTAATAGCATTTAGACTTGCATACATCTTTACAGTGTTCTCTAAATGGTTTACGGAGTCAGCCTCTTGCCCCCAACAACCTGGCTCCTCATTTTACTGACCTCGGAAGGATGGAAGACTGAGTCAACCTTGAGGCAGTCAGGATTGAAGGAATTGAAACTCCTGGCAACGTGAACAGAATTTAGCCTGCAGTCCTGCATTCTAACCACTGTGCCACCGTGGCTCTTTAACCTACCCTTATCCCTGCTACCCAGGAGAGCCGTGTTTGGGAAACAGCCATTTTGTCTCTCTGTCATGTACTCTCCACTGTTTGGAACAGTTTCTCTCCACTCAGTTTATGACTGAGGTGTGAAATTATAAATGTGGATGCAAGCAGCCACCTCATAAAAATAACACGGACTTGGGTTTCGAGCTGTACTTCTAAAAGAAGTAGGCATCCCAAAGAAACTTCCAGCCTGGTGACATCTATAAATATTGGACTGCTATCCCAATCCATCAACAATCATGGTTAATTAAGCATTACAGAGATGCTCTGGCTAAATTTCTTTGGAGAATCCAGTGAAGAAATGCCCTAAAGCATCATGGTTATCTTCTAGAACTGACAGAATATGAGTTTGATAGTGATATAGCATCCAAGAACTTCGGGTGCCTGTAATAATTTTTTTTTTAGCTTTTCCCATAACTCATCCCAGCAAAGTCTGTTGCTAGTCTATCAGCTCCTAGGATAAATACTTACTAGTTCCCTATACTCTAACCATATTTTTTGGTTAGAATATAGAAATATTAATTCCTCTTTCTCACTGGTTCTCACATTTCAGTCCTTTACAAGTCAGGTCAGTACTCTCTCAGTCCTGGTCTAGATAAATATGAGCATTTCCACCATTTAAAGCAGAGCACAGACAGATGGAAGGAAGATTTATTTTTATTTTTTGATGGTTAACAAATCCCAAAACATTTTAAGTCATTATAACTTCTTTTTTTTTTCTCTTCTATATGCATTGCTCACAAGATGGCAGTAGAGACTGCCTCATTGAAAGATGGGTCAGACAATTAACATGAGTTAATTTAATGGCCAAAGAAAAAGGCCAGGTTTGGGCTGTTTTACAATTAGTTTATGAATTTAGTAAATTAAGTTACTGGATCTCCAAACCAATCCCACCCGCTCTGAACTCAGACCTTGTAAAAAAGGTCTTTAGACCCTTTCAAGCCAGGCCCAGATAAAGCTAGGCTCACTCAATTTTAATGACCATCATCTCATGATTCTTCTTCTTCAGAGCAGCCTCCCCAATTTTGGGAGACCTCCAGATATATATGGAAGGCAATTCAGAATGTTCAAATACAGTCCTCCTGGCTGTGAAAATGGATACACCCAGCTTCTTGGGAAGGCAGTTTCTGACTATAAATCTTCAAGTTGGGATCTTTATTTCAACTCCAGAAAACCAGACCACTTCTGTCCCTTCCCCGTTTGCTACTGAAATCATTTCCTCTGCTTTCTCGTCCTCCCTTCTTCCCATTCTTCATGCACCATCTATTTTATTTATTTTTTGATTGCCTGCTGCTTTGGGGGGCATTCCACGAACGAAGCAATGAACCAATCAAATGAACGCTAATCGCCACATTTCCCAAACAGCTATTTTTTTACCAGCCACCGATTCCATCCATCGGCTCGTAAGGAATAAAGAGCTGTGCTGATTGCCATGCGCTTTGACGACAAGCCATGCTAGAGCACGTTGCTTGCTAGAGCTGTCAGTGCAGATGGACCCATCAAACAAAGGAATCTGTGTGAGCTTAGCGAACTGTATTTGGCATTCAGATAGCCAACTCCAGCAGGGAAGGAGGCAGGGGAGAGAGAGACGGAATTTGCATGGGACTTCTATTAAGTTAATACAGAGGGTGTCAATGGCAACCCTGATAGAAGACACAGCTGACCGGGTTCATTTCAGGATATTAAACCCTGCCTGTCTCTGGGGCAGGATCTGATCTGCTGTGACACTTTTATTTAGCACCTTATCACCTAACAGTTGCAATATCAGCTTATATGATTCAATTGTTCCTTTTGGAATACGGGTAACCCTTGACTTACGACCACAATTGAGCCCAAAGCACCACAGTTGTTCAGTGAGTTCTGACCACCCCCCACCCATTTTTTTTTTACAAACTTTTACAGTTGTTATGGGAATTACTGCCGCTGTTGAGTTACTAACCCGGTTGTTAAGTGAAT
This sequence comes from Bungarus multicinctus, assembly GCA_023653725.1. Lineage (NCBI taxonomy): Eukaryota > Metazoa > Chordata > Lepidosauria > Squamata > Elapidae > Bungarus > Bungarus multicinctus. The sequence goes on from CM042843.1 coordinate 12,793,352, forward strand.
CTGTCTCCCCCATTGATTTGGTTTATCAGAAAGTTGCAAAAGGGGACCACGTGACCCCACCCCCCGGGGACACTGCAAAACCATCATAAATATGAGCCAGTTGCCAAGCGCCTGAATTTTGATTACATGCCCAAGGGGGACGCTGCAAACAGTTGTAAGTGGGAAAAAGGTCCGAAGTCACTTTTTTTCAGTCCCTTCGTTAACTTTGAATGCTCACTAAATGACAGCTGTGGGTCAAGGGCTCCCTGTGCTGATTTAGTCTGTTTTGATCTGATGCTTTCCCTGTGTAATGTGAGCTGTTAATTCTAGTCACTTCCAAATATTCTCCTCCGTGAAACAAATTCTAGCAACTCTCAGATTATCTTTGAATTCATTGCTATGGTTAGTGGCGGTAGTATCTAGTTGCCATAGTACCTGC